>CM065684.1:10397407-10412407 GCA_017654935.2 Phymorhynchus buccinoides
CAGTCCAGCCTCCAACAGAATGTCTGAAAGGCCAGAACCATCCATCTTCTTGCCTACCTTTTTCAGGTAAGCACAAATCAAGTGGAAAGTACCAATCAGAATGATGTGGTCTTTGAAGTGCTGTGGCTGACTCCAGATGATGGGATATGCTTTCATTTTCATACACACACCAAGGTCAAACGTGTTTATGACGCATTGAACTATTAATGGAACTGCCCCTCAGTATCTCACTGACATTGTACAAACCTACACTCCCACCCGACATCTCAGATCTTCCTCCGACTCATGCCTGCTCTCCACTCCCCGTATTAAAACTAAATCCTTCGGTGAATCTTCTTTCTCGTACTCTGCTCCCTCGGTCTGGAATAGCTTACCACACAGTGTTCGCCACTCTTCCTCTGTTCAGTCTTTCAAAACTTCTCTGAAAACTCATCTTTTTGAAACCTCATACTCTCACCTCTAATCCACGTAGTCCTTGATGATATTACCCTGCAGTATGTGTGTGTGTGTGCGTGTGTGCGTGCGTGCGTGCGTGCGTGCGTGTGTGGGGGGGGAGGGAGGGGGAGGAGGGGGGGGAGGGAGGGCGAGAGAGATTAATACATGTATTTTGTATGAACAGTCTCACTTATTTTTAATGTTTATATTCATTGATACTTGTCTTCATGTTGATTATTCTTGGCTTGTCTTTAATGTGTATGTTTATCTGTATGTTAGTGTTTAGGCCTTTGTTCAGCGCTTTGAGCACCCTGCAAAGGGAGTTAAGCGCTCTATAAATAACCAGTATTATTATTATTATTATTATTATTATTATTATTGCTGCCCAAAATCATGAGTAGCCATCTCTGCCTGTCTGATACATTATTGGACAGTTATGTAATCAGTGATGGGATGATAGATCACAGAATAATAGTCTATTGTTGTCTTTATTTGTGGTCTATTGCTTGTGAGGGAGATGAACCCTGACCATCCTGGAACTTGTTCAAGATTCCGCAGTCAAGCAAGGATCCAAATGATGTTGATCTTTCTGGCTTGTGACTGTGCATCAATGCCACCACGAACTGACTTTGGATGGTTTGGAAGAACTGGACTTTTCCTGTTGGTGACATAATACTCAGGGAGGTCTTACCTGACACACCTCTAGAGTCTGAGCACCAGTTCTTGGAACATATGGCATTTGGATTGTACTTCCTCCAGGCTGCTCTCCCTCTATGTCTTGCAGCATTATCCCATGGGCAGTGTGGATTGATCCTTGTCCTTCTAGGACATTCAGTAAGTGATCAAAATGGTCGAATTCCGAGTGGAACACTGAAGGTGCAGATGGGTTGAGAATGATCTTTGTTGAGAGAAGACTTGACGACTCTTGCAGAGACTGTGCTATGGCAGTTTCTAGTTCTAAACTGAACTGATTGTTCTCCGAATGACCAAGTCTGTTCAGCAGGATGGTGAGTTGGTTGCTTTGGAGGAGATGTCTCAGTGCCATGCAAATGAGGACATGTTTGGGCAGCTTCCACTCTCCCTTTGTGACTGCTCTGCAAATATCCTGTCCTATTGAACTTGCAAGTCTACTGACTGTCTATTTGATTGACTTTGCCAGCCAACAGGTAATTCAAAAACCTTTTCATGTCACCATGAAGTACATCAGACTGTTGCAGAAACTCGTCGGTTGGTGGCCATGGCATGCTTTCTGTTTTTTGAAAGGACTGAACAATAGTGTTTCTGAGCTGGATAGCAACACCTGTTAACCTGTCAGCGGTTGACAAGCGAAATACACGAGCAACAGCCTTTGAAGTGTCCATACCAGTACTGAAAACAAGATACTGCATGTCACTTACACTAAGTTAGAGCAAACAACAGTTTTTCTCTGTAACGGTCAGTTTTTTCAAGTTTTGCTTTTAGCTTTGCACTTCTGTACTGAGAGTTTGGGTACTTCGTTTTGCCCAAAGCTGAGATGTACGTGTCACGCAAGTCTGCGAGTTGCATTACTTCTTCTTTCTGGATAACGTTCTCTTCTATAACTCACAGACTTTCTGAAAGGCTGCATATGAGCCTCTTCAAGCTCCTCCTGATCTCTCTTTGCTGCTTCATTATTTTTCCTGCTCTGCCAATAAGAAGGTTTCTGCAAATACTGCTTGGCACAGCTTCTGTGATACTTTGCTTCACAAGCAAATAAATCAAAGCCTCTGATCCTGCGTACAAGGTTTTCATCTTTCTTTTGTTCTGCAGCTTCAAGTATAGATTTCCATCCATTTCTCTCAAACAAACGTTGTGGATTCTGTGGTCCAAAGACCTTTCTGTTTTATGTTCTTGCAAACTATCTTATTACAGAAAATATGGGTCTAGTACCAACGGATTTGAAACTGTGGGCATTATTTTAGGACAGACATGGACAGCCAGACAATATGCATACCATGGATTTTATAAGAATCTTATATAATTAATTTGAAATTTGAGTATGATGGAGATCTAGAGCCAACAGTCTTCAAATTACTTGTTTTCGGACATTTCAGATCTCCAAGAAAAATTAAAAGAAATAAATAATGAAATAAACCAGAGAGAAGAAAACAAATAATGACCAAAATAAAAATAAAAGGACATGCAATGAAACCATGCTTTTTCAGTCTCACCTACGAAATACTTAACGAAGATATTCGATGACCCAACATTCACACGGTACACATTCTCCATCTGAATGAGGCAATTGGCTGTAACGACAACAAGATCCACCAGGGCCAGACAGAAGATGCAGAAATTGATCCTGTCACTCAGCCCCTGCCGGTAGAACACAGCTGCACTCAGCACGTTTCCAGGAATACCCACCAGGGCAATTAAGGGTATCAGAACTCCGAAAGCAGTGGAGATCCATAGTTGAGACTGAAGCAAAGATAGGAATGGATTTTCCATCATGTGTTGTTGCAATTATTATTATTATTTGAACCTTTAGCACGCCTAATCAATTTAATGCCCTATGCGTTTACAATATAAAAATATAATATACACATATAACACCACATATAATAATATTTAACATATAGCATAAAGAATGGGAAATCAAAATTACACAAACACCCAAAACGGTCAGACAAACAGACACAAAATTACACAGACACGAAGGAGACAGGATGATGAAGGAAACAGAATGGTTCCTTGGCGGAGGATATGAAAGGCAAAAACAATAATAAAAATAATAAAAGAACACGTTGAAGAAACCTCATACCTCTGACGAAATGAGATCCTGTGTAGAGTTTTCAGGGTTTAGTTTTTGTTCCAACACCAGACATGCCTGTCCGCCTTTCGCGTCATTGAAGGAATTGGCGTGACTTAGCGAGCTCCGGTTCATAGTTCGTTGAAGGGGCTGTAATATCCTTAGCCAATGCTGCTTCACTCGATGTACTTCCAATTGTTTTGGCTCAGGTTCGATTCTACAAATATATGTTTTATCATAGAATAAAATAGTGAGGCCAAGAGAGGAGATGACGAAATTGAACAAAGGGTAATTACTCTCTTTTTCTAATTAGCTCCCCTCCACCAAAGTTGATTACGATACCATTCACCTAGCAGTGCGTGGGTCAGAACCAAAGTGAGACAAGCAAAGCATATTTCTTAAAAAAGAATGTGCCAAGCTCGCCTTTATGACCCTCACCCACACAGTACACATCAACAATGGTGGAGAGGACAACATACAAACAAATCAACACATGTCCAAGAGTGGCATAGCCTTCTAACCTTGAATATGTTACACATAAACAACATACAACATAGTTTGTTCTGCGTTGTATGTTGTTTATGGAGAACTGGGAATTTATCCTGTGTCAGTTCAAATAAAAGCACGTATGATCAGATTTTGGGCATCGCTACTTTCTTCACAAATCAACAAATATTCCTCTAGATTGTATCAAGTGTTGTATGATTTATATAGAAATCAGGTTTTTACTTCTGGGTGGTTGATATGTATACGGGATATTTTAATAGAAACTGGATTTGACTGTGTTTGGGATACACAAACTTGTTTGTCTGTTAACAGACTTTGTAGAAATGTTCGTACTTCATTAGAGGAAAATTACAAACGTACTTGGAATTATGCCTTAGAGTCTAGTAATAAATGTTTATTTTATGGAAATTATAAAACCGATTTATGCCGTGAAAGATATATTGAAATGTTGCCTGATGTTTATATATATCCTCTTATACGGTTTCGGTGTGGTAATCATAAACTCATGATAGAAATTGGCAGAAGACTTGGAATACCCCATGAAGAACGATTATGTAGAGACTGCAATCAGAATGACCTTGGTGACGAGTTTCATTTTGTAATGAAATGTCCCAAATACAATGATATCAGATGTCAGTTTATTTCCAGAAAATTTACATGTGTAAAGTCCGTCTTTAACTACTGTCGATTGCTCTCTGGTGGTAAAAAGGTGTTATTAAATTTAGCTACATTTTTAAGGTTTAGTAAAGTTGTGTGACATTTTGGTGTGTTAATTACATTAGAGTTATCTTTTGTAACCGTTTTCAATTGTTGCATTAATTTTGTATTTGCTTGATTTGCTTCAAGTCCTCCATGCCCCAAAAGGGGTCAAAGGATTAAACAATCTTTGAATATTTGAATCTTTGAATCTTTGTGTGTGTGTGTTAGTGTGTGTTAGTGTGTGTGTGTGTGTGTGTGTGTGTGTGTGTGTGTGTGTGTGTGTGTGTGTGTGTGTGTGTGTGTGTGTGTGTGTGTGTGTGTGCTTTGTTAAAAAAATCGGGACTTTACTGGTGTTGCACTGCCTCCGGGTATTGCCTCCAGGATCGTTCCCACCATCTTTATATCTACTAATGTCCCATATTATGTGTCTGTTCCAGACCGGAGGACGTTCAACAGATTTCCATTCGGGGTAGCTTTGCGTGAAGAGTTGGTAGGCTACACAATGTTATGAGGTGGGTGTCCCTTGAAGGATGCCTTCACGCAGGTCAGTACATACAAATCAAAAACCAAGTGGCGCGACTTTGAATAAAACTATTCCCATGAAAAAGGTTGAAACCCTCACTGCTCATCCGATCTTCAATTCATCACGTCCAAAAGGCTTGAGGAAATGTTTGCCTGGTTGCCTGACAAAATGTCATATAGTTTACCGTTGTCTTTCACTTAATAATAATAATAATAATAACTCTTATATAGCGCCGTTCTCCTGGCGCAGCAGGACTCCCAGCGCTTTACAAAAAACATACATACAATAATCATGAAGAAAAACAACATAATTATACAAAAGTGGAAACACAACCATACAAAAATCCATGAAAAAAACAATTAGCCCATTATCGCACTGCACTCACACATAGTCCAACTCAGCAAAAACTCACAGAGGGTGAACTGAAGGGGAGAACACAGGAGATCAACAGAGGTATTTTTTGAAGAGAACAGTTTTCAGGCCAGTTTTGAAAGAAGACAAAGGTGGAGAGCTGCGGAGAGAGGAAGGGAGGTTGTTCCAGATGTGTGGTGCTTGGAAACGGAAAGCTCTGTTTCCAACTGTTTTGTATTTGGTGACAGGTGTGCAAAGAGGTTTGAGGCTACTTGATCTGAGGTTGCGTTCTGGTGTGTAGGCAGAGAGAAGAGAGGAAAGGTAGTCTAGAAGAGAGCCTTCATTCAGTTTCCATGCCAGTCAGACACGTCTTAAGTTGTTGACTGACAGGGGCACAGAGTGGGCGATTGACGTGATGGAACTCTAGTCAGTACAAAGTACACCACAGAAAGCTACAATCTTCCATCACCCGTTGAAGATAAGACTTGATGATTAATAACGGTTTGGGCCTCCTCATTGTAAGTACTTTTCTTCACAATCAACCTGCTTGATTTTTTTTATATGAGTATACAAGCAAAGTGCATCAAACAATTCTGTGTAAACTGTATGCTTAAGATTCGCTGTTGTCACTGATCCTGATTAATGGTCTTTGCTCTCATCTGCATAGTTTTGTTAGTAAATGATTCCTCCATATATCTGTCAAAAACAACTTCACTGTTACCGTAGTCCAGCATTATAGACTTTCTTTGTTTGATGAAAGCCTGCCGCAGGTCTATTATCTTTGTCGATACCATTGGCTTTTAGCTATGACGGCTTTGCATCAAGAATGGCAATCCATGCAAGGTGCTGTGGCCATGGTATGAATCCCTGTGTCCGAGTAGGGCTTGGGGTCTTCAATGATGGCAAGAGTATATTTATTTAAAAAAATTACAATGTGTTTGATTTTATGATACAAGTACATTTAAAAGGATGAAAACTGATATCTACAAGTGCATTGAAAAGGATGAAAACTGATATCAACAAGTACATTTAAAAGGATGGAAACTGATATCAACAAGTACATTTAAAAGGATGGAAACTAATATCTACAAGTACATTTAAAAGGATGGAAACTTATATCTACAAGTACGTTTCAGCATACAATGCTTTGTGTCTGTAAAATTAACAGGCTTATTGCCCTTGTCTTGGTTGTATTTTTTGATTTTGCCTGCTTGATGAATAATGATAAGATTAAAGCTGTGTAAGTAACCGCGTTAAACATCTGTTCTACATTGTTCCTTCAAAATAACATTTGTCTTGTTGTTTTTGTTTGCCTGTGAAATAAACGCCAGGCGTTCTCAATTACCAGTGCTTTGAATTTATTTTGAAAACAAAACCCACCTTGAAAACCCATACACCGTTCTTTCTATACGCCATAGAAAAGCTCTTCAAAAGGTTGATCTTATTGAGACAACATGATTTACCTGAATGTTCATATTAATTATGTGGGAATATCATTACAAAGACACCCCCCAGCTCACCAGAACTAAATATTCACAATATTCAAACCTTTGGTTTATCTGTTAGTTGTGGGCCATATACATCTTCCCCCTTTGCCGTGTTCCACTTTTCTTTGCTTGTAGTACACTGGAGAATGGATAAGAAAAAGGGATTGTTTATCCTAGTGGCTGACAGGGGCACTTACCTTCTGTAAAACACATTAGGAGAACATGACAGATTAGGGGAAACATTATGACAGGCCTCTTTGGATAATTAGACCCTATAGATAAAGTGTCACATGCGTTTGAGTGGAGCGCACCCTAGCTTGGCGTATGTCAAGAAGGGAGAGAGAAAATGGTGGATTTTTATTAATCCCTACTATCTATTTAACTTAATACTTACCAACACCTGAAACAACTGCATTAGCGTTAAGCGACCTGGAGCTATACCATAGCATATAGAAAAACGAAAGTAGGCACTGGCCTTGACCCCAAGCTGGATGTGGGGCGGGAGTGATCCCCCCTTACCGGTCTAGCAGTGGCTAGGCCAATGAGCGCCTACTTCCGCCATTACAAAATTTTACAGGAAGCATCTTTATTAGTGAGGGAGGATACAAGGGAGGGTACCTCGTTTGTTTCAGGTGTTGGTAAGTATTAAGTTAAATAGATAGTAGGGATTAATAAAAATCCACCAATCTACTTTAACCATACTGTACCAACACCTGAAACAACTGCAGATTACCAAAGCGGAGGAGGGTAGATGCTTCAGTACCCCAACCCAACGCGTGAGAGCGAGACCTGGGCGCTTTTTCCCTTAGGGGGTTTAAAAAAGTGGTAATTCCACTAGCCCCCTTCCCAAAAAGCCCCGAGTAACCCCTTTTACTCCTTTAGCCTATATGCGGCTTTAGAAAGGGGAGGTAAAAGGCCTGCTCCAAATATTGCCCCAAAACATCATTGCAATGATATACCCACTAAAGTACCATAGGGGGAGTCGTTGGGAGCTTGCCTCCGTACTGACGGTCTAGACGGAGACGGCGGTCTGGGCAACAACTATCTTCCCGATAGTGAAGGAGTCGTCGACATATTTCGTGGCCACGTACCTCAGGTAGAAGTTGAGGAACGTGTTGACCGACGTCCAGTAGGAGGTTGACACGCTATTAACCAAGGGAACCCCCTTAACGAGAGCGAGTGAGGTGCTGACTGCGCGCGGCTCGTGAACCCTGATAGAGCCGGATGGCGGGCTAACGAGAGACTGAGAGTAGGTTAGCTTGACACAGTCTAACAACCACGTTGCTACCGCATTCCTAGAAAAACGTCTTTAGCGTACTTAGGGCTAATAGAAAGAAAGAATCTTCTTGTAGAGCCCCTAAAACCTATGGTTCTAGACAGGTAGGATCTGAGCGCGCGGACCGGACAGAGAAAAAACGGTCCGCGACGCCCGAGCAGAGAATTGTCCGCAAACTGGAGATAGAGAGAAGAGGAGACTCGACATCGCCGGGCTGATTCTTTGTCCTGAACTCGGGCAAAAAGCAAAGCGAAACGGCCGAGAAATCCTCCGCAAACTCGACTTCCCTGGAGAGCCCGCTAAGGGAGTGGAGGCAACTGACCCGTCTGGCAGACGCGAGAGCAATCAAGAACACCATCCTGAAAGTGAGGACCTTGAAAGAGAGGGAAGCGAGAGGTTCACAGCGATCCCTTAGATAATTCTAAAGCAGAAACGCGTCCCATTGCGGACCCGTCCAAAATGTGGGACACCCGCGGAGCGGAGAGCTTAGAGGTTCGATCAAAACCTAAGGCCAACGAAATGGTGTTAAACAGAGAAGCCCCGTAGTCAGAGAGGGTCTGAGCAGAGAGGCCCTTAGTCCTGCGCAAGTGGGGCAGGGACTCCACAAACTGGTGAGTGGTAGGGAGCAGAGCGTCCCATTTCTTGCGCGCCCAGAAAAGAACCATGCCTTCCAGCGCAAATCGCACAAAGTATTGGAAAGAGTGGAGCAAACAATTGTCCTAATCATAATGTGAAAAAACCCTGCTTCTTTGCTTCTGCATACAAAGTTGACAGGGCCACATCGTGGCATATTCCAAAAAATTGCAGAAGTCCCGATACGACAGTGTTTCTGCACTACGTAAAAAGATTTACGTTCCAAGCAGACTAAAAGGATACTCACTGGAAGATGGAAACGTGACCTAGAGACGAACAGAAAAAGCAACAAAGTAGCTATCGTCTGACGTAAAAACTTAGCAGATGACGCTGAAAAGCTCATCCTGCCATTGCAACAAGTTGGCAAGAAGTGTAACATTGTATCCAAGTGACGTCAAGACACACATTGTATCCAAGTGACGTCAAGACACCAGCTGTAAAATCCATTTCAACGGTACTGACTTGGAACGATTCGCCCAAAACCAACATAGATCTGTTGAAAGGGAATGAAAACCCAAATGAACAACTAGGTTGTACACGGCGAGAAAAGGAGAACTAACGGAAGGGAACTGAAGATTAGGTTCGGTGTAGCAGAGAAAACCGTTTCAACGGCCTTGACTTGCAACGAGAAGCCAAAGTCAAACAATCAAGGCCTGAAGAAAGGCAAAGATCATTCAGTTGAACAACCAAGTGATCGCGGGCCAGTTAGAGTCTGGTGAAATTATTTTTAATTGGAGCCGTTGAAGCAACCGCTGGACATTACTCAAACGAGTCAAACAGCGAAAAAGACGGTTGAGCACGGAAGGCCAAAATAACCAGGAGGCTCTAGAAGAACCGGGACGTTATCTGCCGGTCCGTTGCCCCAACTCGGTTAAATGGATCAAAGAAAGCGATCCCTTGGTAGAACAAAACTTCGAGACAGGCAGATCGAAGCAGATCTAACCAGAAGATAAGAGGGTACGTAGAAAAAACAAACAAACTCCTCTTGTAAGAAATTTCAAGGGTCAACCTGTGGCCAAACTGGATACAGGCTGAGAAAAGCGAAAAACTTCCCAAATATTAGACCAACACCTCCGGAAAGGAGGTCTGACCGTAAGAGGAGACTGAGATAAATCAACTCCTCTTCTGGAAGGGCCAATAGAGAAAAGACCTCTGCTAAAAAAACAGTTCAAAGTCCGAGTATTGTCCCCAGCTGGTTGGGAAGAGCCCATCAGCGAGTCATAGTCCCAAAAAAGGGCCTGCCCGAACGGTGAAGGTTAAAACCGTGGAAACCATATACTGGACCAAAAATCCATGGCCCACCGACACGATATGGTCCACCAAAGGTGGGTGATCCACCATACCGATAGCAAGCAAGAGTGGCCGGACCGGGCCACCACACGCTGCTACGCCTTAGAATCGGCAAAATCTCTTTTGTCTATCCATCGTTGTTTATGAACAACAGTCCAGTGGTTAAAACCATGGACATCGTGGAGAGAACTGGAAAGCATTTTCCTGAAGGCCCTGGAAGTGGTGGCCTTCGTGAGAAGAAAAAATATCGGGCCAGCGCAGAAGCTAGCGCCTTGAGGGAGGCCAGTACGTCCGAAAAGTTCTAGAGAGTTTCTCCGAGAGCGGAGAGCACGACTCCGACAGCCTGCTCAACGACGTGCTCTAACAGGAGGGAGTCCACCGGGGACCTAGAAGGAGCTGAGCTCCCAAGAGTGTCCCACGCCGTTGCGCGAGGGAGTTGAAACCCCCCCACCCCACCCCCAGCCCTAGCGTGCCCGCGAGGGCGACTTCCAGGTTGAGAGTGAGGAGCCTTAGATCGTAAGAGAGTGACTCGAACGTTCACAACTGAGCCGGTCACTCTCCCACTACAAAGGCTAGAGGAGCGGGCAAGGGGAAGAAAATACACTTGGAGCCCCAGCACCGTCCGGAACTTGGGCATGAAGAAAGACCCTGCGGACGACGCGCCTTCTCTACTGAGCACAAAAAGGCCTTTGGGAGAAGCGCTCGTCGTCCACTCATCTCCCTAAGTGCAAAGTTTCCTCCGCCCGGAGAATGAACTCCTGGAGGAAACTTGGAGACTGGAGGAACAGGTGGCGCCTTCCGTACTGGAAGGAACCAGCTGAACGGCCTGTGGCCGAGGTAGAGACTGGAGCGGTGACGCAGAACCCCTCAGGGCACGCGCCACCGCACACGACGAGGAGGCCTCGAAGAGAGGAGACTACTAACCGGAGAAGTGGTCCGGGTAGAAAACGGAAGTTCTCCAAGATAGTTCAGAGAAGATGGTCGTCAAAGACGGGAGGGGAACGGGACGGAGACAAAGAGGCCTCCAGTGAAACATGGCCCAAAGAAGGACCTGGCCTAAAGAGGCCTTGACCGTGTTCCCCGACTGACGACTGAGGAAAGAGGCCTTCAACCTGCCGGAGGCCCGGAGAACCCCGTTCAGATCGTGGCCTCCGAGGCCTCCCCAGCCTGAGGGAGAGGCAGAGAGGCCTAGGCGTCTTGCCAAGGGAGGCCTATCCCGCCCGAGGCATGGAGTACCGGGGAGGAAGCGGCCTCCTAGGTCGTGGCCTCCGAGGTCTTCTACCAAGGGAGGCCCGGGTCCAAAGGAGGGAGCGGGGAGGGAGGCCCGAGGGCGCGGCAGAGGCCGAGGCCTCTTGCCGAGGGAGGCCCATCCTGCCTGAGGCCTGGAGTACCGGGGAGCCCGCGGCCTCCGAGCACGGCCCCCGAGGCCTCCCATGGAGGGAGGCCCGGGTCCGAAGGAGGCCCGGTGAGGGAGGCCCAAGGGAGCCGGAGAGGCCTAGGCCCGGGGAGGCCGCGGCCTCCCAGGCCGCGGTCTCCGAGCACGGCCCCCGAGGCCTCCCACCGAGGGAGGCCCGGGTCCGAAGGAGGCCTGAGCAAGCCGGAGAGGGCCCAGGCCCGGGGAGGCCGCGGCCTCCCAGGCCGCGGCCTCCGAGCACGGCCCCCGAGGCCTCCCACCGAGGGAGGCCCGGGTCCGAAGGAGGCCCGGCGAGGGGGCCGGAGAGGCCTAGGACCGGGGAGGCCGCGGCCTCGTAGGCCGCGGCCCCCGAGCACGGCCACCGAGGCCTCCCACCGAGGGAGGCCCGGGTCCGCCGGGGGCCCGGTGAGGGAGGCCCGACGGAGCCGGAGAGGCCTAGGCCGGGAGGCCTCATCCGTCCATAGACCGGCCTCCTGGCCGGGAAAACACTCAACCGATGTTACCCCCACGGGGCGAACACCGGGAGACTCTCTCCGGAGAGGTACCAACAACACCATCGGGGATTTCCCGACGGCGAAGTGGTGTTAGCCAGTAGGCCTCGGCGTCCCCGGCCGGGGAGGTGTCGAGAGGCCTACGGCCTTCCGGGCTCGAGTCCCTTCGAGACACTGGGATGTCTGCCTGAGGTCCCAGTCCTAAGACCTCGACCAATGGTCGGAAGGGGACCTCCTTCGCCCTCTCTCCAACACAGGGTCAGAGAGGGTGGGGAGACTAGGCGGGGCCCCGAGTGCAAGCGTGCCACTCGGAGCGACAGACATGCGCGGATGCGACTTATCCAACAAAGCATTGTCCAAACGTCCGTGTAGAAGTGGAGGCCCGTGAAGAGAGGCCTCCTGGAACAGAGAGGCATGGCAGAAAAACACACGGACGAAATGGGCCTAGAGGCCTTCTGCACAACCGAAGCAGAAGGAGGGCCGAAATAAACAACCCGTGAAGACCAGTTTCTGGCTGAACGAGACGAGAACCGAAGAGGCCGCAGGAGTACTACGACCGCAGAGGCCTATAGAGGCCCAGACGGATAAAGAACGTTTAGACTTTTTAGAAAAAGTTTGAACGGATTAATTTTTCTCACGAGGACCGAATCGGAACAATAAGACTAATCTCGTGGAAGAGAACGAACCGTAGGGTCCGAAAGAACTTGACTGATAAAAAGGAACTCGAGTTGAAGAGACCAAACGACGCGCGCGCGCGCGTGCACTACTAGTACTACTAGTAGCAGTGCACGGTGAGTGACGAACAGAAAAATTCAAACTGTGAAAGTCCTAGCGAACTTAGGCTAGAGAAACTGAGTCAATCGAGACTCAGTATTACACTGAAACCGATGATAGAGAGGAACAGGAACGAACCCACCAGTTAAGAGTGTTGTAAACCAAAAAAGGTAGAAGCCAGGCAGCCCAGGTCAACAAAGAAACGCTGGAAAATTGTAATGGCGGAAGTAGGCGCTCATTGGCCTAGCCACTGCTAGACCGGTAAGGGGGGATCACTCCCGCCCCACATCCGGCTAGGGGTCAAGGCCAGTGTCTACTTTCGTTTTTCTATATGCTATGGTATAGCTCCAGGTCGCTTAACGCTAATGCAGTTGTTTCAGGTGTTGGTACAGTATGGTTAAAGTAGATTGGAGGTTTACGCCCTCTTGGTCTGAATCAGACACATATGGGACAATACTGGAGGCAATGCCCGGAGGCAGTACGAAACCAGTAAAGTCCCGATTCGTTTTAAATTAATACAGATAGCTGTAGCGGTGACCACGCCTCGGTTAAACCTCATCGGCTATGCCACCGCCACAATTTCTTTTGTGTGTCAAGAAGGGACGACGACGACGAAAATGGTGTTTTACGTCCTCTTGGTCTGAATCAGACACATATGGGACATTTGTAAATACAAATATGGTGGGAACAATACTGGAGGCAATGCCCGGAGGCAGTACGAAACCAGTAAAGTCCCGATTTTTGTTTATTAATACAGATAGCTGTGATTGCTCCAGATGAGTCAAGAAGGGATGAAACAGCCAGGCCACAAGCTCGCAATTCCACCCGTAGGTAAAAGGTTAAAGACGTCACCTGTTCTTAACTTGGGCAGAAAGAGAGCTCACCTGGAAGCGAAAACCATTCTGACCATCATGACACCCTTTGTGAAGCTTTAGATCGGTCTGCTGTTAGTCACATAATATCTGATTGCGAAAACAATGTGCGTTAGCACACTATTCGACAAACATAGCTGTTTCACATATGTGTTTTGCCGAAGGCTACAAAGCATTCGAAGTGCTCCATGCAAAGAATCCATCCTGGTAGGTCTGGTCTTTCACATACTTCACTGTTGTCCAAAGCGTGTGTGTGTGTGTGTGCGTGTGTACATGGCTGTGTGTGTGTGCGTGTGTACATGGCTGTGTGTGTGTGTGTGTGTGTGTGTGTGTGTGTGTGTGTGTGTGTGTGTGTGTGTGTGTGTGTGTGTGTGTGTGTGTGTGTACATGGCTGTGTGTGTGTGTGTGTGTGTGTGTGTGTGTGTGTGTGTGTGTGTGTGTACATGGCTGTGTGTGTGTGCGCGTGTGTGTACAAGGCTGTGTGTGTGTGCGTGTGTACATGGCTCTGTGTGTGTGTGTGTGTGTGTGTGTGTGTGTGTGTGTGTGTGTGTACATGGCTGTGTGTGTGTGTGTGTGTGTGTGTGTGTGTGTGTGTGTACATGGCTGTGTGTGTGTGTGTGTGTGTGTGTGTGTGTGTGTGTGTACATGGCTGTATGTGTGTGTGTGTGTGTGTGTGTGTGTGTGTACATGGCTGTATGTGTGTGTGTGTGTGTGTGTGTGTGTGTGTGTGTGTGTGTGTGTGTGTGTGTGTGTGTGTGTGTGTAAGCTAATGTGCGCGCTGCGCAAATTAACACATACACACATATACACGAAGCTACTGGCTTTCCGTTTCATCAATTATAACAACAGAAAAAAAGGAAACAAAGAAAGAGCGAAAGAAGAAAACATCTAAGATCAAATTCTGAAAAGTCAAATTTCAGCTTTGCTGACGAGTTTGATATTGTGTCACAGTTCACTTTAATTCTTTAACATGATTTTATGCCACACACTCAGCTCTCACATGCCGTTTGATTTATGTCATTATCAATGCGTTCAGCTTACACGCAGACTCTAGCTCACGTTGAAACAGTAGACATGTGTTTACATTCTTTCACTGTATTCCTTTGTTCCCATGCTCACCCTCCCATTGTGTGAACGACATTTTGTTAGAATGTCACTTCCACACGCGTTATCCAGTAAGTTCATCAGTTGTATAAAAAGAAGTACACATATCGCAGATTGTTTTTTTTTATATCTTTTTGTGAGTTTTAGGAGTTTGGGGAACGTAGCAATTTTACAAGGTTGCTCCTGCTTTTGTCTGAAATGTGCCAGAATGGTATGACTAAGATACGTAAGAGTCGAACATTTGACAGGGCCTATAGTGCTCACTATGCAAAAACAAAATAGGGTATTCTTGCAGGAAAATACTCTTCCAAACTTACCATTATTTTGTCTTTGAATTTGTTTTGTAGTGACAATTTTATGTGCGATTTTGCCTTTCC
>CM065684.1:10419907-10432407 GCA_017654935.2 Phymorhynchus buccinoides
CTCACGCCAGAGGGCATGACGCTCGTGTGGGGCTAATCCTCTCTATATTATTAGTTGGGGATAAAGAAAGAGAGAGAGACAGTGAGTGGTCCTACCATCACTCTCTCTCTCACTACGCCCAAGTAAGAAAATCGCGTGATAAGCCCCTAGTGCATTGACTGCCCTCTGGCGTGAAAAATATCGCCATAGGTTGACCATTGCTCTTATTGCATCTCTAGATGGTTCTGTTGTTGTTGTTTTGTCGTACCCTGGCTTAAAGACTCCAGGGTTCATTCCAACAGCCGAAGCAATTGAACACTATGGTACAAATTGCACCAGCTAGGGATGAGAATATTACGTGTGTGACCGTTTTTGATTACCCCGCCACGTGAGCAGCCATACTCCGACTTCGGAGGATCTAGACGATCTTAATTCTAAATGATTAAGTAGGCTAATATCGATGAAGTCAAAGCCGAGTTGTGTTGTTTTTGTTTGTGGCTCAAGCCACAAACCTATAACTCACTTTGTCGGTCTGTCTGTCGGTCCAAAATTGTCGCACATATTGACAAAATTGTCGCACATATTGTAACAGAGAAAAAAATACTTGGGCAAAGAGTAACATTTCAGTTGTCATATATACAGTCCTTAGGTATGGAAAGAATTGTATACTGAACAGAGCACACGAATCTTCATTTTAAAGCGTACAAAATAATAAACATACGTAATACAGACACTGCAACAGACACGATGAGCGTAAGTAGGATAAATAGTTTTAAATGTTTTCCAAAAGATATATAAAAAGTTACGAAATGGTGCAGAGATAACATTCTGGTTTACAGATTAAAATTATTGAAAAGCCAGGGGAGGCGACTCAGTGTATGTAATGATTGGAGTGGTAAAAATAGACCGCTGCCACAAACGATTGCGAATCCGCGCTTGTTACTATGTTAAACTTGGACGGAGTAGCGAAGGTTTTAGAGACACACTGACCCACCACGATTAAGTCCATTGTTGTTGTTTTGGGGGTAGCTGTGACCCACATACAAATGCCTCCAACTTCAAATTGAGGCTGCTCTTTAAAATGATGTTTCGCGGCTTTGAATTTGGGGGCATTTGTATGGGAGTCAAGCCTGGTCAACGCAAGATTTCTTACCAGCTATAAGAGGTAAAACGTGTGAAACCCGTGATTTTGACACGTGATCTGGTGGGTCTTTAAATAGGCTAATATCGATCAAGTGAAAGCCGACTTTTATTTATTTTTTATAATATTTCAACCTTGGATAGAGTAGCCAAGGTTTTAATGGTTCAATGAGGTTCAAATGATTTGTCACAGTTGGGGGGAATGCGCTGGAGAAATGGAGACAAAATCCCCCAGTGATTGTTTCATTGCTACATGTTAAGTCTGTTAGTCACTCATAAGGGCACGTCCTCAACGACACACAATGTCACTACTGAACCCGAGAGAACAGGGGGCAGGGCGAAAAGAAACGCTGCGTGCGAAAACGCTTTAACATGTACTTTCACTTTCTGCTAGATTGATTTTTCAATAAAAACAGACAGACAGACAGAGAGACAGACAGACACACACACACACACACGCGCGTGCGCGCGCACGCACGCACGCACGCACGCACGCACGCACGCACGCACGCACGCACGCACGCACGCAGATACATACACACGCGCGCGCGCACACACATAGGCCTACACACACACACACACACACACGCACGCACGCACGCACGCACGCACGCACGCACGCACGCACGCACGCACGCACGCGCACGCGCACGCGCACGCGCACGCGCACGCGCACGCGCGCACGCACACGCACACGCACACACACACACACACACACACACACACACACACACACACACACACACACACACACACAGAGGGCCGGACCTGGGATACATTAGAGGGATGGTTGCAAACAAGGGCGGGGGAGGTGGGGGGGATTACATAGTTTTTACTATCTGTATCGTTAAAAACTCGAGACTTTCCTGGAGTTGCACTGCCTCCGGGCATTGCCTCCAGGATCGTTCCCACCATTTTTATATGTACTAATGTCCCATATGTGTCTGTTTCAGACCGGAGGACGTTAAAGGGATTTTCATCATCATCACAAGGGCGGGTGCAACGGCCCTGGTGGGGGGCAGGGGGCAACGGCCCTGGTGGGGGGCAGGGGGCAACGGCCCTGGTGGGGGGCAGGGGGCAACGGCCCTGGTGGGGGGCAGGGGGCAACGGCCCTGGTGGGGGGCAGGGGGCAACGGCCCTGGTGGGGGGCAGGGGGCAACGGCCCTGGTGGGGGGCAGGGGGCAACGGCCCTGGTGGGGGGCAGGGGGCAACGCCCCTTGAAGCTGAAACCTTTTTTTAAAAGAAAATAAAGCGCAAAAAACCCTTTAAATGGCACATAAGAGCAATTAAACAGTAATGTTAGTCTCCCTCTCTTTTTTTCTTTTCTTGTTTTTGGCGAGAGGGGGGGTGGGGGGGGTGTTACGGAACCCAGGTAACCCCCCTTGGGTCCGGCCCTGCACCCCCCCCCCCCCCCAACACACACACACACACACATACAAACACACAAGCGGAAAAAGGAAAAATTTGACCGTTTACTTATTTAACAGTGGGCCTATGTTTTCTTGAACACAAAGGATGATGTTTTGCTTAGCTTAAAGGTGGACCCTGACGGACGAGTTTTTTGCAAAAAAACCGTTGCAATCTCTGTAAAGGGTGTTTTCCTGGTGATCGGGACGTGTTTCTTACAAAAACGCATCCGTCAGGGTGGCCCTTTAATAAATATTCTACATGTTCAGTTGTACATAACAATTTTGAGCTCAACAGTAAACCATACTTGTGGAAGGGGCGGGTGACGTGACAAAGTGAAAGCAAGACTTTCTTTCCCCTCGATACCGGTGTCACGAAAAATACGTCCCGGTGTGAAATTAATCCTGGGCAAGACTTTCTTTCCCCTCGATACCGGCGTCACGAAAAATACGTCCCGGTGTGAAATTAATCCTGGGCAAGACTTTCTTTCCTCTCGATACCGGTGTCACGAAAAATACGTCCCGGTGTGAAATTAATCCTGGGCAAGACTTTCTTTCCCCTCGATACCGGTGTCACGAAAAATACGTCCCGGTGTGAAATTAATCCTGGGCAAGTCTTTCTTTCCCCTCGATACCGGTGTCACGAAAAATACGTCACGGTGTGAAAATAATCCTGGGCAAGTCTTTCTTTCCCCTCGATACCGGTGTCACGAAAAATACGTCACGGTGTGAAATACGTCCCGGTCACCGTAATATGCATGCCGCGCCATAACCCTTTTGTTCAATATTGATATTTATGTGCTCAATCTACACGGAAAGAACCGATAAACTGAGTGGGAGGGTGTTAATCTACATCTTTGCCGATAAATCAATGTACAGACCCATGACACTTGCTTTCACCTCTTGTTGTTTTTTCCATAATGGCGGACAATGTAAGCAAACGCCCATGCAGACAAAAATGATTAATTAAAAAAATAGAATAAAAAATAACGCGTACAAAGACGATAGTATTCCATCCTATTGTAAGGGTGGAATCCTAAAGGTATCTGTACACGTTAACATAATTCACAAAATATCTCTATTTCCCCATGACAACAGTGTTACGCCACTCAAAATATGACTTACAACTCACTGTGTTGCCATGGGGGAATAGAAATATATTGTGAATAATGTTAACGTGTATACAGACCTTACGTAAATTTCAGAAATATACTTACAGTGGGTTATCTAAATGAATGATGGTTGGTTGATGGTTCGTCCCATATTTGCTGTGTTTTGCAGCCGAGTGGACGTAAAACCTAACTTCCATTCAAATTTCAGAAGAAGAAAAACCAGCACTGTCTTCTCAGTATTTAGTGATGAATCCTCTGCTCTTCCTGCACGCCACAATACGCCTCTGAGTGTATTAAATTCAGGGGGCGAATCCTCCCCGAACAGCAAACAATTCGAAAGAGAAAACGGGATGAATTACACGCGGGAGATATATCACGCGACACCGGACTCGACCCGCGCGTGAGAGAAATCACTCAATCAAGGCCAGCTAGGCGGGAGGCTTTGTGACAGGCCTTGTCTTTCGCTGCCATGCCCTCACTTCTAATTGAGTTCGGTGTCACCCAGTGACTTGATCTAGTCCGGATACTGTGAATTAGTTTTAATAGTCATTGTGGGAGATTTCTCTGAAAAGGGGTGGGCGACTTGACTTGTTATGTTGTGTTCGTATTTGGTAATTAGTCATTTTGTGGAAATCGACTTGTTTGGAGCAGAAGTTTGCGAGGTGAGTGAAGCTGAAAGAGAGAGATAAAATCTTTTGACTGATGTTCAAAGAATGATGATTAAATATCTTACCCCCCCCCCCTTCCCACCTTACTAGTTAGTTTTCTTTAACCAAACCTAGGGCTATTGTATGTGCGTTTGATAATGTTTGCATATTGTTTGTTACTTATGCCTATTCGCATTTAAAGCAGATATAGGACTTTTTTCTTCACGTGCAAAATCGATATTTATTGTTAAATTTTACATTATTACATCATTTTCATCATTTATGGTAACTTCGAAACAATTCATCTTTCAAAAAATAAAACGTGATAGAATAATCGATAAACCTATTTTGCTTGGCGTTCTTACAGAGCTGTTTGTTAGTTTTGCAAACTTTAAAATATTTACATTAAAACAAAGCATGATTTTGAACAATAAAACCACTTTAAAATCATAACGTTTTCAAAACACTGAGTACAGCTTACAGCGTAATTTACACACTGTGCCATTATTTGAATTGACACATGGATGACATTACTACTAATTAACAAATTCTGGTTTTCGTTTTAACTTAAATTTTGTGACCCTTTAAATAATAGAATATTCGATATGATATTTTGAGATTTGCGAAGCATGAATACGTGTTTTCCTGATGGTTTATTCCTTATAAACAGAGGAGGAGGAGAGAGAGAGAGAGAGAGAGAGAGAGAGAGAGAGAGAGAGAGAGAGAGAGAGAGAGAGAGAGAGAGAGAGAGAGAGAGAGAGAGAGAGAGAGAGAGAGAGAGAGAGAGAGATGTGTGTACGTGTGTGTGTGTGTGTGTGTGTGTGTGTGTGTGTGTGTGCGTGTGCGTGTGCGTGTGCGTGCGTGTGTGCGCGTGAGGGGCTGGGGGGCACATATTTGAAGGGACAGACAGAAACATACCGACAGACAGACAAACAGACAGACACGTGAACTGTTCCACAACCGCCATAGAGCTGCATATCGATGAAGTTCAAACAGCCATTAGTCATATCTCAATCGATATCACCGCCACAACCTCGCTTTCTAGCTAAACAGGCCGCTCAAATCTCCATATCAGGCCCTTTCGTTATCTCTGCTTTCGACTGGATTCAGGATTTACCGTCAGTGTGATAATAGACTGCAAGTACACGAAATATCGTAAGTCTACGACCTAAAACTGTTAACCACCTTTTCAGTTGTAGGCCCCTATTAGATCAAGGTGGGTACTTGAAAGATACTCAGCAACAAAGAGATAATTGCCATCAATTCGAAAATATACAAATACTTATAAAGTGCAAGAGAAAAAAACACCTTTGTCAATGTGTTGCAATAGACGATTTTCGGAAGAAAAAAAACTAGGAGAGAGCACTTCGTGAAAATTAGAGTTGATTACCTCGACTTAATCGGTCAAAACCATAGCAACCATGGCGGCATGGTGTCGAAGCTTGAAACCGCAGGATGCCTGTCAGCGACTTGCAAACATCTTTTTTTTAGGAAAAATGAGGGGCGGCCAGTATCCACAAACTGATGGAGCTTGGACAATGTGACGTAAAAATATAAATGACATCAATTTTAGAATGACGCACGGTGTTCTAAGTGTTGTAAGTCTACTCAAACACACGAGGCGAGAGCTGGGGATCTACCTGATGGTAGAGTAACTTCCCCTGTTTGACCGATTGAATTAGGCAAGATCACTCCCACACACCATGAGATTACTCCCCTTAAGTATTTCCGAACAATTCCTATTGATCGGCAATCTTATTCTGAGAACAGGGTTTTTACCTCTGCCACTTAAAGACACCCTGACGGATGAGATTTGGCCAGAAACACGTCGAGATCACCAGAAAGACAGCCTTTTCAAGGATCGGAATACTCACTTTGCTCTGGTTTCCTAGAAATCAAACCGTCAAAACGGCGATTCCTCCTTGGCGGAGTTGCCGGAGAGAGAAGCCATTTTGGACGGGGTGGGTGGTGGACACTCAGGGTGGTTGAAGGTTTTTCGTCTTTGTAGTGCAGTAACAAAAATGGAGCTATTTTCTTTGTTGTGAGCGAAACTCCTTTGGGTCAACTGTAAATAAAAAGGCGTGTATTGTGGAAATGTCGTGATTTGGTCTAAGCGACTCAGGCGGTCATTAGAAAAGATTTCTAATTTCTTTCTTTCTTTCACTGAAAGAATTTGACTACCTGCGCCAAAGACGAATTGCCGATTTGACGGTTTGATTTCTAGGAAACCAGAGCAAAGTGGGTGTTGCGATCTCTGTACAGGGTGTTTTCCTGGTGATCTCGACGTGTTTCTTGCCAAAAAAACCTCATCCGTCAGGGTGCTCCTTTAAGTCAGGCATTTAAAAAAACCAATTTGTTAACACATAGCCATCCGAAAGCTTCGCACATACCTTGATAACAAAAATATGTCCTGGTGGTTAGAATAGGCCCGTCAGCATTGACGTTTGTACGTAAACCAGTATTATCATTCGATTTTTGCCCTCGGCAGAACCGTTGCTGATTCTATTGGTATTTTGTATTTAGTATATTCTACTCACACACATTTATCTCTGTGAAATTCGGTTGCTCTTTCCCGGAGAGCGCGTCGCCGCATGCGCAGCGCCTACCCATTTTTTAAATATTTTATTGCTCTCTCTCTCTCTCTCTCTCTCTGTCTCTTTGCCTCTCTTTCTCGGTCTCTGTCTTTCTGTGTGTGTGTGTGTGTGTGTGTGTGTGTGTGTGTGTGTGTGTGTGTGTGTGTGTGTGTGTGTGTGTGTGTGTGTGTGTGTGTGTGTGTGTGTGTGTATGTGTGTGTGTGTGTGTGTGTGTGTGTGTGCGTGCGTGTGCGTGCGTGTGCGTGTGTGTGTGTGTGTGACTGTCCGTCCGTCCGTCCGTCTGTCTGTCTGATATTATCTCTCTCTCTCTCTCTCTCTCTCTCTCTATATATATATATATATATATATCTCTCTCTCTCTCTCTCTCTCTCTCTCTCTCTCTCTCTCTCTCTCTCTCTCTCTCTCTCTCTCTCTCTCTCTCTCTCCTTATCAAAAGTGGTAAAAAGAAAGCGTCCTGGTTAAAACATATATGTTCAATTGTTGGTGGTTGTTTGTCAAGTGCAAACACCTTTGGAAGCTTTGTGCGTATCAATTATTGTTCTTAAAAGCTTCATGTTTGCTCTAGCTAAATAGCTACAGAGACATCCCGCGTTGCCGTGTATATGGTGTTTAGGTATTTGGTATACATTATTCTAGTCACAGAGACATCTCTGTGAAATCTGGGCTGCTCTCCCCTGGAGCGGCGCCACAAGTGCAGTGCCTACCCTTTTTTTTGTTGGGGGGGGAGGTGCATAGGGTGATGAGGGGGTGTGGGCACACTTGGAAAACCTAGCTATCAATTTGGCCATGCCAGGCAGCAGGATTTCTCCCTGCTGTTACCGGCCGACTTTCAACTGCTGTGGGATTTTTACGTGCAGTAAAGCGCACGAGTCAGACTAGCTTTAAGTCCCCACCCGAAGGACTCGACGTTCAGTTCGATTGTCCTGTCGAACTAGAAAGAAAGGGCGAGGAGGCCGGGGTTCGAACCCACGTTGACTCACGTTCCAGTCACGCATTACATCTGGCAGGCGAACGTCTTAACCACTCTGCCACCTTTCTCTCAATAAATACGCAATTGTGTGCACAGAGCATTATTCACAAAGCGTTGACAATAATAATGTAGCCTGGAGTTTCCCCAGCCGACAGTAAAGTGAGAGCTTGTCAGTCAAATGACTGTCCACGGTATTGGGAGACCATGGTACAGCGAGGTCTTTGGTGAAAGAGTAACACTACTCTCTCTGAAGTGGGGGGCCAGACAACTGTTTCGGGAGGAACATTTAGTTTATCTATATTTTCATAAGTTTTTTCAAGCAAACTTTAGTTAACTATAAGTAACTTTTCATAAATAACAGGCGAGAATATGTTGTAGTATGTGACAAGATTACTTATAGTCAGTGGATATTGCTAGATTTTCACTCATAGGCAATCCTATTTATGTTTGTGATACGAAGTATATTATTTCTACTAGATATGTTGATTGATACTGATCACAAAAATAAGTTTTTACCATAAATCTGAGGGAAGAAATATATTTGAAATACTATGTAGAGCATACAGCCAAAATATCTTTACAGACAAAAGCTTGGTACAGTTTTTATCTAAGATTTCTAGATTCAGGCTTTTAACTAAATAACTTGATTTTGTGTGGCCAAAACCACGGTGAGAGCTTCAAAGGTGGACCCTGACGGATGAGGTTTTGCAAGAAATACGTCGAGATCACCAGAAAGACAGCCTTTTTCAAGGATCGCAACACTCACTTTGCTCTGGTTTCCTAGAAATTAAACCGTCAAAACGGCGATTCCTCCTTGGCGGAGATGCCAGAAAGAGAAGCCCCTTTTTGGATGGGGTGGGTGGAGGTCACTCATTGTGATTGAAGCTTTTTCTTCTTTGTAGTGCAGTAACAAAAAATTGGAGGTATTTCCTGTGTTGTGAGCGAAACTCCTTTTGGTAAACTGTATAAAACTATAAAAAAAGCACACACAAAAAACCCTCAAACAGACTGCAACGTCACTGGAACATACAACAAACAAACAACTACACGACAAGTGTAAAGTGACGTTATTTTATTCACAAGAGACAAAACAAACTACTGGATATTTCGGCGAATGCGCCTTTATCAACACAGACAAACAATTAAACAGCAAACATCAAATATATCAAAAGGAGCAAAAAGCAGGCAACAGAAGGAGCAATACCATCAAGATCAAAATAAAAACAATACTTCCCCTCTACAGTCCAACGCGTAAATGATACAACAAAGTTGAAACCAAACAGAAAGGCTGTGAACACAAATCAGGGGGAGGGTAAAAAAATAAAATAAAACAACCGTTTTGAAGTGACAGAGGTTGGGGACAGTGAGTACGCAATCATAGATGGTAGAAGTTGGAAACAAGGGTCAGTTGTGTGTAAGGGGTGGGGAGGGGGAGGTTTGGTGAAGAGAACAAATCTCGTGCTAAAGTGAACACATGTAGCAGAAGCTGACATTACATTGCAATTGAAAAATGAGGGGGGGGGGGGGGGAGGGTTTGAAAAATGGGTTTGATGCGCTAGGCGGCGAACCTCCCCCCCTCCCCCCCCCCCCCCCCCCCCCCCTTCTCTCTCTATCTTTTTCATTTTTCAATAACAATGTAATGTCAGCTTCTGCTACATGTGTTCACTTTAGCACGAGATTTTTTATCTTCACCAAACCTCCCCCTCCCCACCCCTTACACACAACTGACCCTTGTTTCCAACTTCTACCATCTATGATTCAAAACGTTTTTTGGTGTTTTTTTTACCCTCCCCCTGATTTGTGTTCACAGCCTTTCTGTTTGGTTTCAACTTTGTTGTATCATTTACGCGTTGGACTGTAGAGGGGAAGTATTGTTTTTATTTTGATCTTGATGGTTTTTGCTCCTTCTGTTGCCTGCTTTTTGCTCCTTTTGCTATATTTGCTGTTTGCTGTTTAATTGTTTCTCTATGTTGATAAAGGCGCATTCGTCGAAATATCCAGTAGTTTTGTTTTGTGTCTTGTGAATAAAATAACGTCACTTTACACTTGTCGTGCAGTTGTTTGTTTGTTCTATGTATAAAACTATAAAACTAAAATAATAAAAAGGCGTGTATTGTGGAAATTTCGTGCAAACGGTTTGGTCTAAACTCAGGCGGTCATTAGAAAAGAGAAGGCACATGCCATGCCTTCTCTTTCACTGAAATAATTTGACGGTTTGATTTGTAGGAAACCAGAGTAAAGTGAGTGTTGCGATCTCTGTAAAGGGCGTTTTCCTGGCGATCTCGACGTGTTTCTTGCAAAATCGCATCCGTCAGGGTGCCCCTTTAAACAGTAAGTGACTTCCAACAGTAATGGGACATTCTGTAATCTGTACACATTAGATCTTCAATCTGCAGATTCCGTTCGGAAACCCCATTCACTTTATTATATATATAATATAATAAAAAAGATCACAAAACAACAAGGCTTTTTGGTATGAAAATACAGAACTTTTCGGCTTTATTTTACCAGTTAATAAAACTGAAAGGTTTTTTTATATATATATATATAAAAACGTGGATGGGATTGCAGATGCATTTCCGCGTTCGTTTATTTCTTATAAAAGCGAATGGGTTTTCCGTACGGAACCTGCGGATTGCGGATCTACTGTGCACAGACCCTAAGGGTACGTACACATGCACGCGGATGTTCCGTGCGGGAAGCCGTGCGCAATCCGTAAATAAGTAAAAGAAAGAAGTTTGCGCACGTGTCCGAATTTCCCCTTAGGCTATGTACACATACACGCGGATATTCCGCGCGGAAATCCATGCGCAATCCGTAAATAAGTAAAAGTAAAAGAAGAAAAAAAAGCGGACGTTTCCGTATTTCCCCTAATCCGTATTTTTGTCCCCCCTTCTTTCTTTTACTTATTGATTATTCCCGCGCGGAAAATCCGGATGTACTGTGTACCAGGCCTATGCTTATTTACGGATTGCGCATGGGATTTCTGCGTCTACTGTGTACGCGGCCTAAGAAACTTGAAAGCCAGAAGGCACTATCACCAATAGAATTAATGAGGCTTTGTAGTATTGGCTTTTCACCCGACGAATGAGGCTTTATACTGACCATTCTCTGCCCCTGTCTCGTGCACTGAGTTGCGAACGCCACCTACTTAAGATTATCGCCCTTGCCTGTCAGGAACTACTAGTAGGCCTACATAGCCACAGAGAATTATCTGTCCTTGACTAGTCATGAGGTGCCATGGTCAAGTCAGTCCGAAAATGATCGCCATGACGTTGTATAAAAATCCCCATTGAACTAGCTCTCAGTCAGTAATTGCTATCTGTATTGTTAAAAATTCGAGACTTTACTGGTGTTGCACTGCCTCCGGGCATTGCCTCCAGGATCGTCCCCACTATATTTATATCTACTAATGTCCCATATGTGTCTGTTCCAGACAGGAGGACGTTAATCAGATTTTCATAGCTCTCAGTCAGTCATTGCTATCTGCATTGTTAAAAAATCGAGACTTTACTGGTGTTGCACTGCCTCCGGGCATTACCTCCAGGATCGTCCCCATCATCTTTGCATCTACTAATGTCCCATTATGTGTCTGTTCCAGACGGGGTGATGTTAAACTGATTTTCGTAGCTCTCGGACCTGGAGCCTTGGGGATTGGTTGGCCTCCAAGGATCCTCCTCCAACGCAACCATCTTTCAGTCCCTACAGCAGAAAGGTTGGGAATGCGCCCTGTGCAAAGATTTCTCTTTTTTAACAATGAAAAAAGGCTAAGTTGTAGTGTAGACATCACGTTTTAGCATTGAACACTGTTTGCTGACGTTCTCGAGAAAGGGGTAGGGTTAGGATCAGCCCAGGTTTATGGTCATGAAACTGCAAGAATCGGGACATGGAGATTCAGAGTCGTAAACACGAGGAGGGTGTTGATGGAACTATCTTTGTTTTGTGATCAAGGTGTAGATCACTAATTAATGCTCATTTCCTTCAGTACTGCAAAATCGTGACCTTGGCCTATAAATATACACGTGGGATGGTCTGAAAATGGGTTAAAACTTTCATTCGTTTTATCCTTAGTTTACCCCTCACCCCCACCCCACCCTCACCACCACCCCTACAAAAAGGTCCACTCCAGTCCTCCGGAAGACCAACTGTCTCTTATCAATCAATCAATCAATTAATCAATCAATCAATCAATCAATATATCAAATATATTTATTGTCTTCATACACAGGAGAAATGTGTTGCCATGCTTGCGCGTATAATACAGAACAAAGTTAATGTGTTTGGTGGAGACGTTTGATGTGTTTGGTGGAGACGTTTGATGTGTTTTGGGGAGACGTTTGATGTGTTTTGGGGAGACGTTTGATGTGTTTTAGGGAGACGTTTGATGTGTTTTGGGGAGACGTTTGATGTGTTTTGGGGAGACGTTTGATGTGTTTTGGGGAGACGTTTGATGTGTTTTGGGGAGACGTTTGATGTGTTTTGGGGAGACGTTTGATGTGTTTTGGGGAGACGTTTGATGTGTTTTGGGGAGACGTTTGATGTGTTTTGGGGAGACGTAGTCAGACTCGTCAGACTGACAGAACAGAAAGTAAATGAGTGAAATCAATAATGTAATATGCATAGGCCATAATTAGTACAATGTGTGTGTGTGT
>CM065684.1:10437407-10452407 GCA_017654935.2 Phymorhynchus buccinoides
CAGTCAGGTGGACTTAGCTGTTTCAAGTTCTGGGCTTGCTCGTCAGGTGAGAGTAGCTCCCAGTCGTTCCGGTTACGGCTTCGCGGGATGGCACGGTTCAGGCGTGGTCTCCTCGCGGATTCTGGGTGCGGGTCGTCTTGGCGGCGATCCCGTCTTGGTGCTTGGTGGAGTCCGGGATGATCTTCCGGCCCACGATGCCCTGCTGATAATCACAGGAGAAGGTGGATGTAGATCTCTATGGCTTAGAGACAAGGGGCTTCAGTCGGCAGGGAATTAGTGAATCCCAACCGGCTTGAAGGCTTCCCTTGTACAATAGCACTACATGTAGTTAATAAATAAACTGAATTTCAGTTAACAAACTGAGATCAGTAAAACATAAAAGGTGATCAAGACATCATCACTCTCCATCCAACACCTGGAAAGGAATGGTATCATAAAGTGCAAGATTGCGGCCCATAGGTTTCCTACTAAAAATAGTGCAAGATTGCGGCCCATAGGTTTCCTACTAAAAATAGACAAAAGGGTTAGTAGGCATAAACTCCGGTTCTGGTACCAAAAGTGTTCAAGTCAAAAACACACACACACAAATAATCAGTGCACATAAATAGAATAGAATGTTTACCACTTCTTTTCTATAACATATCTATCTACTCCTTATTCATCATTGAACATAGGATCTAGATCAAAACTAGAGTCAAACAAACAACCAGTCTCAATCACCAGTCATCAATAAGACTTACTAGGTGGGCTATTCTGGCTGGGAGAGGTGTTGCTCTAGTCAGTTTTAGCGTCTTGTGTGAAAAACTTTTTCTCACTACACCAATTATAGCCTTCACTTTCAAACAATGAAAGCCTGCTATTGGTGTATTACAGTCCACACGTCACAAGATTGCTGTTCTAAATGTACCGAACAATCACGCGCCTATTACATCCTTATCACGTGCCGACATTCAAAATCCTTCTCGTGCTCGGAAAAGCAAAACCTTCTTCAAAGGGAGATAACCTCGGTTGTCACGGGTAAGGACGCGGTGTCTTACAAAGGGAACCGACTCTTGATATCACTATCTCGTGATGAGACGGTAGATAAGGGGGGGGGGGGGGGGGGGTGAAGGGAGATAACCTCGGTAGGGGTTGCATGCCGACCGGGGAGACAAATCTAACTTGAAAAGGGACCAATCCCGGAATCGGCATTCTTTAGATGGTGGGTGGCAATTAACGTGGCGGCCGGACAGAGAAAAGAAAAGGAGAGGGGGGGTGTAGATAAAGAAAGAGGGGTCGCGCTGGACACTTACGTCACAGTGTGTGTGTGTGTGTGTGTGTGTGTGTGTGTGTGTGTGTGTGTGAAGCTTTTGGGTTGCGAGGCAGCCGAGAAACGGACAGACAGAAAGTTAGAGGGACAACGTTACAGACAAATAGGAGGGGAATCAACAAATCAATCAATAGGAGGGGAATCAACAAATCAATCAATATGAGGGGAATCAACAAATCAATCAATAGGAGGGGAATCAACAAATCAATCAATAGGAGGGGAATCAACAAATCAATCAATAGGAGGGGAATCAACAAATCAATCAATAGGAGGGGAATCAACAAATCAATCAATAGAAGGGGAATCAACAAATCAATCAATAGGAGGGGAATCAACAAATCAATCAATAGAAGGGGAATCAACAAATCAATCAATAGGAGGGGAATCAACAAATCAATCAATAGGAGGGGAATCAACAAATCAATCAATAGGAGGGGAATCAACAAATCATTCAATAGAAGGGGAATCAACAAATCAATCAATAGAAGGGGAATCAACAAATCAATCAATAGAAGGGGAATCAACAAATCATTCAATAGAAGGGGAATCAACAAATCAATCAATAGAAGGGGAATCAACAAATCAATCAATAGAAGGGGAATCAACAAATCATTCAATAGAAGGGGAATCAACAAATCAATCAATAGGAGGGGAATCAACAAATCATTCAATAGAAGGGGAATCAACAAATCAATTAATAGAAGGGGAATCAACAAATCAATCAATAGGAGGGGAATCAACAAATCAATCAATAGGAGGGGAATCAACAAATCAATCAATAGAAGGGGAATCAACAAATCAATCAATAGGAGGGGAATCAACAAATCAATCAATAGGAGGGGAATCAACAAATCAATCAATAGAAGGGGAATCAACAAATCAATCAATAGAAGGGGAATCAACAAATCAATCAATAGGAGGGGAATCAACAAATCAATCAATAGAAGGGGAATCAACAAATCAATCAATAGAAGGGGAATCAACAAATCAATCAATAGGAGGGGAATCAACAAATCAATCAATAGGAGGGGAATCAACAAATCAATCAATAGGAGGGGAATCAACAAATCAATCAATAGAAGGGGAATCAACAAATCAATCAATAGGTGGGGAATCAACAAATCAATCAATAGGAGGGGAATCAACAAATCAATCAATAGGAGGGGAATCAACAAATCAATCAATAGAAGGGGAATCAACAAATCAATCAATAGAAGGGGAATCAACAAATCAATCAATAGAAGGGGAATCAACAAATCAATCAATAGAAGGGGAATCAACAAATCAATCAATAGAAGGGGAATCAACAAATCAATCAATAGAAGGGGAATCAACAAATCATTCAATAGAAGGGGAATCAACAAATCAATCAATAGGAGGGGAATCAACAAATCAATCAATAGAAGGGGAATCAACAAATCAATTAATAGAAGGGGAATCAACAAATCAATCAATAGGAGGGGAATCAACAAATCAATCAATAGGAGGGGAATCAACAAATCAATCAATAGAAGGGGAATCAACAAATCAATCAATAGGAGGGGAATCAACAAATCAATCAATAGGAGGGGAATCAACAAATCAATCAATAGAAGGGGAATCAACAAATCAATCAATAGAAGGGGAATCAACAAATCAATCAATAGGAGGGGAATCAACAAATCAATCAATAGAAGGGGAATCAACAAATCAATCAATAGAAGGGGAATCAACAAATCAATCAATAGGAGGGGAATCAACAAATCAATCAATAGAAGGGGAATCAACAAATCAATCAATAGGAGGGGAATCAACAAATCAATCAATAGGAGGGGAATCAACAAATCAATCAATAGGAGGGGAATCAACAAATCAATCAATAGGAGGGGAATCAACAAATCAATCAATAGGAGGGGAATCAACAAATCAATCAATAGGAGGGGAATCAACAAATCAATCAATAGGAGGGGAATCAACAAATCAATCAATAGGAGGGGAATCAACAAATCAATCAATAGAAGGGGAATCAACAAATCAATCAATAGAAGGGGAATCAACAAATCAATCAATAGAAGGGGAATCAACAAATCAATCAATAGGAGGGGAATCAACAAATCAATCAATAGGAGGGGAATCAACAAATCAATCAATAGGAGGGGAATCAACAAATCAACCAATAGAAGGGGAATCAACAAATCAATCAATAGGTGGGGAATCAACAAATCAATCAATAGGAGGGGAATCAACAAATCAATCAATAGAAGGGGAATCAACAAATCATTCAATAGAAGGGGAATCAACAAATCAATCAATAGAAGGGGAATCAACAAATCAATCAATAGGAGGGGAATCAACAAATCAATCAATAGAAGGGGAATCAACAAATCAATCAATAGAAGGGGAATCAACAAATCAATCAATAGGAGGGGAATCAACAAATCAACCAATAGAAGGGGAATCAACAAATCAATCAATAGAAGGGGAATCAACAAATCAATCAATAGAAGGGGAATCAACAAATCAATCAATAGAAGGGGAATCAACAAATCAATCAATAGAAGGGGAATCAACAAATCAATCAATAGAAGGGAATCAACAAATCAATCAATAGGAAGGGAATCAAAATATCAATAGGAAAGGAATCCAAAAATCAGTAGGAGAGGAATCCAAAAATCATTAGGAGGGCAATCCAAAAATCAATCAAAAGGAGGGGAATCAAAAAAATCAATTAATCAATCAATCAATCAATCAGTCAGTCAACCAATCAATATTTTATTGTCCATTGTACAGTTTTTTTCGGGGGGGGGTTGCAGCGATAAAACAAATGAAGAAATCAAAAGCAACAGACAAAGACAAGTAGGAAGAAATAAACGCCGTTTCACTTCTGTTCTTTAAAGTTAATGAAATGATTAATTTGTTTGACAACGCACCCAATGCTCCAAAAATAACACGCTCAGTCTTGTCTTCAGCCACCCATAGCATTTTGTAACATTTTGTAACAAACAAAGCGATGGCTTGGAGTCAAAACGGACTATATTACAAAAACTAATGACTTGTATCAAACAATGACTGCATAAATATGAAAAGGGGTTATACTTTTTATATTTCTGCAGTCTTTTTTATACAAGTTATTAGCTTTTGTAATAAGTTCAATAATACGTCAATGGACTATCTAAAGATAGTCCGTCTTTGACTTCAAGCCATCGGAATTATCATGATAATAACTTTCTTTTCATCGTCCCCCCAGGATGGAGTCCAAGGCGTTCTTCGACGCCCTGCAGCTGAACAAGCACTGCTCCGCCCGCCTGCTCCACGAGGAGAGACAGCTGGAGCAGCAGCAGAGGAAGATGTACAACAGGGTTTGGAGGGAGAAGGAGATCCTCATGGACGACTACATCCACATCAACGTCAGGACGCCCAGTCCCCAGAGAACCCCGAACCCCTTACCAACAGCAGCCCGGGCAATCTCTTCCTCAGCGCAGGCGTCCAGAGATCGTCGTCACGCCGCCGGTTCTGTTTCGTCGCCCGGAAGAAAGGGGTTGTCGCTGTCTGCGAGGAGTTCCCGTCCTTCTGGAAAGAAGAATTGCCTCTCTAGGCAAAATTCCTTTTCTGGGGTACATTCTCGATCTGGAAATATCACGCACCAGCTCTCAGAGAGGGTAACATGTTTTGCCCGAGAGGAAGATTTGAAGACTGATAGTTTAGGAAAAACTAAGAGCTCGGATACAAACGGTTTAGGAACGGGTGAAAGTTCTAATCCAGGACATTTCGGAAGCTCTGAAAGTTCAACTGCTAACCCTAACCTTAACCCTAGAACCTCTGAATCCTCCTCACTGGCGAAGGAGTTGGTTTCAGTCGATGAAGTGGATGCTGAGCAAAATAACCCCCAACATGTGGTGTCCTCTGATAGAAGATCTAGTGAGAGGGACGTGGTGGCTGGCTTTAATGCAGGAGCTCACGTCTTAGCTGGTGAACGCCAAAGCCAGACACAGAAAAAGGATCAACAGAAAACTGCTTCACAAAATGAAGACATGAGCGTGAAGAAAACGTTTAAGCTCTGGTCTCTAGAGCACAAGCGCCAAGAACGTAGACCCAAACATCGAGCATTATCGGCCAGTCGCGTGACCTCCTATGCATCGGACAGGGGTCAAGAAAGGTCAAACACTGAGGCGTGGAGTCTAAGTGAAAACCAAGCCAGAGCGGGAGTTGAGAATGGGAACTTGTATGGTTCTGGTCCCATCAGACCTCATACCTCTTCTTCTGCTTTGATTCTGGGCAATGCGAAACAACTGGCGTTTGCCGTCCAGGAGAGGCCACAGAGTCAACAATCCTATGTCAGAACAACCAACACAATAAGCAAAGACAAACGTCGTTTTCTTCACCAAAGCAGCACAACATCGCCATTTGCAATTTCATCAGATCCAACTGTCCGTGCTTCAGACTTGGACCGTAGAGACGGCGTCTTACCTAGTATGATCCCACACGAAAATGACAATTCAGAATACAACAATGTTCTTCAAAACGATAAAACATCACGGGATTTAAACAACTCAAACCCGACCTACAATCACGAACATTCTGACCTCAGAGAAAACTCACTGAGCCTTCCCAACAGCGCCAAAGAAATGACACTCAGCGAACACCAAACAGATTTGTCCAAACCTTCTCCTTTTTCTCCTCCTCCTCCTCATTCACGAAAGAAGGCCCACGTTCGTCAGATGACCTTGGATCCTAAGCTGGTGGTACCGCTGAGTTCCAAGAGATACCAGTGCAAGAAGCAGGCCACCATCATCCCGGTCATCGCGGTGCAGGGACAAATTGCCACACTCTACCCTAACGCCGAGGCCAAAGCCGGCAGAGTGGTGAAACTGGAACGCAGGGTGAGGGGCTGGATTGAGAGGTCCAACTCCATACTGTTCTGTTTGGAAAGCATCCACTCCGCGAAGGTTCTTACGTCATCGACGGTGATGCCACAGAGAGAGGAGCATCATCGTCACCCTGATGAAGTAGTTCCCTCTTCGGCGATGACGTCGCATCCGGTGATGACGTCTTCTTCGATGATGACACCGCCTTCAGCGATCGTTCCATCTTCAGAGATGACGTCACCGTCGCCTCAAAATGACGTCACAACCACGCACACGTCATCGACGAAACACGCGAAACGCTCGGCGAGCAACAGAAACCACAGACACAAAAAGGTGACCTACACACGAACACCCTCCTCCAAAACCGCTCTCCAATCCCAGCTTCTTTCAAGCTCAGGAATTGACAATGGCGATGATGGCGATGACGACAACGATGACGATGGTGACTCAGACGTGGTTCTAGTGCCCCAGACCATTCACAGAGACCCCTCAGAGTCTCCCGCGTTGCTCCAGAAGGTTGCTGCTCCTTCTAGCAGAGCCCGCGCTACTATGCAGAGGCGGCAGCAGAGTCTGCACACTTCAGGTCCGGGTGCAACGACTGGCGTGCTGGGCAGATCGAGACGACGACAAGGTCTAGCAGGCCTACAGCAGCCTTTTCTGATTCACTGAGGTGGAGGAAGAGGGACGTAAGACGTCGCAGATTTTATTGACTAAACACAATTGATGAAACAGCGAGGCTACGAGAGAGGATATAGTGAAATGAGTAAGGGGAAGGAACTTCTCGTAATTAACTCCCTATTTCCAAAGTTATTTATGGCACCTATTCGCCTAGCAAAGTGAAAGCAGCAGCCACAACAATGCAGACCCAAGTTCATCCTCTATGCTGATACAGATACAGATACAGATCCAAGAGGATCAACTTGGGTCTGTATTGTTGTGGCTGCTACTTTCACTTTGCTAGGCGAATAGGTGCCATAAATAACTTTGGTAAAAGGGAGTTAATCACGAGAAGTTCCTTTCCCTGATTGATGTGGGATTTGGGGGGAAGGGACATGGGACGCTGAGGTTAGCACATAATAAATACATGCAGGTATACATACACGGACATCTTAAGCATTGTTACTGACAATTCGTTCACATTGAAAGTACTTTCCTTAATTTGAAGGCCTTGTATATGTTACAGTGAATGTGTGAAGTCAGTGAATTCACGAAATCCCTAAATGGTTTAGTATACATATACAAATCTTGACAGCTCTCTAATCGAATCTTCATCATTAACATTCACAACGACAGAAATATATGGAGAGAGAGAGAGAGAGAGAGAGAGAGAGAGAGAGAGAGAGAGAGAGAGAGAGAGAGAGAGAGAGAGAGAGAGAGAGAGAGAGAGAGAGAGAGAGAGAGAGAGAGAGAGAGAGAGAACTTTGAAAACTTTAACTGTATGTTTCAAGGATAAAGATTTTAGACAACGCCTAGTCTTCCAATCTGTCCTTGGTACATATACGAACATATAATACAAACATGGCAAGGCGAGAGAGAGAGAGAGAGAGAGAGAGAGAGAGAGAGAGAGAGAGAGAGAGAGAGAGAGAGAGAGAGAGAGAGAGAGAGAGAGAGAGAGAGAGAGAGAGAGAGAGAGAGAGAGAGAGAGAGAGAGAGAGAGAGAGAGAGAGAGAGAGAGAGAGAGAGAGAGGGGTGGGAGGTAGACAGACAGACAGAGTGAGGCAGAAACGGTGAGAGGGGAAGACGTGGAAGGGAAGGATAGAAAGGGAATCGGGGATTGGTCAACCTATAGCGATATTTTTCACGCCAGAGGGCAGTCAATGCACTAGGGGCTTATCACTGTCTCTCTCTCTTTTTCTATCCCCAACTAATAATATAGAGAGGATTAGCCCCACACGAGCGTCATGCCCTCTGGCGTGAGAAAAATCGCACTAAGTCTCTCAAGCCCATGCCACCACCCCCACTCATACGCCCACCCCCACCCCTCCTCACCCCCCGAAACGCTACCCATAGCTCAAAACTGTTTGCCTTTCCAGCGTTATTGTCATTTTGTGAAGGGAACAAAAGACACGATTGGAAAGGAAAGTGCCTGCTCCCGACACTTCTTTGCTTCCAGAGACCATTCAATGTACTCAGTGCAAAGAAAAAGGAAGGGGGGGGGGGATGTCTTTGAATATTAAGTAAACTATCAGAGTGACTCTGTTACGGCACATATTGTTGCCCGGCACATTTTGTCGCGGGCGACAAAAACGGCGACAAAATGTGCCAGGCGCTCGCGGCACGTTTTGTCACCCCTGACACATTTTGTCACCCCTGGCACATATTGTCACCCCTGACACATTTTGTCACCCCTGGCACATATTGTCACCCCTGGCACGTTTTGGCACCCCTGACACATTTTGTCACCCCTGACACATTTTGTCACCCTTGGCACATTTTGTCACCCCTGGCACATTTTGTCACCCCTGACACATTTTGTCACCTCTGTGACAAAACGTGCAATTGTTTGACGGCACATATTATTGTCGCCCATCACACTAACCTGTCAAGGATGGTGACTGTGCGTGAAATGGACACACACACACACTCACTCCAGGCACATTGAGGTCCACGCCTATGATAATTGATGATTGATTATTGATGACGAGGATTGATGTTGATACTTTATGGATGATGATTGGTGAGGATTAATGGTTGATGAAAAGGGATAACTGATGAAGACGGATGACCGGTTGAGATTGATGATTGACAGGACGACGGATGATAACCCTTTTGGTCAATCATTTTGTGAGAGATATAATGTCATGCTTACACGTGTTTGTTTCCATCTTGACGAGAAAAAGACAGTTTGTGTTAATGCAAGTGTGTATGTGTGTGTGCACGCGCGCGGTTTGTCACCAAAAAACCCAGCGCGCACACACATACACACACACACACACACACACACACACAAAACCGCGCGCGTGCACACACACATACACACTTGCATTAACACAAACTGCATTTTTCTCGGCAAGGCATCACCACTATAAACAAATTATATCCCAGATAAATAATCCCAGCCCGCAGGAATAGCATCTGCTATTATTGCAGCCATGGTCAGAAACGACATACATAAATATATAGATTCATGTGGGTGCATGGGGTGATGAAGAGGGGGTGCAGTGGGAGTGGTGTTGGAATCGATGGTCACAGTCAAGGGGTGACTAGAGAACAATACGGATTGCAAATTCACATCTTATTCTTCCAGGAGAAGCTTCCATTGCATCTTTTACATTTAAGCCATCGTCAGCTTCTGACAGCAACCCACACAAAAACCCAAAAAGCTTCTGGAGAGTGAAATCTCCCAGATCCCGGCACGTTTCCTCGCCAGCGACGAAATGTGCCGAGGACGACAAAATGTGCCGCGAATGCCGGGCACATTTTGTCGCCGTTTTGTGGCCGGCGACAATATGTGCCGGGGCGACAATATGTGCCGTAACATCCTCACTAAATACACCAAGAGAGAGATCTTGGCTGAAGTCAATTAATTTTGACATGTCAAATCAACTGACAGTAAATAGAAAGCGCATAAGTCAAGAGCACGCTGTTTCTAAAATTAAACCTGTTTTGTCCGTTTAGTATAATGTCTGATAATGAAAGCCAGGCTAATATTATATGGCAGCTGGTTCGAACAGTTCTTACACACTGCAAATCTCAACAACAACAAACAAACAAAGCATAACGTATGTTCTCCAGTACTTTTGTTTTTCCTTTTTCTTTCCCTTTTGTTTTTTTCATGCTGTTTCCGTTTTTAACTGATCATATCGAGATTTTCTGAGGTTGTAAACGAGTATAGAAAATAAAAGTGTAATGACTTTCTTAGCTTAGCGAGACCTATCTATATTGCTAAAAAACTCGGGACTTTACTGGTGTTGCACTGCCTCCGGGCATTGCATCCAGTATTGTTCCCACCATCTTTGTATTTACAAATGTCCCATATGTGTCTATGACCGAGAGGACGTAAAACATCATTTTCATTCGCTTTCTTAGCTTGTAAACAAGCAAAATATAATACGAGTGTAATAACTGAACAATTCCACAATTCAACCAAATGAAAGACAAAAGCCATTAGCCATGGTTTGGGCTGCAATCAACACCGATTTCCAATCCCCTCTTTTTGAAACGGCACAGGGTCACACTTATGTTGCTCCTAATCGTTGTGTGTCTTCATTTTGTAGAGACGACTAATCTAATTATTGTTATTACGCGTAATAATGAACATAAAATAGCATATTAAAAATTCACAAAGAGTGTGCAAAAGGTTGATTTTGTATGATTTTTTAAAAACGCATTTGAATTGCAGAATCTATGCCTCTCAGTCTAGAAATAAGAGGCAGCTTAGTTCATGTTTACGGAATTAGGTGAGCCGCAAAAGTGTACCTTGTTTCATATTAGTGGATTTTACTTTAAAACTATTTTCTGTACAATGCGAGGTCTGCGTTTGTGAGAGGGAAATGATTGATTGATTGATTGATTGATTGATTGATTGGTATCATTTATTTCAGGCACAAGATACACACTGACAGTGTACAAGGGAAAATATTGATATTAAAACTCCATTTTTAAAAATACAAGAGAGAGAGAGAGAGAGAGAGAGAGAGAGAGAGAGAGAGAGAGAGAGAGAGAGAGAGAGAGAGAGAGAGAGAGAGAGAGAGAGAGAGAGAGAGACAGAGAGGAGGGGGGTGCAGAAGGAGAGACAGAAACAAAGACAGTACAGAGAAACAGAGAGAGAGAGAGAGAGAGAGAGAGAGAGAGAGAGAGAGAGAGAGAGAGAGAGAGAGAGAGAGAGAGAGAGAGAGAGAGAGAGAGAGAGAGACGAAAACGAAAACGAAATTGTATTTAACCAGGGAAACATGACATAAGCAATACAATGCTTTTTTCCACCCAGCCCTGGGGAGAGAGAGAGAGAGAGAGAGAGAGAGAGAGAGAGAGAGAGAGAGAGAGAGAGAGGAGAGAGAGAGAGACAGAAAGGGACAGAAAGAGACAGAGACATAGACAATGAGAGAGAGAGCTCTTAACGCCTGGCTACTCGCAGACCGTCAACACGAACGCAATCAGCTCACTAGGAAGCAACATTCTGCCTTGTTCGGGTAAGGGATAGGGTTATGGTTAGGTTATGGTTATTATCATGAAACGGAAATAACGATACGTTGACATTGGAAGGCGAGAACATGAGTGGGTTGCAAAACAAACAAATCATAAAACAGCTGACAGTCACAGTCAAAAGCAAGTGAAATAAATCAAGTAATGTTGATTACCAGAAATTGATGCCCAGATATATCAGTTTGACAGAATAAAAACAGTCACACTGCCATAACGTATGCACAAACAAAAAGAGGGTTAACCCTCAGTGTAAACCCCACGACTGTAGGCCTATATAACCTACACAGTGCGAACCACCCTTATTCTAGATTATGATCGCTTCTCGGCCTTTTGGCTAAGACAGTGATTCAGGAACATAAATTTTTGTTTATATCCTGGTTGGTTTGTTCAGCCCGTCGAACATGGCGAAAGCCGATACGCGACGTTAAACTGAACTTCCATCCATCACGTTCATGTTGACGGTCTGCGAGTAGCCATGATACACGAATTTACCAAAGGGCAGTTACTCAACGTTTATTCTAGTTAACATTTCGTCTCAGTTATCGTTCCTTTGTGCGTGTAGTAACTTCGAGACAACGACTTCATGATCAATGCTTATTCAGTGATGGTAATGTTGCTGCTGCTGCTGATGATGATGATTATGATTTCGTTCTTGCTGATGTTGTTGATGATTATGATAATGCTGATGATGATTATTGTTGTTCTTTGTTATTTATATCGTAGGTATGTATTTATTTCTGTAATTGTATAAATGTAGATTAAGATTAAGATTAAAATGATAGGCTCGTTGACAACTAAGGCCATGTCAGGGCTGTCACCACGTTTAATCTTACCACGTATTATGCATAAATGTAAGAAATGTAATTATCAAATACATATTCAATACCATTGATAAAAGCAACAATGTGCGTGTGCGTGTGCGTGTGCGTGTGCGCGCGCGTGTGTATGTGCGTGCGTGTGTGTGTGTGTGTGTGTGTGTGTGTGTGTGTGTGTGTGTGTGTGTGTGTGTGTGTGTGTGTGTGTGTGTGTGTGTGTGAACAGTGTGTGCGCGTTTCTTTGTGTGCATGTATCGTGTCACTGTACGGTGTGGCGGTAGGCCTATGTGACTGTGTACGCGTAATCCTGAGAGCGGTATAACACGACACTACACTACACTACACACACACACACACACACACACACACACACACACACACACACACACACACACACACACACACGCACACATACACACACACACACACACACACACACACAAACACACACACACAAACACACAAACACACACACACACACACACAAACACACACACACAAACACACACACACACACACACACACACACATACACACACACTCTCTCTCTCTCTCTCTCTCTCTCTCTCTCTCTCTCTCTCTCTCACACACACACACACACACACACTCTCTCTCTCTCTCTCTCACACACACACACAAACACACACACACACACACTCTCTCTCTCTCTCTCTCTCTCTCTCTCTCTCTCTCTCTCACACACACACACACACACACACACACACACACACACACACACACATACACACACACAAACACACACACACACCTCCTCCAGTCTCTCTCCATCATCTCTTAACTTTAAGTCCATTATATAATTTATTTTTTCATTTTCCATTGTTCATCCCTATTTCCTTTAATAAAGTAGCAACATAAATTAGCATGCAAAGTCAAATAGTTATCAAGAGAATCAAAATTGCATCAGGTAAATCTTATCAAAAATCACCCAAAGTAAAATATCCCAACAATCAAAATGACGAGGTACATTTAACAAGTGTCATTATGCCACTCGCCGGTCACTGCACAGTGGCACCGACACCTGTCCCCCCCCCCCCTCTCTCTCTCTCTCTCTCTCTCTCTCTCTCTCTCTCTCTCTCTCTCTCTCTCTCTCTCTCTCTCTCTCTCTCTCTCTCTCTCTCTCTCTCTCTCTCTCTCTCTCTCTCTCTCTCTCTCTCTCTCTCTCGTGTATGTGTGTGTGTGTGCGTACGTGTGTATGTGCGTGCGCGTGCGTGTATGTGTGTGTGTGTGCGATTGGGCGTATGCGCACGCAGATGTGAGCCTGCATGAGTGGTTGCATTTATGTGTGTGAAGTGTGGAAGTTTCAATTTATGCTGTTGTCTTGTTTGCGTAAATAGCTGCTTTGACCTGTTTATTATAATTGAATGACTGGCGGGTGCAGTCAATATGATGATCCTTTTGGTTTGTTATTTTCTTATAATTATACTTTTTTCCGTTTGCTTTGATTATTAGTTAAGTTCAAATCACGTGTTCCCTTGCCATGAAGATTGTATTGTCAATGGCAATTAAAACAGTCAAGTGTCAAGTGTCAAGTGTGTGTGTCTCTCTCTCTCTCTCTCTCTCTCTCTCTCTCTCTCTCTCTCTCTCTCTCTCTCTCTCTCTCTCTCTCTCTCTCTCTCTCTCTCTCTCTCTCTCCCCCTCGAGTATTTCCTTCATTATTTGTATACTTTGATGCTTCATTGCACTGGCCCTCTTTGGCCTCTCTTTGCAGGTGACACTTTAATTAAGCGTTGCTTTTGTGTTCCCTGTACTGTGTTGTGTGTTCTTGTCAGTGTATGTCAATGATCAATAAAAACTTGTTTAAACCAAGTGTCATTTTGCCTAGGCCTGTACAATGGGGATTATTTTGAAATAAATACGACGTCTTATTGAAAATATCTTTTTTGTATGGAAATGATCGAGAGCCATCTTAGTACACTTTTCAACAGTATGTTATAAAAACATCAGAAATAGCCTGGCAAATAAAGAAATACCCAAACGAGCAGTAAGCAAACATGTCAATTGGTATTTGGTATATTCTAGTCCCTCATTATGCATCTCACTACGCCCAACTAAGAATATCGCGCGCTAAGCCCCTACTGGTTTGACTGCCCCCTGGCGGTCAAATCATCGTCCTAAGTTGATGATTGTTCGGAAATAACTAAGGGGAGTAATTTCATGGTGTGTGGGAGCGTGTGATCTTGCCTAATTCTATCGGTCAAACAGGGGAAGGTCACTCTACCATCAGCTCTCGTAGCCTATCGACTCGTGTCAGTGTGTTTGAGCAGAACTACAGCACTTAGAACACCGTGCGTCATTCTAAAAAAAAGTATGTCATTTACATTTGTACGTCACATTTTGCAAGTTTTATTAGTTTGTGGCCACTGGCCACCCCAATTTTTTTAATTTTTTTTAAATGTTTGCAAGTCGCTGACTCGCATCCTGCGGTTTCAAGCTTCAACGCCATTGTTGCATTGTTGCTATGGTATTTGACCGAGTAATGGAGGTAAGCAGCTCTAATGTTCACGAAGTGCTCTCCCCTAGTGTTTTGTGAAAATCGTAACATTTCAGAGTATGTTTGAATGAAAGTAGCGTCCACTGCTTGTCCAGCCTGCCCCTTGCTATACACTATGGTCATTCTGTCATGGTCATTCTATCTATTTCCGTGTTTTGTTTTCCAAACATCGTCTATTGGCAGCACCATAGTTGTACTTGTGTCCTTGTTTCTGCCCCCGCATGTGCTGCTCCCATCATTTCAGTAATAGCTCTTGGACAAGGAGAATGGGAGACTTAGTGGGATTTTTTTCACGCCAGGTGCCGTGACACTCGAGTGGGGCTAATCCCCTCTGTATTCTTAGTTGGGGATAAAGAGAGAGCGAGAGATAGAGAGGAG
>CM065684.1:10457407-10467407 GCA_017654935.2 Phymorhynchus buccinoides
CACTGGCTCTAGTGCTACAGCCAAAGGGAAGGTGTGTGTGTGTCACAGTGTATACACGCGCCAGTGACTGTACAGGAAGACAGCGAATGGCGTCCAGAGACACAAAAATAAAAAAGAACCTTTACTTCTGTGATAAGAAGCTGGTCACCACCACAGAAGAAGAAGAAGGGATTACTTGGTCTTTGGGGACCTTCCCCAACGCCAGGATGTATCTGTGCAAGGCATAAACAAATTTTAGCCCAGCCCACCTGAACAGCGGAAATGACAGTCAAGCATACATAGATATGAGGGCACTCTTCAACGTCAACTATCCTAATAAAGTCACACAAACAGACAGACAGAAAAAAAACACACGCGCGCGCGCGCGCGCACACACACACATACACACACACACACGCACGCGCGCACACGCGCACGCACACACACACGCGCACGCACACGCACGCACACACACACGCACACACACACACACACACACACACTACTACTACTACTACTACTACTACTCACCAGGAATTAGGCCAGTCAAAGGGAGGTAAACTGACGACCTGCACAGCGATCTCCCTTTGACTGATCCACAACGACTGGGTGAGGAAACTCAGAACCAAGATGGCCACCACTGTGCTCCACGGAGAAGCAACCGAACTCTTCTCCTGCTTCTGGTCTTCGCCCTCCTTCTTTTTCATCGCTTTCTGTCTATCATTTTCCTCATCTTCTTCTTCTAAGGAGAAACAGTTATCTTCCTCGATCTGATCTCTCTCTTTGGACAAACGTTGAACAAAGTTCCTAAACGTTGCAATGACGTTGTTCGTGTTTCTGTCGGAGCTTAGCCGCGTGTCCAATGTCAAGGTCTCCGTGAAACACGTCAGCACCAGCAGGGAGCATAAGGCTTGGGTGGAGGAGGCCACCAGGAGAGGGCAGCTGAGGGGGAAATACTCAAGCAGGATTCCCACGCCGACTGTGCCTAGACAGCAACCGATGTAACGGCTTCCCAGCAGAGTGGAAAACCTGAAAGAAACGCCATTGGTATGAGAGTATTAAGCTATAAAGGGTTGATGTTTTAAAGCGGCATGTAGTCTATCCTCGCAGTTTATAGGGATAGGTCACGGTCCGTTGTGTCTGTGGTTGTCTGTGTGTGTGTGCGTGTGCGTGTGTGCGTGTGCGTGTGCGTGTGCGTGTGCGTGTGCGTGCGCGCGCGCGCGCGCGCGCGCGCGCGCGCGCGCGCGTGTGTGTGTGTGTGTGTTTGCATACGTAGAAGGATTGTCATTAAAGATTGGTACGTTGAATACATACGAAAATTGAATTCAAATTCATATTCAGTCCATATATTATATGGATGGTTGAACTAGCCTGAGGATAGTTTGTCACAATACCTCAAGGAATGATACATTAAGACTTGTTTGTATAAATAATTCATGAAACAACTTTACAAGATGATGTGTTTTTCAAATTATGTTAATTGATGGAACTAAAAATGAACACAAGAATTGGGCTCGCACGCCACCCAATGTCATGCCCTCGAGGACTTACATTACTCACAATGTTATACGTCTGTCATCTCCAAACACCCCCACAACCCACTATGAATATTCCTACTTTATACTTCCCAACCTTAATACATGCATCTTGTATATGTATCTTAATACACGTGTCGTGTTTGAATCAAATGTTGTGACTTGTGACTTGTAACTAAGTATCTGCCCACAACTGTTCCGCTGCACACACAGTGGAGCTGTTGAGTTAAATAACTAAATCTAGAAATATTAGATAAAAACTACAACCAAGCGTTTCTTCTTTACAATATGTTGCTGTATGTTCTTTGTAGTATTTTAAATATATTTCTTCCATCAGATTTATGGTAAACAATTTTGTTTTGCTGAACAGTACCATGCAACTGATCTAGTAGAAAAGGTTCTTAAATAATGCACTGATTATTGCAAACATAAATACAAATTATCATGAGTTGGGTTGTTTATTTTAATGCTCATGAGTTAAAACCTGACACTGGTTCCTGAAGATAATAATAATAGGTTTTGTTTTGTGTGTTGTTATTGATGTGTTACAATATAGGGATGTATTTTGCATGCTTTATATTACTTTGTATGTGTTTATTTTCGTTTTCCTACTTTACATGTATTTGTCCAGAGGGCTGGATGTAAAACATCATGTTATTGCTTACTCTATTACCCTCTATAAATAAAATTCATTCATTCAAAATAAAATTCATTCATTCATTCATTCATTCATTCTCTCTCTCTCTCTCTCTCTCTCTCTCTCTCTCTCTCTCTCTCTCTCTCTCTCTCTCTCTCTCTCTCTCTCTCTCTCTCTCTAGTAGTAGTAATTGTAGTAGGAATAGGAGATGAAGTAAATTGTGGTGGAAGTCTTTTTTCTTCTTCATTTATTTCTTTGTTTGGTCGGTTGGCTTCTGTTTTGCTTGTTCTTATTACTGATGGTGATGTTCTACGTACCATGTCATTGTTATATTACTGTGGCACTGCAGTAATAGTAGTGGTAGTGGTAGTGGTAGTAGTAGTAGTGATGGTGGTGGAGGTAGTGGTAGTAGTAGTAGTAGTAGTAGTAGTAGTAGTAGTAGTAGTAGTAGTAGTAGTAGTAGTAGTAGTAGTAGTGGTGGTGGTGTGGTGGCGATGGTGGTGATGGTGGTAGTAACAGTAATAGTAGTAGGAGTAGTAATGGTAGTAGAAGAAGTAAATTGTAGTGAAAGATATGTTTTCCATTTATGTATTTGTTTGTTTGTTTATTCGGTTGGTTAGTTTTTTTGTTCTGTTTGTTGTTATTGCTGATGTTGATGCTCTGCCTACCATGTCGTTGCTATAATTATTACTGTTAATCGTTGTTTGTGTTGGCGATTTTCCTGTGTCTCAATGTTCATTTATGGTATTAGTTATGCATTGCATGCTTATAACCAAGGACAGAATGGAAGACAAGGCCCACTCTAAATTCTTATCATTGTAAAATAAAGTTTCTGAAGTCTGAAGTCTCTCTCTATCTCTCTCTCTCTATCTCTCTCTCTCTCTCTCTCTCTCTCTCTCTCTCTCTCTCTCTCTCTCTCTCTCTCTCTCTCTCTCTCTCTCTCTCTCTCTCTCTCTCTCTCTCTCTCTCTCCTCTCTCTCTCTCTCTCTCTCTCTCTCTCTCTCTCTCTCTCTCTCTCCTCTCTCTCTCTCTCTCTCTCTCTCTCTCTCTCTCTCTCTCTCTCTCTCTCTCTCTCTCTCTCTCTCTCTCTCTCTCTCTCTCTCTCTCTCTCTCTCTCTCTCCCCCCCCCCCTCCAGGCACCTGGCAGACTTGTTGTCAGCAGTGACAATGTCGGAGACCATGCTGTACGTGGCAGTGACAAACATCTGGTGTTTGCCGCAGACTCCCCGCAGCAGGCCAGCCGCCAGGACTGAAGGCAGGAGCTGCCCTGGCCACATAGACAGCAGCAGGAAGACCAGAACCGCCACCGCGTTGGCCACCGTGGGCAACAACAGCAGCAGCTTTCGTCCGAATCTGAACACAAGCATGTAGAATAGAATAGAATAGAATGGAGTAGAATAGAATAGAATAGAATGGAATGGAATAGAATGGAATAGAATGGAATGGAATGGAGTAGAATATAATGGAATAGAATGGAATGGAATAGAATGGAGTAGAATAGAATGCAATAGAACAGAATAGAATAGAACAGAATAGAATAGAGTAGAATAGAATGGAATAGAATAGAAAAGAATAGAGTAGAATATAATAGAATATAATAAAATGGGGTAGAATAGAATAAAATGGAATAGAATAGATAGAACAGGATAGAATATGATGGAACAGGATAGGATAGGATGGAACAGGATATGATATGATGGGATAGGATAGAACACGATATGATATGATGGAACAAGATAGGATAGGATGGAACAAGATAGGATAGGATGGAACATGATATCATATGATGGAACAGGATATATGATGGAACAAGACAGGATATGATGGAACATGATATGATAGGATGGAGCAAGACAGGATATGATGGAACAGGATATGATATGATGGAACATGATATGATATGATGGAACAAGACAGGATATGATGGAACATGATATGATATGATGGAACATGATATGATATGATGGAACAGGATATGATATGATGGAACAGGATAGGATATGATGGAACATGATATGATATGATGGAACATGATATGATATGATGGAACAGGATAGGATATGGTGGAACAGGATATGATATGATGGAACAAGACAGGATATGATGGAACATGATATGATATGATGGAACAAGACAGGATATGATGGAACAGGCTATGATATGATGGAGCATAATTTGATATGATGGAACAAGACAGGATATGATGGAACATGATATGATATGATGGAACAAGACAGGATATGATGGAACAGGATATGATATGATGGAGCAAGACAGGATATGATGGAACATGATATGATATGATGGAACAGGATATGATATGATGGAACAGGATATGATATGATGGAACAGGATATGATATGATGGAACAGGATATGATATGATGGAACAGGATAGGATATGATGGAACATAATTTGATATGATGGAACAAGACAGGATATGATGGAACAGGATATGATATGATGGAGCAAGACAGGATATGATGGAACATGATATGATATGATGGAACAAGACAGGATATGATGGAACAGGATATGATATGATATGATGGAACATGATATGATATGATGGAACAGGATATGATATGATGGAACAGGATATGATATGATGGAACAGGATATGATATGATGGAACAGGGTATGATATGATGGAACAAGACAGGATATGATATGATGGAACAGGATATGATATGATGGAACAGGATATGATATGATAGAACAGGATATGATATGATGGAACATGATTTGATATGATGGAACAGGATAGGATATGATGGAACATAATTTGATACGATGGAACAGGATATGATATGATGGAACAGGATAGGATATGATGGAACAGGATATGATATGATGGAACAAGACAGGATATGATGGAACATGATATGATATGATGGAACAAGACAGGATATGATGGAACAGGATATGATATGATGGAGCAAGACAGGATATGATGGAACAGGATATGATATGATGGAACAGGATATGATATGATGGAACAGGATATGATATGATGGAACAAGACATGATATGATATGATGGAACAGGATATGATATGATATGATGGAACAGGATATGATATGATGGAACAGGATATGATATGATGGAACAAGACAGGATATGATGGAACAGGATATGATATGATGGAACAGGATATGATATGATGGAACAGGATATGATATGATATGATGGAACAGGATAGGATATGATGGAACAGGATATGATATGATATGATGGAACAGGATATGATATGATGGAACAGGATATGATATGATAGAACAGGATATGATATGATGGAACAGGATATGATATGATATGATGGAACAGGATATGATATGATAGAACAGGATATGATATGATGGAACAGGATAGGATATGATGGAACATGATTTGATATGATGGAACAGGATAGGATATGATGGAACAGGATATGATATGATATGATGGAACAGGATAGGATATGATGGAACAGGATATGATATGATGGAACAAGACAGGATATGATGGAACAGGATATGATATGATATGATGGAACAGGATAGGATATGATGGAACAGGATATGATATGATGGAACATGATATGATATGATGGAACAGGATATGATATGATGGAACATGATATGATATGATGGAACATGGATATGATATGATGGAACATGATATGATATGATGGAACAGGATATGATATGATGGAACAGGATATGATATGATGGAACATGATATGATATGATGGAACAGGATATGATATGATGGAACAGGATAGGATATGATGGAACAGGATAGGATATGATGGAACAGGATAGGATATGATGGAACAGGATAGGATATGATGGAACATGATATGGATATGATGGAACATGATAGGATATGATGGAACATGACAGGATATGATGGAACATGATAGGATAGGATGGAACAGGATATGATGGGATAGGATAGAACAGGATATGATATGATGGAACAGGATAGGATATGATGGAACAGGATAGAATATGACGGAACAGGATAGGATATGATGGAACAAGACAGGATATGATGGAACATGATAGGATAGGATGGAACAGGATATGATATGATGGAACAGGATATGATATGATGGGATAGGATGGAACAGGATATGATATGATGGAACATGATATGATATGATATGATGGAACAGGATAGGATATGATGGAACAGGATATGATAGGATGGAACAGGATAGGATAGGATGGAACAGGATATGATATGATGGAACAGGATAGGATATGATGGAACAAGACAGGATATGCTGGAACATGATAGGATAGGATGGAACAGGATATGATCTGATGGGATAGGATAGAACAGGATATGATATGATGGAACAGGATATGATATGATGGAACAGGATATGATATGATGGAACAAGACAGGATATGACGGAACACAATATGTTATGATGGAACGGGATATGATAGGATAGAACAGGGTAGAATACGATAGGATATGCTGGAACGGGATAGGAGATGATGGAACAGGATAGGATATGACGGGACATGATAGGATATGATGGAACAGGATAGGATATGATGGAACAGGATAGGATATGATGGAACAGGATAGGATATGATGGAACAGGATAGGATTGGATGGAACAGGATATGATGGAACAGGATACGATAGACTAAGATAGGATGGAACAGGATAGGATAGAACAGGATAGGATGGAACAGGATAGGATATGATTGACTAAGATAGGATGGAACAGGATAGGATATGATGGAACAGGATATGATAGGGTGGAACAGGATAGGATATGATTGACTAAGATAGGATGGAACAGGATAGGATATGATGGAACAGGATATGATAGGATGGAACAGGATAGGATAGGATTCACTAAGATAGGATGGAACAGGATAGGATAGGATAAACTAGAACAGGATAGAACAGGATAGCATTGGATTGGATAGAAAAGAATAGAATACACAGAATAAGATAGGATGAACTAGAACAGCAGCAGCAGCTGCAGTAGTAGTAGTAGTAGTAGTAGTAGTAGTAGTAGTAGTAGTAGTAGTAGTAGTAGTAGTAGTAGTAGTAGTAGTAGTAGTAGTAGTAGTAGTAGTAGTAGTAGTAGTAGTAGTAGTAGTAGTAGTAGTAGTAATAGTAGTAGTAGTAGTAGTAGTAGTAGTAGTAGTAGCAGCAGCAGCAGTAGTAGTAGTAGCAGCAGCAGCAGAAGTAGTAGTAGTAGTAGTAGTAGTAGTAGCAGCAGCAGCAGCAGCAGCAGCAGCAGCAGCAGCAGCAGCAGCAGTAGTAGTAGTAGTAGTAGTAGTAGTAGTAGTAGTAGTAGTAGTAGTAGTAGTAGCAGCAGCAGCAGTAGTAGTAATCATTATCATAATCATAATAATAATAATTATTATTATAATAATAATAATAATAATTATTATTATTATTATATAATAATAATAATAATAATAATAATAATAATAATAATAATAATAATAATAATAATTTAATTCATTTTAGAAAAGTGACGCCTGTACCTCGCGAGGCTCCAGGCGCCATTACAAAGATAAAAACCAACAGGTTTAAGAAAGAAGAAAAAGGAGACATACAAGATTAAAACATAAAAATAACTTTGACATCGTAAGAACAAGATAATTTATTTTGATTAGAAAACATTAAAATTAAATACATGCGGGGAACATATGCCCCCAGCCACTCCACTCTCTCTCCATCCCCCCCCCCTCCCCCCCCCCCCCCCCCCGCGCTGTCTCTCCCCCCCAATCCCCCCACTCTCTCTCGCGCCTTCTCACTCACTCACACACACACACACACACACACACACACACACACACACACACACACACACACACACGCACTCACCTACACACACGCAATCACACACACACACCGTTTGGGATAAGACATATCAGCAGGTTGACGGTTGATACACGTAAGATTAATCATGGTTAAAATAGGTATGGAAGAAGGTCTTCATGTCTGATTTAAAAGCGTTAAACGTTTGTGCATTACGAAGGGCTAAAGGTAACGAATTAAAAACAGTAGGGCCAGCAAAAGAGAAAGAACGCTTGCCATATGTCTCCAGGCGAACTCGCGGGATGGCCAAATGACCGGCGTCTGAGGAACGGAGAGATCTCGATGGTTTGTATGGCACAACTAAGTCTGAAAGATAGGAGGGAGCAAGATCGTGGAGGCATCGAAAACAGAGGGTGGCAATTTTGTATTCGATACGGGTTCGGACGGGAAGCCAGTGCAGCTCCCTCAAAAGAGGCTTTGCATGGTCGAATTTGCGTTTTCTGAGGACTATGCGTGCAGCATGATTCTGAGCTCTCTGCAGTTTGTCGAGAAGCGTGTTTGTGAGACAAAAAAACAACGAATTGCAATAGTCCAGTCTGGACAAAACAAATGCTGACATGAGCTTTTTGGCCGCATTGATGATAAGAAAAAGACGGATATGACCGATTCTGCGGAGCTCAGGATAGATGGTCCTGCACAGTAGCTTTATATGGTTCTCCATTGAGAGTACACGATCCAAATGTACCCCAAGATTCCTAACAGACTCGGCAAAACAGATCTCTTCACCAGACAAAACAAGAGAACTACTGTTCGAGACTGCTTTGAGCTGCCTGGACGTTCCAACTGGGATGACCTCGGTCTTCCCATCATTCATTTTCAGTTTGTTCACAGTCATCCATTTTTTGACAGATTCTATTGTCTGCTGAAAAGTGACAAGCAGCTGGGGAAACTGACAGGGTTGTGCTGACTGATGCAGCTATGCATCGTCAGCGAACATGTGATGCATAACATCAAACTGCCTGATCCACTGACTGAGAGGTTGAATGTACATTGTAAATAGCACAGGTCCTAACACGGAACCCTGGGGTATTCCATACTTCAGAGAAACAGATTTTGAAACTTGATTGAGTACAACAACAGACCGGAATCGGTCACTCAAGTAAGATGTGAACCATTTAAGGACATAACCTGACAATCCAAAAGAGACTTGTAGTCTCTTAAGCAATATGTTATGATCAAGCGTATCAAACGCGGCCGACAGATCAAGTAGGGATAGCAAAGATATATTACCATTGTCACAAGCAGAGAGCAGATCATTGACAACACGAAGTAAAGCTGTCTCTGTGGAATGATTTGCCTTGTAGGCAGACTGGAAAGGCTCAAGCAAATCAGACTGACTCAAATGATTGAGCAGTTGACAGAACAACCTTCTCCAAGATTTTAGAAATAAAAGGCAAATTTTACACAGGCCTGTAATTCTTCATTACGTTTGGATCGAGATTGGACTTTTTCAACAGAGGTGTCACAATAGCATTTTTGAAAGAAGAGGGTACAGTGCCAGTATTCAAGGAGTTATTGACAATGGTAGTGATAACAGGTATTAACTCATCAAGACACTGATACATGAGATCTGCTGGGATGGGGTCAAGGCTGCCCTAACCTGCTCTTCTGTCACTGGTGTAAAATCAAACATTGGTTTTCCAGTAAAGACAGAAAAATATGGGCTTCCACCTGCTTTCCCAAGTTCTGACCTGAGGTGTACAATTGTATCAGTGAAAAGGTCACAGAACGCATCAGGTAACTGATCAGCTGGTATGTTGTTTAGTAGACTTTTGTCTTTACCCTTCCCCGTAAGATGACCCACCAAATTGAACAAGGCCTTGCTAGTTGTGCATGAACTGTCCTGACTTCACTGATCAAGTCCTTAGTGTCGTCTCTGCGTTGCTGAAACATCTGTCGATGAACCACCAGGTGTGTCTTCCTCCGCGTACGTGTAGTGGACAGACGTTAAATGAAAGACACACACACAGAGACACACACTCGCGCGCACGCACGCACGCCCACGCAC
>CM065684.1:10469907-10499907 GCA_017654935.2 Phymorhynchus buccinoides
TCCAGAGTCCGGAGACAGGGCCGAAGATGACCCAGGGCAGATAGACACAGACCTGGTCCAGTGTCAGGTACCATGACACCGTCCTGGACGCCTTGCTATTCTGGGCTGGAAGAACAGCATTCGTTCTTTCTCCTTCTTCTCCTTCTCCTCCTCTTCTCTCTTCTTCTCTTTTAGTACTCCTTCCTTTTCTGGACATCCCTCCGTCGCTATTCTGGGAGAGAAGTCCAGCAGTCGTTCCTCCCCTTCGTTCTCCTCCTCCTCCTCCTTCTTCTTCTCCTCCTACATATTCTTCTTCTTCTTCTTCTTCTTCTTTTTCTTCTTCTTCTTCTTCTTCTTTTTCTTCTTTTCCTCCTTCTTCTTCTTCTTCTCCTTCTTCTTCTTCTACATCCTCTTCTTCTTCTCCTTCTTCTCTTCCTCCTTTTTCTCCCTCTCCTCCACCTCTCCTTGCTCCTTCTCTTCTTTCTTTTCCGTCCCATTGTCCTACTTCTCTTTTTCTTCTCCGTTCTCCTCCTCCTCCTCCTCCGCTCCTTTCTTCTTCTTCTCCAACGCTTTCTTTCCTTCTGCCCGCTCCTTCTTTTCTTTTTTTTCTCTTCCCTCCTCCGTCTCTTGTTAGCAACATTTGGTCGGTTTTGACAAAAGTTGACAATTCGCGAACAGCGTTTGACGAGGACTTCAACTTCCCTGATGATAAAGACGGCGCGGGCGAACCTTCTGAAATATCTCGTTCATCTTCGTACGGCCATGACAATGTGGGGAGTTTTAGTGTCAGATTCCGATTAAAGAGCGTTATATTGAGAGTGTTCGTACTATTCCGGCCCAAAGACATTCTGTTGCCAACGTGGTCGTCCATGATGGCAGATCGCGCGGATCTGTGGAGGGGTTCCGATGTGGGGAGATGGGAAGGCGATGGGGGTGGGGGGCGTAGTGAGGAGGGTGGTGGGGTGTCGTGAAGGGGTGGTGGGGTGTAGGTGAGGGTGTCCCGCCTCCTGAGGGTGTCCACGATGATGACCTTGGTGAGGGAGGCGATCATCATCTCTGAGCCGCTGAACAGCAGGATCAGCAGCTCGTGCAGACCCACCTGCATGGTGAAGAGGAGTCCTGGAAATATAAGACGAGAGGGAGAACAAGAACAATGCTTGTTGTTGCTTCAGTTATGTCATAGTTGTTGTTCATGTTGATTTGGAAAATAAAACATGAATCAACAATAGTTTTAATTTCTATAGGCCACCGGCCCTTAGAAAGGCCAAAGTCATATAACATAAGCATATCAAAATATCGGTCACGTTTTTTAACCAAATTCTTTAAGATTGATAAGTAGGTCAACATAATAATACTGATACTGGTAGTTGTCAGAAAACACAATCAGCAACGATGTCAATATCAATGGACATAATAATATTAATTAACCCTGTTCGATGCTATCTTGCCTTTTTAGACGAGAGGGAGGGAAGGGGGGAGTGAGAGAGAGAGAGAGAGAGAGAGAGAGAGAGAGAGAGAGAGAGAGAGAGAGAGAGAGAGAGAGAGAGAGAGAGAGAGAGAGAGAGAGAGACAAATGAATTTGTGTAATGTCTTCAGCAAGATACACGCTATTGAAATAGGGCAATGGTGCAAGAAAATACAAGAGGCAAAGCCTTTAAGGCTCACTCGGTGGGGGTGTTTAAGTACAATTGCCAACAAATAATGTCTTTGAGATTGAGGGTCATAAACACGAGGGGGCGGGTGTTTAAGTACAAGATTGCCAACAAAACATGACTTTGAGATTGAGGGTCGGAAACATGAGGGTGGTGCTTAAAGTACAATATTGCCAACAAATAATGACTTTGAGCTTGAGGGTCGTACACATGAGGGGGGGTGATGTTTAAGCATAAGATTGACTTTGAGATCGAGGGTCGTAAACATGAGGGGTGGGGGGTGGGGGGGGGGTGCTTACAGTACAAATGAAACTATCGTTAATGGATACAACTAAAAAAAAAAAAGTGCCTTTGCCGATAATCGAACAAGGAACATGGCATGACAGACAGACGCTCTACGCAATGAGCTATCGAGGCTTTCACTAGTTTCACTGTTGATGTTTTTCTTAACTCATGTTGCCTATTGAAATACTCTCTAACACACTAATCTAAAATGTTATCTGTTTATGGTGTTGTTTTAAGTATTTAATCATTCAAAGCATTATTGTTTGAAAGCTTGCATAAGCTTTATATGTATAGAAAGTTTGATCGATGAACGCCTTTTAGATACCGAAAAAAAGCCAACGTTAAAGGTGGACCCCGGCGGATGAGTTTTTGCAAGAAACACGTCGAGATCACCAGAAAGACAGCCTTTTCAAGGATCGGAACACTCACTTTGCTCTGGTTTCCTAGAAATTAAGCCGCCTAAAAGGCGATTCCTCCTTGACAGAGATGCCGGATAGAGTAGCCATTTTGGATGGGATGGGTGGAGGTCACTCATTGTGGTTGAAGCGTTTTCTTTTTTTGTAGTTCAGTTGAAAAAAAGATTGGAGCTATTTCCTTTGTTGTGAGCGAAACTCTTTTAGATCAACTGTATAAAATTTAAAAAAGAAAAGATAAAAAGGCTTGTATTGCGAAAATGTCGTGCACACGATTTGGCGGCCATTCGAAAAGAAGCGCACACGTCTTCTCTTTGGATAAAAGAATTTGACTTCAAGCACCTCCGCCAAGGAGGAACAGCCGATTAGACAGTTTGATTTCTAGGAAACCTGAGCAAAGGGTGTTTTTCTGGTGATCTCGACGTGTTTCTTACAAACATTCATAGGTCAGGGTGCCCCTTTAAGACTAATGCTTCGCTTGTCTCACTTTGGCTCTGACCCACGCATTGCTAGTTGATTGGCATCGTAATCATCTTTGGTGGAGGGGAGTTAATTAGAAAGAGAGTTTTCCCCTTTCGTTCAATTTCGTTATGGTATCTAATTTATTCACTTGTTTTCCTACCACACCAGTTTTGGTAATTGTCCAGGCTTAATCCATGATTGAGACGACTTACAGGACTCAAGGCCTTCTTTATAGTGGTTTTCTTTTTCTTTTTAAAGGGCCACCCTGACGGATGATTTTTTTGTAAGAAACACGTCCAGATCACCATGAAAACACCCTTTACAGAGATTGCAACACTCACTTTGCTCTGGTTTCCTAGAAATCAAACCGACAAATTGGTGATTCCTCCTTGGCGGAGGTACTGGAAGTCAAATTCTTTCACCCAAAGAGAGGGCGTGTGGCCGCCTGCGTTTAGACCAAATCGTTTGCATGATATTTTCGCAATACAAGTCTTTTTTTCCTTTTTTTAATTTTTGTATACAGATTATCTAAAGGAGTTTCGCTCACAACAAAGGAAACAGCTCCTTTTTTTTTTTTTTACTGCACTACAAAAAAAAAGAAAACGCTTCAACCACCTTCAACCACCTTCACCCACCCCGCCAAGGAGGAATCGCCGTTTTGACGGTTTGATTTCTAGGAAACAGAGCAAAGTGAGTGTTCCGATCCTTGAAAAGGCTGTCTTTCTGGTGATCTCGACGTGTTTCTTGCAAAAAACTCATCCGTCAGGGTCCACCTTTAAGGTAAGAGCATAAAATATACTAGGCCCATCTCCAAAGATGTCACGAGACAGGACAACATGGCCTGATGTATGTCTATTATTCAAAATAGAGAGATAAATCCATGGTCGATTGTTGCATCCATTAGGTACAAGGAGGGGATACCTTTTATTGCATTCGTGTTCGTCATTTACGTTTAAATTATGAAGACGTGTTTCCTAATACATCTTTCTTTCTTTTTTTGATGCTATAGACAAAAAATCCCTTAGTTTCCGAATGTATGACAACTTAATTGTTGAAATCCAAAAGCGATTAATAGAATGCTTTGCTAATAATAATCAAACACTTGATAACAATCTATCCTTTTTATTTTTAATGTACACGTTTCTGGAATCATTTGCTGACACACGCCGGCAGAGATGAAAAAGAAAGAAAGAAACAAAATGAAGATGAACTGAAAACTGACTGAATCAACACGAGCACGTACACACACTACACCTCGACAAGGTCGCGCTATTATGAGAGCCAGTGTTTTCTTTCACACGTGCAAGAACCGTGTGACTCAAAAGCCACCCCCCTTTTCTCCCTTTTGTTCCACGTTCATTGCGCGCGCACACACGCACACACACACACACGCACGCACACGCACACGCACACACACACACACACACACACACACACACACACACACACACACAGGCGCACGCGCGCGCACACGCACACGCACACACACACACACACACACACACGCACACACACACACACACACACACACACACACACACGCACACACACACACACACACACACACACACACACACACACACCGCGCGCGCTCGCGCGCACACACACAGGGCAGGATGAAAAAAAGCTTTGTCAGCTTATTATTTAACCCTCAATCATTATATTAAACGGGCGTCCGTCCGTCCGTCCGTGTGTGTGAAACACAGAACGGGCCTTATAACTCCGCCGTTTTTCGACCGAATCGCTTCAAATTTGCTATCAGCCCTAACGTGGCGATGGCAACGGCAACCAAGGCGGCCGTGTCATTTGCGCGGTTTGGCAAATGCGCGAAACGCGTATCCACCGGCCTCTCGGCGCCCGTATCTCCGGTAGAGAACAAGAGAATGTTCCTTTTGGCTCATTGCTGATTACCTTGCATATTTCAAACAAATATGAAGTAAAATCACCCATTTTTCTGTGATTTCATCACAGAAAAAGGTGTATGTTTTTATTCTATTTATTCGAATTATGCAAGGTAATCAGCATGTGCCAAAAAAAACATTCTCTTGTTCTCTCTGCCTACTCAAAACGAGCAAAACGATCAGCATTGTTCCCAAAAAACGATCCCTTGTAAAATCACCCATTTTTTTTATTGTACACACGAAGCCAAAACGAATCCAAAAAAACTATTTTTAGAACCAAAAACATGTTGAGACACGCTCAATCTACCGATGACGTCATACCACAAAAAAAAAACCAAATTTATTTTTACAGTGGGGGAAACACCGTTTTGAGTCATCTGTTTAAAAATAGGATGCGGGGGAATTTGCTACTAAAAATAGTTATAACGGTGTTTTTTCATGTCGTTAACAGGAATTAATTTTTTAATTATAGAAAATAATTTGAGTTTAAAAAGTAACTCAACATGGCAATGACGTATGATGACGCTATTGGATACGCTTTGAAACAAGTTTTTAGAGAAACAGATTTGGAAGTTATTGATCCGTCGAATGTATTAAAAAGCGTAACACACGCTATTTCACAAATACCGGGGAAACTAGCTATAGAACCCCCCGTTAAAGTGCTGCTAGCGGTTTATGTAGAGTACACAACAATCCATGGTGAGCAGCTTCAAGTGTGGGTCTCTACTAAACAACTTGTTGTTCTTACTTATAATGATTTAACAGAAGATTGGGCAGACGAAATGATTACTCAGTTTGTTAAAGCATCTGAAGAAGCAAAGCTGAGAGGATCTGGCTGGTCAGAAGGCGGCGTTTTAGAAATCAAAATGAAGGAAAGTAAATATTCACCCATTCAAGGAAATTCATTTATTCCTCTACCTAAAGATTTAATTTCAGAAGGAGGACGCTTGTACGGGATTTGTTGTGTTTTTTTTGGTTATATTTTACCCCCATTTAGTTTATAATTATTAACCTTTTTATTTTTAGTTTTGCCTACTAGCTAGTGGAGAACAAGCTCATACGACCTTCCATCTACTATTCCATCTACTATTCTATCTACCACCAACTATATAGGTTAAGGAAACGACCTTCTATCTACTTTTAGTAAAAACACCACATCTTTTTATTTAAAACAGCACGTTTTTATAATTTATAAACACTAAAACTCATTTTTACACTAAAATCCAATATTTTTACAAAATTAATTTTAATTTAACTAAAATCCTATCTAATAAAAAAGAAACAAAAATGGTAGATATACTGGATGTGCAACAGTGGATAAGGATCGATAAAACCCAACTATCCAATAGAGATAAAATTGGAGCAGTAGCACTTATGGAAAAGATATGTTTATTAAACTGTAAAAATGATATGTATGGGATAAACTTTAACAAAAACGGGAAGAAAGGACACACTCTCTACCCTATTAGCAATATATTCTGCGATAACTTTGTACTCTCCACACCACGTAACATGTTGGATTCTACAAATACTATGGTTGGTTATTATAACCATTTAATTAGAGTTATTTTGTTAAGATACAACCATAAAGTATTTGTTAATGCTATTGGTTACACTGCTAAGGAAAGACAAAAGTACAAAGTAGCATGCAAATCCATCCCACTCGCATTAGTTTACCAAATTATTGGCGACCCGGAATTTGCTAAATACGATATAGTTTTAGAGGATATAGATATTACGCAAGATTTTGCAGGCTCTTTTAATCGAGAAGAAACCATAACTAAGATGTTGGATTTAGATTTTCGCATGGAGGGAGATGCAACTGGAGAGGATAAAATTATATTAAATAACACTTCCTATGTTGGAGAGAATTGCTTAACTTACATGGATACAAGTAACAAGGATAATTTGGTTAGAAGCAAAATCTATAACAAGTTTGTACAGGAAGTGGAGAGTAATAGCGTACGAGGAAATTTAGGACACCACTTATTTACATGGTGCACAGATAATAAAAGACCAGCGTTAGAACATGGATTACTTAGAATGGAGACAACCTACTATGGCAGAGTGCCAAATGAGCAGGACATTAAAAAATATTTAGATGCTTGGTTGGATATTTTAACACCAGAGATCTGTTACTCCACCCCAATTAGTAAACAATGGGCATGTGTTACAGAAAAAATCTCCCATAATCTTGTTGTTAAATGCAACACCAAAATTGTTGTATGCTTATGGATTAATTCTTTTACAAAAAAGATTGGTGGATACTTTAAAGATAGTGATAGCAAAGAAGATTTTTATTGGATGGCAACAGAACTAACATTTAACAAACCATTAGATATAATTTATTTACTTTTGGATGGAAAAGACTTGTCGTTAGCTATTAGTAGTTATACTAAACATTGTGCAGTGGAGAATAGTGCAGCCCAACTAACAAGCAAATCTTATATACACCAAGTTAGCACAAATAACCCAAAAGACTACGGTCTAACAGAAAATAATGGAGTTGGGTTCTATTGCAATCCAAAACATACCAACAAAAAAACCAAAAGTAGATTTGCATTAAGTTTAGAAGTATCTCCAAAAATAGTTTGCACAGATAGAAAGCTAGTAGCCAAGGAAGAGATTCTTAATTTGGAAATGGAACAAAATATTATAAATAAAAGAGTAACAGAACTAAAAAGTATAGTAAAGAAGAATGGATTAGATAACATACTTAAACACTCTTTTAATGCGGGTAAGCTAAGCACATTACCAATTGGTGCTGTATTGGAGGTTTACGGTGCTGTTGCTAAAACAACCAAATACGGTCCTGCATTTATTCTTGCAACAGATGCAGGTCCATACTTCGCAGATTACTACACCAAAAATTTGCTACTTAAATTTAAACCAACAGCCACTTTTAATGGAAACCATGTAATTAAAATCTTATTTTCTTTAGAGATTATTGGATATGGGTGGAGTGCAACAAAAAACAAATATGTTAAAACAAACATAACTATGCGGCAAGAAGTAGATTATAAAAAGGTGGAGGAAGAATTAGATTCGTTAACTACATCTAAACTGGTGTTAAGGACAGATCTATTACAACTAAAAGATTATAAAAAACTAGAAAGTTTAAATGTAGGAACTGTTTTAGATGTTACAGAATATGGGATATTAAAAGTTAGAGGACAAGACAGACATATTATTTTTACAGACTATGGAGACTTTATAGATAATTTTTTTCTTAGGGAAAAGTATAAGCAGATGGAGATGCTTAATAAGCACAAGATAGTTTGCACAGGATTTAAAACAACCAAACAAAAACAAAAAGCTATGGCTGTAAGAATTATAGAAACCATAGAACCGGAGCAAAAAAATAGCCTACCCCAATAAACTTTGGACCCTACTAACCAACGTTATATACATTTTTGTTAATCCATTTAATTGTGTACTAATTAAGATTTATTTTAATGCTAAACACACTTTAATTATAATAAACACAACACCAAAACAACTAACCAACCACACAACCACACCACACCAAAACAACCAACCCACCACACCACACCAAAACAACTAACCCACCTTGACACCACACCACATTTGTTTTTAAAATAAAACACACTTGTTATTTTTATAAAACCCCATTTTTACTCCTCTTTAAAACTTGACAACAAAACCACAATTAAATCTTAGCAACTTAAACAATTACTTTTTAAGTTTTTAAGAAGTTCTTGTTTAATAACCTGCTCTAGAACTTTACTGGTTCTTTTATAAGAACTTCTTTGCACTTGGCCACCCTCTATTAAGAACCACCCAACCACTTGACCAAATTCTTATTAAGAACCATCCATGTTCCCATGTTCCTACTAAGTTCTTAATTGGTTGTTTTGGTGTGGTGTGGTTGTGTGGTTGGTTAGTTGTTTTGGTGTTGTGTTATTTGCAAAACAAAACAATAGGGTGGGGTTAGCTGCTCGACGCTATGCGGAGTGTTGTGGAGGATTTTGGTAATAACAACGACGCTATGCGAGGTGTTGTGTTATTATCTGCTCGACGCTATGCGAGGTGTTGTGCTGTTATTTGCTCGATGCTGTGCAGAGTGTTGTGTTGTTAGCTGTCCGTGGTGTTGTGCTGTTGTACTGCTCGACGCTGTGCGGAGTGTTGTTATTTGCTCGACGCTATGCGGAGTGTTGTACTATTAGCTGCTCGACGCTGTGCGGAGTGTTAGCTGCTCGACGCTATGCGGAGTGTTGTGCTGTTATCTGTTCGACGCTGTGCGGAGTACTATTATCTACCCGACGCTATGCAGAGTGTTGTGCTGTTAACAACCAAAAGTGTTGTGCTGCTGTGGAAGTGCTGCTGCAGGTGTTGTGGATTAAAATTATAAAGAATAAAAAACATAACACAAAAAAAAGATGTTAAAGAAGATCTGCATACAAGGATTAAAGGGTGCCTGTTGTTGTTGTTTAAAAGCGCATATATTTTATTATAACAACACAAACTTTTGTATTCTTATGTTTATTATAATTAAAGTGTGTTTAGCATTAAAATAAATCTTAATTAGTACACAATTAAATGGATTAACAAAAATGTATATAACGTTGGTTAGTAGGGTCCAAAGTTTATTGGGGTAGGCTATTTTTTTGCTCCGGTTCTATGGTTTCTATAATTCTTACAGCCATAGCTTTTTGTTTTTGTTTGGTTGTTTTAAATCCTGTGCAAACTATCTTGTGCTTATTAAGCATCTCCATCTGCTTATACTTTTCCCTAAGAAAAAAATTATCTATAAAGTCTCCATAGTCTGTAAAAATAATATGTCTGTCTTGTCCTCTAACTTTTAATATCCCATATTCTGTAACATCTAAAACAGTTCCTACATTTAAACTTTCTAGTTTTTTATAATCTTTTAGTTGTAATAGATCTGTCCTTAACACCAGTTTAGATGTAGTTAACGAATCTAATTCTTCCTCCACCTTTTTATAATCTACTTCTTGCCGCATAGTTATGTTTGTTTTAACATATTTGTTTTTTGTTGCACTCCACCCATATCCAATAATCTCTAAAGAAAATAAGATTTTAATTACATGGTTTCCATTAAAAGTGGCTGTTGGTTTAAATTTAAGTAGCAAATTTTTGGTGTAGTAATCTGCGAAGTATGGACCTGCATCTGTTGCAAGAATAAATGCAGGACCGTATTTGGTTGTTTTAGCAACAGCACCGTAAACCTCCAATACAGCACCAATTGGTAATGTGCTTAGCTTACCCGCATTAAAAGAGTGTTTAAGTATGTTATCTAATCCATTCTTCTTTACTATACTTTTTAGTTCTGTTACTCTTTTATTTATAATATTTTGTTCCATTTCCAAATTAAGAATCTCTTCCTTGGCTACTAGCTTTCTATCTGTGCAAACTATTTTTGGAGATACTTCTAAACTTAATGCAAATCTACTTTTGGTTTTTTTGTTGGTATGTTTTGGATTGCAATAGAACCCAACTCCATTATTTTCTATTAGACCGTAGTCTTTTGGGTTATTTGTGCTAACTTGGTGTATATAAGATTTGCTTGTTAGTTGGGCTGCACTATTCTCCACTGCACAATGTTTAGTATAACTACTAATAGCTAACGACAAGTCTTTTCCATCCAAAAGTAAATAAATTATATCTAATGGTTTGTTAAATGTTAGTTCTGTTGCCATCCAATAAAAATCTTCTTTGCTATCACTATCTTTAAAGTATCCACCAATCTTTTTTGTAAAAGAATTAATCCATAAGCATACAACAATTTTGGTGTTGCATTTAACAACAAGATTATGGGAGATTTTTTCTGTAACACATGCCCATTGTTTACTAATTGGGGTGGAGTAACAGATCTCTGGTGTTAAAATATCCAACCAAGCATCTAAATATTTTTTAATGTCCTGCTCATTTGGCACTCTGCCATAGTAGGTTGTCTCCATTCTAAGTAATCCATGTTCTAACGCTGGTCTTTTATTATCTGTGCACCATGTAAATAAGTGGTGTCCTAAATTTCCTCGTACGCTATTACTCTCCACTTCCTGTACAAACTTGTTATAGATTTTGCTTCTAACCAAATTATCCTTGTTACTTGTATCCATGTAAGTTAAGCAATTCTCTCCAACATAGGAAGTGTTATTTAATATAATTTTATCCTCTCCAGTTGCATCTCCCTCCATGCGAAAATCTAAATCCAACATCTTAGTTATGGTTTCTTCTCGATTAAAAGAGCCTGCAAAATCTTGCGTAATATCTATATCCTCTAAAACTATATCGTATTTAGCAAATTCCGGGTCGCCAATAATTTGGTAAACTAATGCGAGTGGGATGGATTTGCATGCTACTTTGTACTTTTGTCTTTCCTTAGCAGTGTAACCAATAGCATTAACAAATACTTTATGGTTGTATCTTAACAAAATAACTTTAATTAAATGGTTATAATAACCAACCATAGTATTTGTAGAATCCAACATGTTACGTGGTGTGGAGAGTACAAAGTTATCGCAGAATATATTGCTAATAGGGTAGAGAGTGTGTCCTTTCTTCCCGTTTTTGTTAAAGTTTATCCCATACATATCATTTTTACAGTTTAATAAACATATCTTTTCCATAAGTGCTACTGCTCCAATTTTATCTCTATTGGATAGTTGGGTTTTATCGATCTTTATCCACTGTTGCACATCCAGTATATCTACCATTTTTGTTTCTTTTTTATTAGATAGGATTTTAGTTAAATTAAAATTAATTTTGTAAAAATATTGGATTTTAGTGTAAAAATGAGTTTTAGTGTTTATAAATTATAAAAACGTGCTGTTTTAAATAAAAAGATGTGGTGTTTATACTAAAAGTAGATAGAAGGTCGTTTCCTTAACCTATATAGTTGGTGGTAGATAGAATAGTAGATGGAATAGTAGATGGAAGGTCGTATGAGCTTGTTCTCCACTAGCTAGTAGGCAAAACTAAAAATAAAAAGGTTAATAATTATAAACTAAATGGGGGTAAAATATAACCCAAAAAAAAAAAAAAAATCCCGTACAAGCGTCCTCCTTCTGAATAAAAAAACGCAAGAAAACGACTTAAATCACGCCTTTTTGGGGGATTAAAAAGCATAAGAAAAAGGCGTGATTTAAGCCGTTTTTTAATAAATGGAGAGTGAAACCGAAACCGAAACCGAAACTGAGCCAGAAGCCCCTTTCTCCTGTTCTCTCCGGTATTCAGGCATCAGAATTGTCAGAGGATCAGAGGATTTCAGAGGATTAAGAATTTCTGACAGAGGATTGGCTTCTCTTGTCAGAGTTTTGCCGTTTTATTGAGTGTTATCCTTTGGTGTTAAATAGCATTTTAAAGTTCTTTATCACAGCCTTTTTGGTGGTGTTCGAAATTCATTTCAATGTTGTCCCTCTTCAGTCTAGGGCTTAGATAGCCCTTTTACCGCAGTTTTCAGAGGATTGGACTTCAGACTATTCTGATGCCTGGGTATTTCTGGACGGATTGCCTTTAAATTTGGCAGGTAACGGAACTCCATAGCATCATCATCATCGTTATCATCGGCCTCATTTTCCATCAATCATAAAATTTAAAAATGTCTCAAATTCTGTGGCTTTGCATGCCCTGCTCTCATGGTGACCTCAGTTTCGGTTTCCAATCCAGTTTCGGTTTCCAATCCAGTTTCGTTTTCCAATCCAGTTTCGGTTTCCAATTCCAATTGGTCCGTTCGGGTCAAAGTCATGGGGATCAGTGTGTTCTGGGGAGCTGTCGGTGAACGGTCGTGGTGGCGCCCTCGGAGGAGGACCTCACTCACGCTGGCTCCGCGACTAAGAGAATAGTGTCGTCAGTAGGGGGCTTAGTAGGTGGTGTCCTGAACAGGCTCCACTGAACTCCACCGAAGTGACTCAGCAGAAGTGCAGTGTCTCCTCGGTTGGTTGCCTCCTGAGTAACATAGATTCACTCCCCTTGGACTGCTGGTCTCGGTTTCTGCGACTTGAACAAACCCGGGTGTAGCTGCGAATTGGGATTCGGAACGAGCGGCGTGGGAGCAACGCCACTGTACTGCCCTGAAGATGGGACAGTAAAAAAAAATAAAAAAAATTGGCAGGTAGATGACGGGGGAGAGTGACTATCTGTGTTCCAAACTGGAAGCGAATCGATTTATAAACACGCGCGATATGCACCGCTTCACCTTTTCACAAACTGCGGCAAAACTAGACCCGACATTGACTCGAAATTTGGAACGTGCATGACCAGGGATAGTGACTATCTTGGTGCAAACTTTCAACAGCATCCATTCATAAACGCGCAATTTACATTTGCGCAGACCCAAAATTTCAAGCCGTCCACAACAAACAGTTTACACAGAAAGAACTCAGTACTGCGCACGCACGGGCAAGAAAAGGGTTGGAGAGCGGATATTACTCACTGAGTGAGAGCGGATATTACTTTAGCGAGGGATGGGGTGGAACGGGATGGGGGAAGGAGGGAGAGAGACAAACGTAATAATATAATATTTCGCGGACCCGACCAAACCTGTATTCAGTGTTACCGGTACTTGGCGTTACCGGTACTAGGCGTTACCGGTAATCGGCGTTGCGCTGGTAAGGATGATTTTGACTTGACACACACACACACACACACACACACACAGCGAGCGAGAGTGACACCTGCCCTTGAGGAAAGCGGTGCATCTCAATTGCGCCTATTTCAATTACCCCATTGCTCAATTGCGCCTGTGTCGATTGCACCCGTTGTAGTCATTAATTGTGCCCGTAATAGTCATCAATTGTGCCCGTTGTAGTCATCAATTGTGCCCGTTGTAGTCATTATTTGTGCCCGTTGTAGTCATGTGCCCGTTGTAGTCATCAATTGTGCCCGTTGTAGTCATCAATTGTGCCCGTTGTAGTCATCAATTGTGCCCGTTGTAGTCATTATTGTAGTCATCAATTGCCCCGTTGTAGTCATCAATTGTGCCCGTTGTAGTCATCAATTGTGCCCGTTGTAGTCATCAATTGTGCCCGTTGTAGTCATCAATTGTGCCCGTTGTAGTCATCAATTGTTGTAGTCATCAATTGCGCCCGTTGTAGTCATCAATTGTGCCCGTTGTAGTCATTAATTGTGCCCGTTGTAGTCATCAATTGTGCCCGTTGTAGTCATCAATTGTGCCCGTTGTAGTCATCAATTGTGCCCGTTGTAGTCATCAATTGTGCCCGTTGTAGTCATCAATTGCGCCCGTTGTGGTCCGTTGTAGTCATTAATCAATTGCCCGCCCGTTGTAGTCATCAATTGTGCCCGTTGTAGTCATCAATTGTGCCCGTTGTAGTCATCAATTGTGCCCGTTGTAGTCATCAATTGTGCCCGTTGTAGTCATCAATTGTGTAGTCCCCCGTTGTAGTCATCAATTGTGCCCGTTGTAGTCATCAATTGTGCCCGTTGTAGTCATCAATTGTGCCCGTTGTAGTCATCAATTGTGCCCGTTGTAGTCATCAATTGTGCCCGTTGTAGTCATCAATTGTGCCCGTTGTAGTCATCAATTGTGCCCGTTGTAGTCATCAATTGTGCCCGTTGTAGTCATCAATTGTTGCCCGTTGTAGTCATCAATTGTGCCCGTTGTAGTCATCAATTGTGCCCGTTGTAGTCATCAATTGTGCCCGTTGTAGTCATCAATTGTGCCCGTTGTAGTCATCAATTGTCCCGTTGTAGTCATCAATTGTGCCCGTTGTAGTCATCATTTGTGCCCGTTGTAGTCATCAATTGTGCCCGTTGTAGTCATCATTTGTGCCCGTTGTAGTCATCAATTGTTTCATTTTGTTGAACACACCAGTTGGATTTTTTCACTGCTTGCTTTGGTACTATTGTCCAATTGATATGTTAAAATGTTTGTGTTTTTATGCTCCTGTTTCAGCATTTCCAGTTTGATTGGACTTTTTTTTAAAGAAAAGGGGTAAACGGAGTTCTGGCATGCATATCAGCTACAAAACTGTATGCTTACGCCTGGTATTATGCATGAAATATGATAACAACAAATGATTAGAAGGCATTTCACAGTGTGTGTGTGTGTGTGTGTGTGTGTGTGTGTGTGTGTGTGTGTGTGTGTGTGTGTGTGTGTGTGTGTGTGTGTGTGTGTGCGTATGCAGTAGAGGTGGGGGGAAAACCGGTTTGAACCGAAAAACCGGTGCTAAACATTCACGGTTCGAAAAACCGGTTCGAGTTGCTGTTAACCGGTTATTTAACTGCTAACTGAAAGTAAGTTTTTCTTAGAATAACGCATTCTTTTTCGAAAAACAACACTGATTCTCAGCGCAGAATGGGTGCTTTGTGAACCAAGAGTAGCTGTTTCTAGTTTGTGGTGGTGTGTGGCTTCGACTTTGACTTTGACTTTGAGTGTTGAGTTGAGTGTGTACGTGTGTGTCATACGTCATAAGTTTCTTTATTGTGTATGTGTGCGCGTGCATGCGTGTGTGGATATTATGACAAATAAATATGTGTTTGCATATGTAGAACTAGTGATACGAGTACTGGTTTAAAAAAACCGGTTCGATAAAACCGGTTCGGATAGGGAAAACCGGTTTAAAACCGGTTCATTTTTTTGAACCGGTTCTCAACTATAGTATGCAGGTATGTATACAAATATTTGGTGCGAGTGCGCATGTTAATGACTGCATGTGGGTTAATGTGGATCTTTCTCTTTCTTTCTCTGTCTATCTTTCTTTGTCATATTGCAGTTCTCTTTCTCTTTCCCTCTCTATCATATTTGAATGTGCGCACATATGTGTGTGTGTGTGTGGGGGGGGGGGGGCCCCCCCTAGCACACACACTGACATGCATTTACAGACTGCATGCTATTGCCTCATGTGTGGATATTTCAACACCGCTAAATCAAAATGTTGTTACCCAACTCAATTCACTATAAAGGGTGTATGCTAGTCAGTCGTTTCCGACTATGACTGCCAGATAACAGAGAGGTACAGATGCTATGCCGGCAAGCTGGGCGGGAATTTGTTTATAGTGGAGATGCCTTGCCCAGGATACATCCCCACTCTCTCGGTATTTTAGGACTCAGCTGATGTTGGGGAAGGTCCCCAAAGGTCAACCCATCCCTCTGGCTGCAGCACCAGAGCCGATACAAGGGCCACGACAAAGGGTAAGGTTGTTTCAAATACCCACAGTCATTGCAAAAAGGATTCATAGCATACATTTCTCTATGGGTAGAAAGGGTGTTTTTAACACCCACAGTCATTGAATAAGGTTTTGTATCACATTTTCCTCTACAGACAGTAAGGGTGTTTTTACCACCCACAGTCATTGAATAAGGTTTTGTATCACATTTTCCTCTACAGGCAGTAAGGGTGTTTTTACCACCCACAGTCATTGAATAAGGTTTTGTATCACATTTTCCTCTACAGGCAGTAAGGGTGTTTTTACCACCCACAGTCATTGAATAAGGTTTTGTATCACATTTTCCTCTACAGGCAGTAAGGGTGTTTTTACCACCCACAGTCATTGAATAAGGTTTTGTATCACATTTTCCTCTACAGACAGTAAGGGTGTTTTTACCACCCACAGTCATTGAATAAGGTTTTGTATCACATTTTCCTCTACAGACAGTAAGGGTGTTTTTACCACCCACAGTCATTGAATAAGGTTTTGTATCACATTTTCCTCTACAGACAGTAAGGGTGTTTTTACCACCCACAGTCGCTGGATGAGGATTAGTAGCATAACGTCCTCTACAGGCAGTAAGGGTGTTTTTACCACCCACAGTCGGTGATTGAGGATTAGTAGCATAACGTCCTCTACAGGCAGTAAGGGTGTTTTTACCACCCACAGTCGGTGATTGAGGATTAGTAGCATAACGTCCTCTACAGACAGTAAGGGTGTTTTTACCACCCACAGTCGCTGGATGAGGATTAGTAGCATAACGTCCTCTACAGGCAGTAAGGGTGTTTTTACCACCCACAGTCGCTGAATGAGGATTAGTAGCATAACGTCCTCTACAGGCAGTAAGGGTGTTTTTACCACCCACAGTCGGTGATTGAGGATTAGTAGCATAACGTCCTCTACAGGCAGTAAGGGTGTTTTTACCACCCACAGTCGGTGATTGAGGATTAGTAGCATAACGTCCTCTACAGGCAGTAAGGGTGTTTTTACCACCCACAGTCGCTGAATGAGGATTAGTAGCATAACGTCCTCTACAGGCAGTAAGGGTGTTTTTACCACCCACAGTCGCTGAATGAGGATTAGTAGCATAACGTCCTCTACAGGCAGTAAGGGTGTTTTTACCACCCACAGTTGGTGATTGAGGATTAGTAGCATAACGTCCTCTACAGACAGTAAGGGTGTTTTTACCACCCACAGTCGCTGAATGAGGATTAGTAGCATAACGTCCTCTACAGGCAGTAAGGGTGTTTTTACCACCCACAGTCGGTGATTGAGGATTAGTAGCATAACGTCCTCTACAGGCAGTAAGGGTGTTTTTACCACCCACAGTCGGTGATTGAGGATTAGTAGCATAACGTCCTCTACAGGCAGTAAGGGTGTTTTTACCACCCACAGTCGCTGAATGAGGATTAGTAGCATAACGTCCTCTACAGGCAGTAAGGGTGTTTTTACCACCCACAGTCGGTGATTGAGGATTAGTAGCATAACGTCCTCTACAGGCAGTAAGGGTGTTTTTACCACCCACAGTCGGTGATTGAGAATATGTAGCAAAATACCTATATGGAAAGCATGGGTGTTTTTACCACCCACATTCAACAAATATGAAAAGTTTTCACAGTCGTCGGGGAAGGTCTAATGTTCGATTATAAAAACATTTGGACAAAACGTTTTTATCAAATTTTACTAGTTTTGCATTTCAAATGCTCTAACTTTCAAGTCCTTTAGATCAGAGGCACGGAGCACAGCAGTATACTGAGATTTTATTTCAAATCTATTTTTATCCTTTTGGACACATATCTTAGTTGCTGGCCCTCTCTGGTCGTGTCGTTTATCTTTTCATATTTTAACTTTGGAACATTGCTATGTTCACCTTTTACCTAACATTCTTATTTCTATTGTTTTATCTGAGTGCTGGTTTGGCTTTTTTGGTTTTTTGGCTAATATACAACAGGGGAAACCCTTCCTACTGTGGAAGGACCTTGGTGTTGAGGTGACAAATTCCACATGACTTGGGTAAGATCCCAATGTCGTGTTCACCTGACGAGATCCTCATGGATCTGCGAAACAGCTGTCGTGGACTGGGCTCTGTCTGCCTCCCCTAAAGAAGGAGGACAAACCAAACAAGCACTCTATGTTTTTTAGAACATAGATCAAGATTCCAAGTTCTTGTAACTGGTCTTGATTCTAATGTTCGATTATAAAGACATTTGGACAAACAAACACATCCACACAATGGGAGCAAGAAGTGGTAGCAGGCCCACGGCAATTCTAAATGCGATCATTGATGGTGGAATGCAAAGCGAGAGAGAGAGAGAACGAACGAACGAATCTTTGTTTAATGTTAGAACAGAATAAGCACAGTACTGGCTCGTTTACATCTCGCCAACAACAAAGAAGACAATATTAGAAGAGAAATAAAATCAATTCAATACATAAATGACAAATATTTGTAAGTACCAATTATCCACACAGTCACACACACACACACACACACACACACCCGCGCACGCACGCACGCACGCACACGCACACGCACATATATTGTATCCAACATTTTCGGAAAAGGCACAAAACAATTCACTAGAGGCAAAGCACACACACAATAAGAACAAACTTATTTACAAGCATCAAAACATGAATTCCACGAGTCGCACAAACATGCACTTCGAAGGTGCATGTACATGCGCACGTGCAACACTCACACACGCATACATACACGCGCACGCACGCACGCACACACATGGAATCATTCACACTCAAAAAGCATGAAATACGTGTTAAACGTGGCATAACAAATTCGCTAGAAAAACCGATGGTAAGCACTAGGAGGCTAGGTTCACCGTTGGAAGACATAATTTATTGCAAAGAACTAGTGAAATCTAAATAATTCTTTTTAAACGTTAACACTGTTGTCTCAACTTGAAACCTGGCCAAGATGGTGTTCCACAGAGCTCCGCCAGAATAAACTAAACTTGAGAGAGAGAGAGAGAGAGAGAGAGAGAGAGAGAGAGAGAGAGAGAGAGAGAGAGAGAGAGAGAGAGAGAGAGAGACTTACTTTGATTCCTTTCTCAGTTCTCCCACTTGAATCGACGAAAACTTGTCCTTGACATAATAGTAATAATATGCCCTGTCATGGTTGACATCGGCGCTTTCTTCGATTAATTAGGATTTTAACGATGTTAATTTCTGTAGTCCTCTGTTGTTGGCAGATTTTTTTAATATAAATAATGTGGTTTTTCAATTTCTGACGTGAATCGTATTATATTCTACTCCATCTCCATCCCGAGTCACAGAATAACTGAAGCTGACATCAGTAGGCTTGCTTAGGTATCGCCTAAATATCACAGTAACAGACATATGAATTGAAATTTGTAGTCCTGGGTGCCAAAGCTGATACCTTGCAATGCATCATAAAGGTTTCCTTTTTGCGCTTTTTAGCTCAGTTTTCATTGCTGATTTGAAATCCGATTTTTCTTCTACGACAATTAATTTACATCACTGTGTAAAGGGCCAGCCGCACGTCAGCTAAAACCGTACGACTGTACGATACGATTCGATCACGTGATCTCGAAGTGCGAATCACATTTGTTCTCGGAGACCACGTGATCGAATCGTATCGTACAGTCGTACGATTTTAGTGGACGTGTGGATGGCCCTTAAGAGAGTATGACACTGACAGGTTTGATGTTGTGATAATTAGTTATTCAAAACTTGCCGAATACGCGGAGTAGGCACATTTGCGGATTCCGCGTAATCGGCTGCCTATTCCGTGAAATAGGCAAGAAAAAACACCCTTTATACAGATTCGGCAAATTTTTGCTTAATACGTGAAATAGGCAACGATTTGCTGATTACGCGGCGGAAGAGGCAAAAATACTGCCAATTCCGGTCGCAGAATCAGCAATTACGCGGATTCGGCACGACATATAGTGGAGCGAGGGGCAGGTTGTGCCAGAAAAGTTTTGTTTTCATTTCATTCACTCACTCATTTCATGTCAATGCACCCTGATTGTAAAGAATACACCTGGTCCAAAACCACCCCATTTACTGCAAGAAGACTTGACTACATTTTCAGTGATGAAGCCTCACTACATCTAATTAAAAGTGCAGATATTGTAATATTTCCTCACTCTGATCACAAGCTGATGAAAATAATGTTTCAGGTAAACAATTTCCAAAGAGGCCCAGGCTATTGGAAGTTTAATAACTCGCTGCTCACAAATGAAGACTTTATCAGGGAAGCGTTGTCATTTATAGACGCCCATTTTGAAGAACATAAAGAGAGTAACCCTCAACATGCCTGGGAATTATTCAAAGTGCTGTTTAAATCATTCTGCATAAATTACTCAAAAGAAGTGAAACAGCGTATTGGAGACAAACACACAAAAATGAAGCACTTAGCAGAAATAGATCAAAAGCTCCTGCAGTCCCCTCTAGATAAAGACCTGGTCCAAAAGGCCCAGCAACTAAAAAAAGACATAGAAATACAAGAACTAAGAGACGCCCGCGGAGCACAGATACGGTCAAGGGTCAAATGGGTGGAAGAAGGGGAGAAAAACACTAAATATTTTCTTCGCCTGGAGAAATCACAAGGGGCCGCAAACACAATCACGTCCCTTCAAATCAATGATAGCGTCACAGATAGCCCCCAAAATATTCTAAACGAAATCAAGCAATTCTATACACTCCTCTACAAAAAAGACACTACTTCAGAAAGTAAAAAGACAATACAACACGACTTTCTGAAAGATAACAATGACCCTACACTGTCGGCGGCAGAAAGAGAGCTATGTGACAGAGAAATGACACCAGACGAGCTCACCGAATCCCTAACAGACCTAAACAGTGACTCTGCACCAGGTAGTGACGGCCTCACACCAAACAAAGAGAGCTATGTGACAGAGAAATTACACCAGACGAGCTCACCGAATCCCTAACAGACCTAAACAGTGACTCTGCACCAGGTAGTGACGGCCTCACACCAAACAAAGAGAGCTATGTGACAGAGAAATTACACCAGACGAGCTCACCGAATCCCTAACAGACCTAAACAGTGACTCTGCACCAGGTAGTGACGGCCTCACACCAAACAAAGAGAGCTATGTGACAGAGAAATTACACCAGACCAGCTCACCGAATCCCTAACAGACCTAAACAGTGACTCTGCACCAGGTAGTGACGGCCTCACACCAAACAAAGAGAGCTATGTGACAGAGAAATTACACCAGACGAGCTCACCGAATCCCTAACAGACCTAAACAGTGACTCTGCACCAGGTAGTGACGGCCTCACACCAAACAAAGAGAGCTATGTGACAGAGAAATTACACCAGACGAGCTCACCGAATCCCTAACAGACCTAAACAGTGACTCTGCACCAGGTAGTGACGGCCTCACACCAAACAAAGAGAGCTATGTGACAGAGAAATTACACCAGACCAGCTCACCGAATCCCTAACAGACCTAAACAGTGACTCTGCACCAGGTAGTGACAGCCTCACACCAAACTTTTACAAGACATTCTGGGGCAAATTGAGAACGCCACTCTATAAATGCCTGATAAGCTCAATTGAACAAGGCAAATTATCATTTTCTATGAAAAAAGGAGTAATAACTTTAATACATAAAGGAAAAGACTTAGATAAAAACAACCTCTCCAATTACCGACCCATAACTCTTACAAACACAGACTATAATTTGTTTACAAAAGCGCTTGCCCTTAGATTGCAGAATGTCATCACATCCATTGTTAACGAGGACCAGGTAGGGTTTATAAAGGGCAGAAACATAGCCACTCATTTGAGATTTGTGACGAGGTAATGGGTTAAAAGGCTAAGCCTCTAGGGAAGACTTTTAGTGTGTTAAATTTTCAAGTAGAAAATTTGCCTTTAACCCACTTCTCTAGGGTATGGGAGATGAGCAACTTTCCCGGCCCCTTTTCATCTAATAAATTTATATTTGTGCCCGGGTTCTGGCTCGTATGATTGTAAGAAATACAAGTGGTTGAATTGCTCTAAATGGCAGACAGAGAGAAGTAGGGTTTTACATGAAATTACAAGACTCCCACTCTCATCAGTCTGACCAAAGGGTTCAGGATTATTTGACACTTGTATTTTATTTACTCACACAATCTGCATAAGATTATGCAACAATAATAATAAAGCAGCTCAATGGCGCCAAAACAAAATATGAATGAAAAAAACAATGACAATGAAATCCGAAAGGATTTACAAGACTTTTGTCTTTCTAGAAGGTTAGCCCCAAGCGAGAAGGGTCACTAATCTTCATTGTCCGGAGGAAAGTTCAAGTGATTGGCGCGGTCCGCTGGACTTAGCTGTTGTCAAGTTCCTCCGTAGTGATCGGCGAGTGCTGGGTTGGCTGGGCTTGCTCGTCAGGTGAGAGTAGCTCCCAGTCGTTCCGGTTACGGCTTCGCGGGATGGCACGGTTCAAGCGTGGTCTCCTCGCGGATTCTGGGTGCGGGGCGTCTTGGCGGCGTTCCCGTCTTGGTGCTTGTGAGTCCGGGATGATCGTCCGGCCCACGATGCCCTGCTGATAATCACAGGAGAAGGTGGATGTAGGTCTCTATGGCTTAGAGACAAGGGGCTTCAGTCGGCAGGGAATTAGTGAATCCCAACCGGCTAGAAGGCTTCCCTTGTACAATAGCACTAAGAACACATAATCTGAATTTCAGTTAACAAACTGAGATCAGTAAAACATAAAAGGTGATCAAGCCAACATCACTCTCCATCCAACACCTGGAAAGGAATGGTATCATAAAGTGCAAGATTGCAACCCACAGGTTTCCTACTAAAAATAGACACAAGGGTTAGTAGGCATAAAATCCGGTTCTGGTACCAAAAGAGTTAAAGTCAAAAACACACACACACACAAATAATCAGTGCACATAAATAGAACAGAATGTTTTACTACTTCTTTTCAATAACATATCTATCTACTCCTTATTCATCATTGAGCATAGGATCTAAGTGTAGATCAAAACTATGATCAAACAAAACAAAATCTCAATCACCAGCCATCAATAATACTCACTAGTTGGGCTTATTATGACTGGCTGGGAGAGGTTGAATCTGCAATGTTGCTCTAGCTAGGTTTCAGCGTCTTGTGTGAAAACTTTTTCTCACTAATAATAATAACAGTACATTTATATAGCGCTTTACCTCAGATGAGCCCAAAGCGCTTTACAATCAATTATTCATCAACAGCTAACAAAAAACAAGATTCAAGAGTGACACCAACCACCAACAGCGCATATGCAAAGCAACTCCTCTCTCTCTCTCTCTTTAACACACACGCACGCACACACACACGCACACACACACACACACACACACACACACACACACACACACACACACACACACACACACACACACACACGCACACGCACACGCACACGCACACGCACACGCACACGCACACACACACACACACACATAAACACACAATTATTGACGCCAACTCATTCATACCCCATTCGGTAAGCCACAGCAACTGAGCTGCATGGACTGACCACATACACCAACACACATACACAAACACCCTCACACACAACGTACGCACGCAGACAGACACACAGACACGCACACAAACACACACACACACATGCGTGCACACACAACCCACAAAACCAAAATACACACAAGCACACATTCATGCTCACACACACACACACACACACACACACACACACACACACACACACACACACACACACACACACACACACACACACACACACACACACACACACACACACACACACACACGCACCACAAAACACAGCACAAACCTCTTAAATCAATCTTCCCTCACGTGCACACAACGATAGACAACTGATCAAATATTTAGGGCGCAGCAGGAAAAAGATGGGTTTTAAGAGAGGTTTTGAATGAGGAGACTGAGTTGGAGTGTCGGAGAGGAGAAGGCAGAGAATTCCAAAGAGATGGTGCTTGACAAGAAAAAGAACGTTGGCCAGCAGATTTGAGACGGATGGAGGGAATGGAAAGGAGACGAGAATCAGAAGACGAACGTAGTTGGCGAGCTGGGACATAGAGATGAAGAAGATCAGAGAGATACAGGGGAGCTTGATCATTCAGCGACTTGAAAGCAAGGAGGAGAATTTTGTAGTCAATACGTGATTGAACTGGGAGCCAATGTAGGGAACGAAGAACCAGAGTGATGTGATCGTACCTAGGGGAGCGAGAAATGAGACGAGCAGCATTATTCTGGACCCGTTGGAGCTTAGAGATGAGAATTGATGGACAGCCAGCAAGAAGTGAGTTACAGTAGTCAAGGCGAGACAGGACAAAAGCACATACTAGAGTCTTCAGGGCATCCTGAGAGAGGAAACGGCGGATGGAACTAATTCTTCGAAGTTCTAGATAGCAAGCCTTGCAAACATTGGAAACATGCTGTTTGAAAGAAAGGGTTTGGTCCAAAGTAACACCTAGATTGCGGACGGATGCCGATAGCTTGATCTCAGTGCCATCAATGTCTACAGAACCTGGGAGAACCTGAGTTTTAATTGTGTGGTTAGAGGCTACAAGAATCATCTCTGTCTTATAAGCATTCAGTTGCAGTTTGTTGTAAAACATCCATGTTTTAACAGCAGAGATGCACAACTTAGAAGAAGAAATCATTTGATCTAATTGACTTAGGTGGGCAGAAATGTACAGTTGATTGTCATCAGAAAAGCTATGATGTAGAATAGAATGCTGGTTGTTGATGGCGGAGAGAGGTTGGGTATAAAGAACAAAAAGGATAGGGCCTAAGACTGAACCTTGGGGCACACCGAACTGAAGACCTTTTGGAAGAGATGGAGAACCATTGACAACAACTTTCTGTGTGTGATCAGAGAGGTAGGAAGAAAACCAGGAAAGAACAGCCCCAGATAGACCAAAGGAGGTGTGAAGTCTACTCCAATTATAGCCTTCACTTTCAAACAATGAAAGCCTGTGGTTGGTTTATAGTGTCACGAAATCCCCCGCTCGATCCTGATCAGAGATCGGGAGAGGGAAATCGCGAACCCCGAGGAGAGTCTCGCACGCCCAGACAGACAAACTCGCAGGAGAAGGCACACGCGCACACCAGAAGTACAATACAAAACAAGACTATTTATTATAAGCAAGCACACACACACACTTACACGATTCAATACGCAATGTTTAACAAATTATCTACACAATATACATGGCATTCAAAAGTTTGTCCAAAGAATAAACTAAAGCCGGCAACTTAACTGAATAACTAAAAGAGAGTTTGTAAGCAGAAACACAAAATTGAAGGGAAAAACGACGAAAGGGCAGACGAAGAAAAGAAGTCCAACAAAAACAGCAGAGCGTCCGAAGAAGAAGACAAAAGGGGAAAACAAAAGTCAGTAGAAAAACTGCTCCCCCTCCTGGGGCAGGCTACAGCAGCAGAAACAAAAGAAGAGAGACGGCAGAGGTCGCCCCCAGACTCCTCAACAGGAACGTCGAAGCCTGGCCCGAACGCACAGACAGGCCCACAGATCGGGCCTAACCCGGGGCCAGACAGAAAGGCGGGCGGCCTCCCACAGCCGGAAACGGAGAAAAGAGCGGTTGACCGGGCGGTCAACCAGGCAGCAACAGGTCAGGTCAGGTTCAGGCTCAGGCTCAGGCTCAGGCTCAGGCTCAGGCTCAGGCTCAGGCTCAGGCTCAGGATCAGGACTGTATGAAAAACCAAAACAAAAACCTAGTTTTGAACTCCCAGAGTAACAACAGTTTTGTGTTTACCCAAAAACTAATTCCCCAACAGTCCTCTTCAGGGATGTAAAAACCCACCCTCTTTAAACTTGGTTCTCTCCAAGAACCCCAAAACGCTGAAAAACACTTTCTTTACAATCCTTTTCACACGACTCAGTCTAGGGGTAATATTTCATCAAAAAGGATTAACTAAAAGGTTTCACTTTTTCTGGAACAACAAGGCTTTCATACATTTAGAAAATTCTAGCCTTTCAAATACAAAAATTAACAATTACATTCTTCTGAAAATTTCACAGCTTTTCAGGTACAAGAATGGACACTTAAATTCTTCTGAAAATATCACATAGAACTTCACCACCAAAAATATGTCCCTTCATTATCATTTCTTCCAGAAGGCGGACGAACTACAGGCAAAGAATGTATTTCCCCAAAATGGCATTCACAATGTACTTCAAAAGGTCAAAAAGCCTTGAAAACACCAATTACACTTTCTCTCAAAAATAAAAACAGAAACGGGGATGAACGCTTTACAAAGCTCCTATCAGCATAGCTAGAAGCGCGACTGGAATAACCCTCTGTTATCCAGCTCTCCGCAGAGTCTCTTAATACCTAATTAAGCTAGGACGATGACCGCGAGGCTAAACATAGGTCGCGAGGCTAAACATATACCGCAAGGCTAAACATAGGCCGCGAGGCTAAACATAGGCCGCGAGGCTAAACATATACCGCAACAAGGAATAATGCGCGCGCGTGCACGCATTTAGGATTCTGAATCTCTGTGAACTCAAATACGCTTTGCACCGAAAAACGATTTGCACGGCCTAAACACACAATGGCGAGCCAAAACATTGATTCAAAAATATGTGCCGAGTTCAAGTACCAAATTCTACGACCGGCAAAAACCTATCCAACTGACAAGTCATGACCCAGCCAGTCAGTTCCTTAGCCCCTTATGCAAAAATCAAGAAAATAATAAGAAAAATGAACCAAAGAAAACGCACACAAATATACATGTTAGCAAACCTATAACTAGCTATTCTACATTGTTACGCGCGCGTTGTTGTACGAGTTTTAACGGGATTAATACTAATTTTATGCAGCTACTGACCAAACTTCCAAGTGGCGGAATGAAGAAGAAGAATCCTCCCCACAAGACAGTCGCAGCTCTGGTCTCGCCAAGGGCTCGGGGTAAGCGCGAGCAGGTGGAAGGGGTTCCGGACCGGCCACAGCTTTCTTCCAGGACTCCAGTGAACGCCAGGGACGATGACGGGGAAGGGAGGACAATGAGGAACCAAATAAAAAGGGGTGAAGATGGCGATGAGGATGAAGAGGAGAAACGATGTCAGCCGAAGCTCTACAGCTTCGCTATCCCCACGTCTAGGACTCGTGCAGGATAAACAATTGATAACAGGATCCTTCAGGGACGTGGCCCTCACCACACCTCAGCACTGGGCGGCCGTAGGTGGACAGAACGATGAAAAGGGGAAAGGATGAGGCGATGAGGCGATGTTGCTTAACTGAAGGAAAAATATGGAGTGACGTTTGACCGGTCGAAACTCATGAAGTCGCCAGTTGAATGTGGAGTCTCGCGAGAGGTCAGAGCTAACACGGGTTGCACGGATTTCACGAGTAGGTTGTCTCCTTTAGGTGAAGAGAGGGAGAAAGACCTCGGGGTCCTTTGCGATAGAGTGGTAGACTGTGCCTTTCTCTGTCTGTTCAGAAGAACAATGTCACAAACTCGTGACATATAGCAATTGACACGTCACAAGATGATGCTATAATTTTATGCATACTAGTACCGAACAATCACGCGCCGGTTACATCCTTATCACATGCTGACATTCCTATCCTGCTCGTGATAGGAAAGGACGAGTTGTCTTCAAAGGGAGCCAACCGTGGGTCGTCACTTTCTCGTGATGGGGAACGGAGATAAGGGGGGGGGGGGGGTAAAGGGAGATAACCTCTGTAGGTGGTACATGCTGACAGGGGAGGTAAATCGGGATTCAAAGAGACAAATGCCTTAATCGGCGTTCTTTTGATGGTGGATGGCAAGTGGCGGCCGGACAGAGAAATGAAAAGGAGAGGGGGGGGGGGGGGGGGTGTGTAGATAAGAAAGAGAGGTCGCGCGGGACACTTACGTCACAAGATTTATGGATGATTTAACGAAACATCTCAATACTCTTAATGAACCAGGTGCCCTCATAGCCCTTGATGTTTCTAAAGCATTCGATACATTGTCCAAAGACTGCATCTTAGAAACTCTCCGCCTTTTCAATTTTGGTCCGTGCTTCATCAATTTTGTTGCAACCATTATGAAAAACTCACAAAGCTGTATCTATAACGGCGGTTGGTTATCAGATTGGTTTCCTACTCAAAGAGGAATTAGGAATGTTTGTGACAGCTGTTGAGACCTTAGCTATACGAATAAGAAATTGCCAAGAAATCAAAGGAATCAAACTAGCAGAATCCACCCAATCCAAAATCAAACAGTATGCAGACGATACAACGCTGACTCTTAAACATGAAGAGGATATTAGAATTGCAACCAATATTGTTGAGGAATTCCAAGGCTTCTCAGGCCTTCGACTAAATAAGCAAAAATCAGAAGGTACATGGCTTGGCTCTAAGAAACATGAAGATGGCACTGTCCATAACATACCCATGAAAAAAGGAAAACTAAAGATATTAGGAGTCTATTTTTCAGCGGACACGGAAATTTCAGAAATTGAAGAAAACTGGAATCCCAAAATTGACAATAATTATGATTAAGCTTATTAAGCGCTGGGAAAACAGAAACCCTTCCCTTTATGGTAAGGTTATTCTTGCTAAAACATTTCTTTTATCCCAATTTTCTCATATCCTCCAAGTAGCATCAATACCTTACAAGGTTTTACACTCAATTAATTCGGTCGTTTACAAATTTCTCTGGAAGAAGAAATTTAATAACAGGAAAGCATTTGAAAAAATAAAACGAGGTGTTTTAATTTTAAGCAAAGAAGAAGGAGGCTTAAGTATGATTAATATTGAACATCAACAACAAATGTAAATGTTCCTTGTGAAATGGGCAGCTCGTCTTCTTAAGCAAACCAATACACACTGGGGTATCCTACCCACCAATAATCTCCTTCCATTTAAGAACCTTCACTGCACCTTTTACTGTAATGTTGACCCAAAAGAACTTCTACACATAAACAAAATCAACTCAATATTCTGGAAAGATGTTATATGCACAGTGTCTACCTTTAATAAAGATCGACCAACAGAAGACGTGAAGACAGAGCCACTATGGAATAACAAAAGCATTAAGTACAAAGGGAAGCCTCTACATTTTATTAATTGGTGTAAGGCTGGCTTCTTTGTTGTTCAGGATCTTTGGCAAAACGGAAACCTAATGTCTTTCCCAGAGATAGAACAAAAGATAAGGCGATCTCCAACACTCTTGTTTGAATACAACGCATTAATAAATGCAATACCGCCCGCGTGGAAACAACAGCTAAACGAAAATATTGAAACACTATTAGTCCCAAATGATGTTCCGTCTGAAAAGGGATACCTCACAACTTTATCTAATAAGCAAATACGTAAAGTATTTGCCCTGAAACAAAACCATGAAATCTGCGCCGCCCCGTTCTGGAAACGTAAGCTAAACATTGATATACAAGACTATTTCAACTTGGCATACGAATGCAGTAAAGAGTCCAGACTTAGACTTCTTCATTTCAAATTCCTTCACAACATATACCCCACGAACATATTGTTACAAAAAATGGGAGTAGTCGAGACAAATAAATGTCTTCAATGTCAAGAAGTAGATTATATTGAGCATGCTTTCTATTCCTGTCCAAAACTGTCTCGTTTCTGGGGCAATGTGAAACAATACATCTTCACACACTATAACTATTCCATTCCAATGACTGTAAACACGGCACTGTTTGGGCTACCCAAAACAGACATCTTTTCTGATAGGCTACGAAAAGTAGTCAACAAAACCCTCTTAATTGCCAGGCTATCCATATCAAAATTTAAAGACGGCAAGTGTAAAAACTTAGACCTAATATTTGAAACCGAACTCCATCTAAGGTCTATGTAAAAAATTAAAAAAATGCATTTCCACAAGCGAGAACAAATTATATCAGCACACGCGCGCACACACACATGAACAATCACACACACACACACACACATACACACACACGAACAAACACCCCCCCCCACACACACACACACGAACAACACCCCCCCCCCCCCCACACCCCACCCCCCCACACACACACACGAGTACGTTGATACGCTCAGATTGTAAAGAGAGAGAGAGAGAGAGAGAGAGAGAGAGAGAGAGAGAGAGAGAGAGAGAGAGAGAGAGAGAGAGAGAGAGAGAGAGAGAGAGAGAGAGAGAGAGAGAGAGAGAGAGAGAG
>CM065684.1:10507407-10545461 GCA_017654935.2 Phymorhynchus buccinoides
CAAGTTTACATGTTGTTAGGGAGAGCAGAATGAAATTGTAACTTCAACTTATTTTCTTCACAGTGGGCCTGAGTCAGTGGCTACGGGTACGACGTTGTTGCAAAACTCAGACCTGTCACCATGTTCAGGGATAGTATTCTAACTCTTCCTAGTCATTTTTTTCGTCACCAAATCGGCAAATGTTTATTTTGTATTATATTTATTTTAATGCATCTTGGTAAGGAATAGGGTTAGACTTAGAGATTATGGTTAGGAACATGTCAGAGTTAATCAACTTAATGTTAGTAGTTTTTGAAGACATATGTGCACAATTTTTGATTGAGCCCCATACCCGTAGCTTTGACTCAAAGTTTGAGAATGTGGAATAATATATTATGGGACCATAGTCACCATACCCCTAGCCTCTGCCTATTTTCTTTTTTTTTCCGTACTAGACTACCCCCAAAAGTGCAGCAGAATCTTATGATGAAGTAAGGAGTTGACTGCCTAAGGAGAAGAAGAACAAGAAAGTAGGGAAACATACATAGTACTTACTAGACACAAGAGAACCATCAAAAGGATTCATGATGGTGGTTGTCATCTGCAAGAATAGAACATGTTCATTATTAGTCCTACTGCGTGCATGTTGTGTCTGGGCTGTTTGGTTGACTACTTCACTACTTGCTTCGTTTGTCGCAACATTAGCTGTGCAGATAACTTGGATAAAGGTATTTGTTTAAAATTAGAGAGTGCCAATTTCTTCTTTCGATCTTAGCTTTTTTAATGCGTGTGCGTGTGTGTCTGTGTGCATGCATGCGTGCATGTGTGCGTGTGTGCATGTGTGTGTGTGTGTGCATATGTGTGTGTGTGTGTGATGCAAGATCATGGACTAATGGATTATTCAAATTGCTTCTTAATTTATTTGCTTGCTTTAAAAAAACCAATGGTTCTAAAAAGGAGAAGATTTTGATGTCAGAGGTCTCCTCAAGGAATGTAAGAAGTGCTGGTTCTAGAGGAGAACATTGCATTGTGCTGTCAACTCCTCAAGGGAGTGTCAGGTGCAGAGCTCTGTTAGTTTGGAACAAAATCACCAGTCTGCCTTTTTGAGAACATCCTTTACTGACCAGTAGATTATTGAATTGTTTGTTTGTTTGTTTGTCCTGTACAGAAAGAGACAATCAATCTGGGAAAACTTGAGGGAGTGTCAGATGTATGGTTCCTGTTTGCGAACATCATGAAATTATTGGTTTTGTTTGTTTAGTTTTTTTCTAGCATGCAGGGCTCCCAATAGTCCCGCAAAACAAGGGGTCCCAGGGACTCCTTCACTTGTAACACAAGTTACAGTATAGAGGGTCCTAGAGGCGGGATAGAGGGTCCCAGTGGCATTGTGAATGCTAAAAAGAATGTTTCTAGTGCATCCCTAGGACCCCCTGCACATTTTTTTAGAGGGTCCTTTAGAATTTTAGTTCTTCATAGACCCCCAAATGGGGGTCCCTGGGAGCCCCAGTGGCATAGTTCTGGGACTAAAGGAGACAGTTGTGCTGTCTTCTCCTCAAGGAGTGTTCAAGGTGCAGCTTTTATTTGGAAACATGGACTAATGGCTTATTGAATTGGTTTTTTTCTCACAGCATGGGTCTGGTGCTGAAGGAGAAGATTGTGCTGTCTACTCCTCAAGGAGTGTCAGAGGTGCAGCTGTTGTTTGGGAGCATCACCAGTCTGCCTGTGGAGGAAAAAGTCGATGCTGTGTTCGTTTCCAGCTTTCAAGGTATGTGTGTGTGTGTGTTAGTTCAAGGTATGTCTTCAGTCTAATCAGTTATCTCCCTTACAACAGACAGACATTTCAAGGTATGTCTTCAGGTGTGTACGTGTGTGTGTGTGTGTGTGTGTGCGTGTGCGTGTGTGTGAGAGAGAGAGAGAGTGTGTGTGTGTGTGTGTGTGTGTGTGTGTGTGTGTGTGTGTGTGTGTGTGTGTGTGTGTGTGTGTGTGAGTGTGTGTGTGTGTCACTGTGTGTGTGTGTGTGTGTGTGTGTGTGTGTGTGTGTGTGTGTGTGTGTGTGGGATAACTATATTTACGAAAGACACCCCACCCCCACCCTGGTATCCTCATGGGGAGAGACTCGTGGAGGGGGTATCCCAGCTCCCCGTATGGAGGCATGAGGCATCCACCCACTGCCCCATATATGCCCTTCAGTTATTATCTGTGTTTGTTTGCCTGGCAGCGGACTACACCCCCCTACCCTCCACTGTCATTGGGGCGCTGAAGAGACACCTGGGCATCAACCTGAGGAAACTGGCTGAGAACAAGGAGGTCAACCTCCTCCACAAGTTCTCCTGCTGGGTCTCCAAGCCCCTGCCCGACGATGTACCCTTTAAACGCTTGGTCTGTTACGAAAGGTAAGTAGATGCATAGGTTCTTTCTCCTCAGGGTCATTTGTGTGAATTCAGTCTTTTTTTTTCTTCAGTGCCCTCGCAACGATTTTGAATGATTAAAAAAAAAACCTCACAAATCACTCTAGCCATACACACAAACAAAACATACGTATAAACAAAAGGAGAAATGAAATAATATTACCGGTTTTTACTTCAGATTTCTCTATTTTATAGGGAAGTGGTAGATCAGACTTTTTTATATATATAGACTTTATACAGAAAAACTCTCTACAACGATTGGTTACCCCACAACAAACCACTACAAAAGAAAAGTCAGTGGCGAAATTTTGGTCTAAGGAGTGAAGCAAGTTTAGAAGTGACCAAGGTATGGTGTGCACACAGATTTACTTCCCTTGAAGCAAATGCATCAAATTGACAGCTCTATCAGTATCTATTAATTCTGGACATATATGACTTGAATGAGTTAAAAACTGGAGCCGGAGGAGCAAACTCCCTTTGTCAACTTCCCAAATTTTGTCCCTACCACCCGCCACGTGTCGTTGCCCGTGTTATGCCTTAGCTGCGTTACTTTGCTTCAAGGAGAGCTTGTTTACCTTCAGAGTAGCATTTTTCTTTGAGCTGGGATTGAACATTGCTTCTGTACCCTGCCAGGGATTAGGTTATTGTTGTTGTCGTACCCTGGCTAAAAGACTCCAGGGATCATCCCAACAGCCGGTGCACTTGAACACTATGGTACAATGCACCAGCTGGGGATGAGAACATTACCGTGTGTGACCGTTAAAAATTTTTTTTTTTAATTACCCCGCCAGTTGGGCAGCCACATTCCGACTTCGGAGGTTTTGGAGACTGATGATGTTAGGCTAGGAGCTTGTCATTGGTTAAAGATAATCCCCGCATAAGTATGCAGAACATAACTATTTTGATGTAGCCATGGCGTTCTAGCCTATGCCAATTGGTCTGACACAGCCTTAACCCCTTGACTGCCAGAGAAAATTAAGGAAAAAAGTCATTGAGCAAATCATGACATGAAAAAGACAACTGATAAAGCGAATCTGAGAAAATCATCTGGGGATATTACTCTCTTGATTATGTTAGAGCAAAAGCCAGCATATCAGGGTTATTCCTCTTCATCTGATGACATCATCAGTGATGTCATCAGGTCAGTACGTAATACGTTGGTGGCAGTGAAGGGGTTAAGCCAAGGCAACCTGGGACTTGGTGACTTAGGCAGCCCCAGGATTTTGTAGAAGCACTCATAATGCAGCTGTGTGCCTGGCTGTTGTGACGCGCTGTTAGAGGGCAACAGCTATTCCAAAAGGCTGGGCTGGACTTTGTTCACTCATTCAAGTGGTTCCGGCCATATGTGGCCAGAATTAATAGGTAACTGTCAATTTTATGCATTTGCTTCAAGGGAAGTAAATCTGTGTGCACCTTGGTCACTTCTAAACTCGCTTCGCTCCCTTAGACCACAATTTTGCCTCTGACTTTGCTTTTGTAGTGATTTGTTGTGGGGTAACCAATCGGTGTAGAGAGTTTTTCTATATAAAGTCTATAAAAAAAAAGTCTGATCTACCACTTCCTTGTGTTTAAACCTGAAGTAAAAATCCATAATCTTCTTTCATTTCTCCTTTTGTTTATCTATGTTTTGTTTGTGTGTATGGCTGGAGTGATTTGTGATTTTTTTAAATATTTCCAAATCGTTGCGATGCGAATGAGTTAATTAATAACAATAGTGAAGAAGCTTAATTTGCCTAGGAGAAGTACTCACTGTCTGAGCCAAAAGATTGATTCACAGAAAACTGCACTCAGAGAATAGCGGAACAGATCAGGGGTGTTTTCTGTGCCATGATGCTAGTGTTTGGTAACCAGGGCCTGTATTCACGTTGAGATAGCATGATACTTAGCATGATGCTAACTTAGAAGCTCTTCCAATAGATCCTATAGGACATTGGAAGAGCTTCTAAGTTAGCATCATGCTAAGTATCATTATATCTCAACGTGAATACAGGCCCAGGATGCAATTAATTAATAAATAATTGATTGACTGATTGATCGATTGATTGACTAATTGATTGATTTACAGAAAGCCCACCCAACGGACATCAGAGCAGATCAGCGACATTTTCCGCGCAATGATGCTAGTGTTAACCAGGACACAATCAATAAATGGTTGATTGCTTAGTAACATACTGTGGTCAGTTTGTTCTGCTGTTTTCAGCTTAAAGTGCATACATTTTATTGTTTTTTAATGCCTCTTTCATGTACAATTCAGTATTGGTACTGATGTTTGTGTACCCCACACAGGGATGGGAGGGTGGGTGGGTGTGCGTGTGAGAGAGAGTATGTGTGTGTGTTTAGGTAATGTGTATTCCTAGTAATTTCTGGATTAATTACTGTTATCATTATCATTAGTGATGTTGTTTGCTTACTGTGGCTGGTAATTGTCATCATCATGATCATTGTTCTTGCTACCATCATCATCACAGTCACTATTAGTATTGCTGTTGTTGTGTTGCTCGTGTTGTTGTTGTCCTTGTGACCATTGAGTGCTGTTGATGTTTCTGAGTGTTGTCATTATCGTTGGATCAAAATCATCACTATATTCTATACATGTATATGTGTTTCACTACATTTATAAAATGGAAAAAAATGTTCAAAAAAAAAGAAAAAAAGGTTGATTGATTGATTGAATGTTTGATTGATATAATGATTGATTGATTGATTGATTGATTGCCTTATTTACACAATTACAGAAAACCCACTCAGAGGATAGCGGAACAGATCAGTGGTATTTTCCGCGCCATGATGCCAGTGTTTAATAACCAGGACACCAGCATTATCACTCCGCTTCTGGCCACTGGCAATCAGGTAAGGGAAGTACAGTGGAACCCTCCGTATAAGACCTCCCATTATAAGACTCCCTCCCACATAAGACCTACTTCTCTGAGACATTGCTCTTCTTTGTAAGTATTAAACTTACCTCCATTATAAGACCTCCCATTATAAGACTCCCTCCCACATAAGACCTACTTCTCTGAGACATTGCCCTTCTGTGTAAGTATTAAAATTACCTCCCTTATAAGACCTCATTTTGGATGATGTTTGAAGGTCTTATAAGGGAGGTTTGATTGTATAGCACACCGAGTCTCAAATACATGTGATGCATGTCATAAGCAGCTATCCCCCCCTCCTCCCCTCCCCCCTTCGACCTTGGCCATGTAATTCAGAATCGGATGCAGCTTGTCTGTGAGCTTTATGTTTGCAGTTAAATATTTGTCAGTTCAAGCTTCGATGTAGCTCTCAAAACTGATTTTGACTGATAGATTTTCATACCACATTTAGCGGGTACCCGCTTTTTGAACAGTACCATATTTGTCAGACTATAAGGCAATGTTTTCCCCCTGTGCCTTATAATATGACTGGTTATATAGTAAGAAAATATAACAACAAAATCTGAATTGTGTGTAAAATGTATGGGGTGTGTCTTATTGTCCAAAACATTGCTGATTACTATCAATGTGTTTTTGTTCTAGTATTTCTATGTTACTATTATGCATGTGTTAATTTTCTGTGGTGATTTAGTGCAGTACCATCCATTGTTGTGGGTTGGGTTTTTTTGGGGGGGGGGGTAGAGGGGGGGGGGGGGGGGGGAGAAGGGGAGGCAGACTTGGGAAACTTAGCTATCGATTTGGTCATACCAGGCAGCGGGATTTCTCCCTGCTCTTGCCGACTCTTAACTGCCTTGGGATTGTTATGTGTGTAAAGTACACTGATCAGACTTAAGCTTATGGTAGTTTTAAATTCCCGTCCAAATGATTCGAGGTTCAGTTTGATTTTCCAGTTGAACTAGAAAGAAAGGGTGAGACCGGGGTTTGAACCTGGGTTGCTCATGCATTAAAATTGGCACTCTGCCACCTTCCTTCCTTTCTGGGTCTAATACAGCGGCATTTCTCTCACACCGCTCATCCTGACCCACCACCCACTGGTTTGTCAGGTCGTGGAATCTAAAACCAGCAGTCCAAGGGGAGCTAATCTATGTTATATTGTCAGGAGGCAACCACTGCTGCTGAGTCACTTCAGTGGAGCATGTTCTGATTCTTAGTACAGCTTCTTCTTCTTCTTCTCCTTAGGCAGCCAACTTCAACACGCTGAAGGTTCTGCTGCACTTTAGGGGGTAGTAAGAAAAAGAGAAAAATAGCAAAAGATAGAGTACAAAGCGAAATGATAACATTATGGGGAAATAGAAAGAAAGAAATGAAATGATTGCAAGATAATCAGGAGGAAATAACTGAAGTATTTACAGATACACAGTTTACTATGTAGAAAGAATTAATGACATTTAAAGTCGAAACAAGCGCGGATTCGCAATCGTTTGTGGCAGCGGTCTATTTTTACCACTCCAATCATTACATACACTGAGTCGCCTCCCCTGGCTTTTCAATAATTTTAATCTGTAAACCAGAATGTTATCTCTGCACCATTTCGTAACTTTTTATATCTTTTGGAAAACATTTAAAACTATTTATCCTACTTATGCTCATCGAAAGAAGCACCGCATACTCGTCGTGTCTGTTGCAGTGTCTGTATTACGTATGTTTATTATTTTGTACACTTTAAAATGAAGATTCATGTGCTCTGTTCAGTATACAATTCTTTCCATACCTAAGGACTGTAGATATGACAACTGAATGTTGCTTTATGCCCAAGTATTTTTTTCTCTTTTACAATATGTGCGACAATTTTGGCAATATGTGCGACAATTTTGGACCGACCGACAGACAGACCGACAGACAGACAGACCAACAGACCGACAAAGTGAGTTATAGGTTTGTGGCTTGTGCCACAAACAAAAAGTTAGTTAGATATGTGAAGATTTGTTTTGGGGGTGGAGGGGGGTTGGGGTGGGTGGGTGTGATAGAGGGAAAGACGAGTTAAAGGTCATGCCCGACCATTAAATGTCCCCAGACTGGCCAGGGACACCCGGGCCCCACATGATGCATGTAGGGTGTCATGCACGACCGCTTAGTCCCCCCAGATCAACCGGGGAAACACTGGCCCCACATGATGCATGCACAGGAGTATTTGTATTTAGGGAACAATACATGCATGCAAAAAAAGGGGGGGGGGGGTTATCTGTTTTTAGGTGTGGGGATGCAGGGGTTGGAGGTGGGGAGGGGAAGGCAGAGGAATGGTTGTTTAGTAGAGGTGCTTTTTATTTTTTTTTTTTGGTTTGTTTTGTACTTGATTGTTTAAAAAAATGCATTTCATGAATACATTACATTGATGATACAGTGGAGTCCGGGTAAAACGAATTTTAACGGAACACAGACTCAGTTCGTTGTATCAGGATTTCGTTATACATGTACATGTACAATGTATGTTGAAAACAAAATCAGTTCAAACACTCGCCAATGATAACCGAAAACATAAACTTGACCAGTTTGGATTGTCTGTCTTAATCACGGGATGTACAAGGCTTGAAGAAGTTCAGCAGTGTTGTCTGACGCTGATCTGTTTTGGCACACTTTTCAACAAGTTTGTCCATTAAGTGACAACACATCACACAAATTTAGTTTGTTATAGGCTTTCACGAACTTTTCGATCTTTATTTTGAGCGCGAATTGTAAAGCGACCTTGAGAAACCGAATGATCTGTAGGAAGCCTAGGCCTAGCAGACGACCCAGTGTGAATCTAAATGAGTTCACGCATGCGCAGTTCATATTTTCCAACTTCCTTCCTCTTGACAACACGTTCTAGCTTGGAGTTTGAAGGCCTAGGTTTTTGCAGCGCATCGCACAGGCTGAGTTCGTTATAGGCTATTTTTCCAAGTAAATAAAATTATCCTGGGGCGCAGAACATGTGTTCGTAAAAAGCGGATGTTCGTTATTTCAAAAGGATTTTTTGTTCGTTATACCCATGGCTTTGCAAGTGACAAATAGAAGGGCATTTGCCGGGAAATTGAAGTCAGTTCGTTAATCGCGAAATTTCGTTAAAAGCGAGTTCGTTATAGTTGGACTCCACTGTACATTGCATCTTCATTCATGAAATTTTGAGTGCAGTTCAGCACAGTGAATAGAAATACTAATTTGGTTAAGTTCTCTATAAAGCAAGATTATTGTTATATAAAAGAGAGAGAAAAGCACACATTGATATACAGCTACTTTATTATTGTCCGTCATTGTGTGTGTCACTTTCAGGGTGTCCCTAAAGATGAAGTGCTGAAGTCGACGGTGAACGCCGCCTGTCACTGGATCATGGCGGGGCTGCCCCTTCGGTGCCTCAAGATAGTGGTGTACGTGCCCAACGATCACGACATCCCCGACCGAGACGCCAAGCTCATCACGCAGTTCCAGCAGTACAAGAGGCTGTGGGAGAAGAAGAACTCCAGCACCATGGTACTGGGTTTGTCTCTTGCTGTCCCATCTTCTGGGCTGTGCACGCCGCTCATTTTGAATCCCAACTCGCAGCCACACCCTGGTTTGTCAGGTAGCGGAATCCGAATTCAGCAGTCCAATGGGAAGAATCTATGCTAGGTCATAAGGAGGTAGCCATCGGGGGAGGCGCTGCAGTGCTGCTGAGTCACTTTGGTGGAGTTCAGTGGAGCCTGTGCTCAGCTAATATATACGCGGAACACTACTAAGCCCCCTGCTGACGACAATTATGTTTTAGTCGCGGAGCCAGCGTGAGTGAGGCCCTCCTCTGAGGGCGCCACCGTGTCTGTCCTTCGACAGCTCCCAGTACATTACTGATCCACACGACCTTGACCCAAATGTACCAAGGGTGTAGACTGGAACCATGGTACTTTAGATGCAAGCTTTTATGTGTAGCTGTTTATGAATTTGTATTGTTTCTTGTATATATGTGTGTGATGTGACCATAACCAAATTGTTACGAGGATAATTACAGTGTATTAAAAGAAGTTTGAGTTGAGTTTGGTGGGAAACAGTGTAATAATTGCCCCCACCCCCAAAAAACAACACCAACAACAAACAAACAGGGATGTAGGTATTTTTGGGGGCATAAATTCTGACTTTGAAATTCACTGCATGATTATAACATATTGCAGAAGACAGAATTGGAATGCCTTTGTAGCTTTGATTTTACCCTTGATTGAAGTTTTTCCAGTCAATCTTCTTTTTCTGTCTTATATTCTGAGTCTTTCATAGCATGCCACCTAACGTATTTTTTTGATCATTAGGCGGTGCTGTGTCTAAGGCGAATAGGGCAATTTTCAAGAAACATCTGAACAAATTAAAGTAAAAGGCGCCCTCATTTATAAGGTGATACACACCTCACGAAAGAAAGTCGAAGTTTGAAGCCCGTACACGTCCTGTAAATGCTTGCCGCATGCCATTACTGCTGTCATAAACGAGAGTTGGCTCCCTTCTCAAATAATCGAACTTCCGTTTTTGCGACTTCCGGTTGTTGTGTTTGGACTTTTCTTCGCGCAAAAACTGGTAGAATTATGGCATTTTAAGCTCTACAACGATGCTTTTTACATCCAATGAAGGGTTATGGCATCTGTTGGACGGTATCTCGGATGATAATAGGGATTTTGAAGCATTTTAATGGGAGTATTCATCGTATCAGCGACTCGTTACCACTTTCAATGTTGTGACTCACAGTAGACTGTACTGAGTACGGCAATCGTTGCCTCTCTTCTCACGATTTTGTTCACTAATAGGGCACCCTCGTTTTTAGGTGCAAATGTTGAAATCGCCTTATAGTCCGAAAATTACGGTATTTTGAATGGCAACTGACCACCACATCTTGAAGCAATATTTACAAATTTTCCCATAAGGAAAGTAATTGTGTGGATGGTTAGAAGCTTAACGACTATTTTTTTTTTTTACGTGATAACCTTCTCTTTTTGGCATATGCAAATTGCCTGCCTAGCTATGATCTGACATACAGGGTTATGATTGATTATGTCTACTGATGTTTGGAATGACTTTTAAAATAATTTCATATAAATTTAAGATTATTGGCTATCTGGAAATATGATTTTAGTCCTTAATGGATGCCTCAAGTTAAGATTTCAGTCCATATTTACTATGAAAATAAAAATATTCAGTTCGTATTGGCTACCTCAAAATAAACATTTTCAGTCAGTATTGGCCATCTCAAAATTGAATTTTGGTTCTTATTGGCTATCTCAAAATAAAAGTTTTTGAGTTTATTTATATAGAATTTTGGTCCTTATTGGCTAGCTCAAAATAAAAGTTTGGGTCTTTAATTATATAGAATTTTGGTCCTTATAGGCTATCTCAAAATAGAATTTTGGTCCTTATTGGCTATCTCAAAATAAAAGTTTGGGTCTTTAATTATATAGAATTTTGGTCCTTATAGGCTATCTCAAAATAGAATTTTGGTCCTTATTGGCTATCTCAAAATAAAAGTTTTTGAGTTTATTTATATAGAATTTTGGTCCTTATTGGCTATCTCAAAATAACAGTTTGGGTCTTTAATTATATAGAATTTTGGTCCTTATAGGCTATCTCAAAATAGAATTTTGGTCCTTATTGGCTATCTCAAAATAAAAGTTTGGGTCTTTTATTTTCGCTGTACCTAATGTAATTGGAATTGTTGACTGACAAATTCCAGAAACCCTCCGAGGAGAAGAAGTACCACGTGTGCATGTCTTACGCGGGTGGGGACGCAGCACTGGCCAAGGACATCTGTCAGCAGCTGGTTAAGGTGGACCCTGGTATGGTGATCTACCAGGACCACTTCACCTACGACCACGGCTCTGTGTGGCAGGAGCACATCTTTAGTGTCATGGTCAGCGCCAAAAGGTCTGTCATGACTCGTGTTCATTATGTTCTCTCTATTTCCTTACGCTCTGTCTGTCTGTCTGTCCACTCTCTCTCTCTCTCTCTCTCTCTCTCTCTCTCTCTCTCTCTCTCTCTCTCTCTCTCTCTCTCTCTCACACATGCTTAAATTTAATTATTTGAGTATTCCATTTTCCATTGTTCTTTTCTTTGATGCCTTGCTTCGTCATGCATGCTTATATCTGTTTGCCTAATTGTTTTGTATTAGTCTAGTTTTCGTTCCAAGGACAGATTGGAAGAATGGGCCCAGCCCAAAATCTTAATCTTGTCAAGCATCTTGGTGGTTATGATAGAGGCGATGTTTCTCTGTGCATCTGTTTGTGATTCTGTTTGTTTATCCCTCTGTCAAGCATCATGATGGTTATGATAGAGGCGATGTTTCTCTGTGCATCTGTTTGTGATTCTATTTGTTTATCCCTCTGTCAAGCATCATGATGGTTATGATAGAGGTGATGCTATGGAGTACCAAGAAGGTCCCAGACTATTGGACAGGGTCATGTACTATGTTTCCTTTTATAAGGATATCCTGGTATGAACCAGGCCTCAGATATACTGCAAATCTCATTATAAAGATCATTTTTGTAGTTCTGTACACAGGGCTCCCAATCGTCCCGCAAAACAAGGGATCCCAGGGACTCCTTCACTTACAGCATAGAGGGTCCTAGAGGTGGGATAGAGGGTCCCAGTGGCATTGTGAATGCTAAAAAGAATGTTTCTAGTGCATCTCTGGGACCCCCTGTTTTAGTGCTTCATAGACCCCCAAATGGGGGTCCCTGGGAGCCCTGGTACATTTTCCTCTGGAGCTGTTTACCATTATCTTCTTCTTCTTTGATCACTCAGACAGTTTCCTGTCAATTATGAGCGCAGATGCATCATGCTGCCATTATGCGCCTAACTAAGAAATAGTTAGGCCCAGCAAGTCCGACTTCGGCTGGAGGAAATGTTTTTTGAAAGTGTTTCGTGAAAAAAGGCAGGAGAATGGACCGGTAAGGCAGAAAGATAGTAGATGACAGTAAGCAAAGGGAAAAGGCAGAGTCAAGAGAGTGACAGATTAGAGGAAGTTACATGCACAGAACTTCCAGAAGGTGGGGGATCTATTTATACAAAAGACCTCCCCGGTATCCCCACGGGGGGAGGGGGGGGTACCATTATGATTTATCCATACTCATTCCACTTTGAGACCTCCGATTACACTAGTACTATTACGGTCAGCAATGCTAAATTCTGGAATTCCACTGAACGAAAGAAAGGGGAAAATAAAATAAAATTATGAAGAAAAAGAAGAAAGCGACAGTAGCGGGCGAACGGTCAGCAGTGGTTGTTTGCCATCAGAGTCATGTCCCTGGATTCGTTTTTCTGGTCATGCGGCCATTATTTTTCTACTGGGCCTAGTGTGCGACTCTATTCAAGATATGGCTAGGTCCAGGAAGCCGACGTCACTGTTGGATTTTTGTTCAAAATGACCCAGATTTTGCTTCTGTTCAATCTAAATTTTATGGTGCTTTTTCTCCATTCATCCATTTCAAAATAAAGATCGAACTTTCTCCCTTTGGTTGATGATGATGTCTGGATGAGAAAGCAAGTGAACAATTGTAAGTTGCTGCTGTCATTTCAGAATCATCACTGTGTTGACGCCAAACTACATAGACGACGTGGAATGTCTGTATTCTGTGTGTCATTTCAGAATCATCACTGTGTTGACGCCAAACTACATAGACGACGTGGAATGTCTGTATTCTGTGTGTCATTTCAGAATCATCGCTGTGTTGACGCCAAACTACATAGACGACATGGAATGTCTGTATTCTGTGTGTCATTTCAGAATCATCGCTGTGTTGACGCCAAACTACATAGACGACATGGAATGTCTGTATTCTGTGTGTCATTTCAGAATCATCGCTGTGTTGACGCCAAACTACATAGACGACGTGGAATGTCTGTATTCTGTGTGTCATTTCAGAATCATCGCTGTGTTGACGCCAAACTACATAGACGACGTGGAATGTCTGTATTCTGTGTGTCATTTCAGAATCATCACTGTGTTGACGCCAAACTACATAGACGACGTGGAATGTCTGTATTCTGTGTGTCATTTCAGAATCATCACTGTGTTGATGCCAAACTACATAGACGACATGGAATGTCTGTATTCTGTGTGTCATTTCAGAATCATCGCTGTGTTGACGCCAAACTACATAGACGACGTGGAATGTCTGTATTCTGTGTGTCATTTCAGAATCATCACTGTGTTGACGCCAAACTACATAGACGACGTGGAATGTCTGTATTCTGTGTGTCATTTCAGAATCATCGCTGTGTTGACGCCAAACTACATAGACGACGTGGAATGTCTGTATTCTGTGTGTCATTTCAGAATCATCACTGTGTTGACGCCAAACTACATAGACGACATGGAATGTCTGTATTCTGTGTGTCATTTCAGAATCATCACTGTGTTGACGCCAAACTACATAGACGACGTGGAATGTCTGTATTCTGTGTGTCATTTCAGAATCATCACTGTGTTGATGCCAAACTACATAGACGACATGGAATGTCTGTATTCTGTGTGTCATTTCAGAATCATCGCTGTGTTGACGCCAAACTACATAGACGACGTGGAATGTCTGTATTCTGTGTGTCATTTCAGAATCATCACTGTGTTGACGCCAAACTACATAGACGACATGGAATGTCTGTATTCTGTGTGTCATTTCAGAATCATCGCTGTGTTGACGCCAAACTACATAGACGACATGGAATGTCTGTATTCTGTGTGTCATTTCAGAATCATCACTGTGTTGATGCCAAACTACATAGACGACATGGAATGTCTGTATTCTGTGTGTCATTTCAGAATCATCGCTGTGTTGACGCCAAACTACATAGACGACGTGGAATGTCTGTATTCTGTGTGTCATTTCAGAATCATCACTGTGTTGATGCCAAACTACATAGACGACATGGAATGTCTGTATTCTGTGTGTCATTTCAGAATCATCGCTGTGTTGACGCCAAACTACATAGACGACGTGGAATGTCTGTATTCTGTGTGTCATTTCAGAATCATTGCTGTGTTGACGCCAAACTACATAGACGACGTGGAATGTCTGTATTCTGTGTGTCATTTCAGAATCATCGCTGTGTTGACGCCAAACTACATAGACGATGTGGAATGTCTGGACCAGTTCAACCTGGCTCTGTGCTGTAACAGACTGAGTGGAACAGACGTCTTGGTGCCCTTCTACCTTCAGACTGTGCCTTCTTTCCCTTCCTACATGATGCTGATTCAGTATACAGACTGCAGGTAGCTGTGTGTGTGTGTGTGTGTGTGTGTGTGTGTGTAACAGACATCCTGGTGCCCTTCTACCTGCAGACTGTGCCTTCTTTCCCTTCCTACATGATGCTGATACAGTATACAGACTGCAGGTAACTGTTTGATATGTTCTCCATCTTGTCTACAGGGTTGGTAAAGAAGGTGACGTCACAGAAGAAAAGATCACCACTGTTTGATATGTTCTCCAACTTGTCTACAGGGTTCGTAAAGAAGGCGACGTCACAGAAGAAAAGATCACCACTGTTTGATATGTTATCCAACTTGTCTACAGGGTTGGTAAAGAAGGTGACGTCACAGAAGAAAAGATCACCACTGTTTGATATGTTCTCCATCTTGTTTCTACAGGGTTGGTAAAGAAGGTGACGTCACAGAAGAAAAGATCACCACTGTTTGATATGTTATCCAACTTGTCTACAGGGTTGGTAAAGAAGGTGACGTCACAGAAGAAAAGATCACCACTGTTTGATATGTTATCCAACTTGTCTACAGGGTTGGTAAAGAAGGTGACGTCACAGAAGAAAAGATCACCACTGTTTGATATGTTCTCCATCTTGTTTCTACAGGGTTGGTAAAGAAGGTGACGTCACAGAAGAAAAGATCACCACTGTTTGATATGTTCTCCATCTTGTTTCTACAGGGTTGGTAAAGAAGGTGACGTCACAGAAGAAAAGATCACCACTGTTTGATATGTTCTCCATCTTGTTTCTACAGGGTTGGTAAAGAAGGTGACGTCACAGAAGAAAAGATCACCACTGTTTGATATGTTCTCCAACTTGTCTACAGGGTTGGTAAAGAAGGTGACGTCACAGAAGAAAAGATCAGCACTGTTTGATATGTTCTCCAACTTGTCTACAGGGTTCGTAAAGAAGGCGACGTCACAGAAGAAAAGATCACCACAGTTTGATATGTTCTCCATCTTGTTTCTACAGGGTTGGTAAAGAAGGCGACGTCACAGAAGAAAAGATCACCACTGTTTGATATGTTCTCCATCTTGTTTCTACAGGGTTGGTAAAGAAGGTGACGTCACAGAAGAAAAGATCACCACTGTTTGATATGTTCTCCATCTTGTCTACAGGGTTGGTAAAGAAGGCGACGTCACAGAAGAAAAGATCACCACTGTTTGATATGTTCTCCAACTTGTCTACAGGGTTGGTAAAGAAGGCGACGTCACAAGAAAAGATCACCACTGTTTGATATGTTCTCCAACTTGTCTACAGGGTTGGTAAAGAAGGCGACGTCACAGAAGAAAAGATCACCACAGTTTGATATGTTCTCCAATTTGTCTACAGGGTTCGTAAAGAAGGCGACGTCACAGAAGAAAAGATCAGCATGGCTTGTTCCTTACTGGTGGAAGATTTGGGGAAAAACGACGCCAACAAACATCCACAACCGCCACCAACAACCCAGCAACCCGCCATAGCTGCCATCAAGTCCGCAATAACAGGCATGGCAAACTTAAGCTTTCTCCGTGGGGATACCAGGGGGGTCTTTTAGTACAAATAGTTCCCCCACCTTCTGGAAGTTCTGTGCTTGTAACTTCCTCTAATTTGTCACTCTCTTTGACTTTGCCTTTTCCCTTTGCTTACTCTCATCTACTATCTTTCTGCCTTATTGGGCCCATTGTCTTGCCTTAAAAAATTAAATAGCACAAATTTTCTTCCATGAGCTCCTTTGAAATCAGAATAGTTTTTGTTTTATAGTGTGGTTTTAGATGCTGGTAAATTATGCAATTTTTTGTTTTTGAGGCTTCACATCTCATACTCTTGCAATTTCAGAAAATTAAATGGATATTTGGCTTAAGCTTTAAGTTAATGTGCGTGTTGTAAAGCATATGTTTGATTTGGGTACTATATAGAGTAAATACTTTTGATTTCTTGACATTTTGATCCCCTGAAGTCGGAGTATGGCCGCCCATGTGGCGGGGCCCCTTTAAAAGCAGCCATACACGTAATCTTCCCACCCAAGGCCATGCGAAATGTTCACATGGCACTGGGTGTGCCCCCAGAGCGTTTAAGCTGGGGAACGAAAACAACAACATGACATTTTAAAAATGGAAAATAAAGCTTTTTTTGTGTGAAAAAATGACATATTTTAGTAAAACTATAGATGTGCATATCATAAAAAATATCGCTTTGAAATTTGTCAGACTTTCATAATTGAATATTTGTGGAAGGTTTCAGCCTTTTGGGTTGAATTAAAAGAAAAGATGGCCCTATTGAATCTGATGCGCAATGGACCAAGGGGGCTAATCTTGATGTTTGTCTCAGGGATGAAGGGTGGAGGGGGAGATGTGGAGAGGGGGGTGTCCTACGACATCTTCATTTCCTATGCTCACCGCACGCCAAGGGAAGCCAATCTCACCTACCAAGCTCTGACGGAGGCTGACCCCCACCTGAAGGTTTTCCTGGACCGCAACGAGCTGAGAATGGGTAATGAGTACAGACAATCCTAGCTGCTTCTCTGTACTTTATAATGAATTGTGGCAAGGAAATTTGGCAGTTTTATATTTTAGACCCCCCCCTTAATTGTGGCAAGGAAATTTGGCAGTTTTATATTTTAGACCCCCCCCCCCCCCCCTCCCCCCCCTCACACCTTAATTGTGGCAAGGACATTTGGCAGTTTTTATATTTTAGACACTCCCCCTTCATGTTCACAACCCTGAGTGACAAAGTTTATTGAAAGAGTTTTATGATGGTAGCCAGCACATCATCTTTGGATTATCTTGGACTTATATGTTGCCATCTTTGCTTCACAGGGCCATTCTCACCGACATGATGCCAGGATTGGCTCGAATATTGGCCACTGCAACTAGGGTTATTAGCACCCTTGATGGCAAGAGTTAATCCCTTTGCTGATCAGTATCCAAATGGGCATTCACTCTTGTAAAAGGCAGCCATTTAGTGGCATCAAATAGGGTTATTGGCGAGAGTTTTTATTCCCTTGTTTGGTCAGTACTCAACCATCTTCCCACCACCCACCAAGGGCATTCACTCTTGCAAAAGGTGTTCTTTGCAGTAGGAATCATACAAGAGCCAATATATGCTACTCTTTTTTCTTTGATTTTCTTTATACAATAAATGTTAAAATATCTGTCTGTAATATTTTGGGGATTCCTCTGTGACATATTTAAAGCAAGGCCTATCCTTACCCCCCAAAAGGCATCAAATCACGGCCTGTTATCCTAAAGACCCTATTCTATTACTTTTGGGGAGGTAAGGATAGGCCTTGCTTTATACATGTCACAGAGGAATCCCCAATTATTACAGACAGATATTTTTAACATTTATGTATAAAGAAAATCAAAGAAAAAAGAGTAGCATATATTGGCTCTTGTATGATTCCTACCTGCAAAGAACACCTTTTGCAAGAGTGAATGCCCTTGGTGGATGGGGAAGATGGTTGAGTACTGACCAAACAAGGGAGTAACTCTCGCCAATAACCCTATTTGATGCCACTTAATGGCTGCCTTTTACAAGAGTGAATGCCCTTTTTGGATACTGATCAGCAAGGGATTAACTCTTGCCATCAAGGGTGTTAATAACCCTAGTTGCAGTGGCCAATATCGAGCCAATCCTGGCATCATGTCGGTGAGAATGGCCCTGTGAAGCAAAGATGGCAACATATAAGTCCAAGATAATCCAAAGATGATGTGCTGGCTACCATCATAAAACTCTTTCAATAAACTTTGTCACTCAGGGTTGTGAACATGAAGGGGGAGTGTCTAAAATATAAAACTGCCAAATGTCCTTTGCTACAATTAAGGTGTGAGGGGGGGGGGGGGGGGGGTGGTCCTAAATATAAAACTGCCAAATTTCCTTGCCACAATTAAGGGGGGGGTCTAAAATATAAAACTGCCAAATTTCCTTGCCACAATTCATTATAAAGTACAGAGAAGCAGCTAGGATTGTCTGTACTCATTACCCATTCTCAGCTCGTTGCGGTCCAGGAAAACCTTCAGGTGGGGGTCAGCCTCCGTCAGAGCTTGGTAGGTGAGATTGGCTTCCCTTGGCGTGCGGTGAGCATAGGAAATGAAGATGTCGTAGGACACCCCCCTCTCCACATCTCCCCCTCCACCCTTCATCCCTGAGACAAACATCAAGATTAGCCCCCTTGGTCCATTGCGCATCAGATTCAATAGGGCCATCTTTTCTTTTAATTCAACCCAAAAGGCTGAAACCTTCCACAAATATTCAATTATGAAAGTCTGACAAATTTCAAAGCGATATTTTTTATGATATGCACATCTATAGTTTTACTAAAATATGTCATTTTTTCACACAAAAAAAGCTTTATTTTCCATTTTTAAAATGTCATGTTGTTGTTTTCGTTCCCCAGCTTAAAAAGCTCTGGGGGCACACCCAGTGCCATGACAACATTTCGCATGGCCTTGGGTGGGAAGATTACGTGTATGGCTGCTTTTAAAGGGCCCCGCCACATGGGCGGCCATACTCCGACTTCAGGGGATCAAAATGTCAAGAAATCAAAAGTATTTACTCTATATAGTACCCAAATCAAACATATGCTTTACAACACGCACATTAACTTAAAGCTTAAGCCAAATATCCATTTAATTTTCTGAAATTGCAAGAGTATGAGATGTGAAGCCTCAAAAACAAAAAATTGCATAATTTACCAGCATCTAAAACCACACTATAAAACAAAAACTATTCTGATTTCAAAGGAGCTCATGGAAGAAAATTTGTGCTATTTAATTTTTTAAGCAAGACAATGGGCCAATAAGGCAGAAATATAGCAGATGAGAGTAAGCAAAGGGAAAAGGCAGCATCAAGGAGAGCGACAAATTAGAGGAAGTTACAAGCACAGAACTTCCAGAAGGTGGGGGAACTATTTGTACTAAAAAGACCCCCCTGGTATCCCCATGGGAGAAAGCTTAAGTTTGCCATGCCTGTTATTGCGGACTTGATGGCAGCTATGGCGGGTTGCTGGGTTGTTGGTGGCGGTTGTGGATGTTTGTTGGCGTCGTTTTTCCCCAAATCTTCCACCAGTAAGGAACAAGCCATGCTGATCTTTTCTTCTGTGACGTCGCCTTCTTTACGAACCCTGTAGACAAATTGGAGAACATATCAAACTGTGGTGATCTTTTCTTCTGTGACGTCGCCTTCTTTACGAACCCTGTAGACAAGTTGGAGAACATATCAAACAGTGGTGATCTTTTCTTGTGACGTCGCCTTCTTTACCAACCCTGTAGACAAGTTGGATAACATATCAAACAGTGGTGATCTTTTCTTCTGTGACGTCGCCTTCTTTACCAACCCTGTAGACAAGATGGAGAACATATCAAACAGTGGTGATCTTTTCTTCTGTGACGTCACCTTCTTTACCAACCCTGTAGAAACAAGATGGAGAACATATCAAACAGTGGTGATCTTTTCTTCTGTGACGTCGCCTTCTTTACCAACCCTGTAGAAACAAGATGGAGAACATATCAAACTGTGGTGATCTTTTCTTCTGTGACGTCGCCTTCTTTACCAACCCTGTAGACAAGTTGGAGAACATATCAAACAGTGGTGATCTTTTCTTCTGTGACGTCGCCTTCTTTACCAACCCTGTAGACAAGTTGGAGAACATATCAAACAGTGGTGATCTTTTCTTCTGTGACGTCACCTTCTTTACCAACCCTGTAGAAACAAGTTGGAGAACATATCAAACAGTGGTGATCTTTTCTTCTGTGACGTCGCCTTCTTTACCAACCCTGTAGAAACAAGATGGAGAACATATCAAACAGTGGTGATCTTTTCTTCTGTGACGTCACCTTCTTTACCAACCCTGTAGAAACAAGATGGAGAACATATCAAACAGTGGTGATCTTTTCTTCTGTGACGTCACCTTCTTTACCAACCCTGTAGACAAGTTGGATAACATATCAAACAGTGGTGATCTTTTCTTCTGTGACGTCACCTTCTTTACCAACCCTGTAGACAAGTTGGATAACATATCAAACAGTGGTGATCTTTTCTTCTGTGACGTCACCTTCTTTACCAACCCTGTAGAAACAAGATGGAGAACATATCAAACTGTGGTGATCTTTTCTTCTGTGACGTCACCTTCTTTACCAACCCTGTAGACAAGTTGGATAACATATCAAACAGTGGTGATCTTTTCTTCTGTGACGTCGCCTTCTTTACGAACCCTGTAGACAAGTTGGAGAACATATCAAACAGTGGTGATCTTTTCTTCTGTGACGTCACCTTCTTTACCAACCCTGTAGACAAGATGGAGAACATATCAAACAGTTACCTGCAGTCTGTATACTGTATCAGCATCATGTAGGAAGGGAAAGAAGGCACAGTCTGCAGGTAGAAGGGCACCAGATGTCTGTTACACACACACACACACACACACACACACACACAGCAGCACCTGCAGTCTGTATACTGAATCAGCATCATGTAGGAAGGGAAAGAAGGCACAGTCTGAAGGTAGAAGGGCACCAAGACGTCTGTTCCACTCAGTCTGTTACAGCACAGAGCCAGGTTGAACTGGTCCAGACATTCCACATCGTCTATGTAGTTTGGCGTCAACACAGCGATGATTCTGAAATGACACACAGAATACAGACATTCCACGTCGTCTATGTAGTTTGGCGTCAACACAGCAATGATTCTGAAATGACACACAGAATACAGACATTCCACGTCGTCTATGTAGTTTGGCGTCAACACAGTGATGATTCTGAAATGACACACAGAATACAGACATTCCATGTCGTCTATGTAGTTTGGCGTCAACACAGTGATGATTCTGAAATGACACACAGAATACAGACATTCCATGTCGTCTATGTAGTTTGGCGTCAACACAGTGATGATTCTGAAATGACACACAGAATACAGACATTCCATGTCGTCTATGTAGTTTGGCATCAACACAGTGATGATTCTGAAATGACACACAGAATACAGACATTCCATGTCGTCTATGTAGTTTGGCGTCAACACAGCGATGATTCTGAAATGACACACAGAATACAGACATTCCATGTCGTCTATGTAGTTTGGCGTCAACACAGTGATGATTCTGAAATGACACACAGAATACAGACATTCCACGTCGTCTATGTAGTTTGGCGTCAACACAGTGATGATTCTGAAATGACACACAGAATACAGACATTCCATGTCGTCTATGTAGTTTGGCATCAACACAGTGATGATTCTGAAATGACACACAGAATACAGACATTCCACGTCGTCTATGTAGTTTGGCGTCAACACAGTGATGATTCTGAAATGACACACAGAATACAGACATTCCACGTCGTCTATGTAGTTTGGCGTCAACACAGAGATGATTCTGAAATGACACACAGAATACAGACATTCCACGTCGTCTATGTAGTTTGGCGTCAACACAGCGATGATTCTGAAATGACACACAGAATACAGACATTCCACGTCGTCTATGTAGTTTGGCGTCAACACAGTGATGATTCTGAAATGACACACAGAATACAGACATTCCACGTCGTCTATGTAGTTTGGCGTCAACACAGCGATGATTCTGAAATGACACACAGAATACAGACATTCCATGTCGTCTATGTAGTTTGGCGTCAACACAGTGATGATTCTGAAATGACACACAGAATACAGACATTCCACGTCGTCTATGTAGTTTGGCGTCAACACAGTGATGATTCTGAAATGACACACAGAATACAGACATTCCATGTCGTCTATGTAGTTTGGCGTCAACACAGCGATGATTCTGAAATGACACACAGAATACAGACATTCCACGTCGTCTATGTAGTTTGGCGTCAACACAGCGATGATTCTGAAATGACACACAGAATACAGACATTCCATGTCGTCTATGTAGTTTGGCGTCAACACAGCGATGATTCTGAAATGACACACAGAATACAGACATTCCACGTCGTCTATGTAGTTTGGCGTCAACACAGCGATGATTCTGAAATGACACACAGAATACAGACATTCCACGTCGTCTATGTAGTTTGGCGTCAACACAGTGATGATTCTGAAATGACACACAGAATACAGACATTCCACGTCGTCTATGTAGTTTGGCGTCAACACAGTGATGATTCTGAAATGACAGCAGCAACTTACAATTGTTCACTTGCTTTCTCATCCAGACATCATCATCAACCAAAGGGAGAAAGTTCGATCTTTATTTTGAAATGGATGAATGGAGAAAAAGCACCATAAAATTTAGATTGAACAGAAGCAAAATCTGGGTCATTTTGAACAAAAATCCAACAGTGACGTCGGCTTCCTGGACCTAGCCATATCTTGAATAGAGTCGCACACTAGGCCCAGTAGAAAAATAATGGCCGCATGACCAGAAAAACGAATCCAGGGACATGACTCTGATGGCAAACAACCACTGCTGACCGTTCGCCCGCTACTGTCGCTTTCTTCTTTTTCTTCATAATTTTATTTTATTTTCCCCTTTCTTTCGTTCAGTGGAATTCCAGAATTTAGCATTGCTGACCGTAATAGTACTAGTGTAATCGGAGGTCTCAAAGTGGAATGAGTATGGATAAATCATAATGGTACCCCCCCCTCCCCCCGTGGGGATACCGGGGAGGTCTTTTGTATAAATAGATCCCCCACCTTCTGGAAGTTCTGTGCATGTAACTTCCTCTAATCTGTCACTCTCTTGACTCTGCCTTTTCCCTTTGCTTACTGTCATCTACTATCTTTCTGCCTTACCGGTTCATTCTCCTGCCTTGTTTCACGAAACACTTTCAAAAACATTTCCTCCAGCCGAAGTCGGACTTGCTGGGCCTAACTATTTCTTAGTTAGGCGCATAACGGCAGCATGACGCATCTGCGCTCATAATTGACAGGAAACTGTCGGAGTGATCGAAGAAGAAGAAGATAATGGTAAACAGCTCCAGAGGAAAATGTACCAGGGCTCCCAGGGACCCCCATTTGGGGGTCTATGAAGTACTAAAAACAGGGGGGTCCCAGGGATGCACTAGAACATTCTTTTTAGCATTCACAATGCCACTGGGACCCTCTATCCCACCTCTAGGACCCTCTATGCTGTAAGTGAAGGAGTCCCTGGGACCCCTTGTTTTGCGGGACGATTGGGAGCCCTGTGTACAGAACTACAAAAATGATCTTTATAATGAGATTTGCAGTATATCTGAGGCCTGGTTCATACCAGGATATCCTTATAAAAGGAAACATAGTACATGACCCTGTCCAATAGTCTGGGACCTTCTTGGTACTCCATAGCATCACCTCTATCATAACCATCATGATGCTTGACAGAGGGATAAACAAATAGAATCACAAACAGATGCACAGAGAAACATCGCCTCTATCATAACCATCATGATGCTTGACAGAGGGATAAACAAACAGAATCACAAACAGATGCACAGAGAAACATCGCCTCTATCATAACCACCAAGATGCTTGACAAGATTAAGATTTTGGGCTGGGCCCATTCTTCCAATCTGTCCTTGGAACGAAAACTAGACTAATACAAAAACAATTAGGCAAACAGATATAAGCATGCATGATGAAGCAAGGCATCAAAGAAAAGAACAATGGAAAATGGAATACTCAAATAATTAAATTTAAGCATGTGTGAGAGAGAGAGAGAGAGGAGGGAGAATAGAGAGAGAGAGAGAGAGAGAGAGAGAGAGAGAGAAGAGAGTGGACAGACAGACAGACAGAGCGTAAGGAAATAGAGAGAACATAATGAACACGAGTCATGACAGACCTTTTGGCGCTGACCATGACACTAAAGATGTGCTCCTGCCACACAGAGCCGTGGTCGTAGGTGAAGTGGTCCTGGTAGATCACCATACCAGGGTCCACCTTAACCAGCTGCTGACAGATGTCCTTGGCCAGTGCTGCGTCCCCACCCGCGTAAGACATGCACACGTGGTACTTCTTCTCCTCGGAGGGTTTCTGGAATTTGTCAGTCAACAATTCCAATTACATTAGGTACAGCGAAAATAAAAGACCCAAACTTTTATTTTGAGATAGCCAATAAGGACCAAAATTCTATTTTGAGATAGCCTATAAGGACCAAAATTCTATATAATTAAAGACCCAAACTTTTATTTTGAGATAGCCAATAAGGACCAAAATTCTATATAAATAAACTCAAAAACTTTTATTTTGAGATAGCCAATAAGGACCAAAATTCTATTTTGAGATAGCCTATAAGGACCAAAATTCTATATAATTAAAGACCCAAACTTTTATTTTGAGATAGCCAATAAGGACCAAAATTCTATTTTGAGATAGCCTATAAGGACCAAAATTCTATATAATTAAAGACCCAAACTTTTATTTTGAGCTAGCCAATAAGGACCAAAATTCTATATAAATAAACTCAAAAACTTTTATTTTGAGATAGCCAATAAGAACCAAAATTCAATTTTGAGATGGCCAATACTGACTGAAAATGTTTATTTTGAGGTAGCCAATACGAACTGAATATTTTTATTTTCATAGTAAATATGGACTGAAATCTTAACTTGAGGCATCCATTAAGGACTAAAATCATATTTCCAGATAGCCAATAATCTTAAATTTATATGAAATTATTTTAAAAGTCATTCCAAACATCAGTAGACATAATCAATCATAACCCTGTATGTCAGATCATAGCTAGGCAGGCAATTTGCATATGCCAAAAAGAGAAGGTTATCACGTAAAAAAAAAAAATAGTCGTTAAGCTTCTAACCATCCACACAATTACTTTCCTTATGGGAAAATTTGTAAATATTGCTTCAAGATGTGGTGGTCAGTTGCCATTCAAAATACCGTAATTTTCGGACTATAAGGCGATATTCAACATTTGCACCTAATAAACGAGGGTGCCCTAATTAGTGAACAAAATCGTGAGAAGAGAGGCAACGATTGCCGTACTCAGTACAGTCTACTGTGAGTCACAACATCGAAAGTGGTAACGAGTCGCTGATACGATGAATACTCACGTTAAAATGCTTCAAAATCCCTATTATCATCCGAGATACCGTCCAACAGATGCCATAACCCTTCATTGGATGTAAAAAGCATCGTTGTAGAGCTTAAAATGCCATAATTCTACAAGTTTTTGCGCGAAGAATTGTCCAAACACAACAAAAACGGAAGTCGCAAAAACGGAAGTTCGATTATTTGAGAAGGGAGCCAACTCTCGTTTATGACAGCAGTAATGGCATGCGGCAAGCATTTACAGGACGTGTACGGGCTTCAAACTTCGACTTTCTTTTGCGAGGTGTGTATCACCTTATAAACGAGGGCGCCTTTTACTTTAATTTGTTCAGATTTTTTCTTGAAAATTGCCCTATTCGCCTTAGACACAGCACCGCCTAATGATCAAAAAAATACGTTAGGTGGCATGCTATGAAAGACTCAGAATATAAGACAGAAAAAGAAGATTGACTGGAAAAACTTCAATCAAGGGTAAAATCAAAGCTACAAAGGCATTCCAATTCTGTCTTCTGCAATATGTTATAATCATGCAGTGAATTTCAAAGTCAGAATTTATGCCCCCAAAAATACCTACATCCCTGTTTGTTTGTTGTTGGTGTTGTTTTTTGGGGGTGGGGGCAATTATTACACTGTTTCCCACCAAACTCAACTCAAACTTCTTTTAATACACTGTAATTATCCTCGTAACAATTTGGTTATGGTCACATCACACACATATATACAAGAAACAATACAAATTCATAAACAGCTACACATAAAAGCTTGCATCTAAAGTACCATGGTTCCAGTCTACACCCTTGGTACATTTGGGTCAAGGTCGTGTGGATCAGTAATGTACTGGGAGCTGTCGAAGGACAGACACGGTGGCGCCCTCAGAGGAGGGCCTCACTCACGCTGGCTCCGCGACTAAAACATAATTGTCGTCTGCAGGGGGCTTAGTAGTGTTCCGCGTATATATTAGCTGAGCACAGGCTCCACTGAACTCCACCAAAGTGACTCAGCAGCACTGCAGCGCCTCCCCCGATGGCTACCTCCTTATGACCTAGCATAGATTCGTTCCCATTGGACTGCTGATTTCGGATTCCGCTACCTGACAAACCAGGGTGTGGCTGCGAGTTGGGATTCGAAATGAGCGGCGTGGGACAGCCCAGAAGATGGGACAGCAAGAGACAAACCCAGTACCATGGTGCTGGAGTTCTTCTTCTCCCACAGCCTCTTGTACTGCTGGAACTGCGTGATGAGCTTGGCGTCTCGGTCGGGGATGTCGTGATCGTTGGGCACGTACACCACTATCTTGAGGCACCGAAGGGGCAGCCCCGCCATGATCCAGTGACAGGCGGCGTTCACCGTCGACTTCAGCACTTCATCTTTAGGGACACCCTGAAAGTGACACACACAATGACGGACAATAATAAAGTAGCTGTATATCAATGTGTGCTTTTCTCTCTCTTTTATATAACAATAATCTTGCTTTATAGAGAACTTAACCAAATTAGTATTTCTATTCACTGTGCTGAACTGCACTCAAAATTTCATGAATGAAGATGCAATGTACAGTGGAGTCCAACTATAACGAACTCGCTTTTAACGAAATTTCGCGATTAACGAACTGACTTCAATTTCCCGGCAAATGCCCTTCTATTTGTCACTTGCAAAGCCATGGGTATAACAAACAAAAAATCCTTTTGAAATAACGAACATCCGCTTTTTACGAACACATGTTCTACGCCCCAGGATAATTTTATTTACTTGGAAAAATAGCCTATAACGAACTCATCCTGTGCGATGCGCTGCAAAAACCTAGGCCTTCAAACTCCAAGCTAGAACGTGTTGTCAAGAGGAAGGAAGTTGGAAAATATGAACTGCGCATGCGTGAACTCATTTAGATTCACACTGAGTCGTCTGCTAGGCCTAGGCTTCCTACAGATCATTCGGTTTCTCAAGGTCGCTTTACAATTCGCGCTCAAAATAAAGATCGAAAAGTTCGTGAAAGCCTATAACAAACTAAATTTGTGTGATGTGTTGTCACTTAATGGACAAACTTGTTGAAAAGTGTGCCAAAACAGATCAGCGTCAGACAACACTGCTGAACTTCTTCAAGCCTTGTACATCCTGTGATTAAGACAGACAATCCAAACTGGTCAAGTTTATGTTTTCGGTTATCATTGGCGAGTGTTTGAACTGATTTTGTTTTCAACATACATTGTACATGTACATGTATAACGAAATCCTGATACAACGAACTGAGTCTGTGTTCCGTTAAAATTCGTTTTACCCGGACTCCACTGTATCATCAATGTAATGTATTCATGAAATGCATTTTTTTAAACAATCAAGTACAAAACAAACCAAAAAAAAAAAATAAAAAGCACCTCTACTAAACAACCATTCCTCTGCCTTCCCCTCCCCACCTCCAACCCCTGCATCCCCACACCTAAAAACAGATGCCCCCTCCCCCCTTTTTTTGCATGCATGTATTGTTCCCTAAATACAAATACTCCTGTGCATGCATCATGTGGGGCCAGTGTTTCCCCGGTTGATCTGGGGGGACTAAGCGGTCGTGCATGACACCCTACATGCATCATGTGGGGCCCGGGTGTCCCTGGCCAGTCTGGGTACATTTAACGGTCCGGGCATGACCTTTAACTCGTCTTTCCCTCTATCACACCCACCCACCCCAACCCCCTCCACCCCCAAAACAAATCTTCACATATCTAACTAACTTTTTGTTTGTGCACAAGCCACAAACCTATAACTCACTTTGTCGGTCTGTTGGTCTGTCTGTCGTGTTCCGGTCGTGTCGGTCGGTCCAAAATTGTCGCACATATTGCCAAAATTGTCGCACATATTGTAAAAGAGAAAAAAATACTTGGGCATAAAGCAACATTTCAGTTGTCATATCTACAGTCCTTAGGTATGGAAATAATTGTATACTGAACAGAGCACATGAATCTTCATTTTAAAGTGTACAAAATAATAAACATACGTAATACAGACACTGCAACAGACACGACGAGTATGCTGTGCTTCTTTTGATGAGTATAAGTAGGATAAATAGTTTTAAATGTTTTCCAAAAGATATAAAAAGTTACGAAATGGTGCAGAGATAACATTCTGGTTTACAGATTAAAATTATTGAAAAGCCAGGGGAGGCGACTCAGTGTATGTAATGATTTGGAGTGGTAAAAATAGACCGCTGGGCGTGCCACTAACGATTGCGAATCCGCGCTTGTTTCGACTTTAAATGTCATTAATTCTTTCTACATGGTAAACTGTGTATCTGTAAATACTTCAGTTATTTCCTCCTGATTATCTTGCAATCATTTCATTTCTTTCTTTCTATTTCCCCATAATGTTATCATTTTGCTTTGTACTCTATCTTTTGCTATTTTTCTCTTTTTGTACTACCCCCTAAAGTGCTGCAGAACCTTCAGCGTGTTGAAGTTGGTTGCCTAAGGAGAAGAAGAAGAAGAAGCTGTACTAAGAATCAGAACATGCTCCACTGAAGTGACTCAGCAGCAGTGGTTGCCTCCTGACAATATAACATAGATTAGCTCCCCTTGGACTGCTGGTTTTAGATTCCACGACCTGACAAACCAGTGGGTGGTGGGTCAGGATGAGCGGTGTGAGAGAAATGCCGCTGTATTAGACCCAGAAAGGAAGGAAGGTGGCAGAGTGCCAATTTTAATGCATGAGCAACCCAGGTTCAAACCCCGGTCTCACCCTTTCTTTCTAGTTCAACTGGAAAATCAAACTGAACCTCGAATCATTTGGACGGGAATTTAAAACTACCATAAGCTTAAGTCTGATCAGTGTACTTTACACACATAACAATCCCAAGGCAGTTAAGAGTCGGCAAGAGCAGGGAGAAATCCCGCTGCCTGGTATGACCAAATCGATAGCTAAGTTTCCCAAGTCTGCCTCCCCCCCTTCCTCCCCCCCCCCCTCTACCCCCCCCCCCAAAAAAAAACCCAACCCACACAATGGATGGTACTGCACTAAATCACCACAGAAAATTAACACATGCATAATAGTAACATAGAAATACTAGAACAAAAACACATTGATAGTAATCAGCAATGTTTTGGACAATAAGACACACCCCATACATTTTACACACAATTCAGATTTTGTTGTTATATTTTCTTACTATATAACCAGTCATATTATAAGGCACAGGGGGAAAACATTGCCTTATAGTCTGACAAATATGGTACTGTTCAAAAAGCGGGTACCCGCTAAATGTGGTATGAAAATCTATCAGTCAAAATCAGTTTTGAGAGCTACATCGAAGCTTGAACTGACAAATATTTAACTGCAAACATAAAGCTCACAGACAAGCTGCATCCGATTCTGAATTACATGGCCAAGGTCGAAGGGGGGAGGGTAGGAGGGGGGGATAGCTGCTTATGACATGCATCACATGTATTTGAGACTCGGTGTGCTATACAATCAAACCTCCCTTATAAGACCTTCAAACATCATCCAAATGGGAGGGAGTTGTATAAGGGAAGTAATTTTAATACTTACAAAGGAGGGCAATGTCGCAGAGAAGTAGGTCTTATTTGGGAGGGAGTCTTATAAATGGGAGGTCTTATAATGGAGGTAATTGTAATACTTACAAAGAAGAGCAATGTCTCAGAGAAGTTAAGGTCTTCTTGTGGGAGGGATTCTATAATGGGAGGTCTTATGAAAGAGGTTCCACTGTACTTCCCTTACTCTGTTGCCAGTGGCCAAAGCGAGTGATAATTCTGGGTCCTGGTTATTAAACACTGGCACATGGCCGCGGAAAATACCACTGATCTGGTTTCCGCTATCCTCTTGAGTGGGTTTTCTTGTATTGTGTAAATACTGCAATCATCAATCAATCATCAATCATTATATCAATCAACATTCAATCAATCAATCAACCTTTTTTCTTTTTTTTGAACATTTTTTTTCCATTTTATAAATGTAGTAAAACACATACATGTATACAATATAGTGATGATTTTGGATTCAACAATAATGACAACACTCGGACACATCAACAACACTCAATGGTCACAAGGACAACAACGACACGAGCAACAAACGACAGCAATCCTATAGTGACTGTGATGATGATGGTAGCAAGAACATGACTGATGCTGACAATTACCAGCCACAGTAGCACACAACATCACTAATGATAATGATACCAGTAATTAATCCAGAAATACTAGGAATACCATTACCTAAAACACACACATCCTCCTCTCTCACACGCACACCGCACCCACCCTCCCATCCCTGTGTTGGGTACACAAACATCAGTACCAATACTGAATTGTACATGAAGAGGCATAAAAACATAAAATGTATGCAAACTTTAAGCTGAAACAGCATAACAAACTGACCACCAGTAATGTTACTAAGCAATCAACCATTTAGTGATTGTGTCCTGGTTAACACTCGCATCATTGCGCGGAAAATTTCGCTGATCTGCTCTGATGTCCGTGGGTGCGCTTTCTGTAAATCAATCATATTAGTCAATCCAATCGATCAATCAGTCAATCAATTATTTATTATTTAATTGCATCCTGGGCCTGTATCACGTTGAGATATAATGAGACTTAGCATGATGCTAATTAGAAGCTCTTCAATTTCCCTATATGATCTATTGGAAGAGCTTCTAAGTTAGCATCCTGCTAAGTATCATGCTAATCTCAACGTGAATCAGGCCCTGGTTACCAACACTAGCATCATGGCCACAGAAAACACCCCCTGATCTGTTCCGCTATTCTCTGATGCAGTTTTTTTCTGTGAATCAATCTTTTGGCTCAGAACAGTGAGTACTTCTCCTAGCAAATTAAGCCTTCTCACTATTGTTATTAATTACCGCATTCGCATCGCAACGATTTGGAAATATTTTAAAAAAATCACAATCACTCGCCATACACACAAACAAAACATAGATAACAAAGAGAAATGAAAGAGAATTAGGGAATTTTTACTTTTCATGTTTTAAACACAAGAAGTGGTATATCAGACTCAGTCTTATTATTACTTTATATAGAAAAACTCTCCTTCACCGATTAGCACCCCACCAAATCCTACAAAGCAAAGTCTGAGTAAAATTGTGGTCTAATGGAGCGAAGCGAGTTTAGAAGTGACCAAGGTGCACACAGATTTACTTCCCTTGAAGTCAAATGCATAAAATTGACAGTTTACCTATTAATTCTGGCCACATTATGGCCGGAACCACTGAATGGTGAACAAAGTCCCAGCCCAGCCTTTTGGATAGCTGTTGCCCCCCCCCTCTAACAGCGCGTCACACAGCCAGGCACACCGCTGCATTATGATGCTTCTACAAAATCCTGGGGCTGCCTAATTCACCAAGTCCCCAGGTTGCCTTGTGCTTAAACCCCTCACTGGCCACCACGTCTTACTACTGAGCTGATGACATCACTGATAGAGTGTCATCCAGAAAAAAAGGAATAACCCTGATATGGCTGGACTTTGCTCTACATAATCAAGAGAGTATTTTTTATCTCTCCCCAGAGGATTTTCTCAGATTCGCTTTATCAGTTGTCTTTTTCATGTCATGATTTGTCTCAATGACTTTTTTCCTTAATTTTTTCTCTGGCAGTCAAGGCTTAAGGCTGTGTCAGACCAATTGGCATAGGCTAGAACGCCATGGCTACCTCAATAGTTATGTTTTCTGCATCTTATGCGGGGATTATCTTAACCAATGACAAGCTCCTATCTAACATCAGCATCTCCAAAACCTCCGAAGTCGGAATGTGCTGCCCAACTGGTCGGGGTAATAAAAAAAAAATTTTTAACGGTCACACACGGTAATGTTCTCATCCCAGCTGGTCATTGTACCATAGTGTTTCAAGTGCACCGGCTGTTGGGATGATCCCTGGAGTCTTTTAGCATGGCGACAACAACAATAACTAACCTGGCCGGGTACAGAAGCAATGTTCATCGCCAGTCAAAGAAAAATGCTACCTCTGAAGGTAAACAAGCTCTCCTTGAAGCAAATAACGCAGCCTAGGCATAACACGGGCAACGACACTGGCGGGTGGTAGGGACAAAATTTGGGAAGTTTGACAAAGGGATTTGCTCCTCCGGCTCCAGTTTTTTACTCATTCAAGTCATATATGTGTCCAGAATTAAATAATACTGATAGAGGCTGTCAATTTGATGCATTGTGCTCAAGGGAAGTAAATCTGTGTGCACACCATACCTTGGTCAATTCTAAACTTGCTCACTGCTTAGACTAAAATTTCGCCCTGATTTCTTTTGTAGTGTTTGTTGTGGAGGTAACCATCGTTGTATAGAGTTTTTTCTGTATAAAAGTCTATATATATAAAAAAGTCTGATCTACACTTCCTATAAATAGAGAAATCTGAAGTAAAAAACGGTTAATATTATTTCAATTTTCTCCTTTTGTTTTATACTATTTTTGTTTGTGTGTATGGCTAGAGTGATTTGTAGGTTTTTTTTAATCATTCAAATCGTTGCTAGGGCACTGAATACAAAAAAAGACTGATTCAACACACATGACCCTGAGGAGAAAGAAACTATGCATCTACGTACCTTTCGTACAGACCACAGCTTTTAAGGGGTACATCGTCGGGCAGGGCTTGGAGACCAGCAGGAGAACTTGTGGAGGAGGTTGACCTCCTTGTTCTCAGCCAGTTTCCTCAGTGATGCCCAGGTGGTCCTCTCGCGCCCCAATGACAGTGGAGGGTAGGGGGGTGTAGTCCCCTGCCCGCAACAAACACAGATAATAACTGAAGGCTATATGGGGCATGGTGGATGCCTCATGCCTCCATACGGGCAGCTGGATACTCCCTCCACGAGTCTCTCCCCATGAGGATACCAGGTGGGGGTTGGGGTGTCTTTCGTAAATTATATTTATCCCACACACTCAAAGTGACCCCCCAAAAAAAAGACCGCATACACACACACACACACAACACACAACACACACACACACACAGTGAAACACACACACACTCACCCACACCACACACACACACAAACACCACACACCACACACACACACACACACACACACACACCTCTCTCTCTCTCACAGCACACGCACACGCACACACACAACCACACACACGACACACCTGAAGACATACCTGAAATATCTGTGGTGTTGTAAGGAGATAACTTGATTAGACTGAAGACATACCTCTTGAATCTAACACACACACACACATACCTTGAAAGCTGGAAACGAACACAGCATCGACTTTTTCCCTCCAGAGGCAGACTGGTGATGCTCCCAAAAACAGCTGCACCTCATGACACTCCTGAGGATTAGACAGCACATCTTCTCCTATCAGCACCCAGACCCATGCTGTGGAGAAAAACAATTCAATAAGCCATTAGTCCATGTTTCCAAGATAAACAGCTGCACCTTGAACACTCCTTGAGGAGAAGACAGCACAACTGTCTCCTTTATTCCCGAACTATGCCACTGGGGCTCCCAGGAACCCCCATTTGGGGGTCTATGAAAGAACTAAACTTCTAAAGGACCCTCTAAAAAATGTGCAGGGGTTCCTAGGGATGCACTAGAAACAATTCCTTTTTAGCATTCACATGCGACTGGACCCTCTATCCCGCCTCTAGGACCCTCCTATACTTTTAGACTTGTGTTACAAGTGAAGGAGTCCCCTGGCCCACCTTGTTTGTCGGGACTATTGGGATCCCTGCATGGCTAGAAAAAACACTAAATACAAACAAAACAATATTTCATGATGTGTCGCAAACAGGAACCATACATCTCGACACTCCTCAAGTTTTCCCAAGATTGATTTGTCTCCTTTCTAGTAACAGGACACAAACAAAACAAACAATTTCATATCCACTGGTCATAAAGATGTTCTCAAAAGGCAGACTGGTGATTTGTGTCCAACTAACAGAGGCTCTGCACCTGAACACTCCCCTTGAGGTTATTTTTGACAGCACAATGCAATGTTCTCCTCTAGAACCAGCACTCTTTACATTCCTTGATGAGACTCGGACATCAAATCTTCTCCTTTTTAGAACCATTGGTTTTTTTGTACACACATAAAGCAAGCAAATAAATTAAAGAAGCAATTTGAATAATCCATTAGTCCATGGGAGCTTGCATCACACACACACACACATATGCACACACACACACACTATGCCCACTCACGCACACATTCACGCATGCATGCACACAGTACAACACTCACACGCATTAAAAAAGTAAGATCGAAGAAGAAATTGGCACTCTCTAATTTTAAACAAATACCTTTATCCAAGTTATCTGCCACACTAATGTTGCGACAAACGAATGCAAGTATTGAAGTAGTCAACCAAACACCAGACACAACATGCAACGCATAGGACTAATATGAACATGTTCTATTCTTGCAGACACAACCACCTCGATGAATCCTTTTGATGTTTTCACTTGTGGTCTAGTAAGTACTATGTATGTTTCCCTACTTTTCTTTTCTTCTTCTCCTTAGGCAGTCACTCCTTACTTCCTCATAAAGATTCTGCTTGCAACTTTTGGGGGTAGTCTAGTACGGAAAAAAAACGAAATAGGCAGAGCTAGGGGTATGTGACTATGGTCCCATAATATATTATTCCACATCTCAACTTTGAGTCAAAGCGACGGGTAAGGGGCTCAATCAAAAATTAGTGCACATATGTCTTCAAAACTACTAACATTAAGTTGATTAATCTCTGACATGTTCCTAACCATAATCTCTAAGTCTAACCCTATTCCTTACCAAGATGCATTAAAATAAATATAATACCAAATAAACATTTGCCGAATTTGGTGACCGAAAAAAATGACTAGAAGAGTTAGAATACTTATCCCTGAACATGGTGACACGGTCTGAGGTTTTCAACACCGTCGTACCCCGTAGCCACTGACTCAGGCCCAATGGAAGAAAATAAGTTGAAGTTACATTTCATTCTGCTCTCCCTACCAACATAGTAAACTTGCCGCGCCATTTTGTTTAGCCTGAGTTATTGACTGTCTAAAGTTTTACCCTTTTTTTAAAACTAAATACAGGGGAATGTCTCCATGCTAATTTCATTGCCCGTTTAAAAATAATTAGAATGTACATGTAGAAACTGGATGAAATCCAACAACAAAAGATGATTCTGAATCGTTTTAAACACAACAATCACAGGATAATGTATAAATTTAACGGCTAAAAGTCTCCTTCGCGGTATTCTTTACATACTGTGATTTAAAATTGAGAGACACAGGAACAGCATGACCCACCAATACAATTAACAAAACATTTAATCGAGCATGGATTCTAGCTTAATTCTCGGCCAAATCCATAAATAAAATAAATGCATGTCGTTGGGCATTTTTAAGCTTGTTTAAGCATTCCCTGCTGTCATATATATTCGTGCAAAGTCAGTTGTTTCTGATTATGAAGCCGCTCTCTAAAAGAGGCGAATTTTCTGCTAATTCATAAGTCTGTCATATGTTTCTTATTGTCCATTGCCATTGTACAACGCACATGGAAACTTGTCTTCTACGTATAAGTAAGATGTGATATATCAAATAACATGTCCCATATGGCTTAGGCGGGAGACGTAAAACCAACCTTTAGTTCAAAATAAAAAATATTAATAAAATATGAAACATAAATTTACATTATAAAACAAATAATGTGACTCTAGATCTCACACCACAATTAACCAAATCCAAAATTAACCACGCTCGATCCGCTATACACACGACACACACACACACACACACACACACACACACACACAACACACACACACACACACACAAACACACACACACACACACATACACACACACACACACACACACCACAACACACACACACACACTAGCGCAACCACCACAACACACACACACACACACACACAACACCATACACACACAACACACACACACACACCACACCACACACACACACACACACACACACAACACAACCACACACACACACACACACACACACACACACACACCCACACACACACACACCCACACACATACAACACAACCAACACCGACACACACCCACACCACCACACACAACACACACACACACACACCACACACATCACACATCAGCAGGACACACAAATACACATACACACACACCCACCTACACACACATCACAAACACAGACACCACACACAACCCCACACACACACCCACGTACGCACACACATCCCGACACACACACAACACACACACACATACACATACACATACACAACAACACACCCACACACACACGAACACAAACACACAACTACACAAACACGCGACACACCCTACTATTGGTCATTTACACACAAGCACACACACCACACTACACACCCACACCACAACACACACACACCCACACAACACACACAACCACACACACAGCACATCACACGACACAACACAAAACGCACACACGGTACACACACACACATACACACACACACACACCACACCACATAACACCAACACACACAGCTCCTATGGCACACAAACACACACAACACACATCATACCACATCCCACAACACACAACATCTCCAAGAGCACGTCCCAGACACACACAAGACACACACAACACATGAGACACACACACGACACGCCACACACACAACACACAATATCCACAACAACAACAACAACACACCACACCCACCATACATCACACAACACAACAACACACACAGCACACCACACACAACACACGATCATACCCACACAGACACAAAGCACACAACACGACTTACACACACACCTCCCCAGTCAGCAAGAGGTGGTGCACAGGACAACAGACACACAACACAACAGCACAGGGTACCATCACACCACACACTGACCTACACATACCCACAAGCCACACACACACACACACACACACACAACACCCACAACATAACACCCCACACAACCCACCCACACACACCGACCACAACACCACACCACGTCACCCAACACAACACAGAGTTAACAGCACACAAACCCACTATACACACACTAAGCACACCACACACCTCCAACTAACACGAAAACACACGGCACACGTCACCGCCACTAATCCGTATCTGCATAGAAAATTCCTCATACGTATATAATGGGCCATACTGTTCTTTTCACACACGACAACACACACTACAACAACACACCACACTACACAGACCCACCACACACATACCCACCTACATCATCCCCCCACACACCACCACACTACACACCCGACACACACACTACAACACTCGCCACCAGTTGTTTGTGTTTTTTAACTGAAAAATCAAGCATAACGTTTTTTGCTTTGGATCTGGGCAGGAATCGGGTTTGACTATTATGTTCAGCTGTTTGTTTAAAACCGGCAGTTTCATAATGGAAAGAACAACCATTGAAGCCGAGAACATGGTGGCAGTTAGCAAAATGCTACAGCCTATTACCTGAGTCTATAATAATTATAGGGCCTGATTTTGGCCGTTGAGTAAACATAAACAGGAATAATTTTCTGTGCAATGATTACACTTTTTGTTGTTATGCCTACTGTAAACCTACAGGTTTTGGCT
>CM065684.1:10545961-10555961 GCA_017654935.2 Phymorhynchus buccinoides
TACCTCAGATGAGCCCAAAGCGCTTTACAATCAATTATTCTCAACAGATAACAAAAAACAACATTCAAGAGTAACACCAACCAGCAACTAACTCATATTAGGCAAGCAACTCAACTCTCTCTCTCTCTCATCTCAATCATCTCTCTCTCTCTCTCATACTCTCTCTCCTATTCTCTCTCTCATCTCTTTCCCTCTTTCTCTCTTTCTCTCTCTCTCTCTCTTCTCTCTCTCATAAAGACATACACAGACTACAGTATTCATCCACACGCATATCAATAAGCAACAACAACCGAGCACACATGGACACCCATCTGATGACGCCAACATACATTCACACACATACACAAAACTACCCATCAGCATACCGTACGCACGCATGGACAGACCACTACAACAACCACATCATACACCTGCACACATACACAAACACACTCACACAAAATGTACGCGTGCACGACTGAAACACCCACAAGCAAACAAAAACACACACACACTATGCGTGCACACACAACCCCCAAAACCAAAACACACAAGCACACATTCAGGCTCAAACACACACCACACAACAAACACACACACACACACTCACACACACACAACACACACACACACATAAACACACACACACCACACACACACACAGGGGAGGCAATACAGACACAACACACGCACCACAAAAACACCAGCACAAACTTTAATCAATCTTCCCTCACGTGCACACAACGATAGACAACTGATCAAATATTTGGGGTGCAGCAGGAAAAAGATGGGTTTTTAAGAGAGGTTTTGAATGAGACTGAGTTGACTGTCGGACAGGAGAAGGCAGAGAACTCCACAGAGATGGTGCTTGACAAGAAAAAGAACGTTGCCAGCAGATTTGAGACGGATTGAGGTGAAGGGAGAGGAGACGAGAATCAGAAGACGAACGTAGTTGGCGAGCTGGGACATAGAGATGAAGAAGATCAGAGAGATATCAGGGGGGGAGCTTGATCATTCAGCGGACTTGAAAGCAAGGAGGAGAATTTTGTAGTCAATACGTGATTGAACTGGGAGCCAATGTAGGGAACGAAGAACCGGAGTGATGTGATCGTACCTAGGGGAGCGAGAAATGAGATGAGCAGCATTATTCTGGACCCGTTGGAGCTTAGAGATGAGAATTGATGGACAGCCAGCAAGAAGTGAGTTACAGTAGTCAAGGCGAGACAGGACAAAGCACATACTAGAGTCTTCAGGGCATCTTGAGAGAGGAAACGGCGGATGGAACTAATTCTTCGAAGTTCTAGATAGCAAGCCTTGCAAACATTGGAAACATGCTGTTTGAAAGAAAGGGTTTGGTCCAAAGTAACACCTAGATTGCGGACGGATGCCGATAGCTTGATCTCAGTGCCATCAATGTCGACAGAACCTGGGAGAACCTGAGTTTTAATTGTGTGGTTAGAGGCTACAAGAATCATCTCTGTCTTTTCAGCATTCAGTTGCAGTTTGTTGTAAAACATCCATGTTTTAACAGCAGAGATGCACAACTTAGAAGAAGAAATCATTTGATCTAATTGACTCAGGTGGGCAGAAATGTACAGTTGATTGTCATCAGAAAAGCTATGATGTAGAATAGAATGCTGGTTGATGATGGCGGAGAGAGGTTGGAGAGAGGTTGGGTATAAAGAACAAAAAGGATAGGGCCTAAGACTGAACCTTGGGGCACACCGAACTGAAGACCTTTTGGAAGAGATGGAGAACCATTGACAACAACTTTCTGTGTGTGATCAGAGAGGTAGGAAGAAAACCAGGAAAGAACAGCCCCAGATAGACCAAAGGAGGTGTGAAGTCTACTCCAATTATAGCCTTCACTTTCAATCAATGAAAGCCTGTCATTGGTTTATAGTGTCACGAAATCCCCCGCTCGATCCTGATCAGAGATCGGGAGAGGGAAATCGCGAACCCCGAGGAGAGTCTCGCACGCCCAGACAGACAAACTCGCAGGAGAAGGCACACGCGCACACCAGAAGTACAATACAAAACAAGACTATTTATTATAAGCAAGCACACACACACACACTTACACAATTCAATACACTCAGTGTTTAACAAATTATCTACACAATATACATGGCATTCAAAAGTTTGTCCAAAGAATAAACTAAAGCCGGCAAATTAACTGAATAACTAAAAGAGAGTTTGTAAGCAGAAACACAAAATTGAAGGGAAAAAACGACGAAAGGGCAGACGAAGAAAAAGAAGTCCAACAAAAACAGCAGAGCGTCGAAGAAGAAGAAGACAAAAGGGGAAAACAAAAGTCAGTAGAAAAACTGCTCCCCCTCCTGGGGCAGGCTACAGCAGCAGAAACAAAAGAAGAGAGACGGCAGAGGTCGCCCCCAGACTCCTCAACAGGAACGTCGAAGCCTGGCCCGAACGCACAGACAGGCCGACAGATCGGGCCTAACCCGGGGCCAGACAGAAAGGCGGGCGGCCTCTCACAGCCGAAAACGGAGAAAAGAGCGGTTGACCGGGCGGTCAACCAGGCAGCAACAGGTCAGGTCAGGTCAGGGCTCAGGTACAGGATCAGGTTCAGGCTCAGGAACTCAGGTTCAGGCTCAGGCTCAGGATCAGGTTCTGTATAAAAAACCAAAACAAAAAAACCTAGTTTTGAACACCCAGAGTAACAACAGTTTTGTGTTTACCCAAAAACTAATTCCCCAACAGTCCTCTTCAGGGATGTAAAAACCCACCCTCTTTAAACTTGGTTCTCTCCAAGAACCCCAAAACGCTGAACAACACTTTCTTTACAATCCTTTTCACACGACTCAGTCTAGGGGTAATATTTCATCAAAAAGGATTAACTAAAAGGTTTCACTTTTTCTGGAACAACAAGGCTTTCATACATTTAGAAAATTCTAGCCTTTCAAATACAAAAATTAACAATTACATTCTTCTGAAAATTTCACAGCTTTTCAGGTACAAGAATGGACACTTAAATTCTTCTGAAAATATCACAAAGAACTTCACCACCAAAAATATGTCCCTTCATTATCATTTCTTCCATAAGGCGGACGAACTACAGGCAAAGAATGTATTTCCCCAAAATGGCATTCACAATGTACTTCAAAAGGTCAAAAAGCCTTGAAAACACCAATTACACTTTCTCTCAAAAATAAAAACAGAAACGGGTATGAACGCTTTACAAGGCTCCTATCAGCATAGCTAGAAGCGCGACTGGAATAACCCTCTGTTATCCAGCTCTCCGCAGAGTCTCTTAATACCTAATTAAGCTAGGACGATGACCGCGAGGCTAAACATAGGTCGCGAGGCTAAACATATACCACAAGGCTAAACATAGGCCGCGAGGCTAAACATAGGCCGCGAGGCTAAACATATACCGCAAGTTGAAGGAATAATGCGCGCGCGTGCACGCATTTAGGATTCTGAATCTCTGTGAACTCAAATACGCTTTGCACCGAAAAACGATTTGTACGGCCTAAACACACAATGGCGAGCCAAAAACATTGATTCAAAAACATGTGCCGAGTTCAAGTACCAAATTCTACGACCGGCAAAAACCTATCCAACTGACAAGTCATGACCCAGCCAGTCAGTTCCTTAGCCCCTTATGCAAAAATCAAGAAAATAATAAGAAAAATGAACCAAAGAAAACGCACACAAATATACATGTTAGCAAACCTATAACTAGCTATTCTACATTGTTACGCGCGCGTTGTTGTACGAGTTTTAACGGGATTAATACCAATTTTATGCAGCTACTGACCAAACTTCCAAGTGGCGGAATGAAGAAGAAGAATCCTCCCCACAAGACAGTCGCAGCTCTGGTCTCGCCAAGGGCTCGGGGTAAGCGCGAGCAGGTGGAAGGGGTTCCGGACCGGCCACAGCTTTCTTCCAGGACTCCAGTGAACGCCAGGGACGATGACGGGGAAGGGAGGACAATGAGGAACCAAATAAAAAGGGGTGAAGATGGCGATGAGGATGAAGAGGAGAAACGATGTCAGCCGAAGCTCTACAGCTTCGCTATCCCCACGTCTAGGACTCGTGCAGGATAAACAATTGATAACAGGATCCTTCAGGGACGTGGCCCTCACCACACCTCAGCACTGGGCGGCCGTAGGTGGACAGAACGATGAAAAGGAGAAAGGATGAAGCGATGAAGCGATGTTGCTTAACTGAAGGAAAAATATGGAGTGACGTTTGACCGGTCGAAAACTCATGAAGTCGCCAGTTGAATGTGGAGTCTCGCGAGAGGTCAGAGCTAACACGGGTTGCACGGATTTCACGAGTAGGTTGTCTCCTTTAGGTGAAGAGAGGGAGAAAGACCTCGGGGTCCTTTGCGATCGAGTGGTAGACTGTGCCTTTCTCTGTCTGTTCAGAAGAACAATGTCACAAACTCGTGACATATAGCAATTGACACGTCACAAGATGATGCTATAATTTTATGCATACTAGTACCGAACAATCACGCGCCGGTTACATCCTTATCACATGCTGACATTCCTATCCTGCTCGTGATAGGAAAGGACGAGTTGTCTTCAAAGGGAGCCAACCGTGGGTCGTCACTTTCTCGTGATGGGGAACAGAGATAAGGGGGGGGGGGGTGAAGGGAGATAACCTCTGTAGGTGGTACATGCTGACAGGGGAGGTAAATCGGGATTCAAAGAGACAAATGCCTTAATCGGCGTTCTTTTGATGGTGGATGGCAAGTGGCGGCCGGACAGAGAAATGAAAAGGAGAGGGGTGGGGGGGGGGGGGGGGGGGGGGGTGTAGATAAGAAAGAGAGGTCGCGCGGGACACTTACGTCACAAGATTTATGGATGATTTAACGAAACATCTCAATACTCTTAATGAACCAGGTGCCCTCATAGCCCTTGATGTTTCTAAAGCATTCGATACATTGTCCAAAGACTGCATCTTAGAAACTCTCCGCCTTTTCAATTTTGGTCCGTGCTTCATCAATTTTGTTGCAACCATTATGAAAAACTCACAAAGCTGTATCTATAACGGCGGTTGGTTATCAGATTGGTTTCCTACTCAAAGAGGAATTAGGAATGTTTGTGACAGCTGTTGAGACCTTAGCTATACGAATAAGAAATTGCCAAGAAATCAAAGGAATCAAACTAGCAGAATCCACCCAATCCAAAATCAAACAGTATGCAGACGATACAACGCTGACTCTTAAACATGAAGAGGATATTAGAATTGCAACCAATATTGTTGAGGAATTCCAAGGCTTCTCAGGCCTTCGACTAAATAAGCAAAAATCAGAAGGTACATGGCTTGGCTCTAAGAAACATGAAGATGGCACTGTCCATAACATACCCATGAAAAAAGGAAAACTAAAGATATTAGGAGTCTATTTTTCAGCGGACACGGAAATTTCAGAAATTGAAGAAAACTGGAATCCCAAAATTGACAATAATTATGATTAAGCTTATTAAGCGCTGGGAAAACAGAAACCCTTCCCTTTATGGTAAGGTTATTCTTGCTAAAACATTTCTTTTATCCCAATTTTCTCATATCCTCCAAGTAGCATCAATACCTTACAAGGTTTTACACTCAATTAATTCGGTCGTTTACAAATTTCTCTGGAAGAAGAAATTTAATAACAGGAAAGCATTTGAAAAAATAAAACGAGGTGTTTTAAGTTTAAGCAAAGAAGAAGGAGGCTTAAGTATGATTAATATTGAACATCAACAACAAATGTAAATGTTCCTTGTGAAATGGGCAGCTCGTCTTCTTAAACAAACCAATGCACACTGGGGTATCCTAGCCACCAATAATCTCCTTCCATTTAAGAACCTTCACTGCACCTTTTACTGTAATGTTGACCCAAAAGAACTTCTACACATAAACAAAATCAACTCAATATTCTGGAAAGATGTTATATGCACAGTGTCTACCTTTAATAAAGATCGACCAACAGAAGACGTGAAGACAGAGCCACTATGGAATAACAAAAGCATTAAGTACAAAGGGAAGCCTCTACATTTTATTAATTGGTGTAAGGCTGGCTTCTTTGTTGTTCAGGATCTTTGGCAAAACGGAAGCCTAATGTCTTTCCCAGAGATAGAACAAAAGATAAGGCGATCTCCAACACTCTTGTTTGAATACAACGCATTAATAAATGCAATACCGCCCGCGTGGAAACAACAGCTAAACGAAAATATTGAAACACTATTAGTCCCAAATGATTTTCCGTTTGAAAAGGGATACCTCACAACTTTATCTAATAAGCAAATACGTAAAGTATTTGCCCTGAAACAAAACCATGAAATCTGCGCCGCCCCGTTCTGGAAACGTAAGCTAAACATTGATATACAAGACTATTTCAACTTGGCATACGAATGCAGTAAAGAGTCCAGACTTAGACTTCTTCATTTCAAATTCCTTCACAACATATACCCCACGAACATATTGTTACAAAAAATGGGAGTAGTCGAGACAAATAAATGTCTTCAATGTCAAGAAGTAGATTATATTGAGCATGCTTTCTATTCCTGTCCAAAACTGTCTCGTTTCTGGGGCAATGTGAAACAATACATCTTCACACACTATAACTATTCCATTCCAATGACTGTAAACACGGCACTGTTTGGGCTACCCAAAACAGACATCTTTTCTGATAGGCTACGAAAAGTAGTCAACAAAACCCTCTTAATTGCCAGGCTATCCATATCAAAATTTAAAGACGGCAAGTGTAAAAACTTAGACCTAATATTTGAAACCGAACTCCATCTAAGGTCTATGTAAAAAATTAAAAAAATGCATTTCCACAAGCGAGAACAAATTATATCAGCACAGACGCGCGCACACACACATGAAACAATCACACACACACACACACACATACACACACACGACGAAACACCCACCCCCCCCCACACACACACACGAACAACACACCCCCCCCCCCCCACCCCACACCCCCACACACACACACGAGTACGTTGATACGCTCAGATTGTAAAGAGAGAGAGAGAGAGAAGAGAGAGAGAGAGAGAGAGAGAGAGAGAGATAGAGAGAGATAGAGATGAGAGAGAGAGAGAGAGAGAGAGAGAGAGAGAGAGAGAGAGAGAGAGAGAGAGAGAGAGATAGAGAGAGAGAGCATATATTTTCCAAATGAAATAGCGTTTGCATGCATAACTGTTCAAATGCTTGTGCATGCTGATGGAAAATGAAGAAGAAATAAAATAAAAAGAAAATAGCAAGAGAAAATCAAATGGAAAGAGCCACTGGAGAAATGATGAAAAAAGGGGACTTAGATATAATATTACTATTTTTATAGTACCAGAAATGATGTGCATGTGTATGAACGTACGCGATGCCGTTTGATATTCACAGAAAATTGCAGCAATCTAGAGGAGAGAAACAGCCCAGACGCTGCAGCAGCTGTTGGAGACAAAAACGTCCGCAGAGAACCAACATGAGTAGGCCTACTGCACGCAGCAATCCGTCCAGCCAGACAACCACAGCCTGTCTACTGATGCAGACAGAAAAGCCAACATCGCAAAAGACGAACGGCACAAGAAAGGAGGCCTACTGGGGTAGCAAGCCTACCAGAGAATAGCAGCACTCTACCACACTTGAATTCCAGAACAAGTTGCACGGACCAGAGAGACACAGAGGGAAAGAGAGCCAGCCAACCAGCAACAAAGGCGAACAGAGAGAGAGAGAGAGAGAGAGAGAGAGAGATTAGGCCTAGTGCATGCCAACGATTGTTTGACCAAAAAATGTTTTTAGAGTGAGATTACGAAGTATGGTGTTCACAAGGCAACAAGTAGAGAACAACTTCCAGTCCCCCAAACTGTTTTCTGTATGAAGAAAGCAATGTAATCTGATCTCCGGCTTTGGAAAAAAAAAAAAAAAAAAAAAAAAAAGGTTGTGCCATGGGGCAGGTTGTGTCAGTGCATATAAAATGCATTAATTGTTATGATTTTCGTGTTGCTGTTGTTTTTTCTGGCTTTTAGGTGCATCGATGTTTTTAATTTTACTTGGACTTTGGACTTGAAAAGTGTTCCATTTACCTTTTGTTTTATAGGTACTAGTACTAGTAGACACAATATGAAACAAAATCAATACAGATCCTTTTTTTTATTCAGAGCGTGCTTGCGCGCGCGCGCGCGCGCGCGCGCGTATGTGTGTGCGTGTGTGTTTGTGCGTCCGTCCGTCCGTCCGTGCGTGCGTGCGTGCGTGTGTGTGTGCGTGCATACAATGGCACGTGCATGTGTAGGTGCGCACGCATCCGTTCGTTCAACTACTACTATTACTACTACAACTACTACTACTACTGCTGCTGCTACTACTGCTACTACTACTACTACTACTACTGCTACTACTACTACTACTACTACTACTACTACTACTACTACTACTACTACTACTACTACTACTACTACTACTACTACTACTACTACTACTACTACTACTACTACTACTACTACTACTACTACTACTACAACATATATATTTAATGCTTATCTTTTTAAAAAAATTCATCCCAGAGATTTTGCAGGAATAAAACAAAAAACATAACTTCACGATAAATAAACAATTTAAACGATTCAACACGATTTAAAGCAAATGCAGACACCAGCTCCCCCTCACTCTCCTTTCTCTACAATGGCACGCGCATGTGTAGGTGCGCACGCATCCGTTCGTGCAACTACTACTATTACTACTACAACTACTACTACTACTGCTGCTGCTACTACTGCTACTACTACTACTACTACTACTACTACTGCTACTGCTACTATTACTACTACAACTACTACTACTACTGCCGCTGCTACTGCTACTACTACTACTACTACTACTACTACTACTACTACTACTACTACTACTACTACTACTACTACTACTACTACTACCACTACTACTACTACTACTACTACTACTACTACTACTACACACACACACACACACACACACACACACTCACACTCACACTCTCACACACACACACACACACACACACACACACACACACACACACACACACACACACACCATATACATTCACATTCTATGAACAACGAACCAAACATTATAAATTTACCTCTTTTTTCAGACGGTTTCAAGGATAACGAACCAAACATAAAAGATTCAAAACAAGGCATGAAGATAACAATAAAATAAACTTTTGTTTTTTAAAGAAAAGAAAACAATTTTTGAAAAACACGCGTGACCTCGATCTACGACCACCCACCCCACCTCACTTCATGCACACACCACACACACTCACAATTTCGTGAACACAGCACGGACATAGAATGACATTTTAAAACAAGCGCGAAATCGCAATAGTTTGTGGCACGCGGTCTATTTTTACCACTCCAATCATGAGTCACCTCCCCTGGCTTTTCAATAATTTTAATCTGTAAACCAGAATATTATCTCTGCACCATTTCGTAACTTTTTATATCTTTTGGAAAACATTTAAAACTATGTATCCTACTTATACTCATCGAAAGAAGCACCGCATACTCGTCGTGTCTGTTGTAGTGTCTGTATTACGTATGTTTATTATTTTGTACGCTTTTAAAATACATCATTTTAAAGAGCGGCCTCAATTAATTTTGAAGTGTAGCCTCGATTTGAAGTGCGACAATTTTGTCAAAATGTGCAACAATTTTGGACAGACAGACAGACCGACCGACCGACAAAGTGAGTTATAGGTTTGTGGCTTGAGCCACAAACAAAAAGCAACAACAAAAAAGAAGACAAAAAACCCACAGAAATACAATGGCAAAGCAGAATGTGTGCTTCTTCTTCTTCTTCTTCTTCTTCTTCTTCTATTATTATTATTATTGCTGGGGCAGCTTGTGTCACTTTGGGGCAGGTTGTGTCAGTGACACAACCTGCCCCTGCTCAACCTGCCCCAAAGGGGGGTACCTTACAAAACATCTTCCAACAACACATCGAAAGCTTTCTTGTCTATGTATTTAATGAAAATACACAGAAACACGGTTAAGGAAGTTTACCAGGGTAAATGTAGTCA
>CM065684.1:10560961-10620961 GCA_017654935.2 Phymorhynchus buccinoides
GCCTATTTTCTTTTTTTTTCCGTACTAGACTACCCCCAAAAGTGCAGCAGAATCTTATGATGAAGTAAGGAGTTGACTGCCTAAGGAGAAGAAGAACAAGAAAGTAGGGAAACATACATAGTACTTACTAGACACAAGAGAACCATCAAAAGGATTCATGATGGTGGTTGTCATCTGCAAGAATAGAACATGTTCATTATTAGTCCTACTGCGTGCATGTTGTGTCTGGGCTGTTTGGTTGACTACTTCACTACTTGCTTCGTTTGTCGCAACATTAGCTGTGCAGATAACTTGGATAAAGGTATTTGTTTAAAATTAGAGAGTGCCAATTTCTTCTTTCGATCTTAGCTTTTTTAATGCGTGTGCGTGTGTGTCTGTGTGCATGCATGCGTGCATGTGTGCGTGTGTGCATGTGTGTGTGTGTGTGTGCATATGTGTGTGTGTGTGTGATGCAAGATCATGGACTAATGGATTATTCAAATTGCTTCTTAATTTATTTGCTTGCTTTAAAAAAACCAATGGTTCTAAAAAGGAGAAGATTTTGATGTCAGAGGTCTCCTCAAGGAATGTAAGAAGTGCTGGTTCTAGAGGAGAACATTGCATTGTGCTGTCAACTCCTCAAGGGAGTGTCAGGTGCAGAGCTCTGTTAGTTTGGAACAAAATCACCAGTCTGCCTTTTTGAGAACATCCTTTACTGACCAGTAGATTATTGAATTGTTTGTTTGTTTGTTTGTCCTGTACAGAAAGAGACAATCAATCTGGGAAAACTTGAGGGAGTGTCAGATGTATGGTTCCTGTTTGCGAACATCATGAAATTATTGGTTTTGTTTGTTTAGTTTTTTTCTAGCATGCAGGGCTCCCAATAGTCCCGCAAAACAAGGGGTCCCAGGGACTCCTTCACTTGTAACACAAGTTACAGTATAGAGGGTCCTAGAGGCGGGATAGAGGGTCCCAGTGGCATTGTGAATGCTAAAAAGAATGTTTCTAGTGCATCCCTGGGACCCCCTGCACATTTTTTTAGAGGGTCCTTTAGAATTTTAGTTCTTCATAGACCCCCAAATGGGGGTCCCTGGGAGCCCCAGTGGCATAGTTCTGGGACTAAAGGAGACAGTTGTGCTGTCTTCTCCTCAAGGAGTGTTCAAGGTGCAGCTTTTATTTGGAAACATGGACTAATGGCTTATTGAATTGGTTTTTTTCTCACAGCATGGGTCTGGTGCTGAAGGAGAAGATTGTGCTGTCTACTCCTCAAGGAGTGTCAGAGGTGCAGCTGTTGTTTGGGAGCATCACCAGTCTGCCTGTGGAGGAAAAAGTCGATGCTGTGTTCGTTTCCAGCTTTCAAGGTATGTGTGTGTGTGTGTTAGTTCAAGGTATGTCTTCAGTCTAATCAGTTATCTCCCTTACAACAGACAGACATTTCAAGGTATGTCTTCAGGTGTGTACGTGTGTGTGTGTGTGTGTGCGTGTGCGTGTGTGTGAGAGAGAGAGAGTGTGTGTGTGTGTGTGTGTGTGTGTGTGTGTGTGTGTGTGTGTGTGTGTGTGTGTGTGTGTGTGTGTGTGTGAGTGTGTGTGTGTGTCACTGTGTGTGTGTGTGTGTGTGTGTGTGTGTGTGTGTGTGTGTGTGTGTGTGTGGGATAACTATATTTACGAAAGACACCCCACCCCCACCCTGGTATCCTCATGGGGAGAGACTCGTGGAGGGAGTATCCAGCTCCCCGTATGGAGGCATGAGGCATCCACCCACTGCCCCATATATGCCCTTCAGTTATTATCTGTGTTTGTTTGCCTGGCAGCGGACTACACCCCCCTACCCTCCACTGTCATTGGGGCGCTGAAGAGACACCTGGGCATCAACCTGAGGAAACTGGCTGAGAACAAGGAGGTCAACCTCCTCCACAAGTTCTCCTGCTGGGTCTCCAAGCCCCTGCCCGACGATGTACCCTTTAAACGCTTGGTCTGTTACGAAAGGTAAGTAGATGCATAGGTTCTTTCTCCTCAGGGTCATTTGTGTGAATTCAGTCTTTTTTTTTCTTCAGTGCCCTCGCAACGATTTTGAATGATTAAAAAAACCTCACAAATCACTCTAGCCATACACACAAACAAAACATACGTATAAACAAAAGGAGAAATGAAATAATATTACCGGTTTTTACTTCAGATTTCTCTATTTTATAGGGAAGTGGTAGATCAGACTATTTTTTTTATATATATAGACTTTATATACAGAAAAACTCTCTACACCGATTGGTTACCCCACAACAAACCACTACAAAAGAAAAGTCAGAGGCGAAATTGTGGTCTAAGGGAGTGAAGCAAGTTTAGAAGTGACCAAGGTATGGTGTGCACACAGATTTACTTCCCTTGAAGCAAATGCATCAAATTGACAGCTCTATCAGTATCTATTAATTCTGGACATATATGACTTGAATGAGTTAAAAACTGGAGCCGGAGGAGCAAACTCCCTTTGTCAACTTCCCAAATTTTGTCCCTACCACCCGCCACGTGTCGTTGCCCGTGTTATGCCTTAGCTGCGTTACTTTGCTTCAAGGAGAGCTTGTTTACCTTCAGAGTAGCATTTTTCTTTGAGCTGGGATTGAACATTGCTTCTGTACCCTGCCAGGGATTAGGTTATTGTTGTTGTCGTACCCTGGCTAAAAGACTCCAGGGATCATCCCAACAGCCGGTGCACTTGAACACTATGGTACAATGCACCAGCTGGGGATGAGAACATTACCGTGTGTGACCGTTAAAAATTTTTTTTTTTAATTACCCCGCCAGTTGGGCAGCCACATTCCGACTTCGGAGGATTTTGGAGACTGATGATGTTAGGCTAGGAGCTTGTCATTGGTTAAAGATAATCCCCGCATAAGTATGCAGAACATAACTATTTTGATGTAGCCATGGCGTTCTAGCCTATGCCAATTGGTCTGACACAGCCTTAACCCCTTGACTGCCAGAGAAAATTAAGGAAAAAAGTCATTGAGCAAATCATGACATGAAAAAGACAACTGATAAAGCGAATCTGAGAAAATCATCTGGGGATATTACTCTCTTGATTATGTTAGAGCAAAAGCCAGCATATCAGGGTTATTCCTTTTTTCTGATGACATCATCAGTGATGTCATCAGCTCAGTATGTAATACGTTGGTGGCAGTGAAGGGGTTAAGCCAAGGCAACCTGGGACTTGGTGACTTAGGCAGCCCCAGGATTTTGTAGAAGCACTCATAATGCAGCTGTGTGCCTGGCTGTTGTGACGCGCTGTTAGAGGGCAACAGCTATTCCAAAAGGCTGGGCTGGACTTTGTTCACTCATTCAAGTGGTTCCGGCCATATGTGGCCAGAATTAATAGGTAACTGTCAATTTTATGCATTTGCTTCAAGGGAAGTAAATCTGTGTGCACCTTGGTCACTTCTAAACTCGCTTCGCTCCCTTAGACCACAATTTTACCTCAGACTTTGCTGTTGTAGTGATTTGTTGTGGGGTAGCTAATCGGTGAAGAGAGTTTTTCTATATAAAGTCTATATATAAAAAAAGTCTGATCTACCACTTCCTTGTGTTTAAACCTGAAGTAAAAATCCATAATCTTCTTTCATTTCTCCTTTTGTTTATGTATGTTTTGTTTGTGTGTATGGCTGGAGTGATTTGTGATTTTTTTAAATATTTCCAAATCGTTGCGATGCGAATGAGTTAATTAATAACAATAGTGAAGAAGCTTAATTTGCCTAGGAGAAGTACTCACTGTCTGAGCCAAAAGATTGATTCACAGAAAACTGCACTCAGAGAATAGCGGAACAGATCAGGGGTGTTTTCTGTGCCATGATGCTAGTGTTTGGTAACCAGGGCCTGTATTCACGTTGAGATAGCATGATACTTAGCATGATGCTAACTTAGAAGCTCTTCCAATAGATCCTATAGGACATTGGAAGAGCTTCTAAGTTAGCATCATGCTAAGTATCATGCTATCTCAACGTGAATACAGGCCCAGGATGCAATTAATTAATAAATAATTGATTGACTGATTGATCGATTGATTGACTAATTGATTGATTTACAGAAAGCCCACCCAACGGACATCAGAGCAGATCAGCGACATTTTCCGCGCAATGATGCTAGTGTTAACCAGGACACAATCAATAAATGGTTGATTGCTTAGTAACATACTGTGGTCAGTTTGTTCTGCTGTTTTCAGCTTAAAGTGCATACATTTTATTGTTTTTTAATGCCTCTTTCATGTACAATTCAGTATTGGTACTGATGTTTGTGTACCCCACACAGGGATGGGAGGGTGGGTGGGTGTGCGTGTGAGAGAGAGTATGTGTGTGTGTTTAGGTAATGTGTATTCCTAGTAATTTCTGGATTAATTACTGTTATCATTATCATTAGTGATGTTGTTTGCTTACTGTGGCTGGTAATTGTCATCATCATGATCATTGTTCTTGCTACCATCATCATCACAGTCACTATTAGTATTGCTGTTGTTGTGTTGCTCGTGTTGTTGTTGTCCTTGTGACCATTGAGTGCTGTTGATGTTTCTGAGTGTTGTCATTATCGTTGGATCAAAATCATCACTATATTCTATACATGTATATGTGTTTCACTACATTTATAAAATGGAAAAAAATGTTCAAAAAAAAAGAAAAAAAGGTTGATTGATTGATTGAATGTTTGATTGATATAATGATTGATTGATTGATTGATTGATTGCCTTATTTACACAATTACAGAAAACCCACTCAGAGGATAGCGGAACAGATCAGTGGTATTTTCCGCGCCATGATGCCAGTGTTTAATAACCAGGACACCAGCATTATCACTCCGCTTCTGGCCACTGGCAATCAGGTAAGGGAAGTACAGTGGAACCCTCCGTATAAGACCTCCCATTATAAGACTCCCTCCCACATAAGACCTACTTCTCTGAGACATTGCTCTTCTTTGTAAGTATTAAACTTACCTCCATTATAAGACCTCCCATTATAAGACTCCCTCCCACATAAGACCTACTTCTCTGAGACATTGCCCTTCTGTGTAAGTATTAAAATTACCTCCCTTATAAGACCTCATTTTGGATGATGTTTGAAGGTCTTATAAGGGAGGTTTGATTGTATAGCACACCGAGTCTCAAATACATGTGATGCATGTCATAAGCAGCTATCCCCCCCTCCTCCCCTCCCCCCTTCGACCTTGGCCATGTAATTCAGAATCGGATGCAGCTTGTCTGTGAGCTTTATGTTTGCAGTTAAATATTTGTCAGTTCAAGCTTCGATGTAGCTCTCAAAACTGATTTTGACTGATAGATTTTCATACCACATTTAGCGGGTACCCGCTTTTTGAACAGTACCATATTTGTCAGACTATAAGGCAATGTTTTCCCCCTGTGCCTTATAATATGACTGGTTATATAGTAAGAAAATATAACAACAAAATCTGAATTGTGTGTAAAATGTATGGGGTGTGTCTTATTGTCCAAAACATTGCTGATTACTATCAATGTGTTTTTGTTCTAGTATTTCTATGTTACTATTATGCATGTGTTAATTTTCTGTGGTGATTTAGTGCAGTACCATCCATTGTTGTGGGTTGGGTTTTTTTTTTGGGGGGGAGGGTAGAGGGGGGGGGGGGGGGGGAGAAGGGGAGGCAGACTTGGGAAACTTAGCTATCGATTTGGTCATACCAGGCAGCGGGATTTCTCCCTGCTCTTGCCGACTCTTAACTGCCTTGGGATTGTTATGTGTGTAAAGTACACTGATCAGACTTAAGCTTATGGTAGTTTTAAATTCCCGTCCAAATGATTCGAGGTTCAGTTTGATTTTCCAGTTGAACTAGAAAGAAAGGGTGAGACCGGGGTTTGAACCTGGGTTGCTCATGCATTAAAATTGGCACTCTGCCACCTTCCTTCCTTTCTGGGTCTAATACAGCGGCATTTCTCTCACACCGCTCATCCTGACCCACCACCCACTGGTTTGTCAGGTCGTGGAATCTAAAACCAGCAGTCCAAGGGGAGCTAATCTATGTTATATTGTCAGGAGGCAACCACTGCTGCTGAGTCACTTCAGTGGAGCATGTTCTGATTCTTAGTACAGCTTCTTCTTCTTCTTCTCCTTAGGCAGCCAACTTCAACACGCTGAAGGTTCTGCTGCACTTTAGGGGGTAGTAAGAAAAAGAGAAAAATAGCAAAAGATAGAGTACAAAGCGAAATGATAACATTATGGGGAAATAGAAAGAAAGAAATGAAATGATTGCAAGATAATCAGGAGGAAATAACTGAAGTATTTACAGATACACAGTTTACTATGTAGAAAGAATTAATGACATTTAAAGTCGAAACAAGCGCGGATTCGCAATCGTTTGTGGCAGCGGTCTATTTTTACCACTCCAATCATTACATACACTGAGTCGCCTCCCCTGGCTTTTCAATAATTTTAATCTGTAAACCAGAATGTTATCTCTGCACCATTTCGTAACTTTTTATATCTTTTGGAAAACATTTAAAACTATTTATCCTACTTATACTCATCGAAAGAAGCACCGCATACTCGTCGTGTCTGTTGCAGTGTCTGTATTACGTATGTTTATTATTTTGTACGCTTTAAAATGAAGATTCATGTGCTCTGTTCAGTATACAATTCTTTCCATACCTAAGGACTGTAGATATGACAACTGAAATGTTACTTTATGCCCAAGTATTTTTTTCTCTTTTACAATATGTGCGACAATTTTGGCAATATGTGCGACAATTTTGGACCGACCGACAGACAGACCGACAGACAGACAGACAGACAGACCGACAAAGTGAGTTATAGGTTTGTGGCTTGTGCCACAAACAAAAAGTTAGTTAGATATGTGAAGATTTGTTTTGGGGGTGGAGGGGGGTTGGGGTGGGTGGGTGTGATAGAGGGAAAGACGAGTTAAAGGTCATGCCCGACCATTAAATGTCCCCAGACTGGCCAGGGACACCCGGGCCCCACATGATGCATGTAGGGTGTCATGCACGACCGCTTAGTCCCCCCAGATCAACCGGGGAAACACTGGCCCCACATGATGCATGCACAGGAGTATTTGTATTTAGGGGAACAATACATGCATGCAAAAAAAGGGGGGGGGGGGTTATCTGTTTTTAGGTGTGGGGATGCAGGGGTTGGAGGTGGGGAGGGGAAGGCAGAGGAATGGTTGTTTAGTAGAGGTGCTTTTTATTTTTTTTTTTTGGTTTGTTTTGTACTTGATTGTTTAAAAAAATGCATTTCATGAATACATTACATTGATGATACAGTGGAGTCCGGGTAAAACGAATTTTAACGGAACACAGACTCAGTTCGTTGTATCAGGATTTCGTTATACATGTACATGTACAATGTATGTTGAAAACAAAATCAGTTCAAACACTCGCCAATGATAACCGAAAACATAAACTTGACCAGTTTGGATTGTCTGTCTTAATCACGGGATGTACAAGGCTTGAAGAAGTTCAGCAGTGTTGTCTGACGCTGATCTGTTTTGGCACACTTTTCAACAAGTTTGTCCATTAAGTGACAACACATCACACAAATTTAGTTTGTTATAGGCTTTCACGAACTTTTCGATCTTTATTTTGAGCGCGAATTGTAAAGCGACCTTGAGAAACCGAATGATCTGTAGGAAGCCTAGGCCTAGCAGACGACTCAGTGTGAATCTAAATGAGTTCACGCATGCGCAGTTCATATTTTCCAACTTCCTTCCTCTTGACAACACGTTCTAGCTTGGAGTTTGAAGGCCTAGGTTTTTGCAGCGCATCGCACAGGCTGAGTTCGTTATAGGCTATTTTTCCAAGTAAATAAAATTATCCTGGGGCGTAGAACATGTGTTCGTAAAAAGCGGATGTTCGTTATTTCAAAAGGATTTTTTGTTCGTTATACCCATGGCTTTGCAAGTGACAAATAGAAGGGCATTTGCCGGGAAATTGAAGTCAGTTCGTTAATCGCGAAATTTCGTTAAAAGCGAGTTCGTTATAGTTGGACTCCACTGTACATTGCATCTTCATTCATGAAATTTTGAGTGCAGTTCAGCACAGTGAATAGAAATACTAATTTGGTTAAGTTCTCTATAAAGCAAGATTATTGTTATATAAAAGAGAGAGAAAAGCACACATTGATATACAGCTACTTTATTATTGTCCGTCATTGTGTGTGTCACTTTCAGGGTGTCCCTAAAGATGAAGTGCTGAAGTCGACGGTGAACGCCGCCTGTCACTGGATCATGGCGGGGCTGCCCCTTCGGTGCCTCAAGATAGTGGTGTACGTGCCCAACGATCACGACATCCCCGACCGAGACGCCAAGCTCATCACGCAGTTCCAGCAGTACAAGAGGCTGTGGGAGAAGAAGAACTCCAGCACCATGGTACTGGGTTTGTCTCTTGCTGTCCCATCTTCTGGGCTGTGCACGCCGCTCATTTTGAATCCCAACTCGCAGCCACACCCTGGTTTGTCAGGTAGCGGAATCCGAATTCAGCAGTCCAATGGGAAGAATCTATGCTAGGTCATAAGGAGGTAGCCATCGGGGGAGGCGCTGCAGTGCTGCTGAGTCACTTTGGTGGAGTTCAGTGGAGCCTGTGCTCAGCTAATATATACGCGGAACACTACTAAGCCCCCTGCAGACGACAATTATGTTTTAGTCGCGGAGCCAGCGTGAGTGAGGCCCTCCTCTGAGGGCGCCACCGTGTCTGTCCTTCGACAGCTCCCAGTACATTACTGATCCACACGACCTTGACCCAAATGTACCAAGGGTGTAGACTGGAACCATGGTACTTTAGATGCAAGCTTTTATGTGTAGCTGTTTATGAATTTGTATTGTTTCTTGTATATATGTGTGTGATGTGACCATAACCAAATTGTTACGAGGATAATTACAGTGTATTAAAAGAAGTTTGAGTTGAGTTTGGTGGGAAACAGTGTAATAATTGCCCCCACCCCCAAAAAACAACACCAACAACAAACAAACAGGGATGTAGGTATTTTTGGGGGCATAAATTCTGACTTTGAAATTCACTGCATGATTATAACATATTGCAGAAGACAGAATTGGAATGCCTTTGTAGCTTTGATTTTACCCTTGATTGAAGTTTTTCCAGTCAATCTTCTTTTTCTGTCTTATATTCTGAGTCTTTCATAGCATGCCACCTAACGTATTTTTTTGATCATTAGGCGGTGCTGTGTCTAAGGCGAATAGGGCAATTTTCAAGAAAAATCTGAAAAAATTAAAGTAAAAGGCGCCCTCATTTATAAGGTGATACACACCTCACAAAAGAAAGTCGAAGTTTGAAGCCCGTACACGTCCTGTAAATGCTTGCCGCATGCCATTACTGCTGTCATAAACGAGAGTTGGCTCCCTTCTCAAATAATCGAACTTCCGTTTTTGCGACTTCCGGTTGTTGTGTTTGGACTTTTCTTCGCAAAAACTGGTAGAATTATGGCATTTTAAGCTCTACAACGATGCTTTTTACATCCAATGAAGGGTTATGGCATCTGTTGGACGGTATCTCGGATGATAATAGGGATTTTGAAGCATTTTAATGGGAGTATTCATCGTATCAGCGACTCGTTACCACTTTCGATGTTGTGACTCACAGTAGACTGTACTGAGTACGGCAATCGTTGCCTCTCTTCTCACGATTTTGTTCACTAATAGGGCACCCTCGTTTTTTAGGTGCAAATGTTGAAATCGCCTTATAGTCCGAAAATTACGGTATTTTGAATGGCAACTGACCACCACATCTTGAAGCAATATTTACAAATTTTCCCATAAGGAAAGTAATTGTGTGGATGGTTAGAAGCTTAACGACTATTTTTTTTTTTTACGTGATAACCTTCTCTTTTTGGCATATGCAAATTGCCTGCCTAGCTATGATCTGACATACAGGGTTATGATTGATTATGTCTACTGATGTTTGGAATGACTTTTAAAATAATTTCATATAAATTTAAGATTATTGGCTATCTGGAAATATGATTTTAGTCCTTAATGGATGCCTCAAGTTAAGATTTCAGTCCATATTTACTATGAAAATAAAAATATTCAGTTCGTATTGGCTACCTCAAAATAAACATTTTCAGTCAGTATTGGCCATCTCAAAATTGAATTTTGGTTCTTATTGGCTATCTCAAAATAAAAGTTTTTGAGTTTATTTATATAGAATTTTGGTCCTTATTGGCTAGCTCAAAATAAAAGTTTGGGTCTTTAATTATATAGAATTTTGGTCCTTATAGGCTATCTCAAAATAGAATTTTGGTCCTTATTGGCTATCTCAAAATAAAAGTTTGGGTCTTTAATTATATAGAATTTTGGTCCTTATAGGCTATCTCAAAATAGAATTTTGGTCCTTATTGGCTATCTCAAAATAAAAGTTTTTGAGTTTATTTATATAGAATTTTGGTCCTTATTGGCTATCTCAAAATAACAGTTTGGGTCTTTAATTATATAGAATTTTGGTCCTTATAGGCTATCTCAAAATAGAATTTTGGTCCTTATTGGCTATCTCAAAATAAAAGTTTGGGTCTTTTATTTTCGCTGTACCTAATGTAATTGGAATTGTTGACTGACAAATTCCAGAAACCCTCCGAGGAGAAGAAGTACCACGTGTGCATGTCTTACGCGGGTGGGGACGCAGCACTGGCCAAGGACATCTGTCAGCAGCTGGTTAAGGTGGACCCTGGTATGGTGATCTACCAGGACCACTTCACCTACGACCACGGCTCTGTGTGGCAGGAGCACATCTTTAGTGTCATGGTCAGCGCCAAAAGGTCTGTCATGACTCGTGTTCATTATGTTCTCTCTATTTCCTTACGCTCTGTCTGTCTGTCTGTCCACTCTCTCTCTCTCTCTCTCTCTCTCTCTCTCTCTCTCTCTCTCTCTCTCTCTCTCTCTCTCTCTCTCTCACACATGCTTAAATTTAATTATTTGAGTATTCCATTTTCCATTGTTCTTTTCTTTGATGCCTTGCTTCATCATGCATGCTTATATCTGTTTGCCTAATTGTTTTGTATTAGTCTAGTTTTCGTTCCAAGGACAGATTGGAAGAATGGGCCCAGCCCAAAATCTTAATCTTGTCAAGCATCTTGGTGGTTATGATAGAGGCGATGTTTCTCTGTGCATCTGTTTGTGATTCTGTTTGTTTATCCCTCTGTCAAGCATCATGATGGTTATGATAGAGGCGATGTTTCTCTGTGCATCTGTTTGTGATTCTATTTGTTTATCCCTCTGTCAAGCATCATGATGGTTATGATAGAGGTGATGCTATGGAGTACCAAGAAGGTCCCAGACTATTGGACAGGGTCATGTACTATGTTTCCTTTTATAAGGATATCCTGGTATGAACCAGGCCTCAGATATACTGCAAATCTCATTATAAAGATCATTTTTGTAGTTCTGTACACAGGGCTCCCAATCGTCCCGCAAAACAAGGGATCCCAGGGACTCCTTCACTTACAGCATAGAGGGTCCTAGAGGTGGGATAGAGGGTCCCAGTGGCATTGTGAATGCTAAAAAGAATGTTTCTAGTGCATCTCTGGGACCCCCTGTTTTAGTGCTTCATAGACCCCCAAATGGGGGTCCCTGGGAGCCCTGGTACATTTTCCTCTGGAGCTGTTTACCATTATCTTCTTCTTCTTTGATCACTCAGACAGTTTCCTGTCAATTATGAGCGCAGATGCATCATGCTGCCATTATGCGCCTAACTAAGAAATAGGCCCAGCAAGTCCGACTTCGGCTGGAGGAAATGTTTTTGAAAGTGTTTCGTGAAAAAAGGCAGGAGAATGGACCGGTAAGGCAGAAAGATAGTAGATGACAGTAAGCAAAGGGAAAAGGCAGAGTCAAGAGAGTGACAGATTAGAGGAAGTTACATGCACAGAACTTCCAGAAGGTGGGGGAACTATTTATACAAAAGACCTCCCCGGTATCCCCACGGGGGGAGGGGGGGGTACCATTATGATTTATCCATACTCATTCCACTTTGAGACCTCCGATTACACTAGTACTATTACGGTCAGCAATGCTAAATTCTGGAATTCCACTGAACGAAAGAAAGGGGAAAATAAAATAAAATTATGAAGAAAAAGAAGAAAGCGACAGTAGCGGGCGAACGGTCAGCAGTGGTTGTTTGCCATCAGAGTCATGTCCCTGGATTCGTTTTTCTGGTCATGCGGCCATTATTTTTCTACTGGGCCTAGTGTGCGACTCTATTCAAGATATGGCTAGGTCCAGGAAGCCGACGTCACTGTTGGATTTTTGTTCAAAATGACCCAGATTTTGCTTCTGTTCAATCTAAATTTTATGGTGCTTTTTCTCCATTCATCCATTTCAAAATAAAGATCGAACTTTCTCCCTTTGGTTGATGATGATGTCTGGATGAGAAAGCAAGTGAACAATTGTAAGTTGCTGCTGTCATTTCAGAATCATCACTGTGTTGACGCCAAACTACATAGACGACGTGGAATGTCTGTATTCTGTGTGTCATTTCAGAATCATCACTGTGTTGACGCCAAACTACATAGACGACGTGGAATGTCTGTATTCTGTGTGTCATTTCAGAATCATCGCTGTGTTGACGCCAAACTACATAGACGACATGGAATGTCTGTATTCTGTGTGTCATTTCAGAATCATCGCTGTGTTGACGCCAAACTACATAGACGACATGGAATGTCTGTATTCTGTGTGTCATTTCAGAATCATCGCTGTGTTGACGCCAAACTACATAGACGACGTGGAATGTCTGTATTCTGTGTGTCATTTCAGAATCATCGCTGTGTTGACGCCAAACTACATAGACGACGTGGAATGTCTGTATTCTGTGTGTCATTTCAGAATCATCACTGTGTTGACGCCAAACTACATAGACGACGTGGAATGTCTGTATTCTGTGTGTCATTTCAGAATCATCACTGTGTTGATGCCAAACTACATAGACGACATGGAATGTCTGTATTCTGTGTGTCATTTCAGAATCATCGCTGTGTTGACGCCAAACTACATAGACGACGTGGAATGTCTGTATTCTGTGTGTCATTTCAGAATCATCACTGTGTTGACGCCAAACTACATAGACGACGTGGAATGTCTGTATTCTGTGTGTCATTTCAGAATCATCGCTGTGTTGACGCCAAACTACATAGACGACGTGGAATGTCTGTATTCTGTGTGTCATTTCAGAATCATCACTGTGTTGACGCCAAACTACATAGACGACGTGGAATGTCTGTATTCTGTGTGTCATTTCAGAATCATCACTGTGTTGACGCCAAACTACATAGACGACGTGGAATGTCTGTATTCTGTGTGTCATTTCAGAATCATCACTGTGTTGATGCCAAACTACATAGACGACATGGAATGTCTGTATTCTGTGTGTCATTTCAGAATCATCGCTGTGTTGACGCCAAACTACATAGACGACGTGGAATGTCTGTATTCTGTGTGTCATTTCAGAATCATCACTGTGTTGACGCCAAACTACATAGACGACATGGAATGTCTGTATTCTGTGTGTCATTTCAGAATCATCGCTGTGTTGACGCCAAACTACATAGACGACATGGAATGTCTGTATTCTGTGTGTCATTTCAGAATCATCACTGTGTTGATGCCAAACTACATAGACGACATGGAATGTCTGTATTCTGTGTGTCATTTCAGAATCATCGCTGTGTTGACGCCAAACTACATAGACGACGTGGAATGTCTGTATTCTGTGTGTCATTTCAGAATCATCACTGTGTTGATGCCAAACTACATAGACGACATGGAATGTCTGTATTCTGTGTGTCATTTCAGAATCATCGCTGTGTTGACGCCAAACTACATAGACGACGTGGAATGTCTGTATTCTGTGTGTCATTTCAGAATCATTGCTGTGTTGACGCCAAACTACATAGACGACGTGGAATGTCTGTATTCTGTGTGTCATTTCAGAATCATCGCTGTGTTGACGCCAAACTACATAGACGATGTGGAATGTCTGGACCAGTTCAACCTGGCTCTGTGCTGTAACAGACTGAGTGGAACAGACGTCTTGGTGCCCTTCTACCTTCAGACTGTGCCTTCTTTCCCTTCCTACATGATGCTGATTCAGTATACAGACTGCAGGTAGCTGTGTGTGTGTGTGTGTGTGTGTGTGTGTGTGTGTGTGTAACAGACATCCTGGTGCCCTTCTACCTGCAGACTGTGCCTTCTTTCCCTTCCTACATGATGCTGATACAGTATACAGACTGCAGGTAACTGTTTGATATGTTCTCCATCTTGTCTACAGGGTTGGTAAAGAAGGTGACGTCACAGAAGAAAAGATCACCACTGTTTGATATGTTCTCCAACTTGTCTACAGGGTTCGTAAAGAAGGCGACGTCACAGAAGAAAAGATCACCACTGTTTGATATGTTATCCAACTTGTCTACAGGGTTGGTAAAGAAGGTGACGTCACAGAAGAAAAGATCACCACTGTTTGATATGTTCTCCATCTTGTTTCTACAGGGTTGGTAAAGAAGGTGACGTCACAGAAGAAAAGATCACCACTGTTTGATATGTTATCCAACTTGTCTACAGGGTTGGTAAAGAAGGTGACGTCACAGAAGAAAAGATCACCACTGTTTGATATGTTATCCAACTTGTCTACAGGGTTGGTAAAGAAGGTGACGTCACAGAAGAAAAGATCACCACTGTTTGATATGTTCTCCATCTTGTTTCTACAGGGTTGGTAAAGAAGGTGACGTCACAGAAGAAAAGATCACCACTGTTTGATATGTTCTCCATCTTGTTTCTACAGGGTTGGTAAAGAAGGTGACGTCACAGAAGAAAAGATCACCACTGTTTGATATGTTCTCCATCTTGTTTCTACAGGGTTGGTAAAGAAGGTGACGTCACAGAAGAAAAGATCACCACTGTTTGATATGTTCTCCAACTTGTCTACAGGGTTGGTAAAGAAGGTGACGTCACAGAAGAAAAGATCAGCACTGTTTGATATGTTCTCCAACTTGTCTACAGGGTTCGTAAAGAAGGCGACGTCACAGAAGAAAAGATCACCACAGTTTGATATGTTCTCCATCTTGTTTCTACAGGGTTGGTAAAGAAGGCGACGTCACAGAAGAAAAGATCACCACTGTTTGATATGTTCTCCATCTTGTTTCTACAGGGTTGGTAAAGAAGGTGACGTCACAGAAGAAAAGATCACCACTGTTTGATATGTTCTCCATCTTGTCTACAGGGTTGGTAAAGAAGGCGACGTCACAGAAGAAAAGATCACCACTGTTTGATATGTTCTCCAACTTGTCTACAGGGTTGGTAAAGAAGGCGACGTCACAAGAAAAGATCACCACTGTTTGATATGTTCTCCAACTTGTCTACAGGGTTGGTAAAGAAGGCGACGTCACAGAAGAAAAGATCACCACAGTTTGATATGTTCTCCAATTTGTCTACAGGGTTCGTAAAGAAGGCGACGTCACAGAAGAAAAGATCAGCATGGCTTGTTCCTTACTGGTGGAAGATTTGGGGAAAAACGACGCCAACAAACATCCACAACCGCCACCAACAACCCAGCAACCCGCCATAGCTGCCATCAAGTCCGCAATAACAGGCATGGCAAACTTAAGCTTTCTCCCATGGAGATACCAGGGGGGTCTTTTAGTACAAATAGTTCCCCCACCTTCTGGAAGTTCTGTGCTTGTAACTTCCTCTAATTTGTCACTCTCTTTGATTCTGCCTTTTCCCTTTGCTTACTCTCATCTGCTATATTTCTGCCTTATTGGCCCATTGTCTTGCTTAAAAAATTAAATAGCACAAATTTTCTTCCATGAGCTCCTTTGAAATCAGAATAGTTTTTGTTTTATAGTGTGGTTTTAGATGCTGGTAAATTATGCAATTTTTTGTTTTTGAGGCTTCACATCTCATACTCTTGCAATTTCAGAAAATTAAATGGATATTTGGCTTAAGCTTTAAGTTAATGTGCGTGTTGTAAAGCATATGTTTGATTTGGGTACTATATAGAGTAAATACTTTTGATTTCTTGACATTTTGATCCCCTGAAGTCGGAGTATGGCTGCCCATGTGGCGGGGCCCTTTAAAAGCAGCCATCCACGTCATGTTCCCACCCAAGGCCATGCGACATGTTCACCTGGCACTGGGTGTGCCCCCAGAGCGTTTAAGCTGGGGAACGAAAACAACAACATGACATTTTAAAAATGGAAAATAAAGCTTTTTTTGTGTGAAAAAATGACATATTTTAGTAAAACTATAGATGTGCATATCATAAAAAATATCGCTTTGAAATTTGTCAGACTTTCATAATTGAATATTTGTGGAAGGTTTCAGCCTTTTGGGTTGAATTAAAAGAAAAGATGGCCCTATTGAATCTGATGCGCAATGGACCAAGGGGGCTAATCTTGATGTTTGTCTCAGGGATGAAGGGTGGAGGGGGAGATGTGGAGAGGGGGGTGTCCTACGACATCTTCATTTCCTATGCTCACCGCACGCCAAGGGAAGCCAATCTCACCTACCAAGCTCTGACGGAGGCTGACCCCCACCTGAAGGTTTTCCTGGACCGCAACGAGCTGAGAATGGGTAATGAGTACAGACAATCCTAGCTGCTTCTCTGTACTTTATAATGAATTGTGGCAAGGAAATTTGGCAGTTTTATATTTTAGACCCCCCCCTTAATTGTGGCAAGGAAATTTGGCAGTTTTATATTTTAGACCCCCCCCCCCCCCCCCCCCCCCCCCCCTCACACCTTAATTGTGGCAAGGACATTTGGCAGTTTTATATTTTAGACACTCCCCCTTCATGTTCACAACCCTGAGTGACAAAGTTTATTGAAAGAGTTTTATGATGGTAGCCAGCACATCATCTTTGGATTATCTTGGACTTATATGTTGCCATCTTTGCTTCACAGGGCCATTCTCACCGACATGATGCCAGGATTGGCTCGATATTGGCCACTGCAACTAGGGTTATTAGCACCCTTGATGGCAAGAGTTAATCCCTTGCTGATCAGTATCCAAAAGGGCATTCACTCTTGTAAAAGGCAGCCATTAAGTGGCATCAAATAGGGTTATTGGAGAGAGTTATTCCCTTGTTTGGTCAGTACTCAACCATCTTCCCCATCCACCAAGGGCATTCACTCTTGCAAAAGGTGTTCTTTGCAGTAGGAATCATACAAGAGCCAATATATGCTACTCTTTTTTCTTTGATTTTCTTTATACATAAATGTTAAAATATCTGTCTGTAATATTGGGGATTCCTCTGTGACCTATTTAAAGCAAGGCCTATCCTTACCCCCCAAAAGTAATAGAATAGGGTCTTTGGATAACAGGCCCTGATTTGATGCCTTTTAGTGACGTGGGTGTTAAATCATTGTGGTACAAAAATGCGACGTTGGCGGTGAAAGGGTTAAAGATGATAATGATCATGATGATGATGATGATGTTGTTGGTGATTGTGATGATGATGATGATGATGTTACCAATAATGATGATGATGATGACGATGACGATGTTGATGATTGTGATGATGATGATGATGATGTTACCAATAATGATGATGGTGATGACGATGATGATGTTGATGATTGTGATGATGATGATGTTAGTGATGATGATGGTGATGATGTTAGTGATGATGATGATGGTGATGATGATGATGATGTTAACGATGATGATGATGATGCTAACGATGATGATGATGATGATGATGACGATGACGATGATGATGTTAATGATGATGATGATGATGATGATATCACTCTGTTCCCAGGCAGGAAGCGCTGTATGAAGCGGTGGACAATGCCAAACTAGTGGTCACTTTCATCAGCAACAGCTATGTCCAGTGACGATGATGATGATGTTAGCGATGACGATGATGATGATGATGGTGATGTTAGCGATGATGATGATGATGGTGATGATGATGATGATGATGATGTTAACGATGATGATGATGATGATATCACTCTGTTCCCAGGCAATGTGTGGCAGGAAGCTCTATACGAAGTGGTGGACAATGCCAACTAGTGGTCACTTTCATCTGCAACAGCTACGTCCAGTGATGATGATGATAGTGAGGAGGATGACGATGATGATGATGATATCACTCTGTTCCCAGGCAATGTGTGGCAGGAAGCTCTATACGAAGTGGTGGACAATGCCAAACTAGTGGTCACTTTCATCTGCAACAGCTACGTCCAGTGATGACGATGATAGTGAGGATGATGACGATGATGATGATGATATCACTCTGTTCCCAGGCAATGTGTGGCAGGAAACGCTGTATGAAGCGGTGGACAATGCCAAACTAGTGGCCACTTTCATCAGCAACAGCTACGTCCAGTCTGCCGTCTGCCAGGAAGAATACAACATTGCCCTGGCCAGATATCTCACAGAGGTAGGCTTTAAAAATGGAGAAAATGGTCTGGTGTTTCCTGATGCATAACTGTTTTGTGCATGGGGCGTGCTGCCATGTTGATCAAAACCTGTGCATGCTTGTGTATTATGCGTGCATGTAAACTTGTGAAAAGACATCAAATTAAAGATTCATTCATGTAAACTTGGAAGCATGCATGTGCGTCTCTAATGGTTTAATTAATCTCACCAGGACCAGACCATCGGATTCAGAAACACACATGCTTGCTTGCAAGTTTGCATGCACAGGTTTTGCTTAACCTGTTCACAGCAGAGAAAAAGTTGAGATATTTTTTTTTTTTAATTATGAAATATATTATTTTTATTATGAAATGTAAAAGAGACCTGTCAAAATGGCCTGGGAATAGGTCCCTCCAGACTGTTCTAGAAAGACAAATCCAACATTGCAGAGTGGTGACATCAGAAGATATGACATTGCCAATGACATCATGATTACCGTCGTACTAGACACGAAGCTGGCAGGGAAGGGGTTAATATGGGTACAAGCTTCATTCGAAAATAGTGATTCAATAGGCAGACACCTGTTTCAGATAAACTATCACCATTCACAAGTGCAGATGCGTCATGCTGCCATTATGCGCCTAAGTAAGAAATAATTAGGCCCCGCATGTCCAACGTTTTTTTGTGGGTTTTTTTTTGCTGTCCCATCTTCTGGGTCGTGCAGTGTCACCCAGCCGCTCATTCCGAATCCCAATTTGCAGCCACACCCCTGCTTGTTCAGCCGCATGTCTGACTTAGGCTGGAGGACATTTTCTTTAAAACAAAAGGCAGGAGAATGGACCGGAAAGGCAGAACAATGACAGGAAGCAAGGGGAATAGGCAGAGTCAAAGAGAGTGACAGATTAAAGGAAGTTACAAGCACAGAAACTTCCAGAAGGTGGGGGGACTATTTATGCAAAAGATCCCCCGGTATCCCCATGGGGGGCTGGGTGCATTTGTTTGTGTGCAGCAATTTGCAAGAGTTTGCACAGACGTGCAAAGAAAGAAAGAGGCAGGCAAACAGGCGATTTGGTTCATTAAGGCTGGCGAGGTTGCTTCTGTCAGTGTATCATTTTAAACACAGTTATGAACACATTTCCATAACATTTTATATCATCAAGTCTTTGAAATGATCCTTTGCCAGAGGTTACTTCATTTCTTCACACAATCCAGGCATAAAAATTGAAATTGTATAAGAAATTGAAAAATCTTTTGTTTTGTTTTAGGTAAATCCATGTAAATAATTAAAAATATGCATTATCTCTGCATTTTCAGACTTGCACTTTTTTTTTTTTTAGCAAATAGTAAGCTGTATTTTACCAACTTTTGGAGCTAATTATCTTCGTTGAATAACTAACTGCAGACATAATAAAGGCCGTTGTTAAACCCTTTCGCCGCCAGCCATTTTTTAGCAAAACATTTCTATGAGACTTACCTGGGTAGAAAAAAACAATCTGTCTGTAATATTAGGAACTCCTCTGTGACATGGTTAAAGTAAGGCCTATCCTTACCTCCCAAAATTAAGAGAATAGGATCTTTGGATAACAGACCCTGATTTGATGCCTTTTTTGTGACAGGGGTGTTAAATCATTGTGGTGCAAAAATGCGACGTTGGCGGTGAAAGGGTTAACGTGTGGCCCAATGCACACAACGGCCGCGGAGCGTTGGTCACAGTCTGGGTTCAAACTTTCTTGCGTTCTTTCCGTCTTGCGTTTATCTTCTACTCTTATTATTGAATGCATATTTTTAATTATTTAAATGGATGAAAATTAATGTTAACTATAGCAAAAGGCAGAGGTTGAAGTGCTCAATCTACAATAAGAAAGGCAAGACTGAAAAATGGAAAGAACCGAGAAATAGAGGAGGGGGTATTTATCTGTATCTTTACCGATATGAATATAGGATTCAAATTGTATTGTTTTGTTTTTGTTTTTTTACAGGACGGGCTGTATTTTATCCCCTTGTTGATCGAGGACATTCCAGACATACCGTCCTCATTTACATCCACACCCATCGTTGACCTCCGTGACCCCCAGACAAGGGAGGCCACTCAGACCTACAAGAAACTGGCGGACGTTTTGATCAACTTCCTGCACAGTGGACTACACAACCAGTTCTCCAAGGTAAGGTGAAGATAGACGTGGATTGATGGATGGGTTTATTGAGCTTTAATGTATGCATTTTTCAAGATTTCATTTGAGATTGTGCTTGTAGTGTGGAGTGCAGTTGTGTAAGATGAACGAAAGGATTTGTGTGTGTGTGAAGAGCATATGGAGCGTGCTTGAAGGAGGGTCAGTAGAGGATTTTCCATTGGAAATGGAAATATTTTCACTCATATTTTTGGTTATTTGTTTGTTTGTTTAGTAATTATACAATTTTCTTTTTCTTTTTTAGCCAGGCGAAAAGAAGAACTTAAGACCCATACTGGACGAATGGCGGAGACACCTTTTCTACCAACGCTTCGAATCCGACCCCAAAACGCGCCTCATCCGACTGAAAGCTGAACCCCAGACCACCACCACCAACAGCAAACTGGTCCCCAAAGCTTCAGCCCACACTCCCCAGACTTCCAATGACTCTCCGACTTATCCTCCTCCTCCTACTCCTCCTCCTCCTCCTCCTCCCCCTCGTCATCCTCCTCCTCCTCCTTCAAAGAAACAGATGAAAACGGTGGCTCTGAGTTTCACCAAAGAGTGTCTGCATCAAGCGGCTACTCTCAGTCATCTCCTGAAGGTGTGTATGTGTGTGTGTGGGTCTTCTTCTTCTTCTAATTGGGGATGTTTATCCTGCCCCATGCCCAAAGTCTTCGTTTAGACTGCTATTGGCGCGCAGGATGCATGCTATGTGAGTTTGTGTCATCCATTCCACACGGCCTACTCGTACCGAATAGTGGAATGGGCTTTTTAACGTGCGCGTAAGATCTTGTGCGTACGTTCGTACGCGGGACCTTGGTTTTTAGGTCTCATCTGAAGGACCAGGAAATAGGAGTAAAGTATCTTTCCCAAGCTGGGTTCGAACCAGTGCACTTGGATTACGAGCGGCGACTCTAACCAACCTGCCACAGGGTTAATTCAGTGTTCCCGTATTTCTATGTGTTTCCCGTTTCTATGTTGTCACCCACTTTGTCTCTATGAGTCCCACTCTCTACTTTATTTGTTTATCTGTGTGTTGATTCGCCTGTTGAAGGGTCATCCAGGTCTGGACATTGATGTGGAGTTCCTGGCAGGGTCCGGGGACCCCTCGGGCTTGATGGCGTCGCGTCTGCTGGACTCTGCGGACATGGTGGTCATCATGATGTCCGACGACTTCATGGAGTCGATGCAGCATCGCAATGAGATGCACACCGCACTGTGCAGACAGAGAATGGTGTGTATGGGGCAGTGTACCGTAAAAACTGGACGATAAGGCGCACCTGTATATAAACTGCATCCCTTAAATTGGCAAAACATGACCATATTATTTGGACTATAAGGCGCACCATTGTATAAGGCGCACCCCCCAAATTTGACCCAAATTTCAGATTTTGTTACTATTTTATTAGTCACATTATAAGGCGCAGGGGTCTTAGTGTTGGAAAAAAGTATCGCCTTATAGTCCGAAGAATATGGTAGGTATTTATTCACATATAAGCCGCACCAGTTTATAAGCCGCAGAGAAAATTGTATGTGCACAAACCAACACAAATATAGACATTTTTCTATCAGAACATGAGTATTTAATGTTCTCAGATACTTTAACCCTTTCGCCGCCAGCCATTTTTCAGCCAAAATATACCATTAAGCTTACCTAGGTAGAGAAAAAAAATTATCTGCAATATTCCTCTGAATTTCTCTGTGACATGTATGACATTAGGCCTGTCCTTACCTCCCAAAATTAAGAAAATAGAGTTCGGATAACAGGCCCTGATTTGATGCCTTTTAGTAACATGGGTGCTAAGCCGTTGTGGTGCATTGGCGGTGAAAGGGTTAAACATGAGATTTGAATCTATTGATTACCAAAACCAGTTTTGAGTCTAAAGAAGTTCAAAATAGGCTGAAGAGTGTGGCCAGAAACAGATGTAATCATACTGATAAATGTAGAGTGAAAAAAGACGCATGGGCCAAAGTTATGGGGGAAAGTAGCGGCTTATAGTCCGCATTTTACGGTAGTGTAGTGTAGTGTACAGTATTATACAGTGGAACCTCCCTTATAAGACACCCCCCCCCTTTCAAGACCTACTTCTGTGCATGAGACATTGCCATTTGTATTAGCCTTTTGCAACTCCCTCTCGTTTAAGACCTCATTTTGGATGTTTTCTGAAGGTCTTATAAGAGAGGTTCTGCTGTACTGACATGGTGCTGATCGTGATGTCTGACGACTACCATATTTCTGAAGGTCTTATAAGGGAGGTGGTGCTGATCGTGATGTCTGACGACCACCATATTTCTGAAGGTCTTATAAGGGAGGTTCCACTGTAGTGACAAGGTGCTGATCGTGATGTCTGACAACTACCATATTTCTGAAGGTCTTATAAGGGAGGTTCCGCTGTACTAACATGGTGCTGATCGTGATGTCTGACGACTACCATATTTCTGAAGGTCTTATAAGGGAGGTGGTGCTGATCGTGATGTCTGACAACTACCATATTTCTGAAGGTCTTATAAGGGAGGTTCCGCTGTACTAACATGGTGCTGATCGTGATGTCTGACGACTACCATATTTCTGAAGGTCTTATAAGGGAGGTTCCGCTGTACTGACATGGTGCTGATCATGATGTCTGACAACTACCATATTTTTCGGACCATTAGCCGCTCGTGTCAGCGTCCGCTGCAGAGGCTCCTAGCTTGGCACACTTCAAGCAGGAGCTCAACATCCTCTCATTCTAAGCCTATCACTCCCTCCCCAGCAAAAAGTGGTTAAGAAGGTTGAGGCTGTGCCGGTCGGGGTTTGTCCCCGGGGGCCGCTACGGTAGACGGATTGGCCTGACTGGAGCCACGAAACACTGGGGAGATCTCTATATTTTTAGTTCATTTCTTTTCAGTTGCTTCTTTCATTTGGTTGTATTTTTCTTCCTGCTGCTCCACAACCACGCTGTATAACTATCCAGTTGGATAGCTCAGCGTTACGAGTCAGATTCAGAGAGTATATTAGGCGAATAGGGCAATTTTAAAGAAAAATCTGATTTTTTTTTTTTATAAAGGCGCCCTCGTTTATAAGGCACCTCACAAAAGAAAGTCAAACTTTGAAACCTGTACGTGTCCGGTAAACGCTTGCCGACCACCGTTATTGATGTCATAAGCGAGAGTTGGCTCTTTTTTCAATTCATCGAAGTTTTATTTGTGCAACTTCCTGTTGTTGTGTTTGCTTTTTTCTTCGCAAAATCTGGTAGAATTATGGCATTTCAAGCTCTACAACGATGGTTTTTACATCCAATGAAGGGTTATGGCATCTGTTGGACGATATCTCGGACAATAATAGGGCTTTTGAAGTATTTTAGCCTTTTCACCGCCAATGTCGCATTTATGCACCACAATGGTTTAACACCCATGTCACCAAAAGGCATCAAATCAGGGGCCTGTTATCTGAAGACCCTATTTTCTTAATTTTGGGAGGTAAGGATAGGCCTAATGTTATGTATGTCACAGAGGAATTCCCAATATTGCAGATGTTTTTTTCTCTTCCCAGTTAAGTTGAATGGTATTTTTGGCTGAAAAAAAGGCTGGCGGCGAAAGGGTTAAAGGGGATATTAAGTTCGGAAGCGAATGTGCCTGAAATTGCTCCTTATATAGTTGGAAGATAATTGTCGCACACATTGGGTTTTTAGCGTAAGTATGCTTATAGTATAAGTGAAAATCACCCCCGTCTACACCCAACTCTGTCAAATCCCATTACTATTTTATTGCAGTGGAATCCGCTTTATCAGCCTTCGGATAATCGGCCAAAGCCGCTTAATTGGCCAATTTCCTAATATACGGAATTTTTTCTTCTTAAGCATGTACGTGTTATTTTGTTCGTTTTTACGGCCAAAGCTGAAATCTTCAATTTCGCTTTATTGGCCACTTTTTCTCTCTAATTTTTCCTCTTTACCCCCCCCCCCCCTTTTTTGAGAGGGAGAATAACAGACAAACTGACAACACGCTTTTGACGTTTACATGGTTGAGTGTGAAGTTGGAAGGTGAGCTGTTGTCAATTGAAAGACCCTGCATGGCGTTAAAAAGCTCTCAAGAAAACAAAATCATTGTCTTTTACTCGTGCTCCTGTCAAGTTGTAGGATTAATAAAGTGTTCACACACAGTATACATACACTGTACTGTATGAACTCTTGTGCTTTGACTGATTTTATTCATTTCAATTTGTCTCTCACACTGCATAATTGCGTCATACAGTATCTCGATGTTCGTTTTATCGGCCGATTCGCTTTATCGGCCACATTTTGCCTGGTCCCAAAAGTGACTGATAAAGCGGATTCCACTGTACTTGTATAACTGATCATTATTGCAGATTAAGGACAGGCCGGTAGTGTATTTGATATCAGCGCACCATGTGAAAGTCACCCCCGTCTACCCCCACCTCCTCCCTTACTCCATCAACCTCAAGGACAGGCACTGGTTCGCCCGCGCCAGAGAAGCGGGGAAACTGAAGACAAAAGAGAGCTTCAAGGTGCCGATGTCAGGTTGGTGTTTTTAACCCTTTCGTCGCCAGCGTCACATTTTTGCACCACTATCAGTTATTGGGATTTGCCAGTGTGATATTGCTTTTATCCTATCTCAAGTGGCTTGCTGTTTATCACACGAGGTCGGTGACCGAGTGTGATAAACAGCAAGCTACGAGACATAGGATAAATGTAATATCACACTCGCAAATCCTAATAACGGATACATACCGATATTTTACCTCTTTCAGGTGATAATCAAACACGCAACGAAGAAGCGAGACGGCCATGCATGCAGATCTAAAATAATACTAACCACTTCACCGTAGCAAGAAAATCCCACTCATCCACAAATAATATAGTTCTCCAAGTTAGAAAGTCGTGAGCTATTTTGATCTTGCTCATTGATACATTATGAAAGGAAACTGATTATTAATCGAAACATGAATTTGCTGTATAAAAAAATAGCCTTTACAATGACATATTCGTTTTACACTGCAATCACAGGCCATAGTTATTGTCATTTCGCCAATGACGAACTTTCAATGATGACATAATTTCAGTGATTGCGTAAGTTCACTAAGATGACGTTTTTTGGTGTCCTGCTCAGAAGGCGCTATTTGCAGTGACACTAACTTGAGTTAAGGTTGCTGGCCGCTATTTTTATCATTTGCAATTTCACTAAAAGTTACTATTCACCATTTTTTTTTCAATGTAAAATGTTCATCAGAAACAACCTTTTGCATTTATCGGGTTAAGGCACAGGGTTAGGAGTACAGGGTTCATTCTTGCCACAGGACATCATAGGTCATTTGACCGGTTGGCAAACAAATCAATAGGTCATTTTCCCAAAACAATAGGTCACAGATTTACTGCGGTACATACCATGTTCATGAAGGTTAGCAAACAGATGTGTGGTTGAAGGTTTTCATCAGATTTTTTATAATTTCTCTTCCTCGCCCCTCCCCCCCCCTCTCTCTCTCCCACACACACACACAGACAGACACACACACGCATACACACACAGACACACACACATATGCACGCACACGCACGCACACACACACACACACACACACACACACACACACACACACACACATGCACACAGAGCGTAAAATGTACCTTGCCATAAAAATAAAGTCAAAGGAAACTAATATTCCTGCTCACAATTCCTGCTTTTTTAATGTAATCTCATTCTCATTCATAGTGTTTATGCACAGTGAACACACAGGCAAACACATGTGCATAACCCCTGGCTGACTACAGAGAGAGAGAGAGGGGGGGGAGACAAACAGATTGATATATGGACAGAGAGACAGGCAGACAGACACACAAGGCAACGTACACACACACTTGCATATTAATGCAGTAGCTTATGTTTTTGAGATGATGCCATTCACTTCTCTAAAAGAACGGCTTGATGCTGCTGCTTTTTCCCCTGTCGAACTTGCAAAAAATTAACGTTCTATTTCGGCCTACCTTTCAGATTTGGTCAACGAAGAAATCAGACCTAAAACTTGAAGCGCTTCGCTCTCGCGAACAAGCATTCAGATGTAAACAAAGATCGTTTTGGAATGACCGGACATGTGTCTGCTTTAGAAAGGAAAAGCCTGGATGGTCAGAAACAAGACTGACAACCAGGAAAACTAAAGCAAACAGACTGACCGCTGTGGCACGAAGCGAAAATCGGGTTCGGAGTTTTGATGTGGAAAAGTTGGGGTGGCTTGACCTAGTTCCAACGATCCTACAAGTTGCAGACGATGTCTGAGCGAGTCCGAAACTAGGACTAGCAAACATATTCTTCTGCCCCTTTCCTACTCGTGGCTTCTTTTTGGGAGGCACGGCTGGTTTTAAACACGAATTGTTGTCAAAAGGCTGAGAAACGATAGCACTAGAAGACTGGGTCACGCTGGAACATTATTTGGTCTTCAAAAAGTTGGATCGGAAAAGCTTTACCGAATGGGCAATGTCGCCATTTCTTCATTTCGGTGTTCGTTACGCCAGATACAACTTTTTAGTTCTGATTATGGTCCTAGGCCGCGGAAGAACTCAGCAGACGACAGAATCCTTGAAGTTGTTGACTGCTTTGACGAAAAATCAATCGGTCAGATGACCGCCTGCCTGCTAAAACTATCGGTCAAAATCGCGTCAATGACCGATGACCGACGCCAAGAATGAACCCTGGGAGTATGTTTGGGCTTTTTGTTTTACTAAGCATCACTTGATGCAAATAAAGAAAATATGGTTTGAGTACTGCAGATAGTCACGTGCGAGTGTACAAGCCGTGAGATATATAACTGTGATGTCAAGTTTCTAATAGCAATGGTGTATTCTTACACCTTTTCTCACGCGCATTGACTCTAAGCCTATGGGTTAATATATGCAAATGATATTTTTGGATATTGTTTTATATGTCACGGCTGGCAGGCCTCTTTGCACTACTTGTACATCGGTATATAATGATTTAACACCCATGTTAGTAAAAGCCTTGAATTCAGGGTCTGTTATCCAATGATTTTTGTGTTCTTGATTTGGGGAGTTAAGGGTGGGCCTTTTTTTAAAACATGTAGTAAAGGAATCCCCAATATATCGGACAAAATCTTTTCTGTAAGTTTGTTGGATAATTTTGGCTGAAAAATGGCTGGCGGCGAAGAGGTTAAAATGAAAAAGAGCAAAGGACAAAACAAAATGAGTAGTAGTGGGGCACTCAACGGTTATAACGCTTCCACACACCCATGTGTTCTAGCAAGATTTTATCAAGGCTTCCTAATGAAATGCTCATTATGTTTCCCATCTCATCAGCATTTATTCAGAGGTATTTTCCTACAATGGCTATAGTTTTGCCACTTTCTTGTAACGTTCTTCTGCGTAACTGAAAATTCTTGAGCCCGTTGTAAACTTTTATATCTGACCGCGCAAGGCCTCACACACACACACACACACACACACACACAGAGTAGCAGAAAACAAACAGAAACCTGTGGGATCCTGATTGTGATTATTTGTAATGATGCATTGATATTGGTTCATTACGCCCCAATAACTATTTTTGGTATTCCTAATACATAGATAACCTTGAACTTTAACCCCTTCCCCCCTGCCTGACCCTGTTTCTACTACAGGATGATGATGTCATAACTGTTGATGCCATAGCCCTGAAATGATGGTCATTGGTATTTTTTATAGACAAGTCAAGAAAGTTTTATGTCCAGATAATTTCTATCAGATTGAGTCTAGCAAGTCTCCTTTTCATTTTATAATGAAGGCAGTTTCTCAAATGTTCTCTTCCAATGAAGTATGTGTGCAATTTGTGTCCATGCTTCAGCTTTTTTTCTCCATTTAAAAAAAAAAATTTGGTAAAGGTAAAGATGTGCCACCCCCCATGCATTTCTCGGTTAATTCTATTTTTCCGTTTTTGCCTTTCTTACCATACATAAAGCTGTATTTTATGAACATTTTCAGCTAATAACATTTTTGGAATACTAACCCTATCCCTAACCCTAGCCCTAAACCTAACCCTACCCCCCACTATGTACTGCAGTACACCGCGATTTGTCACAGTTCTGGTTCGTTGCGTTTTTCCGTCTTATAGGGTGGGGGGTAGGGTTAGGTTTAGGGCTAGGGTTAGGGCTAGGGTTAGTATTCCAAAAAGGTTATTAGCTAAAAATGTTCCTAAAATACAGCTTTATGTATGGTCAGAAAGGCAATAACGGAAAAATAGAATTAACCGAGAGGTAGGGGGGGGGGTGGCACATCTTGACCTTTACCAAAAATTTGTATTGTGTTGAGCGCTTATGTTGTGATTGGCTTTGCAAATCTAACATAATGAACCATTCAATCAGTGATCCAGTCTCAGCTAGCATTATGAACCATTCAATCATTGATCAGTGGGAATCCAATGTGCCATATACTGTCTGTACAGATGGGATGGAGATGCGAGTGTACTGCTCTGGAATTGACTACATGGCTCTGCTGACTGCTTCCATCGATATTGCTGACAAACTGATCAATGGGTAAGATACGTCAGGCATGGGAATTGGAACAGTAAAAAACAGCTGAAAAGAGGGGGTCTAGGGGTCACAGAAGACCCTAGTTGGGATCCAGGGGGTAACGCTGAAGCTTTTTTTGTAATTGAAGCCCTAAAACAGCATTAGAAAGGCGAAATTTAGTGAATTTTGTTGTTGTTTTTCGGCGGCCAGACAATTTTTGGCGGACAATTCCCATCCCTGATAAATAGAGAGAGATTGGTGTGTGTGCTGTGTTTATGTTTGTGTGTGTGACAGTGACAATAACTTTTGTGAAGCTGTGTTCCAGCCTGAGGAAACTCTGTGATACAGCTAAAGGCAGTAGTGCATCACTGTGTGCAATGCATGAATGGCGGTGGCGATGGTGGTCGTAATAACGGTGATAGTCGTAGTAATAGTGACTGTTGTTGTAGTATCAGTGGAAGTTGTAGCATCAGTGGAAGGAGTAGTAGAACTCTTGGCCCTTTATTCGTTTTGCCTCTCTGTCACTTGTTAACTTTAGCCTGACGCTAGGGGCCAATAGTAACACGAGAGCAACATATGCTTGATGATAGATTTTGTACAGCAATCGAAAATCAGTGCACTGCTTAATCTTGTTAATTGTGAACGACTATGACTGCCAAATTAACAGGCTTAAAAGGCTCTTAATTCAGCAGCTTTTGGAATCAGCCACCCTTATAACGATGTTGATCAAATGCCAATTATCCCAAAGTCCATATAACCAACAAAGTGAAGATGTCCCCTTGGCAAGGTACCGTAATTCGCGGACTATAAGCCTCAACTTTTTTTTTAGACACTCTCCCCCATGCGGCTAGTACTGTGCTGCGGCCTAAACGTTGCCGAAAGTGAAAGTAAACTCAACTCAGTGGCATCCTTGATTCAGACCTTTGATCTGTGGCCTTGTTCGCGGTTGATGACAAAAAAAATCACCTTGATTTCGTTATATTTTTCACAAAATGACGATCTGTTTCGCGGTCCAACACTTTCGTTTTGGCAGTCAACACACCCGCGATCAACTCTAGACTCAACCGGAACCGGACACCGTGCATCGCGTTAAAATGCTTCCAAATCCCTATTATCGTCCGAGATAGCATCGTTGTAGAGCTTAAAATGGCATCATTCTCTCAGTGTTCGCCAACAAAAGTCCAAATACAACAACAGGAATACGCACAAACGGAGGTTCGATGATTTGAAAGGGGAGCCAACTCTCATTTATGACAGCAATAATGGCAGTCGGCAAGCGTTTACCAGACGCGTACGGGCTTCGAAGTTTGACTTTCTTTTGCGAGGTGTGTATCGACTTATAAACGAGGGCGCCTTTTTCTTTAATTTTTTTTCAGAATTTTCTTGAAAATGGCCCTATTTGCCTTACACACACATGCACCTAAGGGTCCGGAAAATATGGTAGCGATTGTTATTGATTTGTTTCACCATTAGGGGCCCAGACGGCGAAAGTGGCATCCCTACCAACATCCTGAACCTGGCGGAGGCCAAGCGACTGGGAGAAACCGCCACTGAGTCCGTGGAAAAGGTAGTGTGTTGTATGCTTCTGTACTGTGTTGTGCTGTGTTGTGATGTGATATAATAATATTAATAATAATAATAATAATAGTAAACAGATATTCGTATGGCGCTTTTATGTCGAGCACATAGTGCTTTACAATCAGTATTGAAAACACTCGCAGACATACACACATGCACACTCAGTCTTGTTTACACTTCTACAGCACCAGGTCGAAAAAATAAGTTGAAAATCCGTGCTCTCAAAGGGTGTGTTTGGTGAATTATTGACCAAGACACATGTACTTTGACACACATACACACGAATTAACACGTTCTTGCACGCAAACATACACATACAGACCCACCACATTTCATCAAACGTACAGAAAAGCATTCTTACTGAAAGGCTCACACACTTATACAAATATGCACTTGTACAAACATGCGCGCACACACACAGTCACACACACACACACACATGCACACACTCACACTCACAGACACATACTCACACACACACACACACACACACACACTCTCTCTCTCATTCTATCCGAACACAATTTCCCCTGTACACATGTATAATCATGCACATGCAAGCACACATACCCACACAGCACACACACAACACACACACACACACACTGGAAGAGCAGCCGTGGGTCCATGCACAATCACACTTATGCACACGCACACAAATTACATACATACACATACACACACACAAATTGCATACATACATACAAACATACAGACATACATCGCACAATCACACACACACACACACACACACACACGCGTATCATATTGCTTTGTTCTGTATCATATTATATTGTATCAAGTCTTCTTTGGCTCTAAATGACATTATGCATAGCTCTAATAGAATCATGGATTCACAGTCAGATTGTGTGCTTTGAGCTCAGGAATCGCACGCTTCAGGCCACCTTTTGAAAGATTACTACAAAATAATTAATCAAGATGGAAACAAACAGTACTTTGTAAAACATAGGCACAAGTTTATTTAACCTTTAGCACACTGCAGGCGCACTGTGTCGCCGAGCCGATAATCTCCCCTGTAACTGCAGGCACACTGTGTCGCCAAGCCGATAATCTCCCCTGTAACTGCAGGCGCACTGTGTCGCCCTGAGAGGGTACCCCCAAACCAATGCTTCGCGGACCTTATTTTTGTTACTAGTAATAGAAACTACCTCACCATAGCTTCAGAATGAGGCTCGGATCCTTGCTTCTCCTCCAGCAAGCCGCCATTTGCTTTTTTAGTAGTTGTATGAATTTTTCAAAGTTTCAATCGGTCAGAAAGTAAAGTTCACTATCAAATATGGCGGATTTTCCGTGTTGGCGAAGCTTCCTACTGGAAATTAGCGTCGATATTTGTTTAAATCATGAATTCGTAGGCTTTGTTGGGTCGGATATCGACAGTGAAAGGGTGATAGAAGATTGTAATGCAGTAGAAGGGGGGGTAGCCGATGTCAGTGTGACTCGATGAAGACGATCCAATATCGATTCGAGCCGCGATTGTGATTCGGTTCCGATTTTGACTACTAGGTTGAATTCAAAGAAAATGATGCCTTTCATAATATTCTTAATGATATTTCCGTGAGTTATTTCGTTAAAGGGATCTTAGACATGAGTTAGTTAGTCAGTGGGCGAACTTTGAAGCAGACGGCACTCATTCCGACCGTGCCGAAACAGTAAGTCAACACTTTCGCTTTGTTGATTTCGTTTCTTCTTTTTTTTTTAAACAACAAAACATACACGGACAGCAAAATACATCATATCAAAACTTTCCTCAATCATCTCTTTATTATTATTCCAATAATCAAGTCTGCACACAACACACAGAGAAAATTATAGCATTTTTAATCAAGTGGGTGTTAGCATTTTTCACCGCCTCAAAAAGAATGCAGTGGCAGAGAACGGAACGTCAGAAAAAATGCAGGGTGCTAAAGGTTAATGAGTTGTCACACACAGTTGGTGTAGGAACAGCACTGCTGTTGCTTAATTATTTGGTTCTGACCCACGCACTGCTAGGTGAATGGTATCGTAATCAACTTTGGTGGAGGGGAGTTAATTAGAAAAAGAGAGTAATTACCCTTTGTTCAATTTCGTCATCTCCTCTCTTGGCCTCACTATTTCATTCTTCTATTATTACCGCATTTTTCAAACTATAAGACGCACCTTTGTATAAGGCGCACCCCCAAAATGTTGCCCAAATTTCAGATTTTGTTACTATATTTTCTTACTATTTCATCAGTCACATTAAAAGGCGCAGGGGTTTGAGTCTTGGAAAAAAGTATCGCCTTATAAGTCAGAAAAATACTGTACTCAATAGAACTGGCTAAAATAAGACACAGATGGCTAGGAAACATGGCCAAAGGGAGGGAATCAAAGCATTAATGCGTGTACTTGGAATTTCAACAGTAAGCTCCCTTGAATAAACTACCTGTGTGTTGGAAGGGTAAAAAAAGGGGGAGAATTTCTGACGGCAATCTTCTGCTGTCATGACCTGAACAGAGATGTGCAGTGCCATTAGTCCGTCATGACTCCATTAAGTTAATAAAAAGTCCTTTCTCTTTCTCTTTCTTAAAGACCCACCACGTCACGTGTCAAAATCATGGTTTTCATGTGCTTTCCCTCTTATAGCTGGTAAGAAATCTTCCAAGTATAAGAGGGAATGTGACACACGACGTGGGGGGTCTGTAATGCATTATCCTTCATCTTCAGTCATCATGGTATAATATATACATTACTGTTGTCAGTGTTAATAATAACGATCATGATACAAATATCGGTGACAATTAGTTATTGTTGGTGTAGTAGGAGTAGTTGTAGTACAGTGGAACCTCCCTTATAAGACCTTCAAAAATCATCCAAAATCAGGTCGTATAAGGGAGGGGTCTTATAAAGGAGGTAATTTCAATGCTTACAAAGAAGGGCAATGTCTCAGAGAAGTAGATCTTATATGGGAGGGAGTCTTATAATGGGAGGTCTTATAAGGGAGGTTCCACTGTAATGGAATGAGCAGCGGTAGTAAAGCATGGAATCAAAGCTTTGCATCTTTCTCCACAGTGCCTTGTCCCGTTTTCCGAGATGAAGGAGAACACGGATTACTACGGCATACTGCACACCATTCGAGGACAGAATATGCGCATCTATGCGGAGGCCAGACAACATGCTGAACTGCTGGAAGAGATGCAGTGGTATGAGGAGGAGGGACTGAAATTGCCACAGAAATCTGCGGCTTGTCAGCTTTTGTGATGATGGGATAGCACTGTTATTGACGATGCATGATTTGATTGATTGATTTAATTTAAAGTCTGTTCACAACAATGGTGATACAGACAAACCTCTATTTTAAGACTTCCAAAATGTCCGGAAAAATCGGTCGTAAATTGGAGGGGTCGTTAATGACGGAGGTTTTCACTGGCAGCCGTAGAAAGAAAAAGTTCAGCACAGTTCATACTCTCTTCTTCATGCACACATACAATGACATATTAAAACTGGATTTGGGTCTTTCCAACTCCATAGGATTGTGCAATCGATGTATTACAGTTTCACTTCACCGACTTCTGTTAATCACCTCCACTCTCGCCCAAAGTCAGTGGTTTTCTTTTTCAAAGTCAGTGGTTTTCTTGTTTTTACTACGCTCTCCGCCATCTTTTCTACAACAAGGGAAGCGACTCCGCTTTCAGGCCCTTGACCGTGGTTGTTTCCCTTTGCTCGAAGTCTATGCAGACGACAGCAACGGTCGTAAAAACCAACAAAATGGCGGTCGTAAGTCGCGTTTTAGAGGAAGTCGTTTACATAGTAAAATGCATCTGTGCCAACAAATCCGGTCTCAAATGAGAGGTGGTCGCTTAACAGAGGGTCGTAAAATAGGGGTTTGTCTGTATTAGACATAAAAAAAAACCACACAACAAAAACAACAGCGACAAACAAATCAATGAATTAAAATGAGGGAAGAAATTGCTTGCGCGTGCGTATGTGTGTGTGTGCGTGTGTGTGCGTGTGCGCGTGTACCTATGTGCGTGGGTGTGCTTATGAACAGCAATGCAATAATCAACCATAAACTAATGAATCGATTATAACAAATGAACAATCTCAGAGCTGGACATAACCTTAACAATGTCAATCATTTCAGGGCTGTAGTATTGCAGCAAAGATGGAAAACTGCGTCTATAAATTGTCCTATGACAACAACAACCAACTGGACAAGATGTCCAGACTCTCACACAAACCAGCCAGATGTACAGTGTCAGCCAGAAGAAGAACATGTTGTCCTGACATGGATGAGAACAGAATACAGTGTGTCACATTGGAAGAAGAACATGTTGTCCTGACATGGATGAGAACAGAATACAGTGTGTCACATTGGGGGAAGAAGAACATGTTGTCCTGACATGGATGAGAACAGAATACAGTGTGTCACATTGGAAGAAGAACATGTTGTCCTGACATGGATGAGAACAGAATACAGTGTGTCACATTGGAAGAAGAACATGTTGTCCTGACAGGGATGAGAACAGAATACAGTGTGTCACATTGGAAGAAGAACATGTTGTCCTGACATGGATGAGAACAGAATACAGTGTGTCACATTGGAAGAAGAACATGTTGTCCTGACATGGATGAGAACAGAATACAGTGTGTCACATTGGAAGAAGAACATGTTGTCCTGACATGGATGAGAACAGAATACAGTGTGTCACATTGGAAGAAGAACATGTTGTCCTGACATGGATGAGAACAGAATACAGTGTGTCACATTGGAAGAAGAACATGTTGTCCTGACATGGATGAGAACAGAATACAGTGTGTCACATTGGAAGAAGAACATGTTGTCCTGACATGGATGAGAACAGAATACAGTGTGTCACATTGGAAGAAGAACATGTTGTCCTGACATGGATGAGAACAGAATACAGTGTGTCACATTGGAAGAAGAACATGTTGTCCTGACATGGATGAGAACAGAATACAGTGTGTCACATTGGAAGAAGAACATGTTGTCCTGACATGGATGAGAACAGAATACAGTGTGTCACATTGGAAGAAGAACATGTTGTCCTGACAGGGATGAGAACAGAATACAGTGTGTCACATTGGAAGAAGAACATGTTGTCCTGACACGGATGAGAACAGAATACAGTATTTAACCGCTTCAGGACATCACTGCCTTAGACAAACATCATCACCGGCCTGGGGCTGCTTAGAAATATAATATAACAAATAGGAAGCGCAACAAAACTCACACTGTCACTGATTCAGTTTTGACAACATTACTGGTTGATCCAAGTTTATTTTCCGCTTTGAAATCGTGGTTACTTGCATTATAATCGGAATCATTAGTCTCCTTATTACTGTCACTGTTAGAGGAAAACATATTGGAGTATTTTCTGACACTTGTCTAGGACCGATGTTTTTGACATTTTTAATATCAAAGATTGAAATAGAAGTGTCAAACTTAAGTGAAACGAAAGCTGGAAGAGTGATGAAGAGAATTAATACAAAAAACGTGGTTTGGATTGTAAAAACGTGGATTTAGATCAGTTTTAGACTTAGAAATCGCTGCTCCAAGAATACTCGGAATTAGGCCCTGACTGGCGTTCTCCTGTTCCGAGTATACTTGGAATTCATCCGCAATCAGTTAAGTTGTAATAGGTGTGGGCCTACAAGTTGACCGAGCATGAGAGTGTGAGAGAGTGAGACTGTGGGACCAATCTAACTAGGGCCACTAGAATAATAATTTATACATAATTCATAAACCATGTCCATAGGAATCAAAAAGGTATTAAAAAAAACTTAAAAAACCTTCAAAGATTCCCTAATTCTGTTCCTTCCCATGGGAAGAAGAAAAGCAGTCAAAACTCTGATCTTCAAAACGTCAAAACTCTATATAAATTTAATTTATTATTATTATTATTATCTTGATTTTTGTTTTAAGTTTTAATAGGATTATGTCCAATGACTTGGCCCTTGGAATACCACTGCAGTGTGTGTGTGTGTGTGCGTGCGTGCGTGCGCACACGCGCCAGTCAGTCATGCTTGTCTGAATTTTGTGTACAATTTGGTGGTGGGGTGCTTTATAAAAAGGTGTGCCTTATAGAATGTGAAATTGGATGTGAAATTTTGACCTTTGAAAAACAAAGCTTTCTTGCTGTTGGTGTCTTTAACGCGCACATATTGCATACAGCATTGGAATTTCAGATGCATCATGTCCTGTGTAGATGACTGGGTGCTGACACCATACAGTATAATGGGGGAGACCAGCCGCCGTGGTGTAGTGGTTAGCGTCGCGGACTACTGGCTGGGAGGTCGGGGGTTCGAATCCCATCAGAGGCGAGGGTTTTTTCGGTCCTGGACCGACTCCTACCCAGAGTGAGTGGCTATGGGCTCAATGGGAAGACTGAAACCACACAGTCGAGTTTCATCCGCTTAACGGATGCGATTCTGAGAGTGTTGCTCTAATTGCAAGACCAACACTGCAGGTGTCTGTAGTTCTCGGGCCTGGTTAACGCCGGGATATCATTATGAAAGGAAGCGTAGAGTACAGCCCTGCCATGCAGTCTCAGACCGATACGGAACTCCATAGTATCATCATCATCGTTATCATCGGCCTCATTTTCCATCAATCATAAAAATTAAAACAATGTCTCAAATTCTGTGGCTTTGCATGCCCTGCTCTCATGGTGACCTCAGTTTCGGTTTCCAATCCAGTCTATGCCTTGGTGCGTTCGGGTCAAAGTCATGGGGATCAGTGTGTTCTGGGGAGCTGTCGGTGGACGGTCGTGGTGGCGCCCTCGGAGGAGGACCTCACTCACGCTGGCTCCGCGACTAAGAGAATAGTGTCGTCAGTAGGGGGCTTAGTAGGTGGTGTCCTGAACAGGCTCCACTGAACTCCACCGAAGTGACTCAGCAGAAGTGCAGTGTCTCCTCGGTTGGTTGCCTCCTGACGGCCTAACATAAATTCTCTCCCCTTGGACTGCTGGTCTCGGTTTCTGCGACTTGAACAAACCCGGGTGTAGCTGCGAATTGGGATTCGGAACGAGCGGCGTGGGAGCAACGCCACTGTACAGCCCAGAAGATGGGACAGCAAAAAAAAAAAAAAAAAAAAAAAAAAGTATAATGGGGGAGAAGCAGACAGACTGGCTCCAACTGCTCAACACGCTTTCCTTGAATCTACTTCCATTTGATGTTTGAATGTTTGTCTTCTGATTCACTGCCCTTGTTTGCCTTTGTTTCATTTTTAATATTCATGTTCTGTTCTCGCTGCAGCTGCCAGGACAGAACTGAACTTTGGTTGACTTCTAATGATCTCAAAGGTGTATCATGCTCTCTCTCTCTCTCTCTCTCTCTCTCTCTCTCTCTCTCTCTCTCTCTCTCTCTCTCTCTCTCTCTCTCTCTCTCTGTGTCTCTCTCTCTCTGTCTCTGTTTTTTAAAAAAAGTAACATATAAATATAAATAAATAACATTTCGTTCATTCGTTCTCTCTCTCTCTCTCTCTGGGTTGTTTTGTTTTGTTGTTGTTTTTCTGAGGAAGTAGAGGGTAGGTTTTTCGGTAAAGGTCAAGATGTGCCACCCCCTTGCATTTCTCAGTTAATTACAATTTTTTGTTTTTGCCTTTCTTACCAAACATAAAGCTGTATTTTATTAACCTTTTTAGCTACTAACCTTTTTGGAATACTAACCCTATCCCTAACCCTAGCCCTAACCCTAACCCTACCCCCCCCCCCCCCCCCATAAGACGGGAAAACGCAATGAACCACGACTGTGACAAATGGCGCTGTGTACTGCAATACATAGGGGGGGTCCTATTAGATAATGGCCTAGGGTTAGGGATAGGGTTAGTATTCCAAAAAGGTTATTAGCTAAAAAGGTTAATAAAATACAGCTTTATGTTTGGTAAGAAAGGCAAAAACGGGAAAATGGAATTAACCGAGAAATGCAGGGGTGGTGGCACATCTTGACCTTTACCTGTTTTTCTTTACTTATTTTTTGTTTTAATGTGTTGACAATTTTGTTTGTCTTTTTTCTTCCTTTTCTTTTTACATATTCATGTTAGCATTTTTATTGGAGAGTGAATTGTAAAATCATTTAACTAATGAAAAAAAAAAGAAGGCCAATACTCATGTTGATTACTGTGATATAAAATATTGTTTGGGGCCCAACCGAATGCCAGGGCTCCCAATCGTCCCGCAAAACAAGGGGTCCCAGGGACTCCTTCACTTACAATATAGAGGGTCCTAGAGGCGGATAGAGGGTCCCAGTGGCATTGCAAATGCTAAAAAGAATTTTTCTAGTGCATCCCTGGGACCCCCTGCACATTCTTTTAGAGGGTCCTTTAGAATTTTAGTACTTCCCTGGGAGCCCTGGAATGCCTAATTTGACACCCACCTAATGAAACTTAAAACTGTGGAGTGTGATCAAAGATATTCTAAAAGGGTAAGATGGATTACTTAAGAGCTCGGCGAACCGGGCTGATAGAGTTATCGTTAGTGCGGACGTGTACACTATTCACAGTGGAGGCTATCCAAAAACTCGGACTGGCCTATGGATGTGTAAAATGTGTCACGTTTCAAAGGGACATAACCAGTGTTTCTGTCCTCACTACTCATATAGGGGAAAGAGACCGGATGTTTATCTTCCCCTGTACAGTCTTTGGTGTGATGGAAGGAGTGGTGGTGAGAAATTGTCCATAATTATACACGGGTATATTGTGTCAAGTGAAATACAGGTTATATTTTTGTATATGCATGGAATGTTGTTTTAACGTGAGAAATATGGAGACAGAAGGAGATGGAGCAAAGCAAATAGTATTTGTATATATTGTCTTTGGGTGGACCCAGTGAGAATCACTTGAGAAATGTCATTTTGTGTTGTTGCTGATTTATTTTTAGTTAGAAATATTGCTTCAAATATTTTTTATTGGATTCAGGGGGAAAACCCCCATTTAGGGGGCAATTTGTGTTTCTGCAAAACTTTTTTGTTCATTTTCAGAGAAATTTGGATCAACATTTTACGTAGATTTGTTTTCTTATATTTTTTAAAATCATGATCACATTTTTGTGAAATTTTGTTTTGCGCTAGGATTTTACACAGAAACCAATATATGGATTGATTCTTTTTTTTTTTACTCCTTTTTTTGTTTTGTTTTTGTGTGTTGAAAACATGGTTTAAAGAAAATGAACAATTTTTCTTTTTTAATATACACATTTTGTATTACTAGAAATTGTCTAATTGAGATTGTGTGTTATAAGCAATGGGATTTCAACAGAAATTGGCTTTGGTGTGTGTGTGTGTGTGTGTGTGTGTGCGTGCTTGCCTCTGTGTGTGTCAAAGTCAGTCAACATTTTATTTCCAGATGGACATCAAATAAGCATTACATTATGCTTTTTTACATCAAGCCATCCATAACAAAACATAAATCAAATAATAAACAAGCAGAACATGAAAATTCACAAACTACACACACAAACATGTACATACACGCACACGCACACCACACCCACACGCACACACACACGCACGCACACACACACACACACACGCACGCACACACACGCACACACACACACAAACATATATACACATACAAAAATGGGGGAAGGGAGAACATGTGTGTGTGCACAACTCTTGTTTTAATATCCAGTTGATAGAAATGATTAATTACTTGCAATAAATTACCCCAAATTTAGTATTTGTTTTCTTAATTTGTCATTACTGTTGTATTTTAAACAGTGTTTCTGTTTGGGTATTGGTGATTTTTTTTTCTTGGGGGGGGGGGGGGGGGGGGGGGGGGGGGGGGGGGCAAATGAATTCCTAGACCATTGATGTACTGAATTAAAGTGGAAATATGATTATCATATTTTATTATAATTAGGAGCTTTCGACTTACTCTCTCGTTATTGAAACTGTTATCTGAACATGTTGCAATGTACAGTATACCAGTTGACATTTAATTAAGTAAAATTGTTATATTAAAACAGTTTTAAAAAAAGTGATATATTTAATAAGTCATATACTTCTCATGCCCTTTTGATGTTCATTTGCTTGTATGTTTTTAGTTGGGTTTTTTATTGTACTGTATTATCTAATTTTTGTTTTATGGTTTTTAATGCATACATTTTGCCTTTACTTTGCTTAACAATAAAATGAGCCCTCTTGTTTCTATCTTATTGAGAAAAAACAATGTTTCATTGTGATTGTGTGTATGAGAGAGAGCGGATAGAGGGAGATAATTTAGTTTTTGTTTCTTTGTTCATTTGTTTTTTGTTCTTTTCAATTGTTGCTTCAACATATCGTCGGTGAAATTCAAGAACCTCGTATCTCAATGTTGGTAGTGTTGAGAAAAACAAAACAAAAACTGTTTTAAAAATTATCCGCGTTGACCACAAATGATTAACGAGTTTAGTCCTGCATTTGGTTAAAATTACTTTTCATTTCTTTTTTTTAGACTTTTAAAGAACAAAGATACAAGGTTTTTGTCCTTAACTAGATCTGAATTTGGGACTTGCGAGGTTTTTTTCTCTTTTCACAACCTCATTTACTACAGATAGAAAGTCGTTAGAGATACGAGCTTTTGGTGGAAGGTGGCGGGGAAAAATGAGAGAGCTGACAGTGTATCTAACTAAAAAAAACCAACAACCTTGAGACATGAGGTTTTTGAATTTGACCGATGATATTATGCAAAATTTTGGTTGGAATCAACAGTAGAGGTTTAACCCTTTCGCCGCCAGCCATTTTTCAGCAAAAAGTTTCCATTAAACTTAACTGGGTAGAGAAAACAAAATCTGTCTGTAATATTGGGAATTCCTCTGCAAGACATATTTAAAGCAAGGCCTAACCTTACCTCCCAAAATTAATAGAACAGGGTCTTTGGATAACAGACCGATTTGATGCCTTTTAGTGACGTGGGTGTTAAATCATTGTGGTGCAAAAATGCGACGTTGGCGGTGAAAGGGTTAAACCCCGATATTATGATTTAGGCCCCAGGCACGAACATCCAACAAAGAAAAATCAGCACAATAACATTATGTTCCACAACTTTTATTGAAAGAATTACTAATTATTAAATGAATCATTTTCCTAAAGGTTACGATGATGTGGACATTGCCAACGCTTTCTATGAAACAGAGAGAGAGAGAGAGAAGAAAAACCCACAACAGTGTGCAAGGGAGACTAATCAATGCAACACCATCCAGGGGACCAAACTCCGCCGTAGTATTTGGGGTCGCCCAGTTTCTCCTTGATGATCTCCCCTGGGAAGGGGACGAGCTTGGTGGATTCTTCGGCCATGAACCTCTTGAGTTTCCGCACGTCCTTGCGGTATTGCTTGTCCTCGATCAGGTTGTGGCGTTCTTCTGGGTCCTCGCGCACGTTGAACAACTGCCAGCTGTTATAAGAAAGTCCAAAAATGTTTTGTTGTTATTTTCAGCAGACGCCCCGCAAAGTCTGCTTTTTGTCCAGTTTTATCAAAATATCCCATACAAGGCTCATTCTAGCGCTATCCCTTTGCTGGGAATAGCAGAATTGTGATTCTCAGATTTTCAGTGTAAAAAAAAAAGTGAATGTGGTGGGGAGATGGGGGTGTACATGATTGCCTTGAGCTGCTGCAGAATGTTTCTTGCAGTGCTCAATGTCCATCTCTAAATAATATAATTTTGAGTTTGACACACACACACGCACGCACACGCACACACACACACACCTCTCTCTCTCTCTCTCTCTCTCTCTCTCTCTCTCTCTCTCTCTCTCTCTCTCTCTCTCTCCCTCTGTTCCTCCATCTCTCTCTGTGGAGTTGATTAGGTTTGATTTTGTTATTGTTGTGCTACTATATAGGGTTGTTTTTTACATTCTTATGTTGCTTTGTCTGTGCTCATTTTCATTTTCCATTTCTACTTTTATATTTGTAATTTTTTTTCAGAGGGCTGGATGTAAAAAAGCATGTTATTGCTTATTCTATTACCCTCTATAAATAAAATTCATTCAATTCAATTCAATTCAATTATCTCTCTCTCTCTCTCTCTCTCTCTCTCTCTCTCTCTCTCTCTCTCTCTCTCTCTCTCTCTCTCTCTCTCTCTCTCTCTCTCTCTCTCTCTCTCTTACTTGGGGATGTCAGATCCTTTCACTTTCTCCTCCTGCACGCCCTTGGCTCTCATGGAGGGAGGGGGCAGCCAGCCGGCCAGAGCCACAGATCCTGGTTTGCCTGAGATCGAAATATAGGACACGTGTTAAGGAGGTCTGTATACCTCTCTCTGTGTACACATACATATATTGTGGTGTGTGTGTGTACAAATACAAAATGTTTTACGACCCATATGAAAACAAATATACGAGGCGGCGCCTGTTTGTTTCACCACCAAAAAATAATGGATTCAAAGTTCAAGGGGAAAAAAAGTGTTGAATTGTCACGTTACAATCCTGGAATAAGCTTCAAATTGAGTATGATTTTGCTTTTTCTTCAGCTTCAGGGGGGCAACGCCTCCCTGACCCCGCCCCTGTACCATGCCAGGGGCTTGGGCGGCCCCTGGACCCCTGTCTTGCCTGGGTTTTTTTAAAGATTTTCTCCAGTTGCAGCCATGCAAATATAAACGATAGCAACCAACATTCAATGTGGTAATATTACAGCACAGACAAAGATTGGGCGTAATCAAAACCTTAATTAAGTAACATTGGAGTTCAAGCATATCTAATTGTTAAGCATTCATTCTCATAAAAAGCTAAGGCGGGAGGGGGGGGGGGGGGGGGGGGGGGTACTTATTGCGTAATGATGTAAATCTTGGGCAAAACCATGGATCCTAGATTACATGTAGGGTCACCCTACGTGTGTGTGTGTGTGACCCTACGTGTGTGTGTGTGTGTGTGGGTGTGACCCTACGTGTGTGTGTGTGTGTGTGTGTGACCCTACGTGTGTGTGTGTGTTTCCCCCTACGTGTGTGTGTGTGTGTATGTGACCCTACGTGTGTGTGTGTGTGTGACCCTACGTGTGTGTGTGTGTGAGTGTGTGATCCTACGTGTGTGAGTGTGTGTGACCCTACGTGTGTGTGTGAGTGTGTGTGACCCTACGTGTGTGTGTGTGTGAGTGTGTGTGACCCTACGTGTGTGTGTGTGTGAGTGTGTGTGACCCTACATGTGAGTGTGTGTGACCCTACGTGTGTGTGTGTGTGTGAGTGTGTGTGACCCTACGTGTGTGTGTGACCCTACGTGTGTGTGTGTGACCCTACGTGTGTGTGTGACCCTACGTGTGTGTGTGTGTGACCCTACGTGTGAGTGTGTGTGACCCTACGTGTGTGTGTGTCCCCCTATTTGTGTGTGTGTGTCCCGCTACTTTCATCACCAATACTATGGCACAGTTTTAATAATAATGGTCGCAGTACACGTGAACATTTTTCACTCTTTTCCCATGGCGACACAGTGATATGCCTGGCCATATGGTGAAAGAGCGAAACAAAATGTTCACGTGTATATTGACACTTTAAGAGAAACATGCACAATGCGTTCGTTACATACAGGCTATTGTCATGCACGAAGTGTTGCCTGTGATTTTAATTAGACACTGTTGTTTTATAGGAGTACAAGACGGAGCATTTGTACAATCTGAATAATTACGAATTTTAAATTTTACTGGAAAAAAATTGTTTCCATTGTCCTTAACATTTAGAGTCCAGATGCACTGCAATAGAAGCATGTGTGATATTCTGTGCATGCTCTTTTATAAGCGTACCTCTGAGCAGCTTCATGTCTCCGATTCTGACGGTAGGCCTGTCTCTCCTGTCGTCAGTGTTGTAGACCATGTCGGTCCTGCTGCCTGGTATTAACATGTTCACAAACAAACAACTCATAGACGGAGACAAGCCAACCTCTGAGGAGCTTCATGTCTCCAATTCTGACGGCGGCCCTGTCTCTCCTGTCGTCGATGTTGTAGACCATGTCGGTCCTGCTGCCTGGTATTAATATGTTCACAAACAAACAACTCATAGACGGATATAAGCCAACCTCTGAGCAGCTTCATGTCTCCGATTCTGACGGCGGCCCTGTCTCTCCTGTCGTCAGTGTTGTAGACCATGTCGGTCCTGCTGCCTGGTATTAACATGTTCACAAACAAACAACTCATAGACGGAGGTGAACCAATTCTGAGCAGCTTCATGTCTCCGATTCTGACGGCGGCCCTGTCTCTCCTGTCGTCAATGTTGTAGACCATGTCGGTCCTGCTGCCTGGTATTAACATGTTCACAAACAAACAACTCATAGACGGATATAAGCCAACCTCTGAGCAGCTTCATGTCTCCGATTCTGACGGCGGCCCTGTCTCTCCTGTCATCAATGTTGTAGACCATCTTCTTCCTCTTGCCCGCCTTGAACTTCTTCAGGTTGTTGAAGTGGTCATAGCCATCCAGGCTGTATTGCTCCGTGATGTTCTTCACGTCGCCTAGAGAAACATAAAATACGAATGCGAATACGCATGTTTTATTAAAACTAAATTGGGTAAACTTCAATGAAAGAGCTTCTTTTCTCCATGTCCCCTCAAATACGAATATGTTATAATTAAAGTGGGTAAGCTTCAAAAACTCTATTTCCACCATGCCACTCACATACACATGCAACATACAAAAGGAATAAAGATGAGAATAGCAAGCAAGTAAGAGAGAAAATACGAATACGAACGTCTTGTTGAAGGTAAATGGCCCGGTAAGCTTCAGAAGGCTTCTTTTCACCATACTCTAAGTTCAAATCAACGAAATGAGAAAGAGAGGTATTTGGTACTTCATAGTCACAGAGGAGTCTCTGTGAAATTCGGGTTGCTCCCACCTGGAGCACTGTCAACACTGTCTTTAGCCAGGTTCTGTAATGGAGCCCACAGGGGCAATGGAAGGCATAGGAGACGTCCAAGAGTGAATTAGCACCAGAACATCTGCATGATAGAGCTGCTGATAACTGTCCCGGATACGGGAGTAAGTCATTTCAGACTAACATGACTAGCACGGGAGTAGGCCTATCTGTTTATACAAATATGAGTGTGTGACAAAATCCAACGGCCTTGTAAAAACAGCCTTCTTGTAACTCTTTGTAGTGCCAAGCATTTTTTGTTTGTGGCTCAAGCCACAAACCTATAACTCACTTTGTCGGTCGGTCGGTCTGTCGGTCTGTCGGTCGGTCCAAAATGTTCGCACATATTGACAAAATTGTCGCACTTCAAATAGAGGCTGCACTTCAAATTGAGGCCGCTCTTTAAAATGATGTATTTCAAAGCGTACAAAATAATAAACATACGTAATACAGACACTACAACAGACACGACGAGTATGCGGTGCTTCTTTCGATGAGTATAAGTAGGATACATAGTTTTAAATGTTTTTCAAAAGATATAAAAAGTTACGAAATGGTGCAGAGATAACATTCTGGTTTACAGATTAAAATTATTGAAAAGCCAGGGGAGGTGACTCATGATTGGAGTGGTAAAAATAGACCGCGTGCCACAAACTATTGCGAATTCGCGCTTGTTTCTTTGTAACCTTCTCTGCCAAGCTATGTTTCAAGAGAACTAAACGCCTTAGCACGAGGCTGTGTCAGACCAGTTGTTGACATAAGCTAGAACACTAAGGCTACATCAAAATGTTATGTTCTGCATGGTTGTGATGGGATTGTCTTAAGCCATGATGAAGTCTTGGCATATGATCATCAGTCTAACATCCTCCGAAGTCGAAGTGTGGCTGCCCACGTGGCGGGGTAAATCAAAAACGGTCACACACGTAATGTTCTCATCCCTAGCTGGTGCATTTGTACCATAGTGTTCAAGTGCTTCGGCTGTTGGAATGATCCCTGGAGTCTTTAAGCCCGGGTAATTCAACAACAACAAGAAAATAGTTACATTTTGTTTCTCTAACACGAAAAATAAGTTTAATAGAAGAGGACAATGGTATGGAATGACATCCTTAAATATCCGAAAAGTTATTGTGGAAACTGCAGTTCTGGCATATCATTGACAGACTAAAGAATGATTTGGTAAACAAACCTTTGATGTGACACAAGAAGAAGGCGACGAAGGAGAAAATGACGACACCAAAGAAGAAGAAGATGAAGAAGAAGAAGAAAAGGAAGGAGGAGAGTAAGGAGAAGATGACTGCAGAGTTACTTAAGTTTAGCCTTGCACCCCCTCCGGGATATAGACCGCCAACGAGAGACCTCTACAGCTCCCTGTCTTGTGCCCTTGCCTCCAGCTGGTTCCAAGTGAGGCCCATCCTTTTGGTGTCTGCCAGGAAGAGACCTCCACAGCCCCCTGTCCTGTGCCCTTGCCTCCAGCTGGTTCCAGGTACGGCCCATCCTTTTGGTGTCTGCCAGGAGATCTCTTCGCCAGGTGTTTCTTGGACGGCCTCTTTTTCTTTTGCCTTGGGGGTTCCATGTCAAAGCCTGTCTGGTGGTGTTTGACGCTGGCTTCCTTAGCATGTGCCCAATCCATCCCCATCTTTTACCCCATCTCTCCACTGGCAACTGATTTGTCCTTTGCCACAGATCGGTGTTGCTGATCTTGCCTGGCCGATGAATTTGGAGGATTCTTCTTCAAGACAGCTGTTTATGAATGTCTGTACTTTGTGCATGTGTAATGTAGACTTTGTCATAGACTGCAGTACCGATTTGACGTTGGAATTGAAAATTCTGAGCTTTGTTTGCTGCGACAGGACTCGTGAGCTCCAGATGTTTTTTGAGCTGCAGAAAGGCTGATCTCCCATTGCCAATCCTTGTCTTGACATCTTCATGTGTACCACCTTGTTTGCTGATGATGCTGCCAAGGTAGGTGAAGGAGTCCACTTCTTGCAGCGCCTTTCCCTGGAGTGTGACTGGATCAGCGTTGTTTGCATCGACCCGCAAGACCTTCGTCTTTCCCTTACGGATGATCAGGCCTACCTGTGATGAGGTATCTGCCAGTACCGTGACCTTTTCTTGCATTTGACGGTGATTATGTGACAGCAGGTGAGATCATCAGCGAAATCTAGATCTTCTAGCTGTGTCCATATAATGTCCACTGGGTTCCGTTTCTTCTCTGTTCTGAAGACTGCAGAACAGAAGACAAAATGAAGAAGAAGAAGAACAAAGATTAAAGCCAGAAAATTAACAATAAAAATAAGAATAATTTGAAGAACTGATCGCTTCTCGGCCCTTTGGCTAAGACAATGATTCAGGAACATAACTTTTTGTTTGCACCGTGGTTGGTGTGTTCAGCCCGTCGTACATGGCGAAAGCCGATACGCGACGTTAAACTGAACTGCCATCCAAGAAGAACAAAAATAAGAAGAAAAGGAAGAAGAAGAAGAAGAAGAAGACAGTGAATAAACATTACTCTTCCAAACCGTTGCCTAACAACTTGCCTCCAGCAGCGGACACGAAAGTGGTGAACCAATCCGTGACGTGCACGAGACTGTCCCACGTGACACCGGTCTGCTTCAGGCCCCGGGGGTAGACGAAGACGGTGTGTGAGCGGGTGCCCCCCTCCCAGAAGGACGCCTTGCCGCCCCTCATGGGCCAGTTGATGGACCCGTACTTGGTGGGACCCCCGTTGTCGGAGAGGTAGAGCAGGATGGTGTCCTTCATGATGCCCTGGGTGACGGGAGGAAACGGAAAACGTGTGAGGGGCGCGTCGCACGCGCGCGCACACACAGAGGAGTGAATGGTTGATATTAGGGACTTACTTCCCTTACACGCCAACACACAAAGACGGACAAATGGACAGAGCTTCATCCAGGGTCATGATTATGATGGCGATGATGATGACGACGATGAAGACGAGGAGGACGATAACGACGATGTGAAGACGACGATGACAACGATGATGATGATGATGATAGACTACTTCACAATCCGATGCCTGGGTACGTGATGTTTCCCAATACTCTGTAATGATGATGACGACAACGACGAGATGATGATGATCATTATCATGATCATGCTGATGATGACGAAGATGATGATGATGGTGATGACGACATGACGACAACGATGAATATGAGGAGGAGGAGGAGGACGACGACGACGACGACGACGACGACGTTGGTGCCCCATCTTACCCCTGCAACAATATTTCCATATATACGCCAGCTCGCACTTTACGTTCAGTTTCCGACCCTCTTTCTCTCCAGATCCCTAGGTATAAGCTTTCAACTGTTGGTCGGCGCTCTTTTGCTGTCTCAGGACCGACATCTTGGAACAAACTTCCTCTTTCCCTCCGTCAGCGACCGACCCTCTCTGCTTTCAAATCTAACCTCAAAACCCACCTGTTCCCCCGTCATTGAGGCTCCACAGTCTTTCTCTTCTCCCTCTTGCCTTTAGGTCTGTTTCTGCTGTATACCATTTATGTCATACGTGTGTGTTCGCTTTGTATTGCATTTTTGTTCGAATGCGTTATGAATGCTAACGTGTGTGTGCGCTTTGATTTGATTCATATCAAGACTCAGCGCCGTATAAATACTGTATGTTGTTGTTGGGATGATGATGATGATGATGATGATGATGATAGGAATGCTGCTGCTGCTGCTGCTGCTGCTGCTGCTGCTGATGATGATGATGATGATGATGATAAGAATGATGATGATGCTGCTGCTGCTGATGATCATGATGATGATGATGCTGATGATGCTAATGATGATTCAGATGATGATGATGATGACGATGATCACCTCATCATCCAGGGTCTGTGTGATGTTCCCAATGCTCTCATCCATGGCAGCCACCATGGCACAGTGGATTCGTCGCTTCTCGTCAGTCACGTGCGAACAGTACTTGTCGATATAACTGAAAACAGCACGTGCATAAGAAGACGCATGCGCGCGCACACATACACACGCACACGCACACACACGCGCGCGTGATCTGACTATCTTCTAAATGAAGCTTTTGAAATCTGAAGGCTGGAGACATCTCAGTCTGTCTGCCTCTATCTGCCTCTTTGCCTGCTGCTGTCTGTCCCCCCCCCCCCCCCCCCCCCCCCTACCAAGGTCTCATAAACTAGTTTCTTAAAGATGTTAACCAGTTAACCATCAATTTTGTCTATTCAAGTTCTTTTGAAAGCAGCCAATGATTTTCACAGATATAAGATATACAGTCTCCAGATATGCGTTTCATACTATAAACAGAAGGCGAATGGGAATTTTATAGATACATGGATTGGATCATTGTCTTTGTTCATTGTATTTGATTGAAATTTGACTTATCAGGTATATTCTGTATAATGTTAGTATTGTTCTTGCCATACGGTAAACTCGTTGGTTCATATTTGATCATTCATGGATCGCTTATGATTGATGGTCATTTGGTTTGATTACTATAATTACTATCATTAATTAGTGATGCAGGATTAATACCTTGGGTTATTTCTCATCACCCCAACCAGTCATTTTATTGAATTGTAGCCAATCACAGTGGCTTATGTTAAAAACCTTTCAGTGTTCAGTGTGTTCTCTCTCACTTTTGCACACACGCACACGCACGCACGCACCGCGCACGCGCACACGCACGCACACACACACACACACACACACACACACACACACACACACACACACACACACACCGCTGGTTGGCCTCCCAGGGGGAGTGTGCGTTCTGGTAGGCCATGTAGACGAAGAAAGGCTTCTTGTCTCGGCTCTTGATGATCTCCTGCACGCGCGCCGTGTGCAGCTCAGTGGAGTAGCGTCCCTTGTTCTCCCAGGCGATGCGGCCATTGTCCCGGAAGTCGAACGACACGCCGTCAGAGCCTGCAAAGGATGATGGGAGATAAGGCATTCAATTAAATGGACATTTTCAATATCACTCAGCATTCAATGTTCTTTTACATGTTCAGTTTTAATTCATGCATCCTTGTGGGGCAAGATCTTCGGGGTTATGAAAGGAAATGACTTTGCATCACGTGAAATGATGCTCGACGGAATCAAGACCTGCACACCATACTGGGCCGACCATTGCTTGAATGCCAGCACGACAGAGAAATGGAATGTCTTAGCGATATCGTACACGACAGGCTATCAAACACACCGTTGCGGGACACAGATAGACAGCGGTTTAAGTTGAACAGGCAGTAAAGATTTTATTCTTTTCAAATACCTTTTTTTTCTGGCAGCAAACTGTGGCGAGGGATCTTTAACTTGTTGACAGTCATTGTGACACCGGCAGACTCGCAATTCTTGCAGTTCTTGACGTTTCATACATAATTATTGTGTCTTGCGGAACGAACATGATGGAGATTCAGAGAGACCTATGCATTTTATGAACATGAAAAGACAAAAAGCATGCACGCGCATAAACTGGCATAGGCCTACCCACTGACCGGAATGGGTGTGGTACCCCTGCTCTCCACTGAGGAAGCCATAGAAGGTGTCGAAGCCTCTGTATCTGGGGGTCAGCTTCCAGTTGCAGAATCCCAGGTGCCACTTGCCCACGGCGTGCGTCCTGTAGCCCAGCCCCCGCAGCACCTCCGGCATCAGCGTCACCGACTGGTTCAGCCAGCGAAGGTACGTGCCCTTGATCTTGCCCGCCTGCATGCCGATCTTGTACGAGTACCTGAAAGACAGGACAGCTATGTCAAATACCAGTACCTAAAAGTAGGTACTATGATTGTAATCATTCGTAGCTAGCTTTAGTCTTGCGTGCCGATCTTGTACGAGTACCTGAAAGACAGGACAGCTATGTCAAATACCAGTACCTAAAAGTAGGTACTATGATTGTGATCATTCGTAGCTAGCTTTAGTCTTGCATGCCGATCTTGTACGAGTACCTGCAAGACATGACAGCTATGTCAAATACCAGTAACGGAAAGTAGGTACTATGATTGTGATCATTCGTAGCTAGCTTTAGTCTTGCATGCCGATCTTGTACGAGTACCTGCATCTCGCTCTCTCTCTCTCTCTCTCTCTCTCTCTCTCTCTCTCTCTCTCTCTCTCTCTCTCTCTCTCTCTCTCGCTCTCGCTCTCTCTCTCTCTCTCTCTCTCTCTCTCTCTCTCTCTCTCTCTCTCTCTCTCTCATCTCTCTCTCTCTCATCTCTCTCTCTCTCTCTCTCTCTCTCTCTCTCTCTCTCTCTCTCTTCACTCACCGTCCACTCAGCAGAGCGGATCTGGTGGGAGTGCAGGTCTGCAAGGTGTAGGACTGGTTCAGGGTCAGGCCTCTCTGCGCAAGCGCAGTGAGGGCTGGCGTTTTCATTTCCGGGTCATTGACCTCGTAGTCCCCCCAGCCCACGTCATCCGCCATCATGATGATGATGTTGGGCTGGCGCGCGCAATTTACATATGACGTCATGGCCACGAGGGCCAACAGAGCCGCAGTCCACGAGACGTAGCCCATGGTTGTGTCCCTTGAGTGATCTTCAGTTTTGGAAGAAAGATTTGGATCAAGTTACGTGAAAGTGGTGTTTTACGTGCTCTCGGTCATAGACACATATGGGACATAAAATTTTGTAAATACAAAGATGGTGGGAACAATACTGGCTGCAATGCCCGGAGGCAGTGCAACACCAGTACAGTCCCGAGTTTTTAATATTATAGATAGGTGTAGCGGTAACCATGCCTCAGTTAAACCTCATCGGCTATGGCACCGCCACAAGTAAGATCAAGTTACGGGTGAAAATGACACTAAATACTAGAACTATTGTCAAAGTTAGACAAATACGGGCAGTTCATTATCGAACGATACTTGTAAGGTAAAGCGTGTAACATGTTTTTTGGTGTGAAATTATAAAGCGACGTGATACTGATAGGCACTCGTTCCACGGGAAGGACCAATCGTCAGGAACTTTGTTCTTAAAAACATTAAGGGTTCCACCAAAAGAACGTTAATCTCAACCATTCATCCTTTTATACACTTGTTAAATCGACAAATCAGCGTGCATCGACAGCGTGCATTGCATGGGACTGATTTTGAGAAATGAGAAATTCAAGGGAAATTTATACTTGTAGATTAAAATACTTAGTGGTAGATCCGATTTGGACTTCATTTCTGGTGTAAACGATATTTCTCCTAGTCTATGTTATTTTATTCTCTTTATGGAATCTTTGCCATTTTCTTTTGGATTGTGTGCCTAAAATTGGGAGAAATCTGATCTTTAAAATTATGAAGAAAATATGATTTGCCTAGTGACGTGTTGATTGTTTTTTAATAAGTCTTTTTAAGCTTGATTTTGTCTAGTTATTTTTGTGTAACATTTCCCCCCCCAAAAAAAAAAAAGAAGAAGAAAAAAGTCTTACCTGATTTTTAAAAAACCTCTTGCAGCGTGAAGAAAAAGGGGATGGTCAGAACAGTAGCCACAAGAAGCGACAGTGTCCTCACTCCGACTTTTGAACTGACCAGCCGATGTCACTTTTAAACTAGCTCTTAACAATGTATGTCAAACCGGTGTGCTTTGACAGTTTTATTTATGGGCATCAATTAAGAGTTATTAACCTTGGGAGCAGCATGTCATGACCTTTCTGAGTCTATTAGCTCTCTCTCTCTCTCTCTCTCTCTCTCTCTCTCTCTCTCTCTCTCTCTCTCTCTCTCTCTCTCTCTCTCTCTCTCTCTCTCTCTCTCTCTTGCTCGCTCGCTCGCTCACTCTCTCTGTTTCCCTCTTTCTTTTCTCTCTGTCTTTTTCCCTTTCTGTCACTGTCTCTGTCAGTGTCTCTGCCTCTCTCCATGCCTGCGTCTGTCTATACATCTCTCTGCCTCCGTTTGTCTGTCTGTCTGCATCTCTGTGCTGTGCATGAGTGCTTGCGCGTGCGAGCGTGTGTGCGTCTGTGTGTGAGTGTATGCGTGCGTGCGTGCGTGTGTATGTGTGTGAGAGAGGGGGGAGAGAGAGAGAGAGAGAGAGAGAGAGAGAGAGAGAGAGAGAGAGAGAGAGAGAAGAGAGAGAGAGAGAGAGAGAGAGAGAGACAGACAGACAGACAGAGAGACAGAGACATTAAGAGAGAGTTTATTGTGCATGCGTCTATGTCTATTCGTGCGTGTCCGCGTGTGCGTGATTTGGGTTTATGTATGTATAATATATGTGAGCGCGTGCATGCGTGCAAGTGTATGCTTTGCAATACATTAATCATTAGCGAAGACAGGAGATGGATAAGAAGGCATGGGGAGGAGCATAAAACGACGCCTATGAAAGGGAGAAGTAGAGATAGATGACAGTGATTTATTGGACGATTAATATATAATAAGTATGATGACGTCTTTTCTCGAAACAAAAACGCAATGGACACACTTATGCCTGTTCAATAATTAGTTCTAATATATTATGCGTAGCCTATTATCCAGAATGACCTCCAGGCTTGTCTTTTTTAAATCAACAAACAACCCAAAGCACTCTTCTTTTCTATTTGGATGACTGGTCGAATTATTTGTTAATTTATTAATTGATTGATTGATTGATTATCTGGAATGAATTCCAAGCTTTGCCGTGAAAGCAACAAACAGCCCAAAGCATTTTTTTTTTTTTAATTGGCTGACTGATTGATTAATTGATTGATCGATCGATTGATCGATTGACTGTAGGGGTGGATAAATACATGGGTGGACGGGTGGATAAACAGATGGATGGATGGGTGGATGGATGGATAGCAGGATTGACGGTTGCGGGGTTGAATGGATGAATAGAAGTATGGATAGTGGAAAGAAACATAGATGGATGGATGGGTTAATTGGGTTGTTCTTTGAGTACCAGATAATGTCTTCAAATTAGCCAAAGGAGACATTGTAAACGAAAGCGTCGCAACAAGAGAAATGCATCAAAGTTGTCTAGAATTTCAAAACTCAAGTTTCAATCCGTAACTTGGGACACATTTAGATTTTGTTTTGTTTTGTTGGTTTTGGAGAACATGTTTCAAAACCTTTTTACGTTTCTGTTTTAAGACCAAGGACAAAACTTAATCATCTCCAGAACTTATATAACGATGCCCGTAAAAGACCCAGAGGAAGCTAAGAAAGCTTGTGTACGTGTATGCACATGAGTGCGGTGTTGGATTTTCAAGGTCAGCAAAAATAAAACACCCCAAAATCAAAAGAAGAATGATAGAATGATATATATTGTATCATGTTTCAGAGGTAGCTTTTCTTTATTTTCATTTCTCTGACGCACAAACGTGTGCTGATCAAAAGGTTGTTTTAACTGACGCATAAATGCGACCTTGGCAGTGAATGGTTAAGTGAGGCGGATAGTAAAGCTACCTTTTTTCATCTCAGGATGGAAATCAAAAGCTTCAGATGTTTATTACCTTATTGATTTTTTCCTCTTAGTAGGCAAAAAAAAAATCTTTCATAAGGAAATGGGTGTGCGAAATCATAAACTTCCTTAGGGATGTCCAAAAATTCACCGACGTTTTTGTGGTGTCAAAATACGTTTACCAAATTCCATGGAAATGGGCACATACAGTATTATTGTTGACTAAATAAACGTGTTCACAAACAAACAGACCAAAAAAAATCGAGAAATTACACGTTTATTTTTGTACATTCATAGCCTACATACACATTTAGACAGAAGCAAAGCTGCAGGTTCCTTGGCGGAGGTTCAAGCAAATCCCATCCTCTCTGACGTATGAGATGGTAATTTACTTCGCTGACAAAAAAAATAGAAAAGAAATAGAACGTGAAAACGCTACATTACCACCCAAGCGGCAACATGCTCGAATCTAGTGACCTTGACCTTTGACTAATGACCTTCATGTTTGAGCTTGGCCTAGATATCTCAGCTACCTATCCGCATGCAAAATGTAAGGTTCATAGTTCCCTCGTTTCAAACGCTATCGTGTTAACATACAAACATACATAATTAAATAGTAACATGCGTGCATGGTCATATATCAGGGGGACAAAAACCCAACAGACATACACCACTCTAAACATTAACCACCGTTCGCGTCGCGGCTGGTTAAAAATGTTATTTTTTGACTGTTAACAATACCCCTACAAACTAGGGCGTGAAAACCCCAGATCAGTCATCCACGCGGCAGCACTTTGGGCTCCAGTGACCTTGACCTTATTACCTTTATCTTCGAACTTGGCCTAGATAATCGTAACTACCTATCAGAGTGAGGGTACTAGGTCCCTCCCGGTTCAAACGTTATCGTGCCAACATAATGGGCAGCTTAGGACGATAAATTGACCACCAGAGGGCAGTCCAACCGTTAGGGGCTTATCACGCGATATTCTTAGTTGGGCGTAGTGAGAGAGAGAGAGATGGAGATGAGTCCCACCCTCGCAGTCCAACCGTTAGGGGCTTATCAGGCGCTATTCTTAGTTGGGCGTAGTGAGAGAGAGAGGGGGGGAGATGAGTCCCCACTCTCTCTCTCTCTCTCTCTCTCTCTCTCTCTCTCTCTCTCTCTCTCTCTCTCTCTCTCTCTCTCTCTCTCTCTCTCTCTCTCTCTCTCTCTCACACACACACGCTCTCTCTCTCTCTCTCTCACTACGCCCAACTAAGAATAGCGCATGATAAGCCCCTAACGGTTGGACTGCCCTCTGGCGGTCAATTTATCGTCCTAAGTTGCCCATTGAACAAAGGGTGAATACTCTCTTTCTAAATAACTCCCCTCCACCGTGTTAACATAGTCAGCCAGCTAGATAATCAGCCAGCCAGAGGAACTGACAGCGGTGAAAACATGAAGCAGATTTTGATGCAGCAGCTGCTTAAAAAATAAACGTAGACATGTGCTTCTTTACGTACCCTCATGCTAAAGAGATCAATCCGATCAGATTTAGTAGGCAATATGTTCTTTTGATCTCCAGGGGACAGCGACCAGTTCGGCCTTCCCTTGAGGTCATTCTGACAATGTCCAAGGGTCTGGCCAGCTGGCGTTATGTGGCAGCCATTAAACGTCCCTCGCTTCGCCCTTCGGAAACTTCAAAAGAACTGCTCACTTCCCCCCAAAAGGGGAGACAATTAACGGTGGTATAATTGATCTTAATATGGTAGAAATGGGGAAAGACGTCGACACACGCGCGCACATATCTGTTTTATTATTATACGCACGCACGAGCGCTTGCGCACATACTGACCGTTCAAATCAGGGTGTTTAAAAAAAAATTCAAATCAGTTTATTTTAGCCATCCTTTGACAATTTGTGTAAGCGTTAAAGGCAATAAACAGATAAATAATTATGTTTCCTATCTTAAAGCATTTTGATGCTTTTATTGTTGTTGTTGTTGTTGTTGTTCCCTGGCTTAACGACTCCAGGGATCATCCCAACAGCCAGAGCGCTTAAACAATTCAGTACAAATGCACCAGCTAGGGATGATAACATTACGTGTGTGATCGTTTTTGATTACCCCGCCATGTGAGCAGCCACACTACGTCTTCGGGGGAATTTAGACTGATGATGTTATGCTGGGAGCTTGTCATGGCTTAAGACAATCCCCGCACAACCATTCAGAGCATAACAACATTTTGATGTAGCCTTGGCGTTCTAGCTTATGTCAACTGGTCTGACACAGCCTCATGCCAAGGCAAGTTGATGATTTTAACTAGAGCGTTCAGACGCTATAGAATGTCACCTGTTGCCATCGAACAGCGCTATATAAGCTTCATTTGTTATCATTATTATTATTATTATTATTATTATTATTATTATTATTATTATTATTTATTATTATTATTATTATTATTATTATTATTTTCTGCTCCACACGGTCCAATTTTCTGCTTGACTGACATTCGACAACATGACCTTAATGTTCTAACTTGGCCTAGATATCCTAATTGCCTATCCGCATGCAACATCTGGGTCCCTCCGTTCAAAAGTTATCGTGTTAACATACACAGATAGTCAGTTATTATTATTATTATCATTAATTTTTTTTAAATTATTATTTTTTAAATTTATTATTATTATTATTATTATTATTATTATTATTATTATTATTATTATTATTATTATTATTATTTCTATTTTGTTCACTCTTAAATTCTTCTTTTGCATTCACAGTTGTAATAAGTTTCTAAATGATATTGATTAGTAATACCTTTAATTTTGTTCATCATTACATTACTTGGTTTAAATGCAGTCTCCGTCTGTTCAATCAATTGTGCAACTATGATGTAAATTTAAGGAGCACGGTATAAGCTTCGAGCTTGTTGTTGCTCTAATTGGTCAGTCAACCCGACAGCCAGGGATGAACAGACAGTCATACACGTCACTAAAACATTACCAGATTCGCCTCGCTAATGCGAACTCTTTTTTTTAATTGTTCACAGCATGAATTAACAAAATTGAAACACGACTTCTTTTCTGCAAAACATTTGGGGTTTTTTTTTCCTTTGAATATACGAAGTTACATTGTAAGCCTAGAATGGAGCTCCTCCTCAATTCGCATTTCGCATTATCACATCATGTCGGTCAAAGTCTTAAAGGGCCAGCCACACGTCCGCTAATATCGCCGACTGTACGATACGATTCGATCACGTGGTCTCCAAGAACAAAATGTGATTGACGCATGGAGATCACGTGATCGAATCGTATCGTAAAGTCGTGCGATTTTAGCGGACGTGTGGCTGACCCTTCAGTCGTCCTATTTATGACAACTTTATATATATGTATGGTGATTACAGTTAGGTACGCATAGTTTGTGTGTATATGTGCGCAAGCACACAGACATATACACACAACACACACAGGGACGCAAGCACATTATTCACACCCATTTCATTTATAATATACATTCTGCATAATCCTTGCTTGGACTTGTACCGTCACGCAATTAACGCATAGATAACCCCGATCATAGAATTAGGTGATCATCATGCGCGTCTTTGCAATTCATGGTTTCTATTCTTCGTTTTATGACTACCCCCCCACCCCCACCCCCACCCCCTTGTGTAGCCACGGATTACTTACATAAGCCAATTATTCGGGGTTTTTTTCTTTCTTTCTTCCCCTTCGCTTCACGAAACGATAGTTCGAGTGAACTAATGTCATTAACCCTTTCACCGCCAAAGTCGCATTTTAGCACCACAGTGATTATAATACCTATGTCACTAAAAGACATCAAATTGTCTATTGTCCAAAGACCCTATTGTCTTAGTTTTGGGAAGTAAGGATAGACCTTAGTTTTATATATTTTACAGAAGAATCCCCAATACTGCAGATGGATTTTGTTCTCTACCCAGGTAAATTTAATGGAAATGTTTGGCTGACAAATGGCTGGCGGTGAAAGGGTTAATTAAACACATTATTCACTTTTGCTGACACTAGCATCGCAACTAAAACGAAATGGGAAAACCATTTGAAGTTTAGAACTACCATCCCATCTCCTCTTTGTCCACGCATTTGTTTTTAATTAAACCTCTTTCCCCACGCCTTATTCGTTTATCTATTAATTCATTTTCTTTGTCCCCACCCCCCGTCCTCTCTCTCCCCGTCTTCAATCTACCTCATTTCCACCCCACCACTACTTTCTTATACGCACTTCACAGAAACAGCAGCAGATGCAAAAATAAAATAAAAAAGAAAGCATTATGATGTCTTTATTGCCAGCCGCGGGCGAAGCTGGTAATGTTTTCACGGGGAGTCTTTTGTATAAACAGTTCCCCCACCTTCTGGAGGTTCTGTGCTTGTAACTTTCTCTAAACTGTCAATTGTTTTTTTTACTCTGTCTTTTCCCTTTGCTTACTCTCATCTACTATCTTTCTTGCCTTACTGTTCCATTCTCCTGTGTTTTTTTGTAAAAATTCTTTCCAAGAAACGCTTTCAACAAGATTTCCTCCAGCCGAAGTCGGACTTCCTGTGCCTAACTACTTCTAAGTAAGGCGCATAACGGCATCATGACGCATCTGCGCTCATAATTGACAGGAAACTGAGCGATCGAAGAAGAAAAAAAAGAAGAAGAAAAATTGATTGATTTAACTTTTTAATGCACATTTTTAGGCACATTGAAGGCCTTTTTTTAATTTGTTTTTACAAATCCACCCATTTAAATAATATAAATAAAACGTAACGAGGAAAAAAACAAATAATAAAAGAAATAAAATACTTATAACAATTTACGCAAATAGTCACACAAGGAACTCTCTCTCTCTCTCTCTCTCTCTCTCTCTCTCTCTCTCTCTCTCTCTCTCTCTCTCTCTCTCTCTCTCTCTCTCTCTCTCTCTCTCTCTCTCTCTCTCTCTCTCTCTCTCTCTCTCTCTCTCTCTCTCTCTCTCTCTCTCTCTCTCTCTCTCTCTCTCTCTCTCTCTCTCTCTCTCTCTCTCTCTCTCGATACACACATGCACACAGACACGCATACACACACGCGCGCGCGTACCCATATGTATACACATGCAGACACACTCGCACAAATCTACACACACATGCCTGTACGCACGCACGTACATACGCACGCGTTTATTTTTTTTAACAATGCAGCTGCGAGTAGGTTAATTAAGCGTAGTCATACGTATAAAAAGCTTAATGCCTTAATTTCACTTTTGAATGACGATATAGGAGGA
>CM065684.1:10625961-10633461 GCA_017654935.2 Phymorhynchus buccinoides
ATTATGCACGTGCAAGCACTGCTGTTTATGTGTGAGATGCTGTCTCTTGCTTGGCTTTATAAGAAGACATACCACCAGTATTAGGCCTGATTTGACAATGCCTCCACGACGAAAATTGAGCGAGTTGGATAGGGGACGAGCTGTTGCATGGTTCCAAGATGGTGTTCCCAAGCGAGAAGTGGCCAGGCGACTTCAGGTGTCCATCTCGGTCATTGTCAGACTGATTCAACGCTTCACAGCCACTGGGAGGGTCCATGAAAGACGCAGATCTGGTCGACCGAAGAAGACAACTCCACGTGAAGATCGTCTCATTGAACGACAAGCCCTGCAGACAAGAACAGCCTCTTCCAGCATCATTCGAAGGCAGCTGAGGGTGGCTACTAACATCAACATCAGCCAGCAGACCATACGGAACCGCCTTCATGGGTTTAACCTCCGTTCTCGTCGCCCAGCTGTACGGCCACGCTTAACTCCAGCCCATAGGGCAGCACGCCGCGCCTTCTGCAGACGTCACGTGAGGTGGACACGTCAGCAATGGTCCCAGGTCCTGTTCAGTGATGAATCACGCTTCACCCTGAACCACAACGACGGCCGACTGAGGGTCTGGAGGCGCCCAGGGGAACGCTTTATTGACGCCACTGTCCAAGAAAAGGTGGCCTTTGGTGGAGGTTCTGTAATGGTCTGGGGGGCCTTCAGCCTTCACCACAGAACACCCTTGTATCATGTACAGGGTAACCTGACTGGCCTCCGATACCAGGATGAGATCCTTCGACCGCTGGCTGTGCCTACACTGCAGCAGATGGGACCGCCGGCTGTCTACCAGGATGACAACGCTCGCCCCCACAGGGCAAGGGTGGTCAACGACTTCCTGCAGCAGTCTGGAGTCAACAGAATGGAGTGGCCAGCATGCAGTCCCGATCTCAACCCGATTGAGAACCTCTGGGATGAGCTGGATCGCAAAGTGAGGAGCAACCACCCCCCTCCCAGGGATGCCCAGCACCTCTACCAGATGCTGCAGGCTGAGTGGCAGGCGCTTCCACAGAGGATCTTCACCACCCTGGTCAACTCCATGAGGACTCGCTGCGTCGAGTGCCAGAACAGCCATGGCGGATACACGCATTACTGAACTTTTGGGAGCATCAGAATGCCCTGTCTTGTGATTTCAATGACTTTGGGAAATCAAATTTCGATACGTACCCACTTTGATCAAATGTACAGACCAAACGATTGCTCGAAATTGAAGGCAATTGTGTATCGTTATCACTAAAGCATTGAATTAAATGTTGGCCAAAATTCAACGCATTGGCTTTCTTATTTGGAAAGTTATGAATTAGTTTGCAAGTGATCCTTAACTTTTTGTGGATAGCTTACATAAGATTTGAGACCAAGTGAACTTAGGCTCACTGAACCAGATTCTGTTTTGTTTAGACCGAATGAGATTAGACCAAGTGAACTTAGACTCCAAAAGACGCTCCCGTACAGAAGACGTGTTGATTGTGTGGTTGTGTATCTGCCTCAGAGAGACAGAGAGAACGGGGGGTACAGAAAGGGTATGGACATAGAAGCGCACACACTCACGCACGTACGCACGCACACAGACACACACACACACTCACATACACGCACGCACACACACACACACACGCACGCACGCACGCAACAGACACACACACACAAACGCACGCACACAAACGCACACACACACACGCACGCTCGCACGCACACACAGAGACACACACACACACACAAACGCATGCACACAAACGCACGCACGCACGCACAAACCCACTCACACGCACACGCACGCACACGCACACACGCACACACGCACACACACACACACACACACACACACACACACACACACACACACACACACACACACACCTACAATACATATTTAAAAGATAAAAAAGATTCTGAACAAATTGCTGAAAAGAACAAAGTAAACAATCATAGCAACAGAGTAAATGAAAAACCTAAGGAAGAATACTGCTCAAGGATTTTTTGTGACATCGAAGTTCAAGACCACAAAGATCTACAGAAAACATGGAAAAAATTAAAAGAAATGAAAAATGGAATTGGAAATAAAATTGGAAAATAATGAGTTTCCCTCACATTTTGAAAAGGCTGAAGCATTTGTACATATTTTCGCAAAAAATAGTAACAATGAAGGCCTCTTAGAAAACCAAAAAATATACAGAGAAAAAATGGACAATAATGAATATAATGGAAAAAGTCCTAATAACAATACATAATTATGCTCCCATAACTTTTCAGGAAACGAAAGACGCAATTTCCACCCTTCCAAAATGGTATAATACTAATACAACAGGCTGGCTTCAGAAAAGGCAGATCAACGGTTGATCATCTAGTACAAATTACTTCACAGATCAAACATCAGTTTTCCCATAGAAAAAATGTACTTGCCACTTTTTTTTTTATATTAGAAAGGCGTACGACCAAGTTTGGCATTCAAAACCTCTGAATAAATGTAAATCAATAGGCCTTTCAGGGTGTATGTACAATTACTTAAAAACCTTCTTAAGTGATAGAACAATACAGACTAAGGTAGGTAATGTGTATTCCAACCAAAGACATCTCCAAATGGGAATACCACAAGGAGCTGTGATAGCTCCAATCCTTTTTAACAATTTGATGCACGATCTTCCAAAAGCAGTGTCAAAAATGTTGAACTTGTGCAATATGCTGATGACATCTGCATATGGATGAAAGTTACTCTAAAAAGACATACATCTGTTAGATCAATCAACTATGTTAAAAAGATATATCAAAATGAACTGGACAAAATTAGTAAGTGCATGAATGAAAACGGATTAGCCCTTTCGCCTGAAAAATCGCATATGGTTCTCTTCAATACTGGTTATGACCCTAACCCTCTACCTTCTTTTCAAATTGATGGATTGCGCCTTGAATATAAAAAAAGTTGTAAAACTTTTAGGAGTAAATTTAACTTCTAAATTGAGCTGGCACTACCAAAGAAAGTGTTCTGACAAAAGCCAGAAAAGGTTTCAAGTGACTTCAAATGGTGAGTCAACAACCATGGGGAAAAGATAGTATAGAACTTGCACATTTAGTAACTGCACTAGTAAGATCTAAGTGACTTCAAATGGTGAGTCAACAACCATGGGGAAAAGATAGTATAGAACTTGCACATTTAGTAACTGCACTAGTAAGATCTAAGTTACTTCAAATGGTAAGTCAACAACCATGGGGAAAAGATAGTATAGAACTTGCACATTTAGTAACTGCACTAGTAAGATCTAAATTATCTTACGCTCAGGAAAAAAATGTTTCAGCCCCCAAATATTTAATAAAAAAAGTTGCAGAACATTGACAGTAAAGCTTACAAGCTAGCTCTGGGTGTTCCTGTTCATGCCTCAACATTAAGAACTTACACATACATTGGAATATTACCATTTGAAGAAAATATGAAACTTGCGTCCGCAAAATATATTCTAAGAAGTTATACAACACAAAATTCGTGTGTAAAGGAAACTCAATTAAAATCAGAAATAGACTTTCCTAAGCGGGCACGGAAAATTGATTCTCTGACAACAATAGGCTCATATACGTCTGATTTGTTTACAGATGCGGGTGTTGAACCCAGAAAAGTAGCCCGTCAGATAACTTATTGCACAATTCATAAATGGGAGCATCTTATGATATTGAATACACATATTTAAGAAAATGTGATGGGCCTTTGCATGCTACCAACATATGTTAAGACACATATAAATGAAACTTATGTAAATCATCTCAAAATATATACAGATGGCTCTGTACTTGACAATCATTTATCAGGTGCTGCATTCGTCATTCCATCGTTAAAAATAGATCAATCATATCATATAGGAAATACGTTTTCTATATTTACCGCAGAACTTGTTGCCATTATTATGGCATTAAATTATCTTCTTAGTTTTCCATTTTCCATCTTTCAGATATTATTTTGTGTTGATTCAAAATCTGTCTTACAAGCCATAAAATATTCCCATACAAGAGTGAGAGGAGCACTTATATCAGAAATTCACCATTTAATTCATTTTGTGTCTTTGCGTGGTTCTTCTATTGACTTTTGTTGGGTCCCATCACATTGTGGATTATCTGCAAATGAAAGATACAACAAACAAACAACTACAGACAAGTGCAAAGTGACGTTATTTTATTCACAAGACACAAAACAAAACTACTGGATATTTCGGCGAACGCGCCTTTAGCAACATAGACAAACAATTAAACAGCAAACATCAAATATAGCAAAAGGAGCAAAAAGCAGGCAACAGAAGGAGCAAAAAACCATCAAGATCAAAATAAAAAAACAATACTTCCCCTCTACAGTCCAACAAGTATTGGGTTTTTTTATTTTGATCTTGATGGCTTTGATAAATCTGATAAATCTGCGCAGTAAGGATTGACCTTATTCTAAAAAAAAATTAATGTGTCACAGAGAAATCCCACAATATTGCAGATTAATTATTTTCTGTAACCAAATAAATGTTATGGAAATGTTTGGTTCAATGGCTGGCGGTGAAAGGGTTAAAGACAATTCGCTTTCCTTTGTTTCAAAGAAAAGCTGTCGACAGCGATTGTTCTTTCTTCTCTGCGTGTTTGTGTGTGTGTGTATTTTGATGGTCAGTTATTCCCAAGCCATAAACGGACAATACGTCACACACAGCACGCGCAGAAACGACAAGGAAATGACGCATGCGCACAGAAGGTTATAAGGGAGACGTGAATGGAAAGGGGACAGTGCTTAATTGGACACTGTCCCTGCGAGGCACTCGAACATTCGTGCACACTGCTATTTTCCCTTCTTCTGAAAAAACCCAACAAACCCAGGTAAGTTGGTCAGTCAACTAGTGATGATTCGCATTTGCTCAGTGATTAAGTAAAAAGGCATCATTTAATTTCGAAGAAGGTGTTAACATGATTTACCATCAAGATGATCTAAACGTTATGAAACGACGACTGTTTGTTTTAAAAGATTTGCAACTCAAAGAAAGGCGCATGGTTCATCAAGAAGGATTTCTCAGCCCAGCTGAGCTGCACATTTCTGTCCCGGGTTAGGACATTAATTCCTTTCTCATCAAATGAGAGGCAAAGTCTGCAAGAGAGAGAGAGAGAGAGAGAGAGAGAGAGAGAGAGAGAGAGAGAGAGAGAGAGAGAGAGAGAGAGAGAGAGAGAGAGAGAGAGAGAGAGGGGGAGACGAGAGAGAGAGAGAGAGAGAGAGAGAGAGAGAGAGAGAGAGAGAGAGAGAGAGAGAGAGAGAGAGAGAGAGAGAGACGAGACAGTCAGACAGACAGACAGAGAGAGAGAGAGAGAGAGAGAGAAAGAGATGGGCAGACAGAGAGACAGACAAACATACAGACAGAGACAGAGAAAAGATGAGTTTTCCGTTTCTATAAAACTGCCTGTAACCGAAACACCACCTAGTATCAAACGCTATGTATGGTATATCCGGTAAAGGTCAAGAACTTCACCTTTACCGGTATATCCACCTAAACAACCAATTCAAAAAGGCATCCATTGTCAGACTGAACCTGGGTTGTAAATTCAAACGCTTAAATGTGCTTAAATGCTTATGATTAAATAACGATTTCCCGCTTCGTCCGTTTGACCCAAATGTATCTTTCTTCCAGGCGAAGAGCGTTCACGTTCACACAAAGGGGGGTAACCATGGGTAGCGTTGTTTGGACGGGAGCGTTGCTGCTCCTCGTGGCCATGACGTCATATGTAAATTGCGCGCACCAGCCCAACATCATCATCCTGATGGCGGACGACGTGGGCTGGGGGGACTACGAGGTCAACGACCCGGAAATGAGAACGCCCGCCATCACTGCACTTGCGCAGAGAGGTTTGACCTTGAACCAGTCGTACACGTTGCAGGCGTGCACCCCGACGAGGTCGGCTCTGCTGTCTGGAAGGTACGTCACCGATGGGGGAAGGAGCTGTATTCTTTGCCTGTCAGGAACTAGTAGTATATAGCCACAGGAAATTATCTGCCCCTGACTGAGTCACTGTAGGTGGCATCAAAAAGCATAACATGTCACAAAGAGTGATTTCTTCGCAGCCTACCAAACCTTGCGAAGAATGAAGCCAACTTTCTCACTTCCCACCTGGAAGGTAAAAAGGTGGGAAGTGCTAAGCATGGTAACACTAGGCAGAGAGTGATCCCCACCTGTAGTGTAGGTGAAAAGGTGGGAGTAAAAAAACAAAAAACAACCCGGCCTCAGTCAGCTGCGGAGTAATCACTCTTTGTATGGTGGCATGGTCAGGTCAGTCCGAAAATGATCGCCCTTTCGTGTCGCCAAGACGGTAGTACACAGCCTGAGGGCCTCTTGGCTGCGAGAGTGTGGATGTGTATCGGGCAAGGTACCGGGTTTCTTGAAAACGGTCGTCATTATCATAGCCGTTGTCATTATAGTACATCCCTTGATGTGCTGGGTGTCCTTGTCCTACACCAGTAGCGTGATAGCGAACAGTGGGTGGGCAGAGTACCTTTATTTACACATTAACCCTTTCAACGCCAAAGTCACATTTTAGCACCACAGTGATATAACACCTATGTCACTAAAAGGCATCAAATTGGGGTCTATTATTCAAAGACCCTATTGTCTTAGTTTTGGGAAGTATGGATAGACCTTATTTTATATCTGTCGCAGAAGAATCCCCAAATACTGCAGATGCATTTTGTTCTCTACCCAGGTAAATTTAATGGAAAATTTTGGCTGAAATATGGCTGGCGGTGAAAGGGTTAAGGTACTCTACGGGTGGGTCTACAGAGGACAGGCCAGACCACAAGAGCCATCAGTCAAGCAGTATTTGACTTTATTTATCGGTTAATTAAGATGCAAATCAACACCACCACCCCCGCACCCTCAACGTCTTGGTTCAATGCGGATTTGTTTCTCCAGTCGCGCCTTTATAATTCTACTATTAGCTAACGCATGCTTTGATTGATTTAAAGGATGCAAATTAACTTTAAATGATGTGACCCTGCACCACGAAATGGAAACTGACCCTTCCAAGAATATTACACAGTTGGAATCTTCAGACAAGTCTCTTTCTAATGATACAAGAACCATTCTTGTATCATTTTCCGTTCCAGAGTTATGAGCATTTAAAGTTAGTAAGGTGAGTGTCGGCCATTTTGAGAAATCACAGTCTAAAGTCTAGCCTAGTTGAAGAAAATGCATTGACCTACTCGTTTTAAAACACTTATAAGACCATTTAGAGACAACAATAAAGCTTGTTCTTTATAAAAATGAAATATAAGATGCTAGAGAACACGAAAATGCCCATCACTCAAAATTGACAAAAAAATTATATTTTTGACTTTCCAAGCCTGTTGTGAGAAACTATCCCAGCGACTTAATGTCCCTTTCGTGGTGCTGGGTCACACATAGAAAACGAATGAGGCTTATGTGCTCAATGTGCAGTAAGAAAGGAAAGACGAAACCCCCCCGGAAAGAACCA
>CM065684.1:10641472-10668972 GCA_017654935.2 Phymorhynchus buccinoides
AGGCAGATTTTGTCTCTGAAAAAAAACCCTCACGCAGTTTATATCATTATGTCCGCTGCCTGTCTTATCTCAGCTTTCTTAGATTATTTTTGTTCTTGAATTTCTCAGCTCTAAAGTCAAGATTATTTCAAAAACTTTTTCTTTTTTTTGCAAGTCGTGATTTGTTTTTCTCCTTTTTTCAAAATCAAACAAGTGTGAAAGCTGGTCTTATCAAATGGCTTTGTCAATGAAACCACTCTTCCCTTTTGCAAGTTAAAACTTCAGGTTGGATAGCATGCTTACAGCAAATGTAAATACTTTTTCCGTTTCTGAACATGTCATCGAGCTCTAGTCAATTTCATACTTCATCATCAAATGTATTCTATTGTATCAGAAGCCAATGGTGAGTAAACACACACCCACACTCCCCCACCCTCCATACACACCAGCACCACTCTCCAGTTGTCCCAAATTAAATTTATGACCATATATTACAGACTACAAGGCACTTCATATCACCCCTCACATTTTAACAAAAATCGCATTTTGTAACAATTATTTCTTACAATATTATCAGTGATACTATTACACACCAAGGTATTAGGGTATTAGGTTAGGTGTTATGTACTTTATAGTCACAGAGACGTCTCGGCTGAAATTCGGGTTGCTCCCACCTGGAAAACGCGTCGCAGCCAGAGGCACGCCACACCCAAATTTTAAAAAAAACTTTTTTGCATGCGATTTATGTGTGACTGATGAGGAAGGAAAGGGGGGTGGGTGGGTAAATTTTGATCAAATTACAACTTTTTCGTTGCCACTTGGTTTGACGTGTGCTAAGTGCATGGGGACATTGGACCTCGGTTTATCGTCTCATCCTATATACTACATGTTCAGACCGTAAGGCCTAGTGCAAACGTGCAGAGGAAATAAAATCCCCTGTACCCAGGTTCGAACTCGGGTTTACTTGACAAGAAGGCGAACGCGTTACCAATGTGCCACTCTACACTCTACAGAGGTCTTAGTGAGAAAGAGGAAAATGTTTATGACATTGTAGTCCGTACCATACAGACAGTAGGTAGGACTGCATTTGTCTCCCACTGTCACGGCACATTACAAAGAGCAACAGCACTGACCACAACTGATTCTTCTGACGAGGAAGAAACACTGGAATCATCAAAGTAGTACCACTCCCCGTCATCCTTGTTCTGGGCGAAGGCTGTGTCTGAAACAGAAAACAACAAGACAAATTGCAATCTGCAGGAAAAACATACTGTTTGGGCAAAACGGTAACTCACAGTGTCTCTCTCTCCTCTCTCTCTCTCTCTCTCTCCCCACACAAACACACACACACTACACACACACGCACATCTCTCTCTCTCTCTCTCTACCAGAATAACTTAGAGATACTACGCTTTCACCGCCATCTTTTCTACAACAAGGGAAGCTACTCCGCTTTCAGGCCCTTGACCGTGGTTGTTTCCCTTTGCTCGAAGTCTATGCAGACGACAGCACCGGTCCCCCCGTAAAACCAACAAAATGGCGGTCGTAAGTCGCGTTTTAGAGGAAGCCGTTTACATAGTAAAATGCATCTGTGACAACAAATCCGGTCTCAAATGAGAGGTGGCCGCTTAACAGAGGGTCGTAAAATAGGGGTTTGCTGTATATCTAATATAATAAAAAAAAAAACCACACAAAACAAACAACAACGACAAAAAAATCAATGAATTAAAATGGGGGAAGAAGGGACGGAAATTGCTGGCGCGTGTGTTTGTTTGTGTGTGTGCGTGTGTGTGCGTGTGCGCGTGTACCTATGTGCGTGGGTGTGCTTATGAACAGCAATGCAATAATCAACCATAAGCTAATGAATCGATTATAACAATTGAACAATCTCAGAGCTGGATATATGACCTTTGCAATGTCAATCATTCCAGGGCTGTAGTATTGCAGCAAAGATGGAAAACTGCGTCTATAAATTGTCCTATGACAACAACAACCAACTGGACAAGATGTCCAGACTCTCACACAAACCAGCCAGATGTACAGTGTCAGCCAGAAGAAGAACATGTTGTCCTGACATGGATGAGAACAGAATACAGTGTGTCACATTGGAAGAAGAACATGTTGTCCTGACATGGATGAGAACAGAATACAGTGTGTCACATTGGAAGAAGAACATGTTGTCCTGACATGGATGAGAACAGAATACAGTGTGTCACATTGGAAGAAGAACATGTTGTCCTGACATGGATGAGAACAGAATACAGTGTGTCACATTGGAAGAAGAACATGTTGTCCTGACAGGGATGAGAACAGAATACAGTGTGTCACATTGGAAGAAGAACATGTTGTCCTGACATGGATGAGAACAGAATACAGTGTGTCACATTGGAAGAAGAACATGTTGTCCTGACATGGATGAGAACAGAATACAGTGTGTCACATTGGAAGAAGAACATGTTGTCCTGACATGGATGAGAACAGAATACAGTGTGTCACATTGGAAGAAGAACATGTTGTCCTGACAGGGATGAGAACAGAATACAGTGTGTCACATTGGAAGAAGAACATGTTGTCCTGACATGGATGAGAACAGAATACAGTGTGTCACATTGGAAGAAGAACATGTTGTCCTGACATGGATGAGAACAGAATACAGTGTGTCACATTGGAAGAAGAACATGTTGTCCTGACATGGATGAGAACAGAATACAGTGTGTCACATTGGAAGAAGAACATGTTGTCCTGACATGGATGAGAACAGAATACAGTGTGTCACATTGGAAGAAGAACATGTTGTCCTGACAGGGATGAGAACAGAATACAGTGTGTCACATTGGAAGAAGAACATGTTGTCCTGACAGGGATGAGAACAGAATACAGTGTGTCACATTGGAAGAAGAACATGTTGTCCTGACACGGATGAGAACAGAATACAGTATTTAACCGCTTCAGGACATCACTGCCTTAGACAAACATCATTACTGGCCTGGGGCTGCCTAGAAAAATAATATGACAAATAAGAAGCGCAACAAAACTCACACTGTCACTGATTCAGTTTTGACAACATTACTGGTTGATCCAAGTTTATTTTTCGCTTTGAAATCGTGGTTACTTGCATTTCAATCGGAATCATTAGTCTCCTTATTACTATCACTGTTATTGAAAACATATTGGAGTATTTTCTGACACTTGTCTAGGACCGATGTTTTTGACATTTTTAATATCAAAGATTGAAATAGAAGTGTCAAACTTAAGTGAAACGAAAGCTGGAAGAGTGATGAAGAGAATTAATACAAAAAACGTGGTTTGGATTGTAAAAACGTGGATTTAGATCAGTTTTAGACTTAGAAATCGCTGCTCCAAGAATACTCGGAATTAGGCCCTGACTCGTGGGGGGGGCGTTCTCCTGTTCCGAGTATACTTGGAATTCATCCGCAATCAGTTAAGTTGTAATAGGTGTGGGCCTACAAGTTGACCGAGCATGAGAGTGTGAGAGAGTGAGACTGTGGGACCAATCTAACTAGGGCCACTAGAATAATAATTTATACATAATTCATAAACCATGTCCATAGGAATCAAAAAGGTATTAAAAAAAACTTAAAAAACCTTCAAAGATTCCCTAATTCTGTTCCTTCCCATGGGAAGAAGAAAAGCAGTCAAAACTCTGATCTTCAAAACGTCAAAACTCTATATAAATTTAATTTATTATTATTATTATTATCTTGATTTTTGTTTTAAGTTTTAATAGGATTATGTCCAATGACTTGGCCCTTGGAATACCACTGCAGTGTGTGTGTGTGTGTGCGTGCGTGCGTGCGCACACGCGCCAGTCAGGTCATGCTTGTCTGAATTTTGTGTACAATTTGGTGGTGGGGTGCTTTATAAAAAGGTGTGCCTTATAGAATGTGAAATTGGATGTGAAATTTTGACCTTTGAAAAACAAAGCTTTCTTGCTGTTGGTGTCTTTAACGCGCACATATTGCATACAGCATTGGAATTTCAGATGCATCATGTCCTGTGTAGATGACTGGGTGCTGACACCATACAGTATAATGGGGGAGACCAGCCGCCGTGGTGTAGTGGTTAGCGTCGCGGACTACTGGCTGGGAGGTCACGGGTTCGAATCCCATCAGAGGCGAGGGTTTTTTTTTCGGTCCTGGACCGACTCCTACCCAGAGTGAGTGGCTATGGGCTCAATGGGAAAGACTGAAACCACACAGTCGAGTTTCATCCGCTTAACGGATGCGATTCTGAGAGTGTTGCTCTAATTGCAAGACCAACACTGCAGGTGTCTGTAGTTCTCGGGCCTGGTTAACGCCGGGATATCATTATGAAAGGAAGCGTAGAGTACAGCCCTGCCATGCAGTCTCAGACCGATACGGAACTCCATAGTTATCATCATCATCGTTATCATCGGCCTCATTTTCCATCAATCATAAAATTAAAAAAAATGTCTCAAATTCTGTGGCCTTGCATGCCCTGCTCTCATGGTGACCTCAGTTTCGGTTTCCAATCCAGTCTATGCCTTGGTGCGTTCGGGTCAAAGTCATTGGGATCAGTGTGTTCTGGGAGCTGTCGGTGGACGGTCGTGGTGGCGCCATCGGAGGAGGACCTCACTCACGCTGGCTCCGCGACTAAGAGAATAGTGTCGTCAGTAGGGGGGCTTAGTAGGTGGTGTCCTGAACAGGCTCCACTGAACTCCACCGAAGTGACTCAGCAGAAGTGCAGTGTCTCCTCGGTTGGTTGCCCTCCTGACGGCCTAACATAAATTCTCTCCCCTTGGACTGCTGGTCTCGGTTTCTGCGACTTGAACAAACCCGGGTGTAGCTGCGAATTGGGATTCGGAACGAGCGGCGTGGGAGCAACCGCCACTGTACGGCCCAGAAGATGGGACAGCTAAAAAAAAAAAAAAAAAAAAAAAAAAAAGTATAATGGGGGAGAAGCAGACAGACTGGCTCCAACTGCTCAACACGCTTTCCTTGAATCTACTTCCATTTGATGTTTGAATGTTTGTCTTCTGATTCACTGCCCTTGTTTGCCTTTGTTTCATTTTTAATATTCATGTTCTGTTCTCGCTGCAGCTGCCAGGACAGAACTGAACTTTGGTTTTTGACTTCTAATGATCTCAAAAAGGTGTATCGATGCTCTCTCTCTCTCTCTCTCTCTCTCTCTCTCTCTCTCTGTCTGTCTCTCTCGTCTCCCTCTCTCTCTCTCTGTGTCTCTCTCTCTCTGTCTCTGTTTTAAAAAAAAAGTAACATATAAATATAACTAAATAACATTTCGTTCATTCGTTCTCTCTCTCTCTCTCTCTGGGTTGTTTTGTTTTGTTGTTGTTTTTCCTGAGGAAGTAGAGGGTAGGTTTTTCGGTAAAGGTCAAAGATGTGCCACCCCCTTGCATTTCTCAGTTAATTACAATTTTTTGTGTTTTGCCTTTCTTACCAAACATAAAGCTGTATTTTATTAACCTTTTTAGCTACTAACCTTTTTGGAATACTAACCCTATCCCTAACCCTAGCCCTAACCCTAACCCTTACCCCCCCCCCCCCCCCCATAAGACGGAAAAACGCAATGAACCACGACTGTGACAAATGGCGCTGTGTACTGCAATACATAGGGGGGGTCCTATTAGATAATGGCCTAGGGTTAGGGATAGGGTTAGTATTCCAAAAAGGTTATTAGCTAAAAATGTTAATAAAATACAGCTTATGTTTGGTAAGAAAGGCAAAAACGGGAAAATGCAATTAACCGAGAAATGCAGGGGGGGTGGCACATCTTGACCTTTACCTGTTTTTCTTTATTATTTTTTGTTTTAATGTGTTGACAAATTTTGTTTGTCTTTTTTCTTCCTTTTCTTTTTACATATTCATGTTAGCATTTTTATTGGAGAGTGAATTGTAAAATCATTTAACTAATGAAAAAAAAAAGAAGGCCAATACTCATGTTGATTACTGTGATATAAAATATTGTTTGGGGCCCAACCGAATGCCAGGGCTCCCAATCGTCCCGCAAAACAAGGGGTCCCAGGGACTCCTTCATTACAGTATAGAGGGTCCTAGAGGCGGATAGAGGGTCCCAGTGGCATTGCAAATGCTAAAAAGAATTTTTCTAGTGCATCCCTGGGACCCCCTGCACATTCTTTTAGAGGGTCCTTTAGAATTTTAGTACTTCCCTGGGAGCCCTGGAATGCCTAATTTGACACCCACCTAATGAAACTTAAAACTGTGGAGTGTGATCAAAGATATTCTAAAAGGGTAAGATGGATTACTTAAGAGCTCGGCGAACCGGGCTGATAGAGTTATCGTTAGTGCGGACAGTGTACACTATTCACAGTGGAGGCTATCCAAAAACTCGGACTGGCCTATGGATGTGTAAAATGTGTCACGTTTCAAAGGGACATAACCAGTGTTTCTGTCCTCACTACTCATATAGGGAAAAGAGACCGGATGTTTATCTTCCCCTGTACAGTCTTTGGTGTGATGGAAGGAGTGGTGGTGAGAAATTGTCCATAATTATACACGGGTATATTGTGTCAAGTGAAATACAGGTTATATTTTTGTATATGCATGGAATGTTGTTTTAACGTGAGAAATATGGAGACAGAAGGAGATGGAGCAAAGCAAATAGTATTTGTATATATTGTCTTTGGGTGGACCCAGTGAGAATCACTTGAGAAATGTCATTTTGTGTTGTTGCTGATTTATTTTTAGTTAGAAATATTGCTTCAAATATTTTTTATTGGATTCAGGGGGAAAACCCCCATTTAGGGGGCAATTTGTGTTTCTGCAAAACTTTTTTGTTCATTTTCAGAGAAATTTGGATCAACATTTTACGTAGATTTGTTTTCTTATATTTTTTAAAATCATGATCACATTTTTGTGAAATTTTGTTTTGCGCTAGGATTTTACACAGAAACCAATATATGGATTGATTCTTTTTTTTTTTACTCCTTTTTTTGTTTTGTTTTTGTGTGTTGAAAACATGGTTTAAAGAAAATGAACAATTTTTCTTTTTTAATATACACATTTTGTATTACTAGAAATTGTCTAATTGAGATTGTGTGTTATAAGCAATGGGATTTCAACAGAAATTGGCTTTGGTGTGTGTGTGTGTGTGTGTGTGTGTGTGCGTGCTTGCCTCTGTGTGTGTCAAAGTCAGTCAACATTTTATTTCCAGATGGACATCAAATAAGCATTACATTATGCTTTTTTACATCAAGCCATCCATAACAAAACATAAATCAAATAATAAACAAGCAGAACATGAAAATTCACAAACTACACACACAAACATGTACATATGCATACACGCACACGCACACACCCACACGCACACACACACGCACGCACGCACACACACGCACGCACACACACGCACACACACACACACAAAAACATATATACACATACAAAAATGGGGGAAGGGAGAACATGTGTGTGTGCACAACTCTTGTTTTAATATCCAGTTGATAGAAATGATTAATTACTTGCAATAAATTACCCCAAATTTAGTATTTGTTTTCTTAATTTGTCATTACTGTTGTATTTTAAACAGTGTTTCTGTTTGGGTATTGGTGATTTTTTTTTCTTGGGGGGGGGGGGGGGGGGGGGGGGGGGGGGGGGTGGTGGGGGGGGGCAAATGAATTCCTAGACCATTGATGTACTGAATTAAAGTGGAAATATGATTATCATATTTTATTATAATTAGGAGCTTTCGACTTACTCTCTCGTTATTGAAACTGTTATCTGAACATGTTGCAATGTACAGTATACCAGTTGACATTTAATTAAGTAAAATTGTTATATTAAAACAGTTTTAAAAAAAGTGATATATTTAATAAGTCATATACTTCTCATGCCCTTTTGATGTTCATTTGCTTGTATGTTTTTAGTTGGGTTTTTTATTGTACTGTATTATCTAATTTTTGTTTTATGGTTTTTAATGCATACATTTTGCCTTTACTTTGCTTAACAATAAAATGAGCCCTCTTGTTTCTATCTTATTGAGAAAAAACAATGTTTCATTGTGATTGTGTGTATGAGAGAGAGCGGATAGAGGGAGATAATTTAGTTTTTGTTTCTTTGTTCATTTGTTTTTTGTTCTTTTCAATTGTTGCTTCAACATATCGTCGGTGAAATTCAAGAACCTCGTATCTCAATGTTGGTAGTGTTGAGAAAAACAAAACAAAAACTGTTTTAAAAATTATCCGCGTTGACCACAAATGATTAACGAGTTTAGTCCTGCATTTGGTTAAAATTACTTTTCATTTCTTTTTTTTAGACTTTTAAAGAACAAAGATACAAGGTTTTTGTCCTTAACTAGATCTGAATTTGGGACTTGCGAGGTTTTTTTCTCTTTTCACAACCTCATTTACTACAGATCGAAAGTCGTTAGAGATACGAGCTTTTGGTGGAAGGTGGTGGGAAAAATGAGAGAGCTGACAGTGTATCTAACTAAAAAAAACCAACAACCTTGAGACATGAGGTTTTTGAATTTGACCGATGATATTATGCAAAATTTTGGTTGGAATCAACAGTAGAGGTTTAACCCTTTCGCCGCCAGCCATTTTTCAGCAAAAAGTTTCCATTAAACTTAACTGGGTAGAAACAAAATCTGTCTGTAATATTGGGAACTCCTCTGCAAGATATTTAAAGCAAGGCCTAACCTTACCTCCCAAAATTAATAGAACAGGGTCTTTGGATAACAGACCGATTTGATGCCTTTTAGTGACGTGGGTGTTAAATCATTGTGGTGCAAAAATGCGACGTTGGCGGTGAAAGGGTTAAACCCCGATATTATGATTTAGGCCCCAGGCACGAACATCCAACAAAGAAAAATCAGCACAATAACATTATGTTCCACAACTTTTATTGAAAGAATTACTAATTATTAAATGAATCATTTTCCTAAAGGTTACGATGATGTGGACATTGCCAACGCTTTCTATGAAACAGAGAGAGAGAGAGAGAAGAAAAACCCACAACAGTGTGCAAGGGAGACTAATCAATGCAACACCATCCAGGGGACCAAACTCCGCCGTAGTATTTGGGGTCGCCCAGTTTCTCCTTGATGATCTCCCCTGGGAAGGGGACGAGCTTGGTGGATTCTTCGGCCATGAACCTCTTGAGTTTCCGCACGTCCTTGCGGTATTGCTTGTCCTCGATCAGGTTGTGGCGTTCTTCTGGGTCCTCGCGCACGTTGAACAACTGCCAGCTGTTATAAGAAAGTCCAAAAATGTTTTGTTGTTATTTTCAGCAGACGCCCCGCAAAGTCTGCTTTTTGTCCAGTTTTATCAAAATATCCCATACAAGGCTCATTCTAGCGCTATCCCTTTGCTGGGAATAGCAGAATTGTGATTCTCAGATTTTCAGTGTAAAAAAAAAAGTGAATGTGGTGGGGAGATGGGGGTGTACATGATTGCCTTGAGCTGCTGCAGAATGTTTCTTGCAGTGCTCAATGTCCATCTCTAAATAATATAATTTTGAGTTTGACACACACACACACGCACGCACACGCACACCACACACACACAACCTCTCTCTCTCTCTCTCTCTCTCTCTCTCTCTCTCTCTCTCTCTCTCTCTCTCTCTCTCTCCCTCTGTTCCTCCATCTCTCTCTGTGGAGTTGATTAGGTTTGATTTTGTTATTGTTGTGCTACTATATAGGGTTGTTTTTTGCATTCTTTATATTGCTTTGTCTGTGCTCATTTTCATTTTCCATTTCTACTTTTATATTTGTAATTTTTTTTTCAGAGGGCTGGATGTAAAAAAGCATGTTATTGCTTATTCTATTACCCTCTATAAATAAAATTCATTCAATTCAATTCAATTCAATTATCTCTCTCTCTCTCTCTCTCTCTCTCTCTCTCTCTCTCTCTCTCTCTCTCTCTCTCTCTCTCTCTCTCTCTCTCTCTCTCTCTCTCTCTCTTACTTGGGGATGTCAGATCCTTTCACTTTCTCCTCCTGCACGCCCTTGGCTCTCATGGAGGGAGGGGGCAGCCAGCCGGCCAGAGCCACAGATCCTGGTTTGCCTGAGATCGAAATATAGGACACGTGTTAAGGAGGTCTGTATACCTCTCTCTGTGTACACATACATATATTGTGGTGTGTGTGTGTACAAATACAAAATGTTTTACGACCCATATGAAAACAAATATACGAGGCGGCGCCTGTTTGTTTCACCACCAAAAAATAATGGATTCAAAGTTCAAGGGGAAAAAAAGTGTTGAATTGTCACTTTACAAGCCTGGAATAAGCTTCAAATTGAGTATGATTTTGCTTTTTCTTCAGCTTCAGGGGGCAACGCCTCCCTGACCCCGCCCCTGTACCATGCCAGGGGCTTGGGCGGCCCCTGGACCCCTGTCTTGCCTGGGTTTTTTTAAAGATTTTCTCCAGTTGCAGCCATGCAAATATAAACGATAGCAACCAACATTCAATGTGGTAATATTACAGCACAGACAAAGATTGGGCGTAATCAAAACCTTAATTAAGTAACATTGGAGTTCAAGCATATCTAATTGTTAAGCATTCATTCTCATAAAAAAGCTAAGGCGGGCGGGGGGGGGGGGGGGGGGGGGGTACTTATTGCGTAATGATGTAAATCTTGGGCAAAACCATGGATCCTAGATTACATGTAGGGTCAACACTACGTGTGTGTGTGTGTGTGTTTGTCTGTGTGACCCTACGTGTGTGTGTGTGTGTGGGTGTGACCCTACGTGTGTGTGTGTGTGTGTGTGTGTGACCCTACGTGTGTGTGTGTGTTTCCCCCTACGTGGTGTGTGTGTGTGTGTATGTGACCCTACGTGTGTGTGTGTGTGTGACCCTACGTGTGTGTGGTGTGTGTGAGTGTGTGATCCTACGTGTGTGAGTGTGTGTGACCCTACGTGTGTGTGTGAGTGTGTGTGTGACCCTACGTGTGTGTGTGTGTGTGAGTGTGTGTGACCCTACGTGTGTGTGTGTGTGTGAGTGTGTGTGACCCTACATGTGAGTGTGTGTGACCCTACGTGTGTGTGTGTGTGTGAGTGTGTGTGACTGACCTACGTGTGTGTGTGACCCTACGTGTGTGTGTGTGACCCTACGTGTGTGTGTGACCCTACGTGTGTGTGTGTGTGTGACCCTACGTGTGAGTGTGTGTGACCCTACGTGTGTGTGTGTCCCCCTATTTGTGTGTGTGTGTGTCCCGCTACTTTCATCACCAATACTATGGCACAGTTTTAATAATAATGGTCGCAGTACACGTGAACATTTTTCACTCTTTTCCCATGGCGACACAGTGATATGCCTGGCCATATGGTGAAAGAGCGAAACAAAATGTTCACGTGTATATTGACACTTTAAGAGAAACATGCACAATGCGTTCGTTACATACAGGCTATTGTCATGCACGAAGTGTTGCCTGTGATTTTAATTAGACACTGTTGTTTTATAGGAGTACAAGACGGAGCATTTGTACAATCTGAATAATTACGAATTTTAAATTTTACTGGAAAAAAATTGTTTCCATTGTCCTTAACATTTAGAGTCCAGATGCACTGCAATAGAAGCATGTGTGATATTCTGTGCATGCTCTTTTATAAGCGTACCTCTGAGCAGCTTCATGTCTCCGATTCTGACGGTAGGCCTGTCTCTCCTGTCGTCAGTGTTGTAGACCATGTCGGTCCTGCTGCCTGGCATTAACATGTTCACAAACAAACAACTCATAGACGGAGACAAGCCAACCTCTGAGCAGCTTCATGTCTCCGATTCTGACGGCAGCCCTGTCTCTCCTGTCGTCAGTGTTGTAGACCATGTCGGTCCTGCTGCCTGGCATTAACATGTTCACAAACAAACAACTCATAGACGGAGACAAGCCAACCTCTGAGGAGCTTCATGTCTCCAATTCTGACGGCGGCCCTGTCTCTCCTGTCGTCAGTGTTGTAGACCATGTCGGTCCTGCTGCCTGGTATTAACATGTTCACAAACAAACAACTCATAGACGGATATAAGCCAACCTCTGAGCAGCTTCATGTCTCCGATTCTGACGGCGGCCCTGTCTCTCCTGTCGTCAGTGTTGTAGACCATGTCGGTCCTGCTGCCTGGTATTAACATGTTCACAAACAAACAACTCATAGACGGAGGTGAACCAATTCTGAGCAGCTTCATGTCTCCGATTCTGACGGCGGCCCTGTCTCTCCTGTCGTCAATGTTGTAGACCATGTCGGTCCTGCTGCCTGGTATTAACATGTTCACAAACAAACAACTCATAGACGGATATAAGCCAACCTCTGAGCAGCTTCATGTCTCCGATTCTGACGGCGGCCCTGTCTCTCCTGTCATCAATGTTGTAGACCATCTTCTTCCTCTTGCCCGCCTTGAACTTCTTCAGGTTGTTGAAGTGGTCATAGCCATCCAGGCTGTATTGCTCCGTGATGTTCTTCACGTCGCCTAGAGAAACATAAAATACGAATGCGAATACGCATGTTTTATTAAAACTAAATTGGGTAAACTTCAATGAAAGAGCTTCTTTTCTCCATGTCCCCTCAAATACGAATATGTTATAATTAAAGTGGGTAAGCTTCAAAAACTCTATTTCCACCATGCCACTCACATACACATGCAACATACAAAAGGAATAAAGATGAGAATAGCAAGCAAGTAAGAGAGAAAATACGAATACGAACGTCTTGTTGAAGGTAAATGGCCCGGTAAGCTTCAGAAGGCTTCTTTTCACCATACTCTAAGTTCAAATCAACGAAATGAGAAAGAGAGGTATTTGGTACTTCATAGTCACAGAGGAGTCTCTGTGAAATTCGGGTTGCTCCCACCTGGAGCACTGTCAACACTGTCTTTAGCCAGGTTCTGTAATGGAGCCCACAGGGGCAATGGAAGGCATAGGAGACGTCCAAGAGTGAATTAGCACCAGAACATCTGCATGATAGAGCTGCTGATAACTGTCCCGGATACGGGAGTAAGTCATTTCAGACTAACATGACTAGCACGGGAGTAGGCCTATCTGTTTATACAAATATGAGTGTGTGACAAAATCCAACGGCCTTGTAAAAACAGCCTTCTTGTAACTCTTTGTAGTGCCAAGCATTTTTTGTTTGTGGCTCAAGCCACAAACCCTATAACTCACTTTGTCGGTCGGTCGGTCTGTCTGTCGGTCTGTCGGTCGGTCCAAAATTGTCGCACATATTGACAAAATTGTCGCACTTCAAATAGAGGCTACACTTCAAATTGAGGCCGCTCTTTAAAATGATGTATTTCAAAGCGTACAAAATAATAAACATACGTAATACAGACACTACAACAGACACGACGAGTATGCGGTGCTTCTTTCGATGAGTATAAGTAGGATACATAGTTTTAAATGTTTTTCAAAAGATATAAAAAGTTACGAAATGGTGCAGAGATAACATTCTGGTTTACAGATTAAAATTATTGAAAAGCCAGGGGAGGTGACTCATGATTGGAGTGGTAAAAATAGACCGCGTGCCACAAACTATTGCGAATTCGCGCTTGTTTCTTTGTAACCTTCTCTGCCAAGCTATGTTTCAAGAGAACTAAACGCCTTAGCACGAGGCTGTGTCAGACCAGTTGTTGACATGTATAAGCTAGAACACTAAGGCTACATCAAAATGTTATGTTCTGCATGGTTGTGATGGGATTGTCTTAAGCCATGATGAAGTCTTGGCATATGATCATCAGTCTAACATCCTCCGAAGTCGAAGTGTGGCTGCCCACGTGGCGGGGTAATCAAAAACGGTCACACACGTAATGTTCTCATCACTAGCTGGTGAATGTGTGCCATAGTGTTCAAGTGCTTCGGTTGTTGGAATGATCCCTGGAGTCTTTAAGCCCGGGTAATTCAACAACAACAAGAAAATAGTTACATTTTGTTTCTCTAACACGAAAAATAAGTTTAATAGAAGAGGACAATGGTATGGAATGACATCCTTAAATATCCGAAAAGTTATTGTGGAAACTGCAGTTCTGGCATATCATTGACAGACTAAAGAATGATTTGGTAAACAAACCTTTGATGTGACACAAGAAGAAGGCGACGAAGGAGAAAATGACGACACCAAAGAAGAAGAAGATGAAGAAGAAGAAGAAAAGGAAGGAGGAGAGTAAGGAGAAGATGACTGCAGAGTTACTTAAGTTTAGCCTTGCACCCCCTCCGGGATATAGGCCGCCAATGAGAGACCTCCACAGCTCCCTGTCTTGTGCCCTTGCCTCCAACTGGTTCCAGGTAAGGCCCATCCTTTTGGTGTCTGCCAGGAAGAGACCTCCACAGCCCCCTGTCCTGTGCCCTTGCCTCCAGCTGGTTCCAGGTACGGCCCATCCTTTTGGTGTCTGCCAGGAGATCTCTTCGCCAGGTGTTTCTTGGACGGCCTCTTTTTCTTTTGCCTTGGGGGTTCCATGTCAAAGCTTGTCTGGTGGTGCTTGACGCTGGCTTCCTTAGCATGTGCCCAATCCATCCCCATCTTTTACCCCATCTCTCCACTGGCAACTGATTTGTCCTTTGCCACAGATCGGTGTTGCTGATCTTGCCTGGCCGATGAATTTGGAGGATTCTTCTTCAAGACAGCTGTTTATGAATGTCTGTACTTTGTGCATGTGTAATGTAGACTTTGTCATAGACTGCAGTACCGATTTGACGTTGGAATTGAAAATTCTGAGCTTTGTTTGCTGCGACAGGACTCGTGAGCTCCAGATGTTTTTTGAGCTGCAGAAAGGCTGATCTCCCATTGCCAATCCTTGTCTTGACATCTTCATGTGTACCACCTTGTTTGCTGATGATGCTGCCAAGGTAGGTGAAGGAGTCCACTTCTTGCAGCGCCTTTCCCTGGAGTGTGACTGGATCAGCGTTGTTTGCATCGACCCGCAAGACCTTCGTCTTTCCCTTACGGATGATCAGGCCTACCTGTGATGAGGTATCTGCCAGTACCGTGACCTTTTCTTGCATTTGACGGTGATTATGTGACAGCAGGTGAGATCATCAGCGAAATCTAGATCTTCTAGCTGTGTCCATATAATGTCCACTGGGTTCCGTTTCTTCTCTGTTCTGAAGACTGCAGAACAGAAGACAAAATGAAGAAGAAGAAGAACAAAGATTAAAGCCAGAAAATTAACAATAAAAATAAGAATAATTTGAAGAACTGATCGCTTCTCGGCCCTTTGGCTAAGACAATGATTCAGGAACATAACTTTTTGTTTGCACCGTGGTTGGTGTGTTCAGCCCGTCGTACATGGCGAAAGCCGATACGCGACGTTAAACTGAACTGCCATCCAAGAAGAACAAAAATAAGAAGAAAAAGGAAGAAGAAGAAGAAGAAGAAGACAGTGAATAAACATTACTCTTCCAAACCGTTGCCTAACAACTTGCCTCCAGCAGCGGACACGAAAGTGGTGAACCAATCCGTGACGTGCACGAGACTGTCCCACGTGACACCGGTCTGCTTCAGGCCCCGGGGGTAGACGAAGACGGTGTGTGAGCGGGTGCCCCCCTCCCAGAAGGACGCCTTGCCGCCCCTCATGGGCCAGTTGATGGACCCGTACTTGGTGGGACCCCCGTTGTCGGAGAGGTAGAGCAGGATGGTGTCCTTCATGATGCCCTGGGTGACGGGAGGAAACGGAAAACGTGTGAGGGGCGCGTCGCACGCGCGCGCACACACAGAGGAGTGAATGGTTGATATTAGGGACTTACTTCCCTTACACGCCAACACACAAAGACGGACAAATGGACAGAGCTTCATCCAGGGTCATGATTATGATGGCGATGATGATGACGACGATGAAGACGAGGAGGACGATAACGACGATGTGAAGACGACGATGACAACGATGATGATGATGATGATAGACTACTTCACAATCCGATGCCTGGGTACGTGATGTTTCCCAATACTCTGTAATGATGATGACGACAACGACGAGATGATGATGATCATTATCATGATCATGCTGATGATGACGAAGATGATGATGATGGTGATGACGACATGACGACAACGATGAATATGAGGAGGAGGAGGAGGACGACGACGACGACGACGACGACGACGACGTTGGTGTGCCCCATCTTACCTCTGCGACAATATTTCCATTTATACGCCAGCTCGCACTTTACGTTCAGTTTCCGACCCTCTTTCTCTCCAGATCCCTAGGTATAAGCTTTCAACTGTTGGTCGGCGCTCTTTTGCTGTCTCAGGACCGACATCTTGGAACAAACTTCCTCTTTCCCTCCGTCAGCGACCGACCCTCTCTGCTTTCAAATCTAACCTCAAAACCCACCTGTTCCCCCGTCATTGAGGCTCCGCTCTCTTTCTCTTCTCCCTCTTGCCTTTAGGTCTGTTTCTGCTGTATACCATTTATGTCATACGTGTGTGTTCGCTTTGTATTGCATTTTTGTTCGAATGCGTTATGAATGCTAACGTGTGTGTGCGCTTTGATTTGATTCATATCAAGACTCAGCGCCGTATAAATACTGTATGTTGTTGTTGTTGGGATGATGATGATGATGATGATGATGATGATAGGAATGCTGCTGCTGCTGCTGCTGCTGCTGCTGCTGCTGATGATGATGATGATGATGATGATAAGAATGATGATGATGCTGCTGCTGCTGATGATCATGATGATGATGATGCTGATGATGCTAATGATGATTCAGATGATGATGATGATGACGATGATCACCTCATCATCCAGGGTCTGTGTGATGTTCCCAATGCTCTCATCCATGGCAGCCACCATGGCACAGTGGATTCGTCGCTTCTCGTCAGTCACGTGCGAACAGTACTTGTCGATATAACTGAAAACAGCACGTGCATAAGAAGACGCATGCGCGCGCACACATACACACGCACACGCACACACACGCGCGCGTGATCTGACTATCTTCTAAATGAAGCTTTTGAAATCTGAAGGCTGGAGACATCTCAGTCTGTCTGCCTCTATCTGCCTCTTTGCCTGCCTGCTGTCTGCCCCCCCCCCCCCCCCCCCCCTACCAAGGTCTCATAAACTAGTTTCTTAAAGATGTTAACCAGTTAACCATCAATTTTGTCTATTCAAGTTCTTTTGAAAGCAGCCAATGATTTTCACAGATATAAGATATACAGTCTCCAGATATGCGTTTCATACTATAAACAGAAGGCGAATGGGAATTTTATAGATACATGGATTGGATCATTGTCTTTGTTCATTGTATTTGATTGAAATTTGACTTATCAGGTATATTCTGTATAATGTTAGTATTGTTCTTGCCATACGGTAAACTCGTTGGTTCATATTTGATCATTCATGGATCGCTTATGATTGATGGTCATTTGGTTTGATTACTATAATTACTATCATTAATTAGTGATGCAGGATTAATACCTTGGGTTATTTCTCATCACCCCAACCAGTCATTTTATTGAATTGTAGCCAATCACAGTGGCTTATGTTAAAAACCTTTCAGTGTTCAGTGTTCTCTCTCACTTTTGCACACACGCACACGCACGCACGCACCCGCGCACACGCACGCACACACACACACACACACACACACACACACACACACACACACACACACACACACCGCTGGTTGGCCTCCCAGGGGGAGTGTGCGTTCTGGTAGGCCATGTAGACGAAGAAAGGCTTCTTGTCTCGGCTCTTGATGATCTCCTGCACGCGCGCCGTGTGCAGCTCAGTGGAGTAGCGTCCCTTGTTCTCCCAGGCGATGCGGCCATTGTCCCGGAAGTCGAACGACACGCCGTCAGAGCCTGCAAAGGATGATGGGAGATAAGGCATTCAATTAAATGGACATTTTCAATATCACTCAGCATTCAATGTTCTTTTACATGTTCAGTTTTAATTCATGCATCCTTGTGGGGCAAGATCTTCGGGGTTATGAAAGGAAATGACTTTGCATCACGTGAAATGATGCTCGACGGAATCAAGACCTGCACACCATACTGGGCCGACCATTGCTTGAATGCCAGCACGACAGAGAAATGGAATGTCTTAGCGATATCGTACACGACAGGCTATCAAACACACCGTTGCGGGACACAGATAGACAGCGGTTTAAGTTGAACAGGCAGTAAAGATTTTATTCTTTTCAAATACCTTTTTTTTCTGGCAGCAAACTGTGGCGAGGGATCTTTAACTTGTTGACAGTCATTGTGACACCGGCAGACTCGCAATTCTTGCAGTTCTTGACGTTTCATACATAATTATTGTGTCTTGCGGAACGAACATGATGGAGATTCAGAGAGACCTATGCATTTTATGAACATGAAAAGACAAAAAGCATGCACGCGCATAAACTGGCATAGGCCTACCCACTGACCGGAATGGGTGTGGTACCCCTGCTCTCCACTGAGGAAGCCATAGAAGGTGTCGAAGCCTCTGTATCTGGGGGTCAGCTTCCAGTTGCAGAATCCCAGGTGCCACTTGCCCACGGCGTGCGTCCTGTAGCCCAGCCCCCGCAGCACCTCCGGCATCAGCGTCACCGACTGGTTCAGCCAGCGAAGGTACGTGCCCTTGATCTTGCCCGCCTGCATGCCGATCTTGTACGAGTACCTGAAAGACAGGACAGCTATGTCAAATACCAGTACCTAAAAGTAGGTACTATGATTGTAATCATTCGTAGCTAGCTTTAGTCTTGCGTGCCGATCTTGTACGAGTACCTGAAAGACAGGACAGCTATGTCAAATACCAGTACCTAAAAGTAGGTACTATGATTGTGATCATTCGTAGCTAGCTTTAGTCTTGCATGCCGATCTTGTACGAGTACCTGCAAGACATGACAGCTATGTCAAATACCAGTAACGGAAAGTAGGTACTATGATTGTGATCATTCGTAGCTAGCTTTAGTCTTGCATGCCGATCTTGTACGAGTACCTGCATCTCTCGCTCTCTCTCTCTCTCTCTCTCTCTCTCTTCTCTCTCTCTCTCTCTCTCTCTCTCTCTCTCGCTCTCGCTCACTCTCTCTCTCTCTCTCTCTCTCTCTCTCTCTCTCTCTCTCTCTCTCTCTCTCTCTCTCTCTCTCTCTCTCTCTCTCTCTCTCTCTCTCTCTCTCTCTCTCTCTCTCCTCTCTCTTCACTCACCGTCCACTCAGCAGAGCGGATCTGGTGGGAGTGCAGGTCTGCAAGGTGTAGGACTGGTTCAGGGTCAGGCCTCTCTGCGCAAGCGCAGTGAGGGCTGGCGTTTTCATTTCCGGGTCATTGACCTCGTAGTCCCCCCAGCCCACGTCATCCGCCATCATGATGATGATGTTGGGCTGGCGCGCGCAATTTACATATGACGTCATGGCCACGAGGGCCAACAGAGCCGCAGTCCACGAGACGTAGCCCATGGTTGTGTCCCTTGAGTGATCTTCAGTTTTGGAAGAAAGATTTGGATCAAGTTACGTGAAAGTGGTGTTTTACGTGCTCTCGGTCATAGACACATATGGGACATAAAATTTTGTAAATACAAAGATGGTGGGAACAATACTGGCTGCAATGCCCGGAGGCAGTGCAACACCAGTACAGTCCCGAGTTTTTAATATTATAGATAGGTGTAGCGGTAACCACGCCTCGGTTAAACCTCATCGGCTATGGCACCGCCACAAGTAAGATCAAGTTACGGGTGAAAATGACACTAAATACTAGAACTATTGTCAAAGTTAGACAAATACGGGCAGTTCATTATCGAACGATACTTGTAAGGTAAAGCGTGTAACATGTTTTTTGGTGTGAAATTATAAAGCGACGTGATACTGATAGGCACTCGTTCCACGGGAAGGACCAATCGTCAGGAACTTTGTTCTTAAAAACATTAAGGGTTCCACCAAAAGAACGTTAATCTCAACCATTCATCCTTTTATACACTTGTTAAATCGACAAATCAGCGTGCATCGACAGCGTGCATTGCATGGGACTGATTTTGAGAAATGAGAAATTCAAGGGAAATTTATACTTGTAGATTAAAATACTTAGTGGTAGATCCGATTTGGACTTCATTTCTGGTGTAAACGATATTTCTCCTAGTCTATGTTATTTTATTCTCTTTATGGAATCTTTGCCATTTTCTTTTGGATTGTGTGCCTAAAATTGGGAGAAATCTGATCTTTAAAATTATGAAGAAAATATGATTTGCCTAGTGACGTGTTGATTGTTTTTTAATAAGTCTTTTTAAGCTTGATTTTGTCTAGTTATTTTTGTGTAACATTTCCCCCCCCAAAAAAAAAAAAGAAGAAGAAAAAAGTCTTACCTGATTTTTAAAAAACCTCTTGCAGCGTGAAGAAAAAGGGGATGGTCAGAACAGTAGCCACAAGAAGCGACAGTGTCCTCACTCCGACTTTTGAACTGACCAGCCGATGTCACTTTTAAACTAGCTCTTAACAATGTATGTCAAACCGGTGTGCTTTGACAGTTTTATTTATGGGCATCAATTAAGAGTTATTAACCTTGGGAGCAGCATGTCATGACCTTTCTGAGTCTATTAGCTCTCTCTCTCTCTCTCTCTCTCTCTCTCTCTCTCTCTCTCTCTCTCTCTCTCTCTCTCTCTCTCTCTCTCTCTCTCTCTCTCTCTCTCTCTCTTGCTCGCTCGCTCGCTCACTCTCTCTGTTTCCCTCTTTCTTTTCTCTCTGTCTTTTTCCCTTTCTGTCACTGTCTCTGTCAGTGTCTCTGCCTCTCTCCATGCCTGCGTCTGTCTATACATCTCTCTGCCTCCGTTTGTCTGTCTGTCTGCATCTCTGTGCTGTGCATGAGTGCTTGCGCGTGCGAGCGTGTGTGCGTCTGTGTGTGAGTGTATGCGTGCGTGCGTGCGTGTGTATGTGTGTGAGAGGGGGAGAGAGAGAGAGAGAGAGAGAGAGAGAGAGAGAGAGAGAGAGAGAGAGAGAGAGAGAGAGAGAGAGAGAGAGAGAGAGAGACAGACAGACAGACAGAGAGACAGAGACATTAAGAGAGAGTTTATTGTGCATGCGTCTATGTCTATTCGTGCGTGTCCGCGTGTGCGTGATTTGGGTTTATGTATGTATAATATATGTGAGCGCGTGCATGCGTGCAAGTGTATGCTTTGCAATACATTAATCATTAGCGAAGACAGGAGATGGATAAGAAGGCATGGGGAGGAGCATAAAACGACGCCTATGAAAGGGAGAAGTAGAGATAGATGACAGTGATTTATTGGACGATTAATATATAATAAGTATGATGACGTCTTTTCTCGAAACAAAAACGCAATGGACACACTTATGCCTGTTCAATAATTAGTTCTAATATATTATGCGTAGCCTATTATCCAGAATGACCTCCAGGCTTGTCTTTTTTAAATCAACAAACAACCCAAAGCACTCTTCTTTTCTATTTGGATGACTGGTCGAATTATTTGTTAATTTATTAATTGATTGATTGATTGATTATCTGGAATGAATTCCAAGCTTTGCCGTGAAAGCAACAAACAGCCCAAAGCATTTTTTTTTTTTTAATTGGCTGACTGATTGATTAATTGATTGATCGATCGATTGATCGATTGACTGTAGGGGTGGATAAATACATGGGTGGACGGGTGGATAAACAGATGGATGGATGGGTGGATGGATGGATAGCAGGATTGACGGTTGCGGGGTTGAATGGATGAATAGAAGTATGGATAGTGGAAAGAAACATAGATGGATGGATGGGTTAATTGGGTTGTTCTTTGAGTACCAGATAATGTCTTCAAATTAGCCAAAGGAGACATTGTAAACGAAAGCGTCGCAACAAGAGAAATGCATCAAAGTTGTCTAGAATTTCAAAACTCAAGTTTCAATCCGTAACTTGGGACACATTTAGATTTTGTTTTGTTTTGTTGGTTTTGGAGAACATGTTTCAAAACCTTTTTACGTTTCTGTTTTAAGACCAAGGACAAAACTTAATCATCTCCAGAACTTATATAACGATGCCCGTAAAAGACCCAGAGGAAGCTAAGAAAGCTTGTGTACGTGTATGCACATGAGTGCGGTGTTGGATTTTCAAGGTCAGCAAAAATAAAACACCCCAAAATCAAAAGAAGAATGATAGAATGATATATATTGTATCATGTTTCAGAGGTAGCTTTTCTTTATTTTCATTTCTCTGACGCACAAACGTGTGCTGATCAAAAGGTTGTTTTAACTGACGCATAAATGCGACCTTGGCAGTGAATGGTTAAGTGAGGCGGATAGTAAAGCTACCTTTTTTCATCTCAGGATGGAAATCAAAAGCTTCAGATGTTTATTACCTTATTGATTTTTTCCTCTTAGTAGGCAAAAAAAAAATCTTTCATAAGGAAATGGGTGTGCGAAATCATAAACTTCCTTAGGGATGTCCAAAAATTCACCGACGTTTTTGTGGTGTCAAAATACGTTTACCAAATTCCATGGAAATGGGCACATACAGTATTATTGTTGACTAAATAAACGTGTTCACAAACAAACAGACCAAAAAAAATCGAGAAATTACACGTTTATTTTTGTACATTCATAGCCTACATACACATTTAGACAGAAGCAAAGCTGCAGGTTCCTTGGCGGAGGTTCAAGCAAATCCCATCCTCTCTGACGTATGAGATGGTAATTTACTTCGCTGACAAAAAAAATAGAAAAGAAATAGAACGTGAAAACGCTACATTACCACCCAAGCGGCAACATGCTCGAATCTAGTGACCTTGACCTTTGACTAATGACCTTCATGTTTGAGCTTGGCCTAGATATCTCAGCTACCTATCCGCATGCAAAATGTAAGGTTCATAGTTCCCTCGTTTCAAACGCTATCGTGTTAACATACAAACATACATAATTAAATAGTAACATGCGTGCATGGTCATATATCAGGGGGACAAAAACCCAACAGACATACACCACTCTAAACATTAACCACCGTTCGCGTCGCGGCTGGTTAAAAATGTTATTTTTTGACTGTTAACAATACCCCTACAAACTAGGGCGTGAAAACCCCAGATCAGTCATCCACGCGGCAGCACTTTGGGCTCCAGTGACCTTGACCTTATTACCTTTATCTTCGAACTTGGCCTAGATAATCGTAACTACCTATCAGAGTGAGGGTACTAGGTCCCTCCCGGTTCAAACGTTATCGTGCCAACATAATGGGCAGCTTAGGACGATAAATTGACCACCAGAGGGCATTCCAACCGTTAGGGGCTTATCACGCGATATTCTTAGTTGGGCGTAGTGAGAGAGAGAGAGATGGAGATGAGTCCCACCCTCGCAGTCCAACCGTTAGGGGCTTATCAGGCGCTATTCTTAGTTGGGCGTAGTGAGAGAGAGAGGGGGGGAGATGAGTCCCACTCTCTCTCTCTCTCTCTCTCTCTCTCTCTCTCTCTCTCTCTCTCTCTCTCTCTCTCTCTCTCTCTCTCTCTCTCTCACACACACACACGCTCTCTCTCTCTCTCTCACTACGCCCAACTAAGAATAGCGCATGATAAGCCCCTAACGGTTGGACTGCCCTCTGGCGGTCAATTTATCGTCCTAAGTTGCCCATTGAACAAAGGGTGAATACTCTCTTTCTAAATAACTCCCCTCCACCGTGTTAACATAGTCAGCCAGCTAGATAATCAGCCAGCCAGAGGAACTGACAGCGGTGAAAACATGAAGCAGATTTTGATGCAGCAGCTGCTTAAAAAATAAACGTAGACATGTGCTTCTTTACGTACCCTCATGCTAAAGAGATCAATCCGATCAGATTTAGTAGGCAATATGTTCTTTTGATCTCCAGGGGACAGCGACCAGTTCGGCCTTCCCTTGAGGTCATTCTGACAATGTCCAAGGGTCTGGCCAGCTGGCGTTATGTGGCAGCCATTAAACGTCCCTCGCTTCGCCCTTCGGAAACTTCAAAAGAACTGCTCACTTCCCCCCAAAAGGGGAGACAATTAACGGTGGTATAATTGATCTTAATATGGTAGAAATGGGGAAAGACGTCGACACACGCGCGCACATATCTGTTTTATTATTATACGCACGCACGAGCGCTTGCGCACATACTGACCGTTCAAATCAGGGTGTTTAAAAACAAATTCAAATCAGTTTATTTTAGCCATCCTTTGACAATTTGTGTAAGCGTTAAAGGCAATAAACAGATAAATAATTATGTTTCCTATCTTAAAGCATTTTGATGCTTTTATTGTTGTTGTTGTTGTTGTTGTTCCCTGGCTTAACGACTCCAGGGATCATCCCAACAGCCAGAGCGCTTGAACAATTCAGTACAAATGCACCAGCTAGGGATGAGAACATTACGTGTGTGATCGTTTTTGATTACCCCGCCATGTGAGCAGCCACACTACGTCTTCGGGGGAATTTAGACTGATGATGTTATGCTGGGAGCTTGTCATGGCTTAAGACAATCCCCGCACAACCATTCAGAGCATAACATTTTGATGTAGCATTGGCGTTCTAGCTTATGTCAACTGGTCTGACACAGCCTCATGCCAAGGCAAGTTGATGATTTTAACTAGAGCGTTCAGACGCTATAGAATGTCACCTGTTGCCATCGAACAGCGCTATATAAGCTTCATTTGTTATCATTATTATTATTATTATTATTATTATTATTATTATTATTATTATTTATTATTATTATTATTATTATTATTATTATTATTCTCTGCTCCACACGGTCCAATTTTCTGCTTGACTGACATTCGACAACATGACCTTAATGTTCTAACTTGGCCTAGATATCCTAATTGCCTATCCGCATGCAACATCTGGGTCCCTCCGTTCAAAAGTTATCGTGTTAACATACACAGATAGTCAGTTATTATTATTATTATCATTAATTTTTTTTAAATTATTATTTTTTAAATATTATTATTATTATTATTATTATTTATTATTATTATTATTATTATTATTATTATTATTATTATTTCTATTTTGTTCACTCTTAAATTCTTCTTTTGCATTTACAGCTGTAATAAGTTTCTAACTTGATTAGTAATACCTTTAAATTTTGTTCATCATTACATTACTTGGTTTAAATGCAGTCTCCGTCTGTTCAATCAGTTGTGTAACTATGATGTAAATTTAAGGAGCGCGGTATAAGCTTCGAGCTTGTTGTTGCTCTAATTGGTCAGTCAACCCGACAGCCAGGGATGAACAGACAGTCATACACGTCACTAAAACATTACCAGATTCGCCTCGCTAATGCGAACTCTTTTTTTTAATTGTTCACAGCATGAATTAACAAAATTGAAACACGACTTCTTTTCTGCAAAACATTTGGGGTTTTTTTTTCCTTTGAATATACGAAGTTACATTGTAAGCCTAGAATGGAGCTCCTCCTCAATTCGCATTTCGCATTATCACATCATGTCGGTCAAAGTCTTAAAGGGCCAGCCACACGTCCGCTAAAAATCGCACGACTGTACGATACGATTCGATCACGTGGTCTCCAAGAACAAAATGTGATTGACGCATGGAGATCACGTGATCGAATCGTATCGTACAGTCGTGCGATTTTAGCGGACGTGTGGCTGACCCTTCAGTCGTCCTATTTATGACAACTTTATATATATGTATGGTGATTACAGTTAGGTACGCATAGTTTGTGTGTATATGTGCGCAAGCACACAGACATATACACACAACACACACAGGGACGCAAGCACATTATTCACACCCATTTCATTTATAATATACATTCTGCATAATCCTTGCTTGGACTTGTACCGTCACGCAATTAACGCATAGATAACCCCGATCATAGAATTAGGTGATCATCATGCGCGTCTTTGCAATTCATGGTTTCTATTCTTCGTTTTATGACTACCCCCCCACCCCCACCCCCACCCCCTTGTGTAGCCACGGATTACTTACATAAGCCAATTATTCGGGGTTTTTTTTCTTTCTTTCTTCCCCTTCGCTTCACGAAACGATAGTTCGAGTGAACTAATGTCATTAACCCTTTCACCGCCAAAGTCGCATTTTAGCACCACAGTGATTATAATACCTATGTCACTAAAAGGAATCAAATTGGGGTCTATTATCCAAAGACCCTATTGTCTTAGTTTTGGGAAGTAAGGATAGACCTTATTTTATATATTTCACAGAAGAATCCCCAATACTGCAGATGGATTTTGTTCTCTACCCAGGTAAATTTAATGGAAATGTTTGGCTGAAATAATGGCTGGCGGTGAAAGGGTTAATTAAACACATTATTCACTTTTGCTGACACTAGCATCGCAACTAAAACGAAATGGGAAAACCATTTGAAGTTTAGAACTACCATCCCATCTCCTCTTTGTCCACGCATTTGTTTTTAATTAAACCTCTTTCCCCACGCCTTATTCGTTTATCTATTAATTCATTTTCTTTGTCCCCACCCCCCGTCCTCTCTCTCCCCGTCTTCAATCTACCTCATTTCCACCCCACCACTACTTTCTTATACGCACTTCACAGAAACAGCAGCAGATGCAAAAATAAAATAAAAAAGAAAGCATTATGATGTCTTTATTGCCAGCCGCGGGCGAAGCTGGTAATGTTTTCACGGGGAGTCTTTTGTATAAACAGTTCCCCCACATTCTGGAAGATCTGTGCTTGTAACTTCCTCTAATCTGTCACTCTATTTTTTACTCTGCCTTTTCCCTTTGCTTACTCTCATCTACTATCTTTCTTGCCTTACTGTTCCATTCTCCTGTGTTTTTTTGTAAAAATTCTTTCCAAGAAACGCTTTCAACAAGATTTCCTCCAGCCGAAGTCGGACTTCCTGTGCCTAACTACTTCTAAGTAAGGCGCATAACGGCATCATGACGCATCTGCGCTCATAATTGACAGGAAACTGAGCGATCGAAGAAGAAGAAAAAAAAGAAGAAGAAAAATTGATTGATTTAACTTTTTAATGCACATTTTTAGGCACATTGAAGGCCTTTTTTTAATTTGTTTTTACAAATCCACCCATTTAAATAATATAAATAAAACGTAACGAGGAAAAAAAAATAATATAAAATAAAAGAAATAAAATACTTATAACAATTTACGCAAATAGTCACACAAGGAACTCTCTCTCTCTCTCTCTCTCTCTCTCTCTCTCTCTCTCTCTCTCTCTCTCTCTCTCTCTCTCTCTCTCTCTCTCTCTCTCTCTCTCTCTCTCTCTCTCTCTCTCTCTCTCTCTCTCTCTCTCTCTCTCTCTCTCTCTCTCTCTCTCTCTCTCTCTCTCTCTCTCTCTCTCTCTCTCTCTCTCTCTCTCTCTCTCTCTCGATACACACATGCACACAGACACGCATACACACACGCGCGCGCGTACCCATATGTATACACATGCAGACACACTCGCACACATCTACACACACATGCCTGTACGCACGCACGTACATACGCACGCGTTTATTTTTTTTAACAATGCAGCTGCGAGTAGGTTAATTAAGCGTAGTCATACGTATAAAAAGCTTAATGCCTTAATTTCACTTTTGAATGACGATATAGGAGGAGGTATGTGGACTGGTGGGACTGCCTGGTAGGCCTTGTCGGTGGGTTGAGAGATGGTTGGTATGGGGTGTTGATGGAGACGTCATCTTGGTGGTATTTGTAGAAGGTCG
>CM065684.1:10673972-10681472 GCA_017654935.2 Phymorhynchus buccinoides
TGAGATGCTGTCTCTTGCTTGGCTTTATAAGAAGACATACCACCAGTATTAGGCCTGATTTGACAATGCCTCCACGACGAAAATTGAGCGAGTTGGATAGGGGACGAGCTGTTGCATGGTTCCAAGATGGTGTTCCCAAGCGAGAAGTGGCCAGGCGACTTCAGGTGTCCATCTCGGTCATTGTCAGACTGATTCAACGCTTCACAGCCACTGGGAGGGTCCATGAAAGACGCAGATCTGGTCGACCGAAGAAGACAACTCCACGTGAAGATCGTCTCATTGAACGACAAGCCCTGCAGACAAGAACAGCCTCTTCCAGCATCATTCGAAGGCAGCTGAGGGTGGCTACTAACATCAACATCAGCCAGCAGACCATACGGAACCGCCTTCATGGGTTTAACCTCCGTTCTCGTCGCCCAGCTGTACGGCCACGCTTAACTCCAGCCCATAGGGCAGCACGCCGCGCCTTCTGCAGACGTCACGTGAGGTGGACACGTCAGCAATGGTCCCAGGTCCTGTTCAGTGATGAATCACGCTTCACCCTGAACCACAACGACGGCCGACTGAGGGTCTGGAGGCGCCCAGGGGAACGCTTTATTGACGCCACTGTCCAAGAAAAGGTGGCCTTTGGTGGAGGTTCTGTAATGGTCTGGGGGGCCTTCAGCCTTCACCACAGAACACCCTTGTATCATGTACAGGGTAACCTGACTGGCCTCCGATACCAGGATGAGATCCTTCGACCGCTGGCTGTGCCTACACTGCAGCAGATGGGACCGCCGGCTGTCTACCAGGATGACAACGCTCGCCCCCACAGGGCAAGGGTGGTCAACGACTTCCTGCAGCAGTCTGGAGTCAACAGAATGGAGTGGCCAGCATGCAGTCCCGATCTCAACCCGATTGAGAACCTCTGGGATGAGCTGGATCGCAAAGTGAGGAGCAACCACCCCCCTCCCAGGGATGCCCAGCACCTCTACCAGATGCTGCAGGCTGAGTGGCAGGCGCTTCCACAGAGGATCTTCACCACCCTGGTCAACTCCATGAGGACTCGCTGCGTCGAGTGCCAGAACAGCCATGGCGGATACACGCATTACTGAACTTTTGGGAGCATCAGAATGCCCTGTCTTGTGATTTCAATGACTTTGGGAAATCAAATTTCGATACGTACCCACTTTGATCAAATGTACAGACCAAACGATTGCTCGAAATTGAAGGCAATTGTGTATCGTTATCACTAAAGCATTGAATTAAATGTTGGCCAAAATTCAACGCATTGGCTTTCTTATTTGGAAAGTTATGAATTAGTTTGCAAGTGATCCTTAACTTTTTGTGGATAGCTTACATAAGATTTGAGACCAAGTGAACTTAGGCTCACTGAACCAGATTCTGTTTTGTTTAGACCGAATGAGATTAGACCAAGTGAACTTAGACTCCAAAAGACGCTCCCGTACAGAAGACGTGTTGATTGTGTGGTTGTGTATCTGCCTCAGAGAGACAGAGAGAACGGGGGGTACAGAAAGGGTATGGACATAGAAGCGCACACACTCACGCACGTACGCACGCACAGACACACACACACACTCACATACACGCACGCACACACACACACACACGCACGCACGCACGCAACAGACACACACACACAAACGCACGCACACAAACGCACACACACACACACGCACGCTCGCACGCACACACACAGAGACACACACACACACAAACGCATGCACACAAACGCACGCACGCACGCACAAACCCACTCACACGCACACGCACGCACACGCACACGCACACGCACACACACACACACACACACACACACACACACACACACACACACACACACACACACACACACACTACAATACATATTTAAAAGATAAAAAAGATTCTGAACAAATTGCTGAAAAGAACAAAGTAAACAATCATAGCAACAGAGTAAATGAAAAACCTAAGGAAGAATACTGCTCAAGGATTTTTTGTGACATCGAAGTTCAAGACCACAAAGATCTACAGAAAACATGGAAAAAATTAAAAGAAATGAAAAATGGAATTGGAAATAAAATTGGAAAATAATGAGTTTCCCTCACATTTTGAAAAGGCTGAAGCATTTGTACATATTTTCGCAAAAAATAGTAACAATGAAGGCCTCTTAGAAAACCAAAAAATATACAGAGAAAAAATGGACAATAATGAATATAATGGAAAAAGTCCTAATAACAATACATAATTATGCTCCCATAACTTTTCAGGAAACGAAAGACGCAATTTCCACCCTTCCAAAATGGTATAATACTAATACAACAGGCTGGCTTCAGAAAAGGCAGATCAACGGTTGATCATCTAGTACAAATTACTTCACAGATCAAACATCAGTTTTCCCATAGAAAAAATGTACTTGCCACTTTTTTTTTTATATTAGAAAGGCGTACGACCAAGTTTGGCATTCAAAACTTCTGAATAAATGTAAATCAATAGGCCTTTCAGGGTGTATGTACAATTACTTAAAAACCTTCTTAAGTGATAGAACAATACAGACTAAGGTAGGTAATGTGTATTCCAACCAAAGACATCTCCAAATGGGAATACCACAAGGAGCTGTGATAGCTCCAATCCTTTTTAACATTTTGATGCACGATCTTCCAAAAGCAGTGTCAAAAATGTTGAACTTGTGCAATATGCTGATGACATCTGCATATGGATGAAAGTTACTCTAAAAAGACATACACCTGCTAGATCAATTAATTATGTTAAAAAGATATATCAAAATGAACTGGACAAAATTAGTAAGTGCATGAATGAAAACGGATTAGCCCTTTCGCCTGAAAAATCGCATATGGTTCTCTTCAATACTGGTTATGACCCTAACCCTCTACCTTCTTTTCAAATTGATGGATTGCGCCTTGAATATAAAAAAAAGTTGTAAAAATTTTAGGAGTAAATTTAACTTCTAAATTGAGCTGGAACTACCATTTAGAAAGTGTTCTGACAAAAGCCAGAAAAGGTTTCAAGTGACTTCAAATGGTGAGTCAACAACCATGGGGAAAAGATAGTATAGAACTTGCACATTTAGTAACTGCACTAGTAAGATCTAAGTGACTTCAAATGGTGAGTCAACAACCATGGGGAAAAGATAGTATAGAACTTGCACATTTAGTAACTGCACTAGTAAGATCTAAGTTACTTCAAATGGTAAGTCAACAACCATGGGGAAAAGATAGTATAGAACTTGCACATTTAGTAACTGCACTTGTAAGATCTAAATTATCTTACGCTCAGGAAAAAAATGTTTCAGCCCCCAAATATTTAATAAAAAAAGTTGCAGAGCATTGACAGTAAAGCTTACAAGCTAGCTCTGGGTGTTCCTGTTCATGCCTCAACATTAAGAACTTACACAGAAATTGGAATATTACCATTTGAAGAAAATATGAAACTTGCGTCCGCAAAATATATTCTAAGAAGTTATACAACACAAAATTCGTGTGTAAAGGAAACTCAATTAAAATCAGAAATAGACTTTCCTAAGCGGGCACAGAAAATTGATTCTCTGACAACAATAGGCTCATATACGTCTGATTTGTTTACAGATGCGGGTGTTGAACCCAGAAAAGTAGCCCGTCAGATAACTTATTGCACAATTCATAAATGGGAGCATCTTATGATATTGAATACACATATTTAAGAAAATGTGATGGGCCTTTGCATGCTACCAACATATGTTAAGACACATATAAATGAAACTTATGTAAATCATCTCAAAATATATACAGATGGCTCTGTACTTGACAATCATTTATCAGGTGCTGCATTCGTCATTCCATCGTTAAAAATAGATCAATCATATCATATAGGAAATACGTTTTCTATATTTACCGCAGAACTTGTTGCCATTATTATGGCATTAAATTATCTTCTTAGTTTTCCATTTTCCATCTTTCAGATATTATTTTGTGTTGATTCAAAATCTGTCTTACAAGCCTTAAAATATTCCCATACAAGAGTGAGAGGAGAACTTATATCAGAAATTCACCATTTAATTCATTTTTTGTCTTTGCGTGGTTCTTCTATTGACTTTTGTTGGGTCCCATCACATTGTGGATTATCTGCAAATGAAAGATACAACAAACAAACAACTACACGACAAGTGCAAAGTGACGTTATTTTATTCACAAGAGACAAAAACAAAACTACTGGATATTTCGGCGAATGCGCCTTTATCAACATAGACAAACAATTAAACAGCAAACAGCAAATATAGCAAAAGGAGCAAAAAGCAGGCAACAGAAGGAGCAAAAAACCATCAAGATCAAAATAAAAAAACAATACTTCCCCTCTACAGTCCAACAAGTATTGGGTTTTTTTATTTTGATCTTGATGGCTTTGATAAATCTGATAAATCTGCGCAGTAAGGATTGACCTTATTCTAAAAAAAAATTAATGTGTCACAGAGAAATCCCACAATATTGCAGATTAAATATTTTCTGTAGCCAAATAAATGTTATGGAAATGTTTGGTTCAAAGATGGCTGGCGGTGAAAGGGTTTTTTAAAGACAATTCGCTTTCCTTTGTTTCAAAGAAAAGCTGTCGACAGCGATTGTTCTTTCTTCTCTGCGTGTTTGTGTGTGTGTGTATTTTGATGGTCAGTTATTCCCAAGCCATAAACGGACAATACGTCACACACAGCACGCGCAGAAACGACAAGGAAATGACGCATGCGCACAGAAGGTTATAAGGGAGACGTGAATGGAAAGGGGACAGTGCTTAATTGGACACTGTCCCTGCGAGGCACTCGAACATTCGTGCACACTGCTATTTTCCCTTCTTCTGAAAAAACCCAACAAACCCAGGTAAGTTGGTCAGTCAACTAGTGATGATTCGCATTTGCTCAGTGATTAAGTAAAAAGGCATCATTTAATTTCGAAGAAGGTGTTAACATGATTTACCATCAAGATGATCTAAACGTTATGAAACGACGACTGTTTGTTTTAAAAGATTTGCAACTCAAAGAAAGGCGCATGGTTCATCAAGAAGGATTTCTCAGCCCAGCTGAGCTGCACATTTCTGTCCCGGGTTAGGACATTAATTCCTTTCTCATCAAATGAGAGGCAAAAAAGTCTGCAAGAGAGAGAGAGAGAGAGAGAGAGAGAGAGAGAGAGAGAGAGAGAGAGAGAGAGAGAGAGAGAGAGAGAGAGAGAGAGCGAGAGAGAGAGAGAGAGAGAGAGAGAGAGAGGGGAGACGGACAGAGAGAGAGAGAGAGAGAGAGAGAGAGAGAGAGAGAGAGAGAGAGAGAGAGAGAGAGAGAGGGAGAGAGAGACGGACAGTCAGACAGACAGACAGAGAGAGAGAGAGAGAGAGAGAAAGAGATGGGCAGACAGAGAGACAGACAAACATACAGACAGAGACAGAGAAAAGATGAGTTTTCCGTTTCTATAAAACTGCCTGTAACCGAAACACCACCTAGTATCAAACGCTATGTATGGTATATCCGGTAAAGGTCAAGAACTTCACCTTTACCGGTATATCCACCTAAACAACCAATTCAAAAAGGCATCCATTGTCAGACTGAACCTGGGTTGTAAATTCAAACGCTTAAATGTGCTTAAATGCTTATGATTAAATAACGATTTCCCGCTTCGTCCGTTTGACCCAAATGTATCTTTCTTCCAGGCGAAGAGCGTTCACGTTCACACAAAGGGGGGTAACCATGGGTAGCGTTGTTTGGACGGGAGCGTTGCTGCTCCTCGTGGCCATGACGTCATATGTAAATTGCGCGCACCAGCCCAACATCATCATCCTGATGGCGGACGACGTGGGCTGGGGGGACTACGAGGTCAACGACCCGGAAATGAGAACGCCCGCCATCACTGCACTTGCGCAGAGAGGTTTGACCTTGAACCAGTCGTACACGTTGCAGGCGTGCACCCCGACGAGGTCGGCTCTGCTGTCTGGAAGGTACGTCACCGATGGGGGAAGGAGCTGTATTCTTTGCCTGTCAGGAACTAGTAGTATATAGCCACAGGAAATTATCTGCCCCTGACTGAGTCACTGTAGGTGGCATCAAAAAGCATAACATGTCACAAAGAGTGATTTCTTCGCAGCCTACCAAACCTTGCAAAGAATGAAGCCAACTTTCTCACTTCCCACCTGGAAGGTAAAAAGGTGGAAGGTGGGAAGTGCTAAGCATGGTAACACTAGGCAGAGAGTGATCCCCACCTGTAGTGTAGGTGAAAAGGTGGGAGTAAAAAAACAAAAAACAACCCGGCCTCAGTCAGCTGCGGAGTAATCACTCTTTGTATGGTGGCATGGTCAGGTCAGTCCGAAAATGATCGCCCTTTCGTGTCGCCAAGACGGTAGTACACAGCCTGAGGGCCTCTTGGCTGCGAGAGTGTGGATGTGTATCGGGCAAGGTACCGGGTTTCTTGAAAACGGTCGTCATTATCATAGCCGTTGTCATTATAGTACATCCCTTGATGTGCTGGGTGTCCTTGTCCTACACCAGTAGCGTGATAGCGAACAGTGGGTGGGCAGAGTACCTTTATTTACACATTAACCCTTTCACCGCCAAAGTCGCATTTTAGCACCACAGTGATATAACACCTATGTCACTAAAAGGCATCAAATTGGGGTCTATTATTCAAAGACCCTATTGTCTTAGTTTTGGGAAGTATGGTTAGACCTTATTTTATATCTGTCGCAGAAGAATCCCCAAATACTGCAGATGCATTTTGTTCTCTACCCAGGTACATTCAATGGAAAGCATTAGCTGAAATATGGCTGGCGGTGAAAGGGTTAAGGTACTCTACGGGTGGGTCTACAGAGGACAGGCCAGACCACAAGAGCCATCAGTCAAGCAGTATTTGACTTTATTTATCGGTTAATTAAGATGCAAATCAACACCACCACCCCCGCACCCTCAACGTCTTGGTTCAATGCGGATTTGTTTCTCCAGTCGCGCCTTTATAATTCTACTATTAGCTAACGCATGCTTTGATTGATTTAAAGGATGCAAATTAACTTTAAATGATGTGACCCTGCACCACGAAATGGAAACTGACCCTTCCAAGAATATTACACAGTTGGAATCTTCAGACAAGTCTCTTTCTAATGATACAAGAACCATTCTTGTATCATTTTCCGTTCAAGAGTTACGAGAATTTAAAGTTAGTAAGGTGAGTGTCGGCCATTTTGAGAAATCACAGTCTAATGTCTAGCCCAGTTGAAGAAAATGCATTGACCTACTCGTTTTAAAACACTTATAAGACCATTTAGAGACAACAATAAAGCTTGTTCTTTATAAAAATGAAATATAAGATGCTAGAGAACACGAAAATGCCCATCACTCAAAATTGACAAAAAATTATATTTGTGACTTTCCAAGCCTGTTGTGAGAAACTATCCCAGCGACTTAATGTCCCTTTCGTGGTGCTGGGTCACACATAGAAAACGAATGAGGCTTATGTGCTCAATGTGCAGTAAGAAAGGAAAGACGAAACCCCCCCGGAA
>CM065684.1:10688972-10693972 GCA_017654935.2 Phymorhynchus buccinoides
TGCATAAGGTACATCTTGGGGTGGAGGGGGGTGGGTTCCGGAAACCCAGGACCCCCACCCCCGCACCCCCGATCCGCGCCTGGTTTAAGAGGACTTTTAGAGAAAAAAGGTATCGCCATTGACTGAGCCAGAGCAGGTTTCCTCTAGACTGAGAGTGATGACCATTGACACAAGGCCAGGCTGCGCCGTGTCTGAAGAAAATCGATGGATTAAAATGTAAATAGCTCTCACTTCATCATTGTTCCAAACACAGCTTTTCGGGGGGGGGGGGGGGGGGGGGGGGGGGGGGGGACTTTTAGTTTCAGGACCTTTTTCAAGCCAACTTCACACGAGATCCTTGTCATAAACAACAGTCAAGAATAATGTTAGGCCTATAGTATGTAAGAAAATTATTTATATTCACGATCCCGTGTCAGATTTTCACTCATGAGCATCTTTATTTACGTTTTTGATTAAAAAGCGTATTATTTAAGAACATTGTCTACTAAAAAAAAGTTGCATGGTACTGTTCAACAATTGTTTCCCCCCCATAAATCTGATGGAAGAAATATGTTAAAAAAATACTACGAAGAACATACAGTTATCTAAGATTTCTGGATTCAGTCATTTAAAGACCCACCAGATCAAGTGTCAAAATCACGGGTTTTCCTTCTTATAGCTGGTAGGAAATCTTGGTTTGACCAGGTTTGACTCCCATACAAATGTCCCCACATTGAAAACGAAACATCATTTTAAAGAGCAGGCTCAATTTGAAGTTGGGGGGAATTTCTATGTGTGTCACAGCTACTCAGAAAAAAACCCAAGGGACTTAGGCTAATCGTGGTGGGTCAGTGGGTCTGTGCAACGGAACAGCTGTGCCAAGTTCAAGGCGTGACTGCCTTGCATATACCATCTACATTAATATGCAAGTGGCTGTTATCACTGGTTGACACTAGTCTGTGCTTGGGGCCAAGGGTCTATTCTAAATGACAGCTGTGCAATGAAAGATTTTCGAAAGTATTGGAAATTCACGGTACAGTTTTAGTCCTTTGTGAGAGACTGTCACTCTCAAAATAGGGTGGGGTGTGCATTGGCTCTAGTGCTGCAGCCAAAGAGATTGGTTGGCCTCTGCGGACCTTCCGCCGAAACAGCTGTCTTCGAATCCTTTGTGCGGAGATAGTGGGGGTGTATGCTGGGTAAGGTTTCTCTGCTATAAACACATTCTAGCCCAGCCCGCTGGAATAGTTGCCGCTCCCCCCCCCCCCCACCCCCACCCCTACCCCTCCCTGCTATATGGCTGTCGACATATAACTGGACACGACAGTCATACATACATACATACATACATACATGCATACATACATACATACATACATACATACATACATACATACATACATACATACATACATACATACATACATACATACATACATACATACATACATACATACATACATACATACATACATACATACATACATACATACATACATACATACATACATACATACATACATACATACATACATACATACATACATACATACATTATCAGTTATTAGGATTTTGGAGTGGGATATTGCATTCCAAAGCCCTAATAACGGATATATACCGATATGTATCAACAGAAAAGCAAGCAATAGAAACAGGCTCAGATCTGCAGCGAAATGAAAACACATCCATTTTCACAACAATGGTCGCAGCACAAACACTGTAATACGCATTCTTGCGCAAAGAATATAGTTCAACTAATAGAAATTTTTAACACAAATGTACTTCATAAGATGTGGTGACAAAATATAACGTTTAAAGATAAACACAAACAGAAGCAATGAACTGAAACACTAACGACAATTGCTGTTATTTTAACTTGTAAACACCAACAATAAAACGTACACACTTAACGAGAGCGAGTCAATTTCAACACACTGTGAAAAAGAGGGGAGTCAGCTTTGACAAGAACGTCAATCACAGGCCCGGAAAACATGCTTTTTTTTAAAACGGAGGTGCGGTAGCTCTTCGCACAGGTCCAGTCGGCTCATTTTTATTTCCGGGCTGAAGATGAATTCGAGCTGTTCTTGCGACATTACTGCATCTACATTATCAACATGGACTCTCCCTGTGACAAAATTGCATAGCTCGAATCGTCTGCTAATATCGACGCGCATGGCTGGTCATGGAGTTGAGTAGCCTAGGCCTAGATCCACGGCTAGACGTTCCAAGTGGCAAGCACAGAATGGTTTGTGTAGATCTGTGACAGCTGGCACTGTTGATTCAGTCGAGCCATGAATCTTCTTGAGAGTGGCTTCGTTGTGTACCAGCATTAAATTTTGTCATCAGCGCTGAATGAATCCTTGGGGTAGCACTGCACAGCTTCTCAAATTCTGGGTCCAGCTTTGGTAGGAACAGCTCGAGTTGACAAGATGGCAATGTAATAATGGTAGGGGAAGACGGGGTAAAAAGCGCATGGGCGGGTAAGAAGCCCACCCCAATTATCTCATGAAATAAAGAAAATGTCAGTCAAATTTGCCCATGATACGAATGCTATACATTAACGCTCGTCTCATGGGCAAAATGAGACTGAAATTTGCTTCATTTCATGAGATAATTGGGGTGGGCTTCTTACCCGCCCATGCGCTTTTTACCCCGTCTTCCCCTATGTGAAGATAAATAACTGTGAGGTCAAGTTTCTAATAGCTACCGTGTATTGCTACACCTTTTTTTTTACGTGCGTTTACACTAACCCTATGGGTTAATATACGCAAATGATATGTCAAGTTATGATTTTATATCCCACGCTTGGCAGCCTTCTTTGGCTCTCTTGGAGATGGGTATATACATGCATACAATATGCACTAGCTACTCAACTGATGCTTACTTCAGCCACGTTGTGTGTGCTCGCTCTCAGGGCATTGCCGACGACACCATCCTGCTCTACCTCTCCGACAACGGAGGTCCCACGCAGTACGGGTCCATCAACTGGCCCATGAGGGGCGGCAAGGCGTCCTTCTGGGAGGGGGGTCTGCGCTCATACACCGTCTTCGTCTATCCCAAGGGTCTGAGCAAGACCGGAACCACGTGGGACAGTCTCGTGCACGTCACCGATTGGTTCACCACTTTCGTGTCGGCCGCTGGAGGTAGGGTATTATATGTCTGCAAGAGACTGGGCAATTCTTTCAAAAATGAGATATACTAACTTGATTATTAAAAAGCAGCTTCGGGACTTTCCTGGTATTGCAGTACCTCCAGGATCGTCCCACTATCTTTGTAGTCATTAATGTCCCATGTGTGCATGTTCCAGGCCGGATGACGTTAAACGAACTTTCATTCAGGCAGTACTTTGTGAAGCTTATTTTTGTATTAAAAATGTGATCTACTAGATATCATTTAGAGATTTTGTGTGTGATCTTTTTAAAAATAATATCAAGTGATTAATTTTACTAGGCTTTGCTTGGTGTTTGTATGAAAAGATATTAGGAAGGTTTTTAAAGATGCTAGGTGATTATTTTATTTTTGTGAACATGTTGGTGGTTAGGGATATTTGAGCTTAAAAATTAGAAGCGATTTACTAATAATATACACGCGATTTCAAGACTACTATATGTGACGTTGTCATCGAATAAATTAGGCGATGTAAGTTCCGGGATTTACTTGAATAAGTAGGGGAAGACGGGGTAAAAAGCGCATGGGCGGGTAAGAAGCCCACCCCAATTATCTCATGAAATGAAGCAAATTTCAGTCTCATTTTGCCCATGAGACGAGCGTTAATGTCTAGCATTCGTCTCATGGGCAAATTTGACTGAAATTTTCTTTATTTCATGAGATAATTGGGGTGGGCTTCTTACCCGCCCATGCGCTTTTTACCCCGTCTTCCCCTACCGTATGTGTTCAGAACATTAGGTAACAGACTAGTGCACTACATTTGGACAGGTTAAATGTATCTTTCTCTGTTTCTTTGTCAGTCTGTCTGTCTCTGTCTGTCCGTTCACTTCTCACTGTCTGTCTTGTTCTTTAATACATAGACTATGCATGTGTGCTGGGGGTGAAATGATGGGGTAGGGGAAGGCTTGACTATTATTATTATTAGGTATTAGGTACTTTATAGTCACAGAGGCGTCTCTGTGAAATTCGGGTTGCTCCCACCTGGAGAGCGCGTCGCAGCCCAAATGTTTTTAGGTTTTTTTTCTTCTTTTTTTCATGCGATTTTTGTCACTGATGACGGAGAGGGGGGGGGGGGGGGGGGGGGGGGGGTAAATTTTGACCAAATGACAACTTTTTCGTTGCCACTGGGTTTATCGTATGCTAAGTGCATGGGCACACGGGACCTCGGTTTATCGTCTCATCCGAAAGACTCCACGTTCAGACCGTTAAGGCCTCAGTGCAGAATGAGAGGACAAAAATCCCCTGTACCCAGGTTCGAACTCGGGTTTACTTGACACGAAGCGAACGCGATACCACGCATTGCGAATGAATATGAATGATCAACTGAGTGGGACAGGACAGGGAAGCTGGGACACAAGCTACAAAAGAAGTGGGTGAGTGAAGAGGAAAGATTCCCAAGGTGTAGAGTGGCACAGAGGTAGCGCGCTCGCCTCGTGGCCTGTCCTTTATTCTCTAGGTGATGTGGAGAGCATCAGGAAGCAGTACAACCTGGATGGCCACGACCATTTTGAGAACTTGAAGAACAACCTGCCAGGCAGCAGGACCGACATGGTCTACAATATCGACGACAGGAGAGACAGGGCCGCCGTCAGAATCGGAGACATGAAGCTACTCAGAGGTTGGTTCACCTCCGTCTATGAGTTGTTTGTTTGTGAACATGTTAATGCCAGGCAGCAGGACCGACATGGTCTACAATATCGACGACAGGAGAGACAGGGCCGCCGTCAGAATCGGAGACATGAAGCTACTCAGAGGTTGGTTCACCTCCGTCTATGAGTTGTTTGTTTGTGAACATGTTAATGCCAGGCAGCAGGACCGACATGGTCTACAACATCGACGACAGGAGAGACAGGGCC
>CM065684.1:10701472-10723972 GCA_017654935.2 Phymorhynchus buccinoides
TGCTGCTACTACTACTACTACTACTACTACTACTACTACTTACTACTACTACTACTACTACTACTACTACTAGGCCTACTACTGCTGCTGCAGCTAACACTACTACTACTACTACTACTACTACTACTACTACTACTACTACTACTACTACTACTACTACTAGGCCTACTACTGCTGCTGCTGCTGCAGCTAACACTACTACTACTACTACTACTACTACTACTACTACTACTATTACTACTACTACTACTACTACTACTACTAGGCCTACTACTGCTGCTGCTGCTGCAGCTAACACTACTACTACTACTGATGATGATTTGTGGATAATGATGTTTCTTCTTGAAATCCTTTATCTGAACATAACAGTCAGATTACATCCAAACTTCAATAGAACACTTTTGGTTCGTGTCCCAATTATATATAAAAAGACACACACAAAAACAAAATAACACGCGTAGGCTATTTGAGGGGGGTTAGTGTGGGGAAAGAAAGGGGGGTGCATACTGAAAGACTTCTCATTATTTAAAGAAAGACAACTGAAAAAAACGACAATACTAAAACGTTTCAATAGTAAAAAAAGTTAAGTAAAAAAAAAAATGCTGTAATCTAGTCTATATCCCAAGCGCAGTGTTTTCACATCTATATAATATATTGGTAAAGGTAAAGATGTGCCACCCCCCATGCATTTCTCGGTGAATTGTATTTTACATCTTGACCTTTACCACGATAACGACGACGACGACAAAATTAATGATGCCAGCGAAGCTGATGCTGATGGCGACGATGACGAAGAAAGCAACGACAGTGACGTCATTGCGGTTATGACGTCACACTGGTGGGTAGATGGAGTGGCGTGAGTGTGGACGGAGGGGGGACAGGAAGGCCCTCAGGGCCAGAGTCTGTAGCTCCTTCTCCCTCTGCAGCTGCTGCTCCCTCCGGTGCTCCACTGATAATATATATAAGCATACAATTAGGGTGAGACGGGGTAAAAAGCCCATGGGCGGGTAAGAAGCCCATGCCAATTGTCTCATGAAATGAAGAAAATTTCAGTCACATTTTGCCCATGAGACGAGTGTTAATGTTTAGCATTCGTCTCATGGGCAAAATGTGACAGAAATTTTCTTCATTTCAAGAGATAATTGGCATGGGCTTCTTACCCGCCCATGGGCTTTTTACCCCGTCTTCACCTATATACACGCGCGCGCGCACGCATACGCATATATAGGCCTACACAAACATGCAAAACACGCCTATAGGTGCGCGCGCGCTCACAAACACAGAACACGGAACATGTCATCAAGTTAACGTTAGCTGATTTTGTTTTTGAGGTTCACAAATACAGACATTGGACACGGAAAGGTTTTATCAAAGCAAATTATTCTGCATTTCAAATGCATCAACTTTTCAGTCTTTCGGAGTAGGGGTACGGAGCTCAGCTATTCACTGAGATTTCTCTTTCATACTATATAAATGTACACACACACACACACACACACACACACACACACACACACACGAGTTACGCATGCACATACGCACGCACGCACGCACGCACGCACGCACGCACGCACGCATGCACGCACGCACACACACGCACACACACACACACACACACGCGCGCGCGCGCGCGCGCGCACACACATACACACACACAACACACACACACACACACACACACACACACACACACACACACACACACACACACACACACACTGAAAGCACTTAAATTTCATGTTAGAAACCCTATGAATTAGTCTCTAACTTTAGAAATTTAGCACCTATTCCGTCGGGATATGTCCTTTTAATTGATACTTTACAATGTTTATACTTTGATTGTTCTTGGCTTTGTTCCATTGTGTCCGGGACATTTGTTAATATGGGTGATGGGGAGGAAATGAAATGGGGAAGGGACAACCACATTCACTTCAATATCCCATTCATTTATTCTCTCTCTCTCTCTCTCTCTCTCTCTCTCTCTCTCTCTCTCTCTCTCTCTCTCTCTCTCTCTCTCTCTCTCTCTCTCTCTCTCTCTCTCTCTCTCTCCTCTCTCTCTCTCTCTCTCTCTCTCTCTCTCAATAGAGTTATTTCAATGCGTTATATTATTAGGCTAATGTTTAGTAGTTTGGAATGTTTTGCTTTGCATGTTGAGTTATTTTTCGAGTTGCTTTCGCATTACTTTTCATTCTGAGGACAGGATGAAAAAAAGCTGTCAAGCTTACTCCTTTATCCTCAATAAAGATCATTTTGACTTGACTTGACTTCACACACACACACACACACACACACACACACACACACACACACACACACACACACACACACACACACACACACACACACACACACACACACACACACACATGATGTATTTAGGAAATGAGAGGCCACGCGCAACATTCAACCAGCACTTGCGCCACAGTCACAGGCCCAGGGAGAGAGAATGAGAGAATGACAGACAGACCGACCGACAGACAAAGGGAGACAGAGACAGAGCAGCAGATGCCACCTACCATCATTACTCTCCCATCCTCCGCTATTCTCCCCTTCTTCTTCTTTAGCACTCTTTTTGGTTTTTAAGTTTTATCCCTTCCACCCACACACTCACCTATTCCCCTCTCCCCCACCCTTACCCTTCCACCCACACACTCACCTATTCCCCTCTCCCCCACCCTTACCCTTCCACCCACACACTCACCTATTCCCCTCTCCCCCACCCTTACCCTTCCACCCACACACTCACCTATTCCCCTCTCCCCCACCCTTACCCTTCCACCCACACACTCACCTATTCCCCTCTCCCCCACCCTTACCCTTCCACCCACACACTCACCTATTCCCCTCTCCCCCACCCTTACCCTTCCACCCACACACTCACCTATTCCCCTCTCCCCCACCCTTACCCTTCCACCCACTTGCGGCATGACATGCACGGTTCTAGAGACACTGATGAAGATGGAACTGACAACTGCGTGATGCCAGAACACACACGCGCGCGCGCACACGCACGCACACACACACACACACACACACATACAATCCCGCACGCACGCACGCACACGCACGCACACGCACACACACACACACACACACACACACACACACACACACACACGCGCGCGCGCGCATAAACACACACATACGCATACACACGCGCATAAGCACACACACACGCGCACACGCGCGCAGGCACAACACACACACACACACACACACACACACACACACACACACACACACAAACACACACATACACACATTTTCACCCTCATTTTAATTTATTGATTTGTTGTTTTTGTTATGGGTTTTTTAAGTCTAATAATCATTACCATCGTTGTGAACAGACTTTAAATTAAATCAATCAAAACTTTTTTTTTAAACCACACACACACAAGCTATATTATTTACTCAATCTAATTCACTTAGATGTCGTACAACTCGAGCAGTGACAATATGATCCATTATTGCAGATATCAATCGATTGTCTCTACACCACACTACTCTGCTAGCCCCAGACAAGGCTGTAGAAACTGAAGAGGTCACAACTACAGCGTTAGTTAGATCCATGTTGCATGTTCTTCTAATGTCCAAACACGCATTAGTGTGTGTGTGTGTGTGTGTGTGTGTGTGTGTGTGTGTGTGTGTGTGTGTGTGTGTGTGTGTGTGTGTGTGTGTGTGTACGTGTGTGTGTGTGTGTGTGTGTGTGTGTGTGTGTGTGTGTGTAATGTGTGTGTGTGTGTATGTGTGTGTAATGTGTGTGTGTGTGTGTGCGTGTGTGTGTGTGTGTGTGTGTGTGTGCGTGCGTGCATGTCTGTGTGTGTGAGTGTGTGTGTGAGTGTTAGGTATTAAGTATTAGGTACTTTATAGTCACAGAGGTGTCTCTGTGAAATTCGGGTTGCTCCCACCTGGAGAGCGTGGAGAGTATGTGTTTGTATGTGTGTGTGTGTGTGTGTGTGTGTGTGTGTATGTGTGTGTGTGTGTGTGTGTGTGTGTGTGTGTGTGTGTGTGTGTGTGTGTGTGTGCGTGTGTATGCATGTGTGTTTGTGTATGTGAGCGTTGTTGTTCTTCAGTTTAACGTGTGAGTGTGTGTGTATGTTAGTGTTTGTATGTGTGTGCGTGCGTGCACGCGTCCATGCGTGTGTTATGAGTGGATGAGTGAATGAATGAGTGCACGTGCGTGCACGTGAAGGCCTATTAACATTAATGTAATTCCGTATTGATTTGACAGCTCTTCAGCCAGTCAACTGACAGTGATCAATTATCTGTTCACGTTTCAAACAAGGGCCAACACAAATTCATGCTGAGACACGCACACATTCATTAGCGCGCGAATTTGTCCGATGGTAACTTCAAGCATGTATGACCCATGCGCTTTACGCACGTAAAATATCCCACGGCAATGAAAAGTGATTAAGAGCAGGGAGGTTCCCGCTGCCTGAAATTATGAACCATATTGATAGCTGTATTTCCCGAATTCAGCACATGTAATGAGGCTAAGTCTGCCTCTCTTTCTCTCTCTTGGCCATAATCGTAATCGATTGTTATCCCAGGTTTTTTAACCTCTCACAACCACCCCTTTCCTTACTTCTACCAAAAAGCCTGACTATACAAAGAACTCGCACTCCGCAGGCAAGAAAGACGTCCAGGCAAACAACACTCCCAGTGTTTTTTCCTCGGCAAAATGCACTCCCTGTGGATTATTTTCCTAGGAAAGAAACACTCCCCTTAGGTAAACAACACTCCCGTCACGCAGGAAAAAAAATACTTCAGAAAAAACACATTCCCCTTTGGTTTAAAAAAAAAAAATCTTACGGAATTTGATATGACAATAGCCATAATTGCTACCACTACCCTTTTTTCCCCTTAAATCACGATTTTACAGTTATTTGGAGAGAACAATTCAACACGGTTTGAATTAATACCACTGAGTAAAGTTCACTGTGTTTCAGTTGCTCTCAAATAAGCTTTCTTATTAGGCTATTTCACACTGGGCCGCCCAAAGGACAGCAACGCACTTCATGCCAAAGAAAATCTTCTGCATATTCAGAAGTTTTTAGAAGACAGATTTTACCCCGACTGGTGTCGGAAGAATCGCGGCACAAAAGCGAATTGGCGACGGATGTGTGAAAAATACGTACTGCATGACACAAGAAAACGAAAAGAAATGGTGCAGGTAGGTTATATTTGTCTGTCTGTCTGTCTGTTTGACTGTATGTCTGTCTCTCTCTCTCTCTCTCTCTCTCTCTCTCTCTCTCTCTCTCTCTCTCTCTCTCTCTCTCTCTCTCTCTCTCTCTCTCTCTCTCTCTCTCTCTCTCTCTCTCTCTCTCCCTCTCTCTCTCTCTCTCTCTCCCCCCCCTCTCTCTCTCTCGCTCCCCCCTCTCTCTCTCTCGCTCCTCTGTCTCTCTCTTACTCCCCCCCCTCTCTCTCGCTCACAATGGAAACACTGATGACAAAATCTATTTGGTAAATATGTGTGCCCATTTTGAAAGATGTATTTCATGCTCAACGAAATCAAAAACACAGCCATGAAAGAAAAAACGATCAGGGAAAAAAAAGTCAGATGACAATCAGAAGACGAACATGACATAAACAATATTCTGAAAAAGAATATGGATATGACTAAAATATGCCTTTTAATTTAACATTTATTGTTTTAAGATCTTCCATTTAATTTGAGAGAGACAGAAAGAGAGAGAGAGAGAGAGAGAGAGAGAGAGAGAGAGAGAGAGAGAGAGAGAGAGAGAGAGAGAGAGAGAGAGAGAGAGAGAGAGAGAGAGAGAGAGAAGGAGGAATGAGGGTTGTGCAAAACTATTGTATCAGCGCCATCATTTCATACTCATTTTTTGTTACTATTTTTAACACTGAATAAAAGTGTTTTCTTTTTATCATTGTCTAGGAAGCTTTTCAAGAGAGAGAGAGAGGGGGAGAGGAGGGGAGAGAGGGAGAAAGAGAGAGAGAGAGAGAGAGAGAGAGAGAGAGAGAGAGAGAGAGAGAGAGAGAGAGAGAGAGAGAGAGAGAGAGAGAGAGAGAGAGAGAGAGAGAGAGAGAGGGGGGGGGGGGGAGAAAGCGGGAGCGATTGAGTTATTAAAAAGTAACAAATTTTTCTTTCCATTTTTTTATGTGTGTGTTTTTGCCTGGGGAATGTTAACTTCCTAACGACAGTCTTATTTTCCTGGTGGAGGGAGTGTTTTATTCCTAGGCAAATAACACTCCCAGTGTTTTTTGCCTAGGTACAAAACACTCCCTCAGTGTTCTTTGCCTGCAGTGGGTTTTTTTTACCTGCGACACCGGTTTTTTTAATTTTACTCCCACCCTTTCACCTACACTAGGGGAAGACGGGGTAAAAAGCGCATGGGCGGGTAAGAAGCCCACCCCAATTATCTCATGAAATAAAGAAAATTTCAGTCAAATTTGCCCATGAGACGAATGCTAGACATTAACGCTCGTCTCATGGGCAAAATGAGACTGAAATTTGCTTCATTTCATGAGATAATTGGGGTGGGCTTCTTACCCGCCCATGCGCTTTTTACCCCGTCTTCCCCTACGGCTGGGGATCATATGTGAACTCACTCACTGCCTACAACAACACTAACACTTCCCACCTTCCACCTTTTCACCTTCCAGGTGGGAAGTAAGAAACTTGGCTTCATTCTTTGCAAGGATTGTAGGCTGCGAAGTTATCACTCTTTGTGACATGTAGGCTTTTTGCTTCTACTCAGATCCATTGTCTTGAAACGGGCGCGCCAATGATCACAAAACATTGTCGTCTGGGACAGTTTCCGGTCCCCAAGGGCGCGAAGCGGGAGAGCGAGGAAGGGAAGTAATTGTTCTATTTATAGCATCACTGTAAGCGAAGCGGGTTGTTTCCCTTGCTAATCGATATTCATATCAGCCGTAGGGGGCTAAGCTCGTTATCAGGAAGGCAAATTTACATGAATGCCCCTAGGATTCCTACATTAGAACACACTTACATACTGCAAGCGTCTTCCAAGAAACACATGGGTTTCTTCTTCTTCTTCTTCTTCTTCTTCTTCTTCTGCGTTCCCAGGCCATATGGCCATAATGGGTAAGGTACGTATGTGTCCGGTTCTCTATTTTCACTGGTCTCCCTGCTGCGTACAACCAACACATTCCGATTTCGGAGGAGCTCAAAGGAGAAACATTATTTGAAAGATTGTTTTGAAAAGAGGCAGGAGAATGGGCCAATAAGTCAGAAAGATAGTAGGTGATAGAAAGCAAAGGGAAAAACAGAGTCAAAGAGAGTGGCAGAGTAGAGGAAGTTACAAGCACAGAACTTCCAGAAGGTGGGGGAACTATTCTTTTTACTAAAGACCGCCCCGGTATCCCCACGGGGAGAATTGGTTTCAATATTGTTGGGTTGTGGGTTTTTATAAAGCAAGCCTATCACACCAAAATGTTACTGAAGTTTAATGTGCATGTTTTGTACTTGGATGGAAATCTTGCTTGTATGTCTATTTTAAACGTCATGGACTTGAATGAAAACCTAGCTAGGTTCCAAATAACGGATAAACAAGCAGTAGACATGCAGACACAGAGACACACACAGGCAGGCAGATAGACACACACAGACAGAAGAATCAACACAGACCCTCGACATCTGATAACACAGATAGATGAGGGGTAATTGGGTGCAAATCTCTTTAACCCTTTCACCGCCAAAGTCGCATTTTAGCACCACAGTGATTTAACACCTATGTCATTAAAAGGCATCAAATTGGGGTCTATTACCCAAAGACCCTATTGTCTTAGTTTTCGGAAGTAAGGTTAGACCTTATTTTGCATATGCCACAGAAGAATCCCCAATACTGCAGATGGATTTTCTTCTCTATCCAGGTAAATTTAATGGGAATTCTTGCCTGAAATATGGCTGGCGGTGAAAGGGTTAACGTCCTCCGGTCCGGAACAGACATATGGGACACTAGTAGATATAAAGATTGTTCCCACCATCTTTATATCTACTAATGTCCCACATGTGTCTGTTCCAGACCGGAGGACGTAAAGCAGAACCTCACACATAAAGATGGTGGGAACGATCCTGGAGGCAACGCCCGGAGGCAGTGCAACACCAGGAAAGTCCCGAATTTTCATCACATCAACACCGATGATTCTTTAAAAGTGAGTCTACAGTATGGTAGTTGTTCGGTTGTGTGTGTGTGTGTGTGTGTGTGTGTGTGTGTGTGTGTGTGTGTGCGCGTGCGTGCGCGCGTGTGCGCGTGCGTGCGTGCGTGTGTGTGCGTGCGTGCGTGCGTGCGTGCGTGCGTGCGTGCGTGCATGCGTGTGTGTGTGTGTATTTAGTACTTTTATAGTCACAGAGGCGTCTCTGTTAAATTCGGGTCGCTCCCACCTGGAGAGCGCGTCGCATCCAGAAGCGCGCCACCCATCTTTTGTGTGTATTTGCATGCGATTTTGTGTGACTGATAAGGAAGGAAGGGGGGGGGGGTAAATTTTGACCAAATATACAACTTTTTCATTGCCACAGGGTTTAACGTGTGCTAAGTGCATGGGCACACGGGACTCTTGGTTGATCGTCTCAACCGAAAGACTCCACGTTCAGACCATATTAAGGCCTAGTGCAGAGTGAGAAGAAAAAACACCTGTACCCAGGTTCGAACTCGGGTTTATCGTGCGCGTTTCTCGGTTAATTCTATGTTTTCCGTTTTTGCCTTTCTTACCATACATAAAGCTGTATTTTAGGAACATTTTGAGGCAATTATCGTTTTGGAATACTAACCCTAACCCTAACCCTAGCCCTAAACCTAACCCTACCCCCCACTATGCACTGCAGTACACCGCGATTTGTCACAGTTGTGGTTCGTTGCGTTTTTCCGTCTTATAGGGTGGGGGGTAGGGTTAGGCTTAGGGCTAGGGTTAGGGATAGGGTTAGTATTCCATAGAGGTTATTAGCTACGAATGTTCCTAAAATACACCTTTATGTATGGTAAGAAAGGCAATAACGGAAAAATACAATTAACCGAGAAATGTAGGGAGGGGGGGGGGGGGGGGGGGGGGGGGGGCACATCTTGACCTTTACCGAAGTATAATAGTAGCGCGACGCAAACAGCAAAAAATATATATAGGCTAATCCCACGTGAGTGATGCTCACCGACAGCAAAATAGTAGTAGACAGACAGACAGACATTCAGAGAAAGAGATATCGGTAAATGTATGTTTATGTTCATGCAAAACTAAAGGACGAAAAATGTCAAAAGACAGACACAGAGAGAACGTCAGAGGGAAACACAGACAGACAATAATTCAGAGAAAGAGATAAAATAAAATACTGTGTTTCTGTTCAGGCAAACATAAAGGACAAATAAAGACAAGGGACAGAAAATGAATGAAAGTTCGATGAACACCGCCAACGTCGCATTTTAGCACCACAATGGTTTAACACCCATGTCACTAAAAAGCATCAAATCAGGGCCTGTTATCCGAATACCCTATTTTCTTAATTTTGGGAGATAAGGATAGGCCTAATGTTATATATGTCACAGAGGTATTAGCAATATTGCAGATATTCTTTTTTCTTGACCCAGTTAAGTTTAATGGTATGTTTTGGCTGAAAAATGGCTGGCAGCGAAAGGGTTAATAACTATGAGGATAGTGGGACGATCCTGGAGGCACTGCAATACCAGGAAAGTCCCGAAATGTTTATAACTATCAAGATATTGATACGGTTCAACACATTGTTGTCGTCTGAAGAGACATAGAGAGAACGGCTGACAGAAGCACAGACAGACGAACAGGTATAATAGACGGGTAGAGAGACACACACAAGAAAGAAAATTGCTTTGGACTAATCACTGATTTCACAGGTGCTGGATTGATTGCCAGCAATCACCACCTAACCAGCCTGCAGGCCACAATGGTTCGTTTCCTGTAGCTAGAGACCCCTTGACTCGCAATCACAAACCAAGCGAACACAGTCTTTGGCGAACAGAAGAAAAAGGAAAAATGTTCTCTGGCAGTCTATTATTTCAGGAACTGAATTACTTCCCTTTGCCAGCTGCTGACAGTATACTAATGAGCAACGTAGGATGATGGTTTGACCGCCAGGGGAGCAATCAAACCAGTAGGGGCTTAGCGCGTGATATTCTTAGTTGGGCGTAGTGAGAGAGAGAGAGAGAGAGAGAGAGAGAGAGAGAGGAGATCAGTCCCTCCCTCCCTCCCTCCCTCCCTTCTCTCTCTCTCTCTCTCTCTCTCTCTCTCTCTCTCTCTCTCTCTCTCTCTCTCTCACTACGCCCAACTAAGAATATCATGCGCCTACTGGTTTGATTGCCCCGTGGCGGTCACACCATCGTCCTAAGTTGACCGTTATGCAATATATCTTCCTCAACAGGATCTTGCAACAAAACACCCATGACACATTAATCATTCGCTTATTACTACTGGCTGCGTCCGCTCACTTTTGCTTCACGAAGGATTCAGAATACTTGGCTGGAAAATACGCAGAAAGCAAAAAAAACAAAACGAGTTATGATTTCCGCTGGCCATGCCACAATGACCATGTGACTGAAAAATGAACAGATGAGGCCAACTGGCAGACACATAAACAAACCAATAAACAAACAAGGAATCAAACAAATGCATGTTGTGCTAATCAGCACAACTACACTGACGCCCCAGGCAAGATATTAGGACTGGCTAACAATATGGAGAGAAAAACACCACACCAACAGAAATGTAGTTGATAAGCAAACACAAATAAAACTACAAACGGCTACCAACCAGCAAACAAACGACAGGTTTTTGACAGACATTCAAACAGACAAGAGTCACCATTGTTATATCCATTAAAGGGGCACCCTGACGGATGGGTGTTTGCAAGAAACACGTCGAGATCACCAGAAAGACAGCCTTTTTCAAGGATAGGAACACTCACTTTGCTCTGGTTTCCTATAAATCAAACCGTCAAAACGGCGATTCCTCCGTGGTGGAATTGCCGGAGAGAGAAGCCATTTTGGACAGGGTGGGTGGAGGCCACTCGAGTGGTTGAAGTGTTTTCGTCTTTGCAGTGCAGTAAAAAAAAAAAGAGGAGCTATTTCCTTTTAGTTGTGAGCAAAACTCCTTTTCGAAAACTGTAAATAATTTTTAAAAAACTGTATTGTGGACATTTCGTGATTTGGTCTAAGCGAGGCAGGCGGCCATTAGGAAAGAGAAGGCATGTGCTTTCTCTTTCACTGAAAGAATCTGACTTCCAGCACCTCCGCCAAGAAGGAATCGCCGACTGAGTGTTGCGATCTCTGTAAAGGGTGGTTTTTTTTGTGATCTCGACGTGTTTCTTGCAAAAAAACTCATCCGTCAGGGTGCCCCTTTAAGGTAAGGACCCAAGACCCTCCCACCCACCCAGCCCCGTCACACAAAAACAAGTCACAACGGATTGAAGACAACTGACAGACAGACAATAAACGTTTTGTCCACTGACAAGCCAAAACGATCATCTCAATGTCCCAGGGACCAGACCCATCCAACGAAGACAAACAGCGATAGACGTGGCATAGTCTTTCGGATGAGACGGTAAACCGAGGTCCCGTGCGTCCATGCACTTAGCACACGCTAAACCCAGTGGCAACGAAAATGTTGTCATCTGGTCAAAAGTTACACACACACCTTTCCTTCCTCATCAGTCACGCAAAACTCGCATGCCAAAAGAAAAAAAGATATGGGTGCGACGCGCTCTCCAGGTGGGAGCAACCCGAATTTCACAGAGACGCCTCTGTGACTATAAAGTACCAAATAACAAACAACAAAAACCTGACATATGGACAGACGGTAAAACAAAAAGACACACAAACAAACATTCCTTCTGTACTGACCAGCCAGAATGACCATCTTGATTACCAGAACCATCCAAGGAAGAAGAAGACGACAGATGGACAGACAGTCAAAAGAAAGAAAGACTCACAAGCAAACATTCCTTCTGTACTGACCAGCCAGGATGACCATCTTGCCGCCCCAGGCTAGGGACCAGAACCAGCCGACGAAGAAGAAGACGACAGATGAGGCTATCTGACAGATGGACAGACAGTCACAAAAAAGAAAGACATGAAAACTAAAAAGACAAACACACAAACAAACATTCCTTCTGTACTGACCAGCCAGGATGACCATCTTGACGCCCCAGGCTAGGGACCAGAACCATCCAAGGAAGAAGAAGACATGAGGCTATCTGACAGATGGACAGAAGACAAACAAACAAACATTCCTTCTGTACTGACCAGCCAGAATGACCATCTTGACGCCCCAGGCTAGGGACCAGAACCATCCAAGGAAGAAGAAGACATGAGGCTATCTGACAGATGGACAGAAGACAAACAAACAAACATACCAGCCAGAATGACCATCTTGACGCCCCAGGCCAGGGACCAGAACCAGCCGACGAAGAAGAAGACGACGGAGGCCAGCTGGCAGACCCCCACCACCAGGTTGATGCACACTGTCATGGGCCGGGCGTCGCCCTTGGTGAACAGGCGACACTCGCTGCTGCCAACACACAGCACTGTCAGGCCGCTTATCACCGTGCCTGGGGAACGAAAGGGTTAAGTTTATAAAAAGTAAGTTTGGGATCCAATGGATAACTTTCAATGAAGATGTGCAATAATCTATAATACAATACGCTAAGGCCCGAAGTGTACAAGAACGTAAACACTCGGATACCGCGTAAATGTTGGACTTTTGCTGGCCATACAGTTCCGGTGTCGTATATTATACCGTCGCTCATAAAATTGTGTCGCAGCGACAGTATTTCCCTACTGCAGCTTATTCGTGAAAAAGTGTCGCTGAGCGACATTATTTTATAAAAAATTGAAGCGCGACAGGATTTCACAAGAAATGTCCATAAAATGGCGTCGCTACCTAAAAATAAAATCGTGTCGCAGCGACAGCATTTCACCGTCGCTGTGAAATATTAACGCTACGACCATATTCCACAGAAAATATTAACTCTAGCAGCAATATTTCACGTGGAAATGTGTCGCAAGCGACAATATTTACTGACTACAATATTTCACAGTGTCCTATCGCAAAAATCTACCAAATTTGGAGCGACAGTATTTCAAGGCATGAGACAATATTTTATAGGACATCTTTCATGAAAATTTGTTGCGCGACAGTTTTGTTCAGAAAATAATATTGCTGCAACAGTATTTCACGTGAAATGTTATCGCTGCGACACGATCCCACGGCGACAGTATTATATACGACACCGGAAGAACGCGTTGAGAGACGATTCTGCTTCGTCTGGTTTAAAATGTTGCTTTTGAAAGTTGATTTTGAAGGCAAAATGTATGGAATTTCCTTCAAATGTTGTGTCGTCTGCGTCGCCCGAGCTGTGTCGGAAATTGCCGAATCTATCTCGGAAAACGCGAAGAATGCCAAACCTGTGTTTCGCAACCTCTCTCTCCCGCGATTCTGGGAACCAAAGGGTTAACTTTGTTCAGAGATATTTTATTTGCAATAATTATGCTTGATTTAGCCACTCGCTGCCACAGAGGGCCGAGAGGCCGCTAATCACCGTGCCTGGGTCTGGGAAACAAAGGGTTAAAATAAGCAGGCAACAAAAGGAGCAAAAACACAACAAGATCATTTACGCATTGGACTGTAGAGGGGAAGTATTGTTTTTTGATTTTGATCTTGTTGGGTTTTTTGCTGTATTTGCTGTTTTCTTGTTTGTCTATGTTGATAAAGGCGCAATCGCCGAAATATCCAATATAGTTTTGTTTTGTCTCTTGTGAATAAAATAACGTCACTTTACACTTGTTTGTTTGTTGTATATTCTAGTGACGTTGCAGTCTGTTTCAGTTTTTGCAAGTTTTTTTTAGGGTGTCTAAACTAGACATTAGGGTGTCTAAACTAGACCTTAGGGTGTCTAAACTAGACCTTAGGGTGTCTAAACTAGACATTAGGGTGTCTAAACTAGACATTAGGGTGTCTACACTAGACATTAGGGTGTCTAAACTAGACATTAGGGTGTCTAAACTAGACATTAGGGTGTCTAAACTAGACTTTAGGGTGTCTAAACTAGACATTAGGGTGTCTAAAATACACATTAGGGTGTCTACACTAGACATTAGGGTGTCTAAACTAGACATTAGGGTGTCTAAACTAGACTTTAGGGTGTCTAAACTAGACATTAGGGTGTATAAACTAGACATTAGGGTGTCTAAACTAGACATTAGGGTGTCTAAACTAGACATTAGGGTGTCTAAACTAGACTTTAGGGTGTCTAAGCTAGACATTAGGGTGTCTAAACTAGACTTTAGGGTGTCTAAGCTAGACATTAGGGTGTCTAAACTAGACATTAGGGTGTCTAAACTAGACATTAGGGTGTCTAAACTACACATTAGGGTGTCTAAACTAGACTTTAGGGTGTCTAAGCTAGACATTAGGGTGTCTAAACTAGACTTTAGGGTGTCTAAGCTAGACATTAGGGTGTCTAAACTAGACATTAGGGTGTCTAAACTAGACATTAGGGTGTCTAAACTAGACATTAGGGTGTCTACACTACACCTTAGGGTGTCTACACTACACCTTAGGGTGTCTACACTACAACTTAGGGTGTCTACATTACAACTTAGGGTGTCTACACTACACCTTAGGGTGTCTACACTACACCTTAGGGTGTCTACACTAGACCTTATGGTGTCTACACTAGACCTTAGGGTGTCTACACTACACCTTAGGGTGTCTACACTAGACCTTAGGGTGTCTACACTACACCTTAGGGTGTCTACACTACACCTTAGGGTGTCTACACTACACCTTAGGGTGTCTACACTAGACCTTAGGGTGTCTACACTACACCTTAGGGTGTCTACACTACACCTTAGGGTGTCTACACTAGACCTTAGGGTGTCTACACTACAACTTAGGGTGTCTACACTACACCTTAGGGTGTCTACACTACACCTTAGGGTGTCTACACTACACCTTAGGGTGTCTACACTACACCTTAGGGTGTCTACACTACAATTTAGGGTGTCTAAACAATAAGTTAGGGTGTCTACACTACACCTTAGGGTGTCTACATTACAACTTAGGGTGTCTACACTACAACTTAGGCTGTCTAAACAATAAGTTAGGGTGTCTACACTACAACTTAGGGTGTCTACATTACAACTTAGGGTGTCTACACTACACCTTAGGGTGTCTACATTACAACTTAGGGTGTCTACACTACACCTTAGGGTGTCTACATTACAACTTAGGGTGTCTACACTACAACTTAGGGTGTCTACATTACAACTTAGGGTGTCTACACTACAACTTAGGGTGTCTACACTCCAACTTAGGGTGTCTACACTACACCTTAGGGTGTCTACATTACAACTTAGGGTGTCTACACTACAACTTAGGGTGTCTACACTACACCTTAGGGTGTCTACACTACACCTTAGGGTGTCTACACTACACCTTAGGGTGTCTACATTACACCTTACTCACCTTAGGGTGTCTACACTACACTAGGGTACACCTTAGGGTGTCTACATTACACCTTAGGGTGTCTACATTACACCTTAGGGTGTCTATACTACACCTTAGGGTGTCTATACTACACCTTAGGGTGTCTACACTACACCTTAGGGTGTCTACACTACACCTTAGGGTGTCTACACTACACCTTAGGGTGTCTACACTACACCTTAGGGTGTCTACATTACACCTTAGGGTGTCTACACTACACCTTAGGGTGTCTACACTACACCTTAGGGTGTCTACACTACAACCTTAGGGTGTCTACACTACACCTTAGGGTGTCTACACTACACCTTAGGGTGTCTACACTACACCTTAGGGTGTCTACATTACACCTTAGGGTGTCTACATTACACCTTACTCACCTTAGGGTGTCTACACTACACCTTAGGGTGTCTACACTACACCTTAGGGTGTCTACATTACACCTTAGGGTGTCTACACTACACCTTAGGGTGTCTACACTACACCTTAGGGTGTCTACACTACACCTTAGGGTGTCTACACTACACCTTAGGGTGTCTACACTAGACATTAGGGTGTCTACACTACAACCTTAGGGTGTCTACACTACACCTTAGGGTGTCTACACTACACCTTAGGGTGTCTACACTACACCTTAGGGTGTCTACACTACACCTTAGGGTGTCTACACTACACCTTAGGGTGTCTACACTACACCTTAGGGTGTCTACACTACACCTTAGGGTGTCTACACTACAACCTTAGGGTGTCTACACTACAAGTTAGGGTGTCTACACTACAAGTTAGGGTGTCTACATTACAACTTAGGGTGTCTACACTACAACTTAGGGTGTCTACACTACACCTTAGGGTGTCTACACTACACCTTAGGGTGTCTACACTACACCTTAGGGTGTCTACACTACACCTTAGGGTGTCTACACTAGACCTTAGGGTGTCTACACTACAACTTAGGGTATCTACACTACACCTTAGGGTGTCTACACTACACCTTAGGGTGTCTACACTACACCTTAGGGTGTCTACACTACAACTTAGGGTATCTACACTACACCTTAGGGTGTCTACACTACACCTTAGGGTGTCTACACTACACCTTAGGGTGTCTACACTACACCTTAGGGTGTCTACACTACACCTTAGGGTGTCTACACTACACCTTAGGGTGTCTACACTACACCTTAGGGTGTCTACACTACACCTTAGGGTGTCTACACTACAACTTAGGGTGTCTACACTACACCTTAGGGTGTCTACACTACACCTTAGGGTGTCTACACTACACCTTAGGGTGTCTACACTACACCTTAGGGTGTCTACGCTACAACTTAGGGTGTCTACACTAGACATTAGGGTGTCTACACTACACCTTAGGGTGTCTACACTACACCTTAGGGTGTCTACACTACACCTTAGGGTGTCTACACTACAACTTAGGGTGTCTACACTACACCTTAGGGTGTCTACACTACACCTTAGGGTGTCTACACTACACCTTAGGGTGTCTACACTACAACTTAGGGTGTCTACACTACACCTTAGGGTGTCTACACTACACCTTAGGGTGTCTACACTACACCTTAGGGTGTCTACGCTACAACTTAGGGTGTCTACACTACACCTTAGGGTGTCTACACTACACCTTAGGGTGTCTACGCTACAACTTAGGGTGTCTACACTAGACCTTAGGGTGTCTACACTACAACTTAGGGTGTCTACACTAGACCTTAGGGTGTCTACACTACACCTTAGGGTGTCTACACTACACCTTAGGGTGTCTACGCTACAACTTAGGGTGTCTACACTAGACATTAGGGTGTCTACACTACACCTTAGGGTGTCTACACTACACCTTAGGGTGTCTACACTACACCTTAGGGTGTCTACACTACACCTTAGGGTGTCTACACTACACCTTAGGGTGTCTACACTACAACTTAGGGTGTCTACACTACACCTTAGGGTGTCTACGCTACAACTTAGGGTGTCTACACTAGACCTTAGGGTGTCTACACTACACCTTAGGGTGTCTACACTACACCTTAGGGTGTCTACACTACACCTTAGGGTGTCTAAACTAGACATTAGGGTGTCTACACTACAACTTAGGGTGTCTAAACTACACCGTACGGTTTCTAATCTAGACCTTAGGGTGTCTACACTACACCTTACGGTGTCTACACTACACCTTAGGGTGTCTACACTACACCTTAGGGTGTCTACACTACACCTTAGGGTGTCTACACTAGACATTAGGGTGTCTACACTACACCTTAGGGTGTCTACACTAGACATTAGGGTGTCTAATCTAGACCTTAGGGTGTCTACACTAGACCTTAGGGTGTCTAAACTATAAGTTAGGGTGTCTAAGCTACCACATAGTCAACAATGGTCACTCACCCAGCCCCGGCATGAAGATGTTCATGAGCAGACAGCCCACAGCCAGGCGGAGAGGCAGGAACGGGATGGCCGCCCTCATGTGGTCCTCATGCGCCACCACGGACTTTCCCTTGTCGTCCCCCAGGCCCCCTGCCGGCACAGGGCCCATGTGGAATACCCTCAGATCCACGGAGCGTCTGGAGGTGGAGTCCACGGACATCCAGCCAGAGTCCCTGCGGGTGTGTGCTGAACCTCCTTCTCCACCGCCCTGTTCTGAAGGAGCTGCGTTAGTTGTGGCAGAGCCAGCTCCTCGTGCTGAGGCCGGTACGGCTAGAGACTGCATGGGGTGGGTCTTGTCGTCGATGTTTTGCGAGTTGGGTAAGTTTGAAGGGGCGGTTTTGTTGCCGTCCTCAAAGCTGCCCAACGACTCCGAGCTGGCCTCCAGGGTGTTGGGGTGCGAGAGAGATTTGGAGTCCGTGAAGGACAGAGCGTTGTTGGGGTCAGTGTGTGCTGCAACTTTAGGGTCCAGTTTGCCTCCCCCTCCTCCTCCTCCCTCCAGTTGGGCGGCTCGCCTCATCAAAGCTTTTTGCAGTAAGAGATTCGCTTTCTTTTCCTGATCGGTGATGTTGTCTGTGAATGAGGGAAGGGTGTTTCCTCCTTCTTGCACGTTTTCCGTCGAGTTGTCCGTTTCTTCTTCTTCGGGTTTGTCGGGGATTTTCAGCATAATTCCATTGACTATGGTGACGCGAGCGGACCATTTCCTTGACTGATCCGTGGAGTTGTTATTCTCTGGCGTTTGACCTTCTTTGGAATCAGGAGGGTTCAAATTCGCCGCATCAGTGTCTGGCGATGTATCTTTACTGCCAGTTTCGTTCAAATCCGATTTGGACAAAGATTTCTGCGCGTGCGCATAAACTTTGTCGTTCTTCTTCAACAAAGAGTGGTCGATTTTTCTCTGGGGCGGTTTGGTTGTCTTTCCTTTCAGAGAGCTAAGATGACGAGTTACGGAACGCTTGGGATCAATACTCCGCGAGGTACTGTTGTCCTTGCTCTGCCTTGGATGAATAAAGTTAGTTGTTCTCGAGATTTTCTTTGTCAATGAACCAACACGATTGGGAGAACCTTTCGACAGAGGCTTGGTGTTCCTGTCTACAACTGGCGAACCTCTCTTGGATTTCTGTCTTCCTGAAGTCCCCACCAACGGGAATTGGTCGTCTCTGTGTCTCATTCTCTCCGTGTTGTGGCTTCCACCTTCCGTTGAAATATCCGTTCCTTTGTCAGTGTCCGTTTCGCTACTTTCCAGGTAAATGTCTTTGACGTCTCTGTGGAATTTGGTGGACTCGGTTTCATCTTCTTCGCAGTAAGTGGCCAGTCCTTGTCTGCTGGATTGGGAGCTGTCTGGGGATGGTGTCTGGTGTGGCTGTGCAGCAGACGACTGGGAGCTGGGTTCTCTGGGATTGCGAGCGGAATTGTGACGTCTCAAAAACTGCAACAGTTCGGTGTCGTTAGTACGCTGAGAAGGCATGGTTTGTTGCTTTGTCCTTTTTCTTCTCAAATCGCAGTAACAAAAAACTCCAACAACACTGGCTATCTGGCTATCCAGAAATGTTGCAATATTCAACCAGAACAGTTCGATTCTTTAATTAACTAACCAAACAAAACAAAACAAATTTAATTGTTGGCAGTCACGTGATTGCATAGTCAGTAATTTATGAACACTTATTCAATAATGAATTGTGTAATTCTTTTGTGGGAAATTTCGTAGTTTCGTATTTTCAAAGGAGCCAGAATTGTCAGCCCATTGACCAATGGGCCCTTAATTAAGAGAAGAAGAAGAAGAAGAAGAAGAAGAAGAAGAAGAAGAAGAAGAAGAAGAAGAAGAAGAAGAAGAAGAAGAAGAAGAAGAAGAAGAAGAAGAAGAACTTACAATCTGCTATTTTCTCTTTGATCAAGTCATTGTGTTATGTTGATCTTTTTCAACCCTAGTCGATTATGTTTCCAAGCCTGGTCGTCTCTCTTATTCAAACTCAGAGAATAATGTCCAATGATTGTCTCCAACATAAAACAACTGGCGATCAAGAACAATTGTAGGCACACTGTCAGTCTCAACTGGCGATCAAGAACAATTGTAGGCACACTGTCAGTCTCAACTGGCGATCAAGAACAATTGTAGGCACACTGTCAGTCTCAACTGGCGATCAAGAACAATTGTAGGCACACTGTCAGTCTCAACTGGCGATCAAGAACAATTGTAGGCACACTGTCAGTCTCAACTGGCGATCAAGAACAATTGTAGGCACACTGTCAGTCTCAACTACTTTAGTACAATTTTCGGGTGGCCATTTCAGTTGCTCTTGCAGTTGACATTTCTGCACACTTCGCTCTTTCCTTTTCCGGTTTAACTAATTTAAGAACAACAGTCGCCATGATGATTGGTGCAGAGAGGTGGACGATGTATCAGGTAGTCCGTTTGAATAAGAAAACCATTAACCCTTTCACCGCCAGCCATATTTCAGCTCAAAATGTCCCTTAAATGTCCCTGGGTAGAGAACAAAATCCATCTGCCATATTGGGCATTCTTCTGTGACATATATAAAATAAGGTATATCCTTACTTCCCAAAACAAAGACAACAGGGTCTGTGGATAATAGACCCCAATTTGACGCCTTTTAGTGACATAGGTGTCAAATCACTGTGGTGCTAAAATGCGACTTTGGCGGTGAGAGTTAAAAACTTTTTGCAGTTACTGGTAAGAGTTATCTGAAACAGAAAAAACAAATAACAATCACACATTTTATGCAGCATTGATTCCTATTTGTAACCTTTCCTTAGCCTTTAAATTACGTTCGTTCGCGTGTTCGCAGTTTTTGTTTGTTTGTTTGTTTTCTTGTTTAACGATTCAATAATCAAAACGTCACTTCAATTTCAGCAATTAACTACATGTATCGTGTTTTAACCCTTTCACCGCCAGCCATTTTTCAACCCCAAAATACCTTTAAACTTAACTGGTTAGAGATAACTTTTTTTTTAAACTGCAATACTGAGAATTCCTATGTGACACGTATAACATTAGGCCTATCCTTACCTCCCAAGTTTAAGAAAATAGAGTCCTTGGATAACAGGCCCTTTAAAGGTCGCCGTAGTTCGTCCTTAGGGATGAAAACCACTCAGCATAATAATGTGTGTACTATCCTGTGGTCAAACAGATGGCGCCTGTGTAGCGTTTAAATACAAACAAGGGCATCGCCGAGCGGCAGCAACGCATTGTGACAATGCAAACCCGGCCAGAGTTATGTCCTCTCCCCCCCCCCCCCCCCCCCCCCCCCCCCCCCCATAAACACACACACTTTCCACCCTTACAGAACGCATAAAATACATAGCCCAAGTTTTGAAGCGATTCTTTTCAGTAGTTCACGAGATACAGCTGAACTTTTATACAAACTTCCTTGCACCATGGTACACCACCACACAAACTTTGAAGCGATTCTGTTCACTAGTTCACAAGATAAAGCTGGGGGAAAATTACATAGCCGAAAGAAGGAAATTTCGGTTTTCAAGGTCAAACTTCAAGGTCAAGGTCAGCACGGTGTTGATTAGCGAAAGGAAGCTTCCTTTTCAAACTGTCTACCCCTCTGCCAATTTTAATCAAAGTCCAAACAGTAGTTTTTAAGATAATCGATACACAGACAGACACACAGACAGACCCACACACAGACACACAGACACACAAACCGATCGCAATACCTCGGCCTCTGGCCGGGTAACAAAACCAACAACATCAAGTCATCAGTAATGCTTGACAAACGATTACATAAAAAGTACTGTTAAAGGTGGACCCTGACGGATGAGTTTTTGCAAGGAACACGTTGAGATCACCAGAAAGACAGCCTTTTCAAGGATCGGAGCACTCGCTTTGCTCTGGCTTCCTAGAACTCAAACCGTCAAAACGGCGATTCCCCCTTGGCGGAGGTGCCGGAGAGAGAAGCCATTTTGGATGGGGTGGGTGGGGGCCAAACCCATTGTGGTTGAAGCTTTCTCTTTTTGGTAGTGCAGTAAAAAAAAAAAAGCTATTTCTTTTGTTGTGAGCGAAACGCTTTTAGATAAACTGCATAACTTTTTTTTTTTTAAAGTTAATTAAAAAGGATTGTATTGCGAACAAATCGTGCAAACAATTTGGTCGCCATTACGAAAGAGACGGCACACGCCTTCTCTTTCAGTGAAATAATTTGACTTCCAGCACCTCCGCCAAGGATAAATCGCCGATTTGACGGTTTGATTTCTAGGAAACCAGAGCAAAGTGAGTGTTGCGATCTCTGTAAATGGTGTTTTTATGGTGATCTCGATGTGTTTCTTGCAAAAACTCATCCGTCAGGGTCCACCTTTAAACAGCAGAAGACTTAGCCTATTCTAATGTATTTGATTAATATAAAAATGTTCATCAGTATTTCTACTGGAATTAGCTTTTGCTTTTGACTCATGAACACGCAGCAACGGGCAATGGCATTGGCAGCAAGCGGTGTGAAGCTTGGAGATTACACATATCCTCTGTTTCTTCTTCTTCTTCTTTTTCTTTTTCTTTTTCTTTTTCTTTTTCTTCTTCTTCTTCACCGCTACGTTACTTATGTTACAGCCTGAATT
>CM065684.1:10728972-10736472 GCA_017654935.2 Phymorhynchus buccinoides
TCCAGACATATTACATTTATCCAGTAATAAAATTTCGTTGTAGTAATCATAAATTGCCGATCGAAGTTGGAAGAAGAGAGGGTGAGATCAGAGAGAATAGGATATGTAAAGAATGTAGCATGAATACTCTCGGTGATGAGTTTCATTTTGTTTTCCAGTGCCCAAAATGTACTCTACTTTGGAGAATGTTTATTGCTAAAAAATATCAATTTTGTCTATCTTTGCAATCTGTTCCGTGCTAACAAGAAAACACAACTGAACTTGAGTACATTCATTTGGCAGGCAAAATGAGTTTAAAGACCCACCAGGTCACGTGTCAAAACCACGTGTTTTCCCTCTTATAGCTGGTAAGGAATCGTAAGAAATCTTTGAAGTATAAGAGGGAATGTGACACGTGACGTTGGGGGGGGTGGGGGGGTGGGGGTGGCAGCGCAAAATGTTACAACGCGTCAAAATGTTACATTTCTAACATTTTGACGCCTTGTAACATTTTGCGCGGAAATTCCTGCGGCAAAATGTTACAATTGTAACATTTTGCCGCGTTATAACATTTTGCGCGGAAAGCCTGCGGCGAAATGTTTCAATTTTGTTACAAATGCAACATTTTGCGCGAGGCGCCCGGGGCGCCAGGCGCAGTTTGTTACAATTGTAACATTTTGCGCGAGGCGCCCACCTTTGATTGAAAGTTTTCAGTTGTAACATTTTGACGTGTTGTAACATTTTTCTAACAAAATTGTAACATTTTGCCGCAGGCTTTCTGTGCAAAATGCTACAACGCGTCAAAATGTTACAAAATTTTAACATTTTGCGCGAGGCGCCCCGGGCAAAATGTTGCAACGCGTCAAAATGTTACAATTGTAACATTTTGCGCGAGGAGCCCCGGGCAACTCACGCAATTTGTTACAATTGTAACATTTTGACGCGTTGTAACATTTTGCGCTGCCACAGGGTGTCTTTAAATACATTTCATGTGAATAATTTATTTACTTCCCAAAAAAGATACATTCGCTATTCTGACTTAACCCTTTCACCGCCAGCCATATTTCAGCCAAAATTGTCCATTAAATTTCCTGGGTAGAGAACAAAATCCATCTGCAGTATTGTGGATTCTTCTGTGACATACATAAAATAAGGTCTATCCTTACTTCCCAAAACTAAGACAATAGGGTCTTTGGGTAATAGACCCCAATTTGATGCCGTTTAGTGACATAGGTGTAGTGACACTGTGGTGCTGAAATGCGACTTTGGCGGTGAAAGGGTTAAAAAGGATTATGCGAAATGTCATTTCTAATCTCAAAATGTGTTTCATTTCTTGTTATCGTTTGATAATGTGACCCAATGTATCATTTGTGTTTTGTGTTGTATCCTCCACGCCCCAGTAGGGGTTAAAGGGTTAAACTAATCTTGAATCTTGAATCTTGAAAAGGGTTTTGCACTTTGAAAGAGGTCAGTGTAAATAATAAACGAAAGAGCGATTGCGCGGAGAGACAGAGCAAGAAAACAGAAACAGACAAACATAGGACAGACAAAGAGACAAACGGAAGCGAATCATCGCAATAATCCTTCCGTTACGGATGAGGACTTGAAGCATAATCCCTATCTTAAAATGAAAGACTCATTTGCATGAAGTTCCCACATCTAGCTTCTAACATACCGGTCATTCTGTTAGACTCCCTGGGTTGGAATCGAAGCGCGTGGAGTTTCCAATAATCTAGGCTTATAGGTGAAGACGGGGTAAAAAGCCTATGGGCGGGTAAGAAGCCCATGCCAATTATCTCATGAAATAAAGCACATTTCAGTCAAATTTGCCCATGAGACGAATGCTAAACATTAACGCTCGTCTCATGGGCAAAATGTGACTGAAAGTTTCTTTATTTCATGAGATAATTGGCATGGGCTTCTTACCCGCCCATGGGCTTTTTACCCCGTCTTCCCCATTACATGTATTACATTTTTTGTTTTGTTGTAAAAATGTGACAATACATTTTCTATCAAGACCGCACGTCCAGAGTAAGTAACACAATATATAATATAATTGTTCATATTATTACATGCAAGCAATACACATACGCACGCGCACTCAAGCACGTACAAACACACAAACACACATGGGTATGCTCTGTCGCATGAAAATAGGTAGATCGTAAAAATAAGTAGCTCGCTACCTATGACAGTGTGTATTTACGACATTGAGCATGAACCACAAATTTCACTTTTTTCTAGGGTTTGGGATAGGGTTAATTAAATGGTTAAAGTACAGAAAAAGTGAAATTTGTGGCTGTCGCAAACAAAGACTATCATAGTAGCGAGCTACTTATTTTTACGAGCTACCTATTTTCATGCGACATGCTCTCTCTCTCTTTCTCTATCTGGCTTTCACTGTCTCCCCTTGTCTGTATCTTTGTTTCTGTCTCTCTATGTCCTTCTGTCTGTCTGTATGTCTGTCTGTCTGTCTGTCTGTCTGTCTGTCTCTCCGTCTCTCCGTCTCTCTCTCTCTCTCTCTCTCTCTCTCTCTCTCTCTCTCTCTCTCTCTCTCTCTCTCTCTCTCTCTCTCTCTCTCTCTCTCTCTCTCAGAATCAACGAAATACAAACCTAAGACACAACAACGCACAGTCGAAAAAACACTCACTTCCTGCGTCGAAGGGACACCTGCAAAATAACCCAGCACAGTTATCTGCCGCTATCTGCTCTTCAGCTTTGAAGGAGCGATAGAGAAACATTCTTTCCCTAAGACCTATGTCACACTGTACGCGTCAATCGCTCAAAATCACCGTAGAGTTTGTAGAGTATGCTTAGTTTCTATTTTCCAAAATGCAGTTGCGAGCAAGTTTAGAAACGAACGACTGATTAGTGATCATCTAATCATTTTCAACGATTGTGCCAGTTTTTAAAAAAAAATCGGCATGGTGGTTCGATTAGCGTAAGCGTGAGAGACTGCTTCTTGTACAAGAATGTCAATTAATAATACATGTACCCCATATTTCTTAACGACAGTGGAACCTCGCTTTTAAGACCTCGACAAATATGCCGAAATAAGGTCCTTATTTGCCTCTGCAACTAGGGTTACTAACGCAATTGACAGTGAGAGTGAAACCCTTGTTGGTCAGTGCTGACAAGGGCATTCACTCTTGCGAAAGGCAGCCATTTAGTGGTCTCAAATAGGGTTATTGGCGAGAGTTATTCTCTTGTTTGGTCAGTGCTCAACCATCTTCCCCCACCCACCAAGGGAATTCACTCTTGCAAAAGGTGTTCTTTGCAGTAGCCAATAGGGAGGGGTCTTAATAGGGAGGTGTATACTCAGTAGTCCAGATATGAAGGGTTAGAGCTTAGAGGGAGTCTTAGTAGGGAATATTTGGATAGGGAGGGAGGTTCCACTGTATTTCCAGTAATGGAAAGTCGTAATTACTTATGCGTCTGTACGTGGGGATCCTTACCATAATATGCTAATCAGTCATGTTCGACAATGTCATCCAGATAGCAGTGGAGGCAAACTGCTATTTTGAAGACCTGGGTTGAAATTCGTTTTTCCACTGGAGATACCTTTCCCGAGGAACATCTTAATTTGCTAAGCAAAAATAAAATTAAAAAAAGGAGGAAGACAACTGTTCCCATATGCAAACATCAAATTCAAATTCAACTCACAACCAATTGAGACATTGCAGCTAGGTGAGCTAAAAGACCCCCCACGTCACGTGTCACATCCCCTCTTATGCTTAGAAGATTTGTTTTAAGATTTTGTAAGAGGGAAAACACGTGGAAACCATGATTTTGACACGTGACGTGGTGGGTCTTTAATTAGCAAACGCCACAATGAACACATCGTCATTAAACAAAAAAAGAAGCATGTTCAACCAAGGGCAGAAGTCATAATTATTATAATTCCCAAAAGTACAACACTGAAGAAGGTTCTTAGTCGCTCAGCATAATTATACAGCAATAATAAGTTGAATGTGTTAAACAAAACAAAAAAACAAAAAGTTGAATGTGTAATTGCAAAAGCGTAAAAATGCTTCTGCTCCGAAGCGTGTGATTTGCCTTTCCTGCTTACGTGTGACAGTACCTTTACGTCTTGTCATCCACTCTCTTCCTGGGCGTGTAATCATGAGTGCGTCTTAGACAGTCAACACGGGCAGTAAGTATAGTAGTATTAGGCCAAACAGCCACTCGTTTAGGGAGTTTAGTCTAATTTACATACTACTACTTCCCGTGTTGGCTGTCCTAGACGCGCTCGTGATTACACGCACTGATTAGCTATTATACCTCCAGCAGCCCACTTTTCGCGCTATCAAAATCGACAGGGTGGGTCTACTTCACTTCCCTTCTTCCCTTACATCTGATCTGAAAGACCCACCATATTACGTGTCAAAATCACGGGTTTCGCGTGTTTTCCCCTCGTACAGCTGCAAGGAAATATTGTTTTGACCAGGTTTGACTCCCATACAAATGCCCCCAAATTTAAAAAGAAGAAACATAATTTTAAAGAGCAGTCTCAATTTGAAGTTGCGGGCATTTGTATGTGGGTCACAGCTACCCAGAAAAAAAACAAGGGACTTAATCGTGGTGGGTCAGTGTGCCTTTAAAGCACCACCCACCCTCCCCTTTCTCCGTCACAGATCAGCCAAATGCACGCAAACATGTACACAAGCACATTCGTTAAATAAACGTTAAACACGTTCTCGTTGGACACACACACACACACACACACACACACACACACACACACACACACTCTCTCTCTCTCTCTCTCTCTCTCTCTCTCTCTCTCTCTCTCTCTCTCTCTCTCTCTCTCTCTGTGGTTAGCGGGAGGGGTTGTAAATATAAACAAATTCATTAGCATATTCAGGCAACGGATGATAGACTGTTATAAACAGGACTGGAACAGTAAATTGAGTTCTAGTGACCGTTTCCTTACTTATCGTACGTTCAAACTTCTTCTACAACCTGAACACTTCCTTACTCAACTAACAATTAAGAAGTTCAAGGCTTGTTTCGCTCAGTTTCGACTGGGCGTAAATGATTTGAGAAATAACAAACGCTTCGACAATAATATCCCCAAAACCTGTCCATTCTACGATCAAATAGAAAACGAGTTGCACTTCTTGATTCATTGCATTACCTATAAAGAGCTAAGAGACAAGTATATTTTAATAATAATAATAATAAATAACATTTATAGAGCGCCCTTTCTCTCTTGAGCTCACGGCGCTTCACAATTGTTTAAATAAATACATAAATCATAAATAAGCTACTACAATATCAACTATCACAAACATGCACACAGCCACAACACGCACGCACGCCCACACCCACATACGCGCGCACACCCACATACGCGCGCACACCCACATACGCGCGCACACCCACCCACCCACAATGTGGGAGACATCATTTTAAGGCAGGAAACAGGACAAGGAAGAAATCAGAGGTATTGCCGGAAGAGGTGAGTTTTAAGATCGGTTTTGAAAGACTGGAAAGATTTAGCAGAACGAAGTTCATATGGTAGGATGTTCCAGACAGAAGGGGCGCTGAAAGAAAATGAACGTTCACCATTTGTCTTAGTGTTAGTACGAGGAATAGAAAGGATAAGTTTGTCAGAAGAGGAACGGAGAGACCTGGAGGGTGAGTACAGGTGAACGAGATCAGAGAGGTAGGCAGGACTAGATGAATGGACAGCATTGAAACAGAGGCAAGCAATTTTATGCTTTATTCTTGCCTCGACTGGAAGCCAGTGTAAGGTCTTGAGGTGGGGTTTGATTTTCAAACATAATCAATTTAGAAACAACTATCCCATTGAATTAAAAAGCCTTCTGGCCAATGAAAATACGTTAATAACTAGAGATGTTGCCATGTTTATATTTTATGCGTTTAAAAAAAAACTAAACTTGTCAGCTGATACATGAACTTATGCATTATAAAAAAAAAAATATTTGGATAACATGCTAGTGCTAAGTGAAAGAATATTCACATTTGTCCTGTTTTCATTTATTACATTATGTGTGTATATGCGCACCCTCAATGTTATAGGCCGGAGGTGTGACATTAAAACATTTTGAGTTTGAGTTTGAGTTTGAGCTCTCTCTCTCTCTCTCTCTCTCTCTCTCTCTCTCTCTCTCTCTCTCTCTCACACACACACACACACACACACACACACACACACACACACACACACACACACACACACACACACACACACAAACACCGGGCAAGCGATACACTACACGTACTTACCATAGTAGCCCTGTCCTGCCAGGTGAAAGAAGAAGAAGAATCACTGTTGCACTCTAGAAATATCCAGAATGTGAAAACTCGACGAAAAGAAACAAATAGATCGCGGGCATAAGACATAGATGAAAGGTCCTGGCACACAGTAAGCATGTTTCGTTGTCCCACCCAATGAAACCCAAATGAAGTCAATAATCCAATGGTGTGTTTAGTTTTATCACCACCAAGTACCGTCAGTCTCTCAGAGTTAGCTCCCGTGAACTCTTTCAACGCAAACTAGGGAAGTTTGTTCTATAACACGTGGAGTCAGGCATGTGTGTGTGTGTGTGTGTGTGTGTGTGTGTGTGTGTGTGTGTGTGTGTGTATATGTGCAGCTGTATGTGTGTGTGTGTGTGTGTGTGTGTGTGTGTGTGTTTACTACTCCAAGTTTGTAAGAGCAGGGGTACCTTCAAGCTGGAACGACTGTGTGTGTGTGTGCATCGATGTGTCTATGTCAGTTTGCACGTGCGTGCGTATGTGTGAATGAATCATCCATCCAAGTCTACAAAATGTATGCAGATAAAATTTAAATAATAATTCCACGGCGTAAACTGCTAGCCTAGTACCGGTGTTCATTAGTGCGTCTTAAACATTTAATAACACGGGTAATAAGATGTGAATTAGCACACATAGCCAGTTGTATTGGAAGTTTCTTCTAGTTTACATGTCATTCCCCGTGTTAACTGTTTAACACGCACTCATGAACACCGTGCCTGGGTAGCGTGGCATGGGATGTTGCAGAATAATTCTGAAATTGCCGAAGAGTAAGGCCGCGGCATCATGCAAAAAGCGCGACTCTCTGAATATTCCGATTTGCGCGACCGTTCGAAAAGAGCGAATGTCACTGACAGAAAGAGCGAATGTCACTGACAGAAAGAGCGAATGTCACTGACAGAAAGAGCGAATGTCACTGACAGAAAGAGCGAATGTCACTGACAGAAAGAGCGAATGTCACTGACAGAAAGCGAGAGGGTCGTTGAGGATTGGGGTGGGGCAAGAAGTACCTTACAAGAAAAAATGTCTGTTACTTTCTTACTATCCCTAACCCTATCCCTAACCTATTCCTAACCCTATCAACCTATCCCTATCCCTAACTTTCTGAGTTTTATGCGTCTCTCTGGAATTCGCTCTTTTTGTCATTACTGTTCGCTCTTTTCGGCATCTTGTAGTTCGCGCATTTCGCATCGCGATTTTCGAAAAGTCGCGCTTTTCGAATGCTCCGAAGGCCGTGTACACACA
>CM065684.1:10741472-10743972 GCA_017654935.2 Phymorhynchus buccinoides
TGTTATTGTTTGTATAAATCATTCTCAATTGTATCTTAAGACAGTGTATTATTGGATGAATTTATATAGGTTTGAATAATGTGTACTACTGTAGACACGTGGCCAGTTAAGTATGGTTTACGTGTTGGTTACCTTAATATTAACAATGCCAGGAATAAGACAGATGACATTGGCACGATCCTTCATAACAATGGTAACAGTTTTCATCTGTTTTGTCTGGCAGAATCTCGATTATCATCAGAAATAAATAATACAGATATAGATATGCCAGGCTATCAGATAATGAGATTAGACCCACATAAACCGAAATCTACTGGTTTACTCTTATATTTTGCTTCCTCGTTAAATTGCAGAAAACTTGACAACGTTAATAATGAATTTGTTGAATCAATATGGATAGAAGTCACTGTAAAGAACAGTACACCATTAGTAATAGGATTTGTATACAGAAACCCAGCAGAAACAACACTCTGGTATGATCACTTTAATTCTTTAATGGATGAAATAACAATGTTTGATCGTGAAACAATTGTGCTGGGAGATTTTAATATTGATTTATTGAAACCCAGACCCAAATGGTATCATATTTATAGTCTACATGGATTCGAACAATTAGTAAACTTACCAACCCGCATAACTGAAACATCTAAATCATTGATTGACCATATCTATGCGAACAATAAACAATCCATTATTGAACTGTGTGCTCCTCCTTCTGGCTGTAGTGATCACAATGTCATCTGTCTTACCTGGTATAAAACACACATCAAAATTCCAAAGGTAGGACACAAGACTATATATTATAGAAGTTTTAAAAAATTTAATGAACAAGATTTTCTCAAAGACCTTGCAAATGCTCATTTAGATTTCATATATCAAATCAGATATTCTAACCAAGCAGCTGAATTTTGGAAAAATACATTTATGTCAGTATATGATCAACATGCCCCGTTCGTTATGAAAAGAGTCAGGCAAGAAACCAAACCGTCATGGATTAGTAAAGAAATAGATGATGAAAGAAATAAACGCGATGATCTCAGCAACCATGGCACAAAACAGCAATTTACAAAACAAAGAAACAAAGTTAATACCATGAAGCGTAAAGCTAAACGTAACTATTTTAGAAAGATGTTAACCTCAACAAAAGACTCAAGTCAAATATGGAAGGCCATAAACATATTAACTAATAAAAAAGCATCCAGGAGTCAGCAAAGCATTAAAGATATATCCGCAGACCAGTTAAATGACCACTTTGCAAACATAACAGAAAAAGTTATAAAACATGACAGGTCCACTGAAAATGATCTTGGCACTTTAAAATACTACCTTGACTCAAAAGACTTTCAATATCCTTTTGTTCTTCAGCCAATGACTGTTTTCGACGTTAGTAAAAACCTTTCTTCTTTAAAACGATCAGGAACCCGTGATTTAGATGGCTTAGATACTAATATATTAAAAGTGGCATGTCCTGTTATTTCAGATTCGTTAACGTATTTGTATAATTTGTGTATTGATAAACAATGTTTTCCTATTCATTTCAAACAAGCTAAAGTTACCCCTCTTTATAAATCTGGTGAAACATCTAATCCCTCAAATTACAGACCCATTGCTATTTTGTCAGCCATATCAAAACCTATCGAAAAACACCTTCAAGTGTCCTTGTATTCTTACCTTGATAAAAATGACTTACTACATGGCGACCAGTCTGGATTCCGTAAAAATCATTCTTGCCATAGCGCACTGATACAGCTTATTGATAGTCTTCTTTGTAATGTAAACGACAATAAATTTAACGGTATTCTCTTCGTAGATTTTGAAAAAGCTTTTGATGTGATTAACCATTCTCTATTGCTACGAAAACTAGAACTTTACAAGGTAACTCCAGAATTTAAAAATCTGATGTCATCCTTTTTGAGCGATCGAGTGCAGTCAGTGGTTATAAACAATACAATTTCAGCACGATTGCCAGTCAAATATGGAGTACCTCAAGGCTCTGTGCTTGGCCCTCTCTTATTTTCTCTTTATGTGAATGATTTACCCTGTTCTATTTCAAGTAAATGTGAAATGTTTGCAGTCTGTTCACTCCAGTGATTCTGATGCCGAACAACTAGGATGTAAACTTCAAAACAGTATTCAAAATATAGTCACCTGGACTGAGTTAAATCACATGTCCTTAAATACAACCAAAACAAAGTGCATGTACGCAACAACAAGGCAAAAACGGCAAAAAATGAAGAACAAATTTCCATCTTTATATATACAAAACAACAAAATTGAAGAAGTTGACTCTCATAAAACATTAGGCATCATTGTTGACAAAGACCTCTCTTGGACTGATCAGATTGTATCCTTGGGAAAACGTCTTTCCAAAAAAACGTTCCAATTGACTAAAATCAAAAACTTATTAGATATTCATTCTCGTAAGCTCTTCTTTAATGCCCACATTCTATCATTGATTGATTATGCGTCCACATTGTGGGATAACTGTAGTGAGACCAAT
>CM065684.1:10748972-10773972 GCA_017654935.2 Phymorhynchus buccinoides
GCAAACTCTATCGTGATCACTTCATTATTATCATATTTATCTTGTAAGCTATCACATAAGTTTGACCTGCCTGACACAATTCATTTCATCAACTGTCATAGGTTAAAACGAACTTTATTATAATATTATAAAGTTTTCAACCATCACAATCTTTGTCCTTTCACATCCCTTTGCGAAATCAATAATATGTGGTAAATAACACTTGAGTGTTGGTATTTGGTACTTTATAGTCACATATTTTTTATAATTTGCATGCGATTTTTGTGTGACTGATGAAGAAAGTGTGTGTGTGTGTGTGTGTGTGTGTGTGTGTGTGTGTGTGTGTGTGTGTGTGTGTGTAGTGTGTGTGTAGAGTGTGTGTAGAGTGTGTGTAGTGTGTGGTGTAGTGTGTGGTGTGTGTGGTGTGTGTGTGCGTGTGTGCGTGCGTGCGTGCGTGCGTGTGCGTGTGTGTGTGTGTGTGTGTGTGTGTGTGTGTGTGTGTGTGTGTGTGTGTGTGTGTGTGTGTGTGTGGACTAAAGGACAACGTTTTCGTTGCCACTGGGTTTAACGTGTGCTAAGGATTGTTTAACGTGTGCTATTGTTTTAAAAAATTCAAACTCTCGCAGGTCACTGTTTTCAATGGAAGTAGGACTGCCAGCCCCCTGCATTTCTCGGTTAATTCCATTTTCCCGTTTTTGCCTTTCTTACCAAACATAAAGCTGTATTTTATTAACCTTTTTACCTAATAACCTTTTTGGAATACTAACCCTATCCCTAACCCTAGGCCATTATCTAATAGGACCCCCCCCCCTATGTTTTGCAGTACACGGCGCCATTTGTCACAGTCGTGGTTCATTGCGTTTTCCCGTCGTATAGGGGGTGGGGGTAGGGTTAGGGTTAGGGATAGGGTTACTATTCCAAAAAGTTTATTAGCTAAAAAGGTTAATAAAATACAGCTCTATGTTGGGTAAGAAAGGCAAAAACGGAAAATTACAATTAACCGAAAAATGCAGGGGGGGGGGGGGGGCACATCTTTATCTTTACCAAACATTTTTCAAGTTTCTGTTTCAGCCAACGCCAACAAAGGCAGACTAGAAAAAAAGTACTGATAGGCCTACTCGAAACAAACTGTGACAAAATCACCACGATGATGATACTCACGCTGATGACATGACAGCTAGGAGAACATGTTTATAATGATGACAAGATAACTGATTACTCACATCCCTGCTCCAACATAACGGAGAAGAACTGGGCCCACGTGCCTTGGTAGCCAATGGGAGGCTTCACGCTGATCACGTGACAGAACAACGACACGAACGCGTCCTTGGGGTTCCGGGTCACGTACACGACCTTGACCTTCTGGCGGACGACGTCGCGGGGCAGGAAGCGGAAGGGGAGGTGGGAGAGAAAGACGCGGGGGGAGGTGGGGGGAGGAGGGTGGCGGTCATCCCCCAAGCCGTCCAGGAAAATGAAGTCATCTTTCTCCACCATGGGAGGCAACTGAGTGCTTCCTGCTACCAGCATGGAGACCATGTGGTGAGTCCAGTTGTTTCCTGGAGAGAGACAAAAGTGAGGTAGGGGTGTTGTGTGTGTGTGAAAATGCACACAAATATACAGACAGACAGACACACACGCAAACGCACACGCTCGCACACTAACACATAAACATGCACATACATGCGCAGAGGCAAGAGCCCGCATACGCACGCACACACACACACACACACACACACACACATGGATACATACACGCGCGCGTGCACTAGCGCGCAAGCAAGTACGCATATAAAATTATAATGTACACGCACACACAGATTAACACGCAGAGACACACACACACACATAATTATGCGCATTCATGTGTGTGCGTGTGTGTATCAAGTCAAGTCAAAATTATCTTTATTAACGATAAAGGAGTAAGCTTCAAGCTTTTTTTTCATCCTCTCTCTCTCTCTCTCTGTGTGTGTGTGTGTGTGTGTGTGTGTGTGTGTGTGTGTGTGTGTGTGTGTGTGTGTGTGTGTGTGTGTGTGTGTGTGTGTGTGTGTGTGTGTATCAGAATCAGAATCAATGTTTATTGTCCTTTAAAACCAATACAAGGTTTTATATGACACAATTAAAATAACAATAACTGTAAAGTTCAATTACGGAACATGTTTTGCTGTTGTTAAATACTTCTGGGTTTTCCCCCCTTCTTTCTTTGTGCTAGTTGCGTTACTGTTTCAGGTAATTGAGGCTATTGATTGAGACAACTGTGTATATATTTTGCAAGCTCACTTACAAGGGCGTCATTTGTAATTAATTTGCTAGGTATAACATTATGTATATTGTATTTTTCTTCAACAAGTTTTATAAATGGTGTTCTTATTTCCGTATGCTTTGTACAATTGTCTAAAAAATGAGTTTCATCTTCTACTTCATTACATTGTAAACATAGCCTTTTCTCTCTAGGCATATTATAAAGTGTGTGTGTGTGTGTGTGTGTGTGTGTGTGTGTGTGTGTGTGTGCTCTTGTGTGTGTGCGCGTGCGCGCGCGCATGCGCGCGAGCTGTGTGCGTGACTCACCAGACTTGGGATAACCCACAACGATGACGTCATCAGGGCGTAAGATGACGTCACTGACGTTGCTAAGCAACGTGCTGTAGTTGACGTCAGGCATGGCCGCCACTCTGATGTGCCCAGTGTTGCCGAAAAACATGTCATTGCCGAACGGGTCCTTGAGGTGCAGGAGATTGGACATGGTCACTCCCTAAAGCAATGAGGAAAAACATGTCATTGCCGAACGGGTCCTTTAGGTGCAGGAGATTGGACATGGTCACTCCCTAAAGCAAGGAGGAAAAAAACATGTCATTGCCGAACGGGTCCTTTAGGTGCAGGAGATTGGACATGGTCACTCCCTAAAGCAAGGAGGAAAAACATGTCATTGCCGAACGGGTCCTTTAGGTGCAGGAGATTGGACATGGTCACTCCCTAAAGCAAGGAGGAAAAAAACATGTCATTGCCGAACGGGTCCTTTAGGTGCAGGAGATTGGACATGGTCACTCCCTAAAGCAAGGAGGAAAAACATGTCATTGCCGAACGGGTCCTTTAGGTGCAGGAGATTGGACATGGTCACTCCCTAAAGCAATGAGAACAAAGGCATTGACTATATAGCTATAGACGATGGTTAGTCTATCCTATTGATGTATGTGTTGTGGTTGTCGTACCCTGGCTTAATTAAAGACTCCAGGGATCATCCCAACAGCCGAAGCACTTGAACACTATGGTACAAATGCAACAGCTAGGGATGAGAACGTTACGTGTGATACCGGTGTTGATTACCCCGTCCGCCATGTGGGCAGCCACGGAGGATTTTGGACTGCTGATGTTATGCCAGGAGCTTGCCGTGGCTAAAGACAGTCCCCGCATAACTACGCAGAACAAAACATTTTGGTGTAGTCTTGGTGTTCCAGCTTAAGCCAATTGGTCTGACACAGCCTCATGCATACCAAGGCGATTATGTAATTAAGCCCATGTTAAAACAAAAAAACCAGTTCATTGCCGAATTTGTCCTTGGGGTGAAGATGATTTGACAACATAGTAGTATAGTATTAGGTACTTTATAGTCACAGAGGCGTCTATGTGAAATTCGGGCTGCTCCCACCTGGAGAGCGCGTCGCAGCCAGAGGCGCGCCACCCCATTTTTTTTTTTTTGGCATGATTTTTGTCACTGATGAGGGGGGGGGGGGGGGGGGTAAATTTTTTACCAAATGACAACTTTTTCGTTGCCACTGGGTTTAGCGTATGCTAAGTGCATGGGCATACGGAACCTCGGTTTATCGTCTCATCCGAAAGACTCCACGTTCAGACCGTTTGTCACGGACCAGAAGGGTGTGAACAATGAAAATAAAACAAACCCACTCTAGCTAACACCCCAGCAACACAGACACAGTGATTTCAAGTAGGCGTAAAAGCAACAAAGCAATTTATTTAAAACCAAATCAATAATATCTCTTTCACACAATCAAACAGCCAAGTAAACAAGCCCCAGGCAATTTAACACACTAAATAAACAATGTCCCGTTACCAATATTGCACACCAATAATAACGTCCCAATAAAAATATAATACAACCTCCACTTAATAATCCATTAAAAAAAAACGTTGAATAAAAAAAAACTAAGAAAGGGAAACGACAGCTAAAGGCTTACTAAATTATTAATTAAAGAAAAAAACTGACTTCTCTCCCTTACTTTGTCAATGATCAAAGCAAAATAGATGGCCCAGGAATAGCTCAAGGCCAGATCACATGCAATGGTGCCAAACAAATCACCAAACTAATGCAGTGACCCATCTACCCAGCTAAACCCCTGTCAACTATTAATTATAATTACATATATTTAGAAAGAACAGATGGTTGAAGTATAGTTAAAGACCAGATCACACACAAAGGTGTTAAAACTAATGATCTGTCTTTCCAACTAAAACTTCCACCAACTATTATAATTACAACCAAATATATTTAGAAAGAACAGATGTCAACTATTAATTATAATTACATATATTTAGAAAGAACAGATGGTTGAAGTATAGTTAAAGACCAGATCACACACAAAGGTGTTAAAACTAATGATCTGTCTTTCCAACTAAAACTCCCACCAACTGTTATAATTTATAATTAAATCCTAACTGGAAAAAAAAGTATCTCCCTTCGCCCAAAGTAGATAAACCTAATAAAACTAAACAAAGAGGAGTGCTTAACACTAGTAATCACTCATCCACCCCACAAGAGTGAACAAGTACCAACGCCCAAAATATCCCTAAAAGTACACCAAAATGTGTGCACTAAAAACCAACACTGCAAATGGCTGACCCCAACTTCAGCACCAAAACAACAACCTCACTGGTAAACGACCACAACAAAATGGGGTTTGTTCAAGCAAACGTCAAATCCAGCTGGTTATAGTCCTTGCAGTGAACAAGCTACTTTGCCTGTCACTATACAATGGCAATAACTCACTAACAAAACACCCCCATCCCAACTAAACTATTACTACCTCTCTTCACTCCAAGTCAAATGTAGGGAAATACCCCACACTTTTATCAAATCCCTCACACAAGTTATTGCTGTGGCGACCACTGAAAGTTAGTCTGGTTTAATGACTGGCACAACTGCACTTTGCCTTAAGTTAATTAAAAAGAAGAAACAGGTCTGCAGTGCGACGACTTCTTCACACTCCTCGCAGTGTAGTTCTTCCACAAACTAAGGACAGCACCAACGGCGTCACTCCACCTCAGACTCGCGGCCCTTTACATACTAAGCAGCTGGCGTCCCACAACTGAGAGCCTGTTTAAAACAAAAATAAAACTATTTTAACCCTATGTTCCTATTAAACTAATCTTCGAAACTCCCCCTTTATTTCCGCATAGCCGTACACCACTGTATCATTAAAATAAACACATCCCAATTACTGTTCGCTTAACTACACGTAAATGCACTAACGCACAGACGTGACCTAAAAATAACTAGCCTAACAGCTTCTAGCTTGTCCCTTCCCAATCACAGAAACAGTCTGTCTCCAAATGACACGAACCCACATTTCTTGTGCAGAACAAGTTACGAACTAACAACTCAAACCCTATCTCTGCCCTCCGGTAACATATAACGGAGCAAAACCAATTGCATTAAAACAACACCAACTAAAATTTACCATTTAAAAGCTCTAGGCCTATCTCTCTCTGGTTACACATTAACACTTCATTCAATCATTTAAACCTGTGCCGACAATGACTCAGTAGCTCTGCTTATTCCTAACAGGTTTAATTTGTTTTAGGTGTGTAGCCCGGTGTGTACCAACCTCTGGCTTAACTTGGAACAGTTGCTACAATACCCAATGTTACGCGCGTGTGAATGCGTGCAAAGGGAAGACAATTCATGGTTGGACTTGGCTCATGAATTAGTAACGAACAACACATGACATTTTTACTTAGCCTACAACACATCCCCCGCCCCACACTAGGACATATGGAAACCTACAATGACGACTCGGCTACTGTCTTTTTAATCCAGTCGACTTATTCCACCCCACAAAAATCTGTCTCCTGCCTATTGTGGCGTTGTTGTGGCGTCATGTGTTTACACATCCATTCATTTAATTTATAAATATTTAAAATAATATGTTTACACATTCACACCTTAATTAACTATGCACATATCACAGCATCAACCTGAAAATTCGGTTCGGCAAACCGACTACATTTACACAACATTTTCTCCCCTAAACTGACAATTTCCCTAAACACAACTAGTAAGGGTTTTTTAACCAACCTTTGTCCCTAGGAAATGACTCCTGTCATTGGTTTTTTTCTTCTATGCCTACTCTGACACACCTTACTCCTATCACACCCTATCACCAAGAAAAACTCATTAGCCTCTGTGCTTCCCGTGACAATTAAACTTAACCCAAAATCCTAACCGAGTGCCGAAATTAACTACCAAGACACACCTAGCCGCCTTGAATTGGAACAGCCAAATACGCAGCATCGATCTGGCATTTTTCAAAAAAAGTTACTGACTAAGATGGCGGTCTCCCATAATATGGCGCTCCTTGTGGCCGGATATGACGACACGTGGGTACCAGACACGTGGGTACCAGCCATATGGCTTGTACCCACGTGTCGTCATATCCGGCCACAACTTGTGACAAGGAGCGTGCCATATTATGGGAGATCGCCATCTTAGTCAGTAACTTTGTTTGAAAAATGCCAGATCGATGCTGTTTACACACAAAAAAGGACTAAGATGGCGACACTTCCGTTGGAAGGGTCGAGATGCGCACGCAGGTGGGGGGGGAGCCATAGCACAGAGGGAGAAAGATTCGAAAGTTTCCCTCTGCGCAACGGACAACAAAAAAAGCAGACGACAATTTTAGACGAATTTAGCTTTACGTCCTCCCGGCCGAAGCCATATGGGACATTGCTTTTTACTTGTGGTTTTTAGGAAAGGGGGGAAAGGGAAAAAGAATATAACATTTCTATCAGTTTTTAGTTTTTTCTTTTAAATAGATGTTTTTATCTTGAATAAAGGTTAAGTTTATTTGTTTTTATTTTTTAATTTAATTTTTTAGGAGCCATGGCTCGTACAGAACTACTCTTATATAGTAACATTTTTGCTTTAGATATAAAATATTTGATTAAAAAGACTTTTGGCTGTACCCCTCCTGGCGAGAGCAAATGATTACAATTTCAGGACCACTTTATGTTAAAAAGAACAATTTTAATGAAAGTTTAAAAATCAAACAAGGTCTAACGAGAAAAAATATTTACACGTATTTTTGTTATTAGTTTGCTTTTATTTATCAAATCTCGTTATAAAAGATCTCCACTTTAAAGTGGAAAACTATTTGTACAATGTTAAGAAGAATTTTTATTATTTTAAGTTTTACCTCAAAATGAATTTAAAACATGAAAAATTAGGGTCCTTAAATTAGTTAAAAATGTACAAACAAGAACGACCCCATACTCTGAAAAGCTCTAAAACATAATTTGGCCGAGTCCGGGCAGAAAAAGTTCTTAAAAAAGGACCCTACGTTTGACACCGATTTCAAAGCTATGTACATCCGTTATTAAAAAACATAAGTTGTTAAAATATGTTTAAAATATGCCGATTTTAAAACTAGTGATTCCCGGCGGGGATAGTTAACGATTCCTACTTGTTTGGGTCGGAGGGAGGGAGGTAGAGGGACCCCTCCTCCCCAACGAAAACAGAGGTAGGGCGTCGCTATGTGGATCCTACACAGGGTGCGGGGGGATCCATTGGGTTTTCCCTGAACGTGAATCTACGTTCACGACTACGAGGGCACCCCCCCCCCCGGAGGTCGCGCCGCGCACCCATCTACTGAGGGGAAAGGGAATAAAACTTACTCGGACGCAAAAGAGACCTACTGGCCATGTGCCATACATGCCGAGGATTAAAAAGGGAATTATGGAGTTGGGAGTGGAGTATAGATAGGTGCGCGGCCCGCTGTCCGGAGGGACCCTATCCCCGTCGTTAAAATAATTTGTTTAAATGTTTACGTTAAAAAGTTTACAATTAAGTCTCATTTTGTTTTACAGTACTTTACATGTTAGAAATGGCAGCCAAATGTTGAATGGCTGAGGGTTTCCGCCAACCAAAGCAATGGGGCCCACCCTTCACTTCCCTTACACAAAGTGTTAGTTTTGTTAAATTTTATATTGCAGGCTTCAAATTTTTTAATTAATTGACTAAATTCTAAATTAACAGTTTTACATAAACTAAACAGGTGGTTAATGTCAAGGACCTGGCCACATGGGCACAGGACAAAAATAGGATTCGGTTCTTAATCTGAAAATTAATGACTGTTGGGAGGGACTAATTTTAAAAAAAGAGTCCCTCTCCCACTATTTTATGGTCCCAATCATGGGAACTAGCGGATTTCTCTAGCTCTTTGGCCCACTGGAGGAAGGCTGTTAATTTAAATTTGCTTTTAGATTCTGAAATGGATAAATTAATATTTGTTTTAGTTCCTGTGGCTCCCAAGGCTGCTGATTTAGCGGCCCTGTCAGCTATGTCATTGCCGGTTATTCCACTATGGGAAGGAATCCAAATTATCTGTAAATTGATTCCCTTTATAGTAATTTGGTGAAGGATCAATTTTATTTCATTTATAACTTCAGTTCTATTTTTCGTCTCTCCTTGGAGAGCTTGGATGGAAGATAAAGAATCTGTAAATATTACCACGTTTCGTGGGTAATTTGTTAAATTGTTTATGAAAGTACAAGCTTCCATTAGTGCCCACAATTCCGCACTAAAAACAGACAAATGGTCATTTAGTATAAAGGCTTTTGTTATCTTAAGTGCCAGAATGGTAAAGGCACATCCAACTTTGGTATTAATTTTGGAACCGTCAGTAAAAAATTGAAGGTGTTCTTTTTGACTAAACACTTTTTCTTTTGCAGCTATTGCTATTAAATTAGGTTCTTGTTTAGAATAGGCATCATTTATTGAAGTATCATAAGATATTTCCTCCCTCTCCCACTGCGGAAAAGCCGCAGTGGGGTAGGGGGCAACATCATACAAATTTAAATCTGCCTCCTGAAGTAAATCTTTAGTATAATATATTATGTTTTTTGTTTTCTGGTAAAGTGCATGTTTTTTATACTGCAGCTTTGAGTAATCAAAAAAAGGGTCATTTATGTCTTGCATAAATTCTTTGTCTGAGTTTGTTTTTGCTGCGTACCATCTGGTTAAGAAGTTGGCACAATTAGTTTCATTAGGTTTTTGAGTGGGAGCCATCCTATGTCTCTGTAAATTAGTTTATTTACAGCATAGGAGGGTATTCCTAGGGCGACCTTTAACGCTTTAGTTTCCACTGACTGTAGGTTGTTAAATTGTGTTTTTGTTAGGGAATAAAAAACTTCCATCCCATACGTTAGCCTGCTGCGGACTAATGATCTAACTAAATGTGAGAAATTTAGGGTCCTTGGCCCATCTTTCTTTTGAAACCACCTTAATAAAGTTGAGGGCTTTTGATGCTTTTTTATAGTATATAAAATATGTTTTTGCCAATTTAAGTTTGATGTTAAGATAACACCCAGAAACTTGACTTGGGAGCTTTGTTCTTTTTTATCTCCCACGAATATCAATAGATAGTTTGGACGTTGTTACATTAGAAAACACCATAAACTCACACTTATCCGAGGAAAGCGTAAAGCCATTATCTCGTAAGTATGATGCTATAGCGGTGATGTGTTTCTGATGGTTTTTGAAACAAGTTTTTAAAAGATTACTATGGATATTTCTATTGGTGGGGGTCCACATAGCAATACCATCTGCATACATTGATTTTTTTTTTTTTTTAAGGGAAATATTTTGCATATCGTAAAGCATAATATTAAATAGTGTAGGGGCAATTATACTGCCTTGGGGAACACCCATATCGAGGCTATATGTATCTGAGAGGGATTGCCCTACATTTACTTTCATTTTACGATTAGATAAAAACGTTTTTATAAAATTAAATGTATTGCCCTGGATACCGAGCCTGCTAATTGTTTGGAGTAACTTCCCATGCCAGACTGTGTCGTAGGCACCCTTTATATAAAAAAAAGGTGGCTAAAAAAAATTTCCTACGACAGAATGCTTTTCTTACATGGGATGTTAATTTCGCTACTTGCTCCATGCAGCTTCTATGTTTACGAAATCCTGCCTGAAACGGGGGTAAAATATTATTTTTTTGTAAGTAATATTCTAATCGTGTTTTCACGATTCTTTCGTACACCTTACCCAGATGCGGGGTGAGTGAGATAGGCCGGTAACTTTTGGGGTCTCCCCTCGGTTTTCCGGGTTTGGGGATCCCAATTACTTGGGCCTCTTTCCAGGCCTGTGGAATCTCCCCACTCTCCCAGCATCTGGAGTAAAAGTGGTGCAGAATTGTTAAATATGAGGGGGGTAGTTGTTTTATAATTTTGTAGGAGATGAGATCACCTCCTGTAGCTTTATTTACTTTCCTAATACTTCGAAGGGCCATAGCAAGCTCGGTAAGTTTAATTGGGGCATTGATAGGATTATTATTGTCCTAGACTTTTCCTGTTCTGGTAAGCTGTTTCTTCTTTCCTGTTCGTATTGTGGTAAATGTTTGCTTTGGCTGGCTTTGCCAAAGACCCCAGCCAGGGCATTGGCTGTTTCAAGGTTGGAATTGGTTAATTTATTATTAATTCTTACTCTTGTTTTTCTTGTACACCCATTTTGTTTCAGTTTCCTTAATTTTGTCCATGCTTTACCCAAGTCTTTATAATTTACTAATTTTTCTTGGGTAAAGTATTCAAATTTAGCTACTGCTACTATTAATTTACTATGTTTTTCTGTACTTTTTTTATCTTCGAAATTTTCCAGGGTGGGGTGTTTGTTAAATTTGTTACTGGCCTTGTGCTTTTCTTGTACTGCCTCTGCACACACCGTATTCCACCAGGGATTGTTTCTAGTTGTTTTAATTTGGTTTGGGTTCTGTGTGGTCGTGGGGATAGCTAAATTACTGGCTTCTACAATTTGGGAATGCATATTATTGTAATAGATCTCCAGATCTTGGTCTGCGATCTCCTCTACCGTGTATTTACTCAAAAGTGTCTTAAAAAGTTGCCAGTTAGCCTTTTCGTAAATGTACTTTTTTGGTAGCGGTTCCTCAGAGGAATCTAAAGTTACATTAAGTGAGATATGAATAGGTCTATGATCTGACCCTAATGGGTCTATTAAAGGACACCAATCTGAGTTGGTGTGTAGCTGGGGACTGATCAGAGTTAAGTCTAAGGCTGTTTGATTATCTGTAGACTTATCTGGGTATCGAGTAAAAGTCCCGTCATTTAACAGAATGACATCGGCGTCATTTATCTCCTCTAGTAGTTGGGAACCTCCTCCCGAGGGTCCTTTACTATTGGATTCCCAGGCGGGTGGCGGGCGTTAAAGTCCCCCACCACCACCCAGGAACATGAAGGAGACAAATCTGTTAGCCAACTTGTTTTAGGCACTTTATTGTATCCTTTGGGATAATACATATTAAGAATGTTAGTAGGTTTTTCATTTATTATTATTTGGATTGAATTTGAATACAAGTTTGAATCTATATTCTCAATCGGGGAACTTATTCTAGTATAAAACAGGCTTAATTTTACATATGTAGCAGTTTTTATCAGACCAACCGTGTTACTGATTCCTGGGGGGAAACAATAACCATCTAAACGGGGCAGGGAATGGTAGTCAACATTTAAAGACTGTAAACAAAGAATTTGGAACGAGTTTGGACTAGTTGCCAAAAAAAATATTAAAAAATCTTTAGTGGTAGATATGGATTCCATTGTAGTATATTAAGTGGTGCCATTATGGCTGTTTGGGAAAAGTTTTCTGTAACGGTGGTTCTTATTTACTTTGGGTTTTGTTCAAGGGCAATTTTTGAGGGGGCGTGTTTCGACCTGGCTGATAGAACCGGCCTTCTTGGCCGGGGGCCCTCACCTGATCCACACACTACTATCCTGGGCCAGGGAGACTGGGGCTTCGTTTTGGACTTCTGGGAACATAGAGGCCAGGCCCTGAAGAAGAATGTCTGGTTTATTGGTGGTCCTGGCCTTTGCTAAGTTAATCAGCACTGATGTCATAATTTGTTCTCTAACTGGTGTTTTTGATGCTGAAATTTCAAATTGTTTCCAATCAGTGGATGAGGTTGAAGGTTGTGGGTTAGGAGCTGAGGGTTGAAGGGGTTGGTTGGGTAGTTGTTCTTCCCTAATTTTCTTTTCAAAGGCCTCCATCATCTTTTCCATACAGGTTTGCACTGATGAAAGTAGTACTTGTGTTTGTTTTTGAATTTGTTCTGCAACTACTTCACGGATTTTTGTTTCGTTTACAGATTTCATCAAGTTGGTTTTAAGAACGTTGGCTTGTAACCTAAGTGCCGTAGCTCTTGTGCTACTCAGCCTCACGTTCCTTTTCGGCTTTTTTTTGTTGTTTTGTTCCGGGGAGGCCCGTTTAACTACTTGTTCTGTCTGTTTACTCAAAACCCCAGCTCCCTTCTGACCCGCCTTTACAGCTGCGGCATAGCTGCCCTGGGGTGCCGGGAGGAATGTATCCTCTTGTCTCCAAGTAGGGTCAAGTTCTGGTTGTGGGGAGGGAATGGGTTGGACGTTACGTTTTTGTTTCTTTTCTTTTTCTAATTCTGTCTTGGCTCTTTTTAGGGCCTCTGAGTATGGAACGAAGGCTCCACCTCTTATCTTGTTGGCCCTTAGTCTCAGTTGATGCTGTGGGCATCCCATGTAGGCTGCCGAGTGGCCTCCACCACAATTTATGCATTTCATGTTTTCTGTTTTGCAGGTCTGGACAGAGTGCCCGCTCTGGGCACAGCGGGTACAGGTCTCTTTCTTGGACCTGCATTGAGCCTGGGAGTGCCCAAAGCGAGCACACTTCCTGCATCTTCTTACGGGAGCTACGTACACATGTACTTTAAATTCTTCCGCGTCAATTCTGACATATGATGGAAGGAGTTGTAAGTTGAAAACAATTTTGACTGCTCGAGACTCGGTGCCATCCCTGTTAGCGAGGCGAGTCGCACTTTGAGCTTTAGGGATGTGGGGTAACATTTCTTGTACGTTTTCGGCCGTCGAGATACCCTTGATGACTCCCTCTGTTGTAGCTGTGGGGATTTTACATTTTATATGGATACCAGCTATATCTTTCTTGGCTAGAAGTTGACTCTGTTGTTTGGCTGAGGCACAGCCCACCAACCAGCGGTTATTGGAAAGTGGCCGCTGGCTGATGATTGGGCCTATAGTTTGCCTCCACATGTGAAAACTTGTGGTGGGCCCCAACGCCCGAAACGTGGACGAGCCCGTCCCCAAGTCTTCCAGAATAATTGGATGCTTGAGGAAAACGGGCGGGGCCAGGTTATTTTGGTTTACTCTTGTAGGGGGTAGTGCCCTAGTTTTATTTTGGTCCTGGGACATCTCTTCCTGCAGAGGAACTACACACTCTGCCACCTCCGGCTCTTAAGCCGGTGGGGCGGGAGGTAAACCTACATTACTTGGTACTAGAGCTTTCTCCCTCTGGGGTTTCTCAGTTCCTCCACGGGATGTTGGAGGAATCCTCAATCGACATAAAGTCGTCGCGAATCTTTTTCCCCTCTGGGGAGAGTTTTGAGTGACCCGAGGGTCCGTTAGATGGGGGGTCATCCGACCCCCTACTGCGTCTGGATAGTTTCCTCCTGGCAGCATTGGAGGTCGGGGCATCCCTGGTCGTGACCAGGAACACACTGTCATCCTGACTGCCAGTGGGGGTTAGAGTCGCTGAAGGCAACACCTCTGAAGTAATGGACTGAAGGTCTGAATCCTCAGCCCCACTCAGTGAACTGTTTGAGAAAGAAACCGGAATTTTGCTTTTATATCTTTTGGGTGAAGCCCAGAACTTTGATCCTAGGGACTCCCGGGGAGTTTCCCCGGTCGTGGGTGGAGGGTTCTCCTCGTCTGGGGACCTGGGAGTGTCCATTTCTTTAAGGGCCAAAGGCCTTCCAACAAATTTTTTATTTTTTTTATTTTTTAACCTGTATTCTAAGTATAATTTATATCTACCACTTATTCTCTGCTGTTTTCCTCCCTCGTCTAGCCGGGGTAAGGGGGTGGGGGAGTCCAGGGTTCATTCTTGCCACAGGACATCATAGGTCATTTGACCGGTTGGCAGACAAATCAATAGGTCATTTTCCCAAAACAATAGGTCACAGATTTACTGCGGTACATACCCGGTACCATGTTCATGAAGGTTAGCAAACAGATATGTGGTTGAAGATTTTCATTAGATTTTTTTTAATTTGTCTTCCTCGCCCCCCCCCCCCTCTCTCTCCCCCCCCCCACACACAGACAGACACACACACGCACGCGCACACACACACAGAGTGTAAAATGTACCTTGCCATAAAAATAAAGTCAAAGGAAACTAATATTCCTGCTCACAATTCCTGCATTTTTAATGTAATCTCATTCTCATTCATAGTGTTTATGCACAGTGAACACACAGGCAAACACATGTGCATAACCCCTGGTTGACAACAGAGAGAGAGAGGGGGGGGGGGAGACAAACAGATTGAGATATGGACAGAGAGACAGGCAGACAGACACACAAGGCAGCGTACACACACACTTGCATATTAATGCAGTAGCTTATGTTTTTGAGATGATGCCATTCACATCTCTAAAAGAACGGCTTGATGCTGCTGCTTTTTCCCCTGTCGAACTTGCAAAAAAATAACGTTCTATTTCGGCCTATCGTTCAGATTTGGTCAACGAAGAAATCAGACCTAAAACTTGAAGCGCTTCGCTCTCGCGAACAAGCATTCAGATGTAAACAAAGATCGTTTTGGTATGACCGGACATGTGTCTGCTTTAGAAAGGAAAAGCCTGGATGGTCAGAAACAAGACTGACAACCAGGAAAACTAAAGCAAACAGACTGACCGCTGTGGCACGAAGCGAAAATCGGGTTCGGAGTTTTGATGTGGAAAAGTTGGGGTGGCTTGACCTATTTCCAACGATCCTACAAGTTGCAGACGATGTCTGAGCGAGTCCGAAACTAGGCCTACCAAACATATTCTTCTGCCCCTTTCCTACTCGTGGCTTCTTTTCGGGAGGCATGGCTGGTTTTAAACACGAATTGTTGTCAAAAGGCCGAGAAACGATAGCACTAGAAGACTATGTCACGCTGGAACTTTATTTGGTCTTCAAAAAGTTGGATCGGAAAAGCTTTACCGAATGTGCAATGTCGCCATTTCTTCGTTTCGGCGTTCGTTTCGCCAGATACAACTTTTTAGTTCTGATTATGGTCCGAGGCCGCGGAAGAACTCAGCAGACGACAGAATCCTTGAAGTTGTTGACTGCTTTGACGAAAAATCAATCGGTCAGATGACCGCCAGCCTGCTAAAACTATCGGTTTATGCGTCAATGACCGATGACCGACGCCAAGAATGAACCCTGGGAGTCCCACAAAGACGGCAAGAGAACAAATTTACATGACTTTAGATGGGTGCCACAATGTTTACGAAATGAACCAATCAGGACTCAACGTCTGTGGCAGGGACTAATCAGGGTGGAGCAGACCAATCGACGAGTGTCACAGTGAGAGTCGTGGCAGCCTCTATAAAGGACTTTTTTCGTTCAAGGCTCACTTTTATGTCCCATATGGGCTTTTTTAGTCAAAGAGGACGTAAAACAAGAAAAGGAAGGCTCTGGTTTACAACTTTATCAAATTTATATTTTTTCCTTTTATGTTCCTACGGCAGAACTTACCACCGAATTTTAATTTATGCCAAAAATATTGTCTTTATTCATTAACTACATATTACTTTGTGCTGTTTAAGCACTTAAATTTACAAGATTCTTATTTTAAGTGTTTGATTAGTATGGATTTGAAATCCTGTCTTTTTAGTTTCACCTACATGCTTTTAACAGAACTGGGTCGAAAACTAACAAAAAAAACTTTACTTAAAATCTTTAAATATAATCAAAGTGGGAAAGAGAAAGACATAAACCTATAATTTTAGAAGAGACTTATTCTAGCTAGTTTGTTTGCTCGCACACAAACTCCCCCAACAGATTAGGAGGCTGGCGAGAACCCTAAGAAGTGGAAGAAGCTATCCTAAACAGAACTAGTCTATGAATGTCCGTACCCACCTGCCAGAAAAGGCCTACGAGTGGGGGGAACTGATAGATAGATATGACTTACATGAAGTCAAAAAAATGATAGTTGAGGAAAGATGAAAAATTGAAAACCAGGAAAAGCTAAGCTATCTAGTAGACCTAGGCCCTAACCCTGGGAGTTCCACTATGCAAGGGCTCGGGTGGCCAGCGCAGTTCTCCCAGGGATACCACTTTTGTGATATATCCTACAGCCCTACCAGCTAAGCAGACGAATAAAACATCGAGCTGCTAAAAAAAAGAAAAAAAAGAAAACCCTAACGCCCTATTTATGCTCACGTTATGAAGAAACTGGAGGTGAAGGAGGAGGAAGACCCGGTGCTGAAGTGGCGTCAAGGTGCCCCTGCCTCTGGAACAGGACGAAAAAGTGTCTCTGCTCCCAGAGCAGGTGGGTAACACTGTGGTGTCGCACGGCGGAGCTGGCAGGAGGGCTCAAAGAATAGTAGTTGTCCACATCCTGTCAGTGGTCCGCCGTACTGGATCAAGAAAAGGTAGTTGGGTCTCAGCAATCTTGCTTCAGAGTAGCGCTGAAGAAGAAGAAGCTGGAAAAGCAGCAGCAGCAAACGAAGTAGTGGTGCTCTCTCTCTCTCTCTTCCAGCTGACCCGCCAAGCTGATCGATGATGACGACAATTTTTGACAGACTAAGCTTTAAATATGGCTTTGCAGTTCAGAGGTAACGATTCTGATTGGAGATACCCTAGACCAATAAAAACAAGTTGAAATGGCGTGATTTTTAGGACAAAATCCACAATTTAACAAACAGCCAAAACGCCTAATGTACAACAAGAAGAAACAGATTTCGTATAGGAAACTTGAAACTGAGAAAGAGAAAGGATTAACACAGAAGCATGAAAAACTTAATAGACAAAACTTAGTATCCATTTTGTAACAGGAAAAGAACTAGCCTAGAGAATGACCCCCAAAAAATATTAAATAATATTTACTCATTATATAAAGTGACCTGTGACACCGTTAAGGCCTAGTGCAGAATGAGAGGAAAAAATACCCTGTACCCAGGTTCGAACTCGGGTTTACCTAACACGAAGCGAACGCGCTACCACTGTGCCACTCTACACTCTGGTGACTATCATGATTGATAAAATCAAATAGACCTAGGTGTTGATAGAATACCAGTACCATCAAAACAAGTGCAACGCCGGGCGGCTGCAAAGGCCCCTCGCAGCATCGTCGAGCTACTCCGAAATCGGAATGTGTCGGCTGTACACATACATAAAAACGCATCAAAACAGCACGTAACTGAATAGGTTTTTTTATATATAGCCTTGGGGTTCGGACCCGTGATTTGAGCGCACGCGATCATGCGCACACGCGCGCACAGAAACAAATCATGACAACTGTGTGATAGACCATTCATCAAGAAATGTGAAAAAAACTACATTAAAATACATGCAACATTTCGCGAGATATTAGCGATTATGTGTTTCGGTGTTTGAACCCCGTAACTGGCGCGACCTTGACCTTAATGTAAAACTAAATACATCAGTGGATAGCTTGCCTCTTGGCAAACTAGTATACCAAATTTGATGATGATAGACTGAATAGTTTTTGAGAAAAAACGGACGAATAGCCGACGGACGGAGGCACGCCGGACGGACGGACGGACGGACGGACCAGACAAAAACAATAGCTCCCCGAACCTTCGGCTCGGGGACTAACAAGTCATTATGTGTACCTGTCAGTCGTATCCGACCATGATGGTTAGAAAGCAAAGGGGGCAGCTGCTATTCTGGCGGGCTGGGCTAACTTTTATTTTTTAGTATTATGAAGTGGAGAAGCCTTGGCCAGGGTACATAATATTAGTATCCCCACTCTCTCGGCCAAAGAGATGTGAGGACAGTTGGTGCTGGGGAAGGTCCCCAAAGACCAACCAATCCCTTTGGCTGAAGCACTAGAGCCAGTGCAAATGCCCCTTAGTTTGGGAGTCATAGGCGCATCTTTGGAACCTAAGAAAGATCGAGGATGCCAAAAAGAGCGCGTTGTAAAATGTGATGTGAAACCCTAAACCTATCCCTATCCCTATCCCCAGCGTGGTGATGTGTTGAATCGTGGACATATCAAAAGTTTCTTTCTCCAAAACAGCAAGAAGACTGAAGTTTAGCAAACAGACGAGTGCAAATGGTAAATGTCTGGTGAGAACGATTTCACCTATGCGCGCGTATTAGCACGAAAACCACACATTCACGTGCGCTCTTTTTGGTATGAACACGCGCTCTTATTAGCATGCAAAATGCGCTCTTTTAGGCGCGCGCTTACTAGCGGTGCGCTCTTTTCGACTGCTCCGATTGTGAACTATGCTCACAAGAAGAAAATCTACAACCTGTGAACTTTGTTTGCTGTCTTCACTTCATGACTAAGGTGTCTAAGGCACGAAACGCTGGAGTTTTCCCTTTCACATGTAGGCCCCTACCTCGTTTTCTGCACCCACCATTTTTATGTTGATCTCCAAAAGGTACTGCAGTCAATTGTTCATCTTCTAAGCTGTATAATTATACTATTCAATCCCAATACTGTATAAAATCATTATTTTGTACAGCTCTCACTCAGTCACTGCGCTTTTAGCACCTAGAGCTAGCCTACGACAGGGTAATGGGATGAAGAGCCACATTGTCTGGACTTTGCTGTGGTGGAACCAAAGACTTACAGTATCTTTGGTGGAACCTACCTCACTTTTTGACTTCTCAAGAGATCGACGTGTTGGTTTCCACGTGCGATCAGTCGTCGAGTGCGGCGCGGGAGCAAGACATTAGAGAACTTTAAGTGTACCGTCACCTATTGGCTATCAGTTCGTACGTCATGACTTACGTTTAATCGCAATGCGTAAAGTGATGTAAGGTAGACTGTTACATATTCGGCCAGTTTAGACAGTTATCACATGTTTCGACGTATTCTGGCTTGTAGATGCAGCATCTGAGTTAATATATTTTTTAATCCATTAATAGAATCGATCAATCGGAAAGCGGTTTAGCGAAACTGTTTACGGTTTTCTCATGAATATTCACCCTAAAACGGCTGCAAACAAAGTCATGTGTCTTGTGACAATTTCGTCCATACCCCATGCAATTTTGTCCAGGCATGACATGCAATTCCATCCAAGGACAAAGAGTAAAGCACAGTGACTTGTACTTTGAAGTAAATTAATAGAAAGCTGAATATGTTTTTATTTTCTTCTCTTTTCATTCAGATAATGTTGTATGTGATGGGAAAACAAAAGAAAAGACCTCCAGTACATTTTATCAAGAGGGTCAAAAATCCACTGTGGCACCTGTAAGTGTAAACCCCTCAGTAGTGAGACATCATAAAAGTTCGTTTAACATCCTCCGGCCTGGAACAGGCACATATGGGGCATTATTAACTATAAAGATGGTGGGACGATCCTGGAGGTACTGCAATACCTGGAAAATTCCAATTTTTTAAACGATAGAGTAGTCAGAGACTGCATTGGACGAAATTGCATTGATGCTTGGATTTTTACCATACACATTCGTCCAATTGATTTGTCATAAATATATTTATCTAAATTTGAAAAATAAATTTGCATATTGAAAAGTAGTCATCATAAAATACATGCATGCTAAAATTACACGTGTTGTGAAAACAAAGGAATATTAACATTTGTGTTTAGGCACCTGTTTCTGCGTGATTTACAGTTTTATGGTATGTGACTGTCTTCAGGCAGTTGCTAAGATTTAGATCGAGCTTTTCATGCAGCTTACACAAACTTAATTGTAGCAAAGACTGTAAAATATCTTTGATTGTAGTGAACAATCTAATGAATAGTACTGTTTTTATTATTGGGATTCCTTTTAGGGTTTACAACAGCTATGTGTGTTTAGTATCCTTTAGAATAGATACAACACAGTTTCAAAGTGAGTAACCATGCAAACTCGACGAAATTGACGAGTTTGTAACACCCTACTATAGTTTTAACTTTACCGGGCTTCATACCGTCCCCTATCAACAACAACAACAACATACGGTATTCATACGGCGCTGAATCTTGATATAAATCAAATCAAAGCGCGCACACACGTTAGCATTCATAACGCATTCAAACAAAAATGCAATACAAAGCGAGCACACACGTTTGACATAAATGGTATACAGCAGAAACATACCTAAAGGCAAGAGAGAGAGAAGAGAAAGAGAGTGGAGCCTCAATCACGAGGGAACAGGTGGGTTTTGAGGTTAGATTTGAAGGCTGAGAGGGTCGGTCGCTGGCAGAGGGAAAGAGGAAGTTTGTTCCAAGATGTCGGTCCTGAGACAGCAAAAGATCGCCGACCAACAGTTGAAAGCTTATACCTAGGGATCTGGAGAGAAAGCGGGTCAGAAACTGAACGTAAAGTGCGAGCTGGCGTATAGATGGAATATTGTCGCAGAGGTAAGATGGAGCAGCTTTATGGATAGATTTATAGCAAAGGGTGTTTAATTTATACTCAATTCTGTCTGCGACAGGAAGCCAGTGCAAAGAACGGAGAAGTGGGCTAACGTGATCAAACTTTTTCTTCCTAAGGACAAGACGAGCAGCTGTGTTTTGAATACGCTGGAGACAAGATAGAGAAGAGACTGATAGGCCAGAAAGGAGAGCGTGGTCCTTGTATTCTCGCATTCAGTTCATAGTTGTTGGTGTCAATTCGATCTCATATTTATCTTATTTATTTTATATGTATTGACTTTACCACTACTATGTAATTTCATTTTAAAAGTTGGTTAGGTTGTTTTTTGCTCCACAGAAAAAAAGATTTTTTTAAAATGTGGTAAGTTTCCCCGACAGAGCCCCAGTCCTGACTTCCGACACAGAATAATTAATGACGTCAACGTCATTTTAATGTGGTCATTTGCAATTTGTGGTATTTGGGCAATCTGTGATTCCAAACACATGCGAATGTTTTCTTTATTTTGTAGGATTCTTGTCCAGCCAAGTCAGTCTCAGTTTTATTTTTTAGTTTGAATTGTCACTCAGTTAAGTTTGATATTTGTCATTCATTAGTGGTAAGAATTATTAAGCCTAATCTTGTGGGACCAGATTCAGGTGCTCCTTGTGCGTTCTGTAGGTATGATTTATCGTGGAGATTCGGTCTATATGTTCAGATGTTCAATGAGAGCTCAAACGAACACCGTTTGATGACCAATTATTGATTTCTGAAAAGATTAAAGTGCATAAAAAGTGTCGTTTTTGTGACTTAAACGCCTTAAAATAAAAGTAGGGTTTCATAGACAACTTCAGGGGCCAGTTTTAAGATTGTTTTGATCTGTATCGATAGCTCAAAACCAAATCTCGTTCCGAAATCTGGGCACCGCCATCAACATTGCGCACATTTTATCGTACAACTGTAGAGGGTTTGAAACAATTATACAGACAGAGCTAATTAACAACGAAACCCATATAACATATATAAGTATTCAACCACGATTATGATTGAAATGATTTTATTCATAAGCACGACCTCTAATTGTCCCTCCGTTAGACTGAATACACGAGCTGTTAAATTGGTACACCTCACATCAACTTCACTTGCCACCAGTGATTACAAAGCTGTTGATATATTACCTTTTAAATCTCAGCTGGAACACAATAGGCGTTTATGTTCATACTATGAGTGGCCTAACACTGTGTTGCCACGGGGAAATAGAGATATTTTGTGAATAATGTTAACGTGTACCCAGACCTTAACCAAACATGTGATGTTTCAACATAAATGTGTTTTTCAAACAACACAGAAAACAAAACACTTCCCCACTTCACGGTAGTCTCAAAATGATCAAGTTTAAACTGAATGACCTTGACCTTGACACCATTAAGCATATAATTTTATACAGTACCAAGTCTACATGCACATCAAGTTTTATCTTCCTATATTTATTCCTCCATGGTGATATGCTGTTAACAAACACACACACACACACACACACACACACACACACACACACACACACAGCCACTTACACAACAAAGACAATATCACCTTCGCTCCGTAAACTCCGCGGGTGATAAAGAAACACACGTTGATGTTGAATAGAGTTCAAAAGTAAAAGCGGGAGGGAGAGAGGTGGAAGCTAGAAATAGCATGGACACTACACATTGAGCCTAAATATAGAATCCGTGGAAATAGCGAGTATAATTATTCTCACTAGTAGCAAAGCTTGCTGAGCGGGAAGAAGAGGGGGTGGGGGTGAAAGGCCTAGGGGGGAGGGGAGGGGAGAGAAAGGCAAAAGGAGAACTCAATACAGGAAAGCAAGTTTCCTGCCATGTACCATCAAGGAATGGCAGACGTTTCGGCCCCGGACTTTACGGCCCCGGACTTTCCGGCCCAGACAGTCCGGCCCTGGACAATTCGGCCCTGAAAATGGACAGACACGGACATTTGGGCCCCGATTTTTTTCCGGCCAGTTTCTTCTCTGTTTTCTTTGTTATCGTAGAACATTTTTTGGATGGTGCTGTTAAGACATAGTTAAGACATAGTGCACAGCACAGTATGACTGACTATATGTATACTGACACTAGGCCAATCATTCATAGCATTAACACTGAATTCCGAATCCTTTACCTTCTGAGTACGAAGTGAGTGTCTTGACCACTTGGCCACCAACTCGATCGCTCATTCATAAAATTAAGCCAGGCTGAGGATGAGTGTATGGGTGATGAAAAAGAGGACAACTCACGCAGTCAAATTGAGGACAACTCACACAGGACAAACAATGTCTGTGAGGAATGGAATAACATGTTTTCAGGACTTGTTGCGCAAGCCCACCCAACAGTCTGGAAGCTAATTGAATGTCTGCGTGCCGACGCATCCAAAGTCAGCACACAGGTTCTTCAGGACGCTCGTGGAGTCAAGCCGAAAAAAAGAGGCAAGACTGTGTACCAAGAACTTCAAAGACGCCTGAAGAATCTGTGTGATGACAGGGTATCAGGACGGAAGACCATCCAGGAGTTCTTACATGGTGTTAGTCGGAACTTGAGGGCAGGGCAGCCAGACATCTAGGGTGTATTATACCAATCATGGTTCGAAAGACTTTTAAAGCAGACTTTTAAAGCGCGTTTTAATGTACAAAAGATAATACATGACAATAAATTTAGCGTCATGTGTCATGTGCTGCAAGTTTCTGCTTTTATTTTAGTGTTTAGCATTATTTATGGAGACTATTTTCAAATTACTTCTCTCTCTCTCTCTCTCTCTCTCTCTCTCTCTCTCTCTCTCTCTCTCTCTCTCTCTCTCTCTCTCTCTCTCTCTCTCTCTCTCTCTCTCTCTCTCTCTCTCTCTCTCTCTCTCTCTCTCTCTCTCTTTCTCTCGCTCTCTGTCTCTCTCTTTAGTGTTTAGCATTATCCAAATCTGAAATGGTAATGACCGAATTTTCCGGGGCCGAAAAGTCCGGGGCCGAAATGTCCATGACCGAAATGTCCACGACCGAAATGTCCGGGGCCGGACTGTCCCGGCCGAAAAGTCCGGGGCCGAAATGTCTAGGGCCGAAATGTCCATGACCGAAATGTCCGGGGCCGAAATGTCCATGACCGAAATGTCCATGACCGAAATGTCCATGACCGAAATGTCCACGACCGAAATGTCCGGGGCCGAAATGTCTAGGGCCGAAATGTCCGGGGCCGAAATGTCTAGGGCCGAAATGTCTAGGGCCGAAATGTCCATGACCGAAATGTCCGGGGCCGAAATGTCTAGGGCCGAAATGTCCATGACCGAAATGTCCATGACCGAAATGTCCATGACCGAAATGTCCGGGGCCGAAATGTCTAGGGCCGAAATGTCCGGGGCCGAAATGTCTAGGGCCGAAATGTCTAGGGCCGAAATGTCCATGACCGAAATGTCCGGGGCCGAAATGTCTAGGGCCGAAATGTCCGGGGCCGAAATGTCTAGGGCCGAAATGTCCGGGGCCGAAATGTCTAGGGCCGAAATGTCCGGGGCCGAAATGTCCGGGGCCGAAATGTCCGGGGCCGAAATGTCTAGGGCCGAAATGTCCATGACCGAAATGTCCGGGGCCGAAATGTCTAGGGCCGAAATGTCCATGACCGAAATGTCCGGGGCCGGACTGTCCGGGGCCGAAATGTCCGGGGCCGAAATGTCCGAGCACCACCATGAAGGCATGGAACAACCTCCCCGAACAGGCTGTTGAGGCGGGGACCGTGGGTACTGTTGTGTCCAGGGTCTCCAAAACACAGTAACTACACTCCCTTCTCTCTTTTAAAAAAAATTCTTTTAGTTCATTTTAATTTACTTTAGTTCATTTTCCTTTATTTTATTCTTCCCAATGACGCGGCATCACGTTGGGGCCCGATTAGCGGGACATGGCTGGCTGGGTCATTCTCTCGCTTGGCGCGGCATCATGTTAGGGACCGATCAGCGGGACCTGGCTGGCTGGGCCAAGCTTTCTATTTTTCTTATTTTTGTCCTGTCCACTTTCTTCTTCTTGATAATTTGTTGTCTTGCGCATTCCCGTAGATCCTCCCAAATATTTACAGCGACATAATAGTCAGCAGTGACTGTGGTTGCTATAGGGAAAAGAAGAAGAAGAGAAAAGAATGTGAATTCAGAGGGTTGGGTAGACAATACTATACCATGTCGCACAGATATGAACAAACATTAACATATATTGTGCAATCGCTGATAGTAAAAGTAATGATAATTAGGAGTGGGGTGGGGTGGGAACAAATGACAATCCTATGTTATGATGTTATATAAGGAGGAGAAACTAAGCTTGCACTGTCACTACCCAGATTGTCGTTTTGCCCGAATTGTCGTTTTCCGTCAAAACGACAATACGGGTACCCC
>CM065684.1:10793972-10798972 GCA_017654935.2 Phymorhynchus buccinoides
ACACTGATCGGCCTTTCAAGGTCCATACAACACCCTCAAAAGAAATATACCACACAGGGGTGGGTGGGGTCTTTTTCTTATGATTACAGCGTCGGTTTGTTTAAACCATGGAGAGTTTCAATGAATGATTAAAACATAACAGTTGCTACTTTTGTGCATGATGACGGCAACTGACTATCGTTTTGTCTTTGTTTGAACTGGTGGGGAAAGGGTTGGGATGGGGCGGAGATCAAGGTTTGAGATTCCTGTAGGATTGCATGCATGTGTATGTTGGTGTGGGCGGTTTTTGTATGTGTGCGTGAGTGTGTGTATGTGTGTTTTTGTGTAGTGTGAGTGGGGGGGGGGGGGGGGGGGTATGTGTGTGTGTGGGTCTCTCCTGAGCGTCTGTGCGTTTATCCGCGGTGCCTCGTTTTGTCTGTTTGTGACAAATTTAGGGAAGACATTGGTTCACGAAATAAGTAGCTTCACTTTTCAAGTGACTCGACTGTTTAGTTTTTTTCCTGTAGATAATGTTAAATGCTGTTCCTTTTCAATGCCGCTTTTAGGGAAGAACACTTAGTAGTTTGGTTAAGGAGTTTGCCATTTTTAAGTCTTTGCCCCCATACTATCGCATATACCACATGAAAGCAACTGAAGTGACAATCATGATATAATACTAGGGAGCGAATTGCGATAGTAATTGGGTCTTAATACTGCGCCTACAAATCGGCGTACATTCTAAACAATGCTGCACAAAACACAATCATCCTGAATAAAATCCCATACACACGCATGCCTACAATTATGAAATTCTTTAAAGAGATTTTTGTTGCCACAATAAATTACACACACACACACACACACACACACAGAGAGAGAGAGAGAGAGAGAGAGAGAGAGAGAGAGAGAGAGAGAGAGAGAGAGAGAGAGAGAGAGAGAGAGAGAGAGAGAGAGAGAGAGAGAGAGAGAGAGAGAGAGAGAGAGAGAGAGAGAGAGAGAGAGAGAGAGAGAGAGAGAGTCTTACATTGAACAGATAGGAGTAAATCATCTGATAAAAATGAAGCCAGCAACAAAATTAATGAAAGGTGTAATGGATAATGTGCTGACAGTAAGATAATATGATAACATCAGACTTAACCTCGAGTGTGGCACACACAGCCTATTTTAATTGAGTCCATGATTGTGTTTGATAAAGGGAAGTCAATGAATGTCCGAAATATCACCAGCAACAACGTGGGCCTTCGGGTTTTTTTTGTTCATCATAGTATGATAACATGGCAGTGATGAGTTTGACATGTCAATGTGGTGATGTGGTCCGTTGTGCTGACATTTCTGTGATCACAACCTTTCACAGGATACCTACCAAGTAACCATGGAATGTGTTTCTTAACGCGGAAATCAACGTTTTGAGCTGTGTGATTGTAGACGGTGTGATTATATAATATGTGAGTGTTGCTAGCGTTAATGAATACGGCAGCTAGAGAATTGGGTGTCATTTTTTTTTCTTGTTCGCGTCTGTCATTTACGCATCACATTTGCATCATTAGCTTTATAGACTCTGCAACGTCAATATCGTTATGAAATCATCAGCAGCAGCAGCAGCAGCAAGCAGCAGCAGCAACAGCTGCGTCCTCCTTTCTTTAGTTTTTTTTCTTCCCTTTCTCCTCATCTCCTCCTCCCCCTCCTCACAAAATGAATATCATCATCATCACCATAAGAAAATAACATCTGGCATTATAATTATATACCAAAGATCAACGAACGAATCTTTCTTTAAACTCGTAAGATATGGCAACATGGATCCCCCCAAAAAAGTCAATGAATCATTTGAGGTAAAGCTCAACTAGAGTTCAAAGACGTCCTAAGGTCAAGGACGACTGAAGGTCAATGACGATTTAATTTAAGGTCAACGTAGTCCGCAGATTCGCTTACAAATGTCATTGACATTCACTCCAGTGCAAACGATACCAGAGATCACTCACAACCTTGTAAAGTTCATGACCCCAACCGACCCCTGTCCTTCGGACGTCAAGGGGTCAGGTGACGTCATTAACTCAAGGTCAAGGACGCCTCCTCGAGCAACTTATCCATCTTCTTGGAGCGAAGAAGCAAGACCGCCTCCCTCTCTCCTAGCTTCACCACCCCCCACCCCTTTCGACACTGCAGCTTATTTTCAGGGATGAAGACCTCCAGCACTTTCACGAGTCTCCTGAAGAAGTTCCTGATTTTCTTCATCCTGTGTTTGTTCAAGGTGCAGGGCAGCTGGATGGTCAGTTTCAGCCCGTTGTCCTGGAGGCAGCTGAACACCCGGTGACCGCCCACTATGGCCACGGCTGGAGTCAAGGGGATGGTCAATATGTTTTTCCGAACTCGAATTCCGCAGCTGTCCACTCGGCCTTGGATCTTGAGCACTGGGGGAAAAACAAACAAGGCAGCGATGAAGAATAGGAATTGTTCGGAAATAATTAAGGGGAGTAATTTCATGGTGTGTGGGAGTGATCTTGCCTAATTCAATCGGTCCAACAGGGGAAAGTCACTCTACCATCAGCTCTCGTAGCCTATCGACTCGTGGGTTTGAGCAGACATACAGCACTTACAACACCGTGCGTCATTGCAAAAATGTATGTCATTTATATTTTTACGTCACATTTTGCAAGTTTTATCAGTTTGTGGCCACTGGCCACCCCTAATGTTTCTTTTTAAAAAATGTTTGCAAGTCGCTGACTCGCATCCTGCGGTTTCAAGCTTCGACGCCATTGTTGCATTGTTGCTATGGTATTTGACCGAGTAATGGAGGTAAACAACTCTAATTTTCACGAAGTGCTCTCCCTTAGGTTTTGTTTCCTCCGAAATTCGTCTATTAGAACCATCCGGGTTCTGTTGCAATGCATGATCGAAATACACTGCAGACTTGCTGCTCTGTTGCACAGTATTAACCCTTTCACCGCCAGCCATATTTCATCCAAAAATTTCCATTAAATTTACCAGGGTAGAGAATAAAATCCATCTGCAGTATTGGGGATTCTTCTGTGACTTATATAAAGTAAGGTCTATCCTTACTTCATAAACTAAGACAATAGGGTCTTTGGATAATAGACCCCATTTTGATGCCTTTTAGTGACCTAGGTGTTAAATCACTGTGGTGCTAAAATGCGACTTCGGCGGTGAAAGGGTTAAAGAGCACTGTATTAAAGAATAAAGAAAGTAAACTATTTTTTATCAATGTTATTGGAATATCATGGTACAGCTTTTTGCTTTTTTGCTTTTTTTTTTGGGGGGGGGGGGGATGAAGACTATGACTCTCAAAATAGGGGGTCATTTGCATTGAATCCAGTGCTGCAGCCACGGGGATGGGTTGACCTTTGGGGGACTCCCCCCAAAAAAAAAAAGCGAGCTGCCCTCAAATCATTGTTTTGGCCCGAGAGAGTGGGGCTGTATCCTGGGCGAGGCTTTTCCACTATAAACAAATGGATAATCCAGCCCACCCGGAACAGCAGCTCACCCCTCTGCAATCTGGCCGTCATTGTCGGAAACGGAGAGAAAGCATGAGCATAATTACGGTGTTCTGCGTCTTTTAGACTATCCATGCTTGCACTTGATTTACTGTGGAGTGTAGAGGGCAGGAGGTAAACAACAAACAACTTTATAATAGGGTGAGGGCAAATGTTAAAGATCCACCAGATCACGTGTCAAAATCACGGGTTTCACGTGTTTTCCCTCTTATAACTGGAAATAAATCTTGTTTTGACCAAGTCTGACTCCCATATAAATGGCCCCAAATTCGAACCGACACATCAGTTTAAAGAGCAGCCTCAATTTGAATATGGGGAAATTCGTATGTGGGTCACCAGCAACCCAGACAAAATCAAGGGCTTAGTCGTGGTGCGTCACGGGGTCTTTAAGTAAAGCTCCCTCCTCTGCCCCTTCCATTCATTTCAGACGGTTTCGGTTAGGGTTAGGGTTAGGAATAGGGTTTGGGATAGGGTTAGGGATAGGCTTAGAGTTAGTTAAGTGTCAATCTTATAACATACCATCAATGTTTATTTTTGTGTGGATTAGACGGTTTCAGGTTAGGGTTAGAGTTAGGAAAAGGGTTTGGGATAGGGTTAGGGATAGGTTTAGGGTCAGTTCAGTGTCAAATACACAAAAAAGATAAAAGTTGATGACTAACCTGACCTTAAACCTATTCCTAACCCTATCCCAAACCCTATTCCTAACCCTAACCCTAACCTGAAACCGTCTAATCCACACACAAATAAACATTGCTGGTATGTTATAAGATTGGCACTTACCTGACCCTAAACCTATCCCTATTCTCAAGCTATTCATAACCCTATCCCAAACCCTATTCCTAACCCTAACCCTAACCTAAAACCGTCTGAAATGAATGGAAGGGTCAGAGGAGGGAGTTTTTGTTAACAGTTGCCATGATGACTTACTTTTGGGGTCGACAAGAGCTCGCCAGTCGTGATCCCAGGTGGGCAGGGTCAGCTTAGACCTACAGAACTGCTCTGGAATGCTCTGTTTTCTCAGCTCCCGCGTGCGGAGGGACACAGAGCTGGTATGGCCGTCACACCTCATCAGCGTAGGAATATAGGGCATGGTGTCCTTGCAGCACGAGTGGCTGGACCTGAGAAAGAGAGAGAGAGAACATTGAACACTGAACAATTTAGGTGTGTTTTTTTCTTTCAAGGATTAAGATTATAGGCGTCGCCTATCTTTACAATCAGCCCTTACAACATCGAATACGAAGGTATGTAAATCATACTAAGGTACAACGGTACAAAAGTATTGGGGGGGGGAAGGAAAACGACAAGTGAATGAGAGAGAGAGAGAGAGAGAGAGAGAGAGAGAGAGAGAGAGAGAGAGAGAGAGAGAGAGAGAGAGAGAGAGAGAGAGAGAGAGAGAGAGAGAGAGAGAGAGAGAGAGAGAGAGAGAGAGAGAGAGAGAGAGAGAGAGAGAGAGAGAGAGAGGGAGTCTTTGTTTTAGCTTCAACAGTCAAAACAGCAAGTGGGTGGACT
>CM065684.1:10803972-10806472 GCA_017654935.2 Phymorhynchus buccinoides
AGAGAGAGAGAGCGCGCAAAAATTGTACACTCCAATGCCAAACCATAAATTGGGTTACTCTACAGTATCGCTTATTCCCCTTTTCGTACGGTCGCGCAAATGGGAATATTCAGAGAGTCGCGCTTTTTTCATGCTGCCTTCTTGTTCACACACTCTGTTATTCCACGTGCCACCCCCCCCACCCCCACCCCCACCCCTACGAACGAAATTTAGGGCAAGGCACATACGGGACATGAACCCCCACCCCTACCTTTTGACGCGACCTATTTGTACCCCCTCCCCCCCCCCCACACACACACACACTAGGTTCAGCGACACCTGACCCACATATCGTTCCTTCACACGAAGGCACAGTTACCTTGTGCGTGTTCATCATAAATAATCATTAATTATCCAACTACATACTGTTAATGACTAGAGTTGAGAACCGGTTCAAAAACATGAACCGGTTTTAAACAGGTTTTCCCTATCCGAACCGGTTTTACTGAACCGGTGTTTTTTTTAACCAGTACTCGTATCAGTAGTTTTACCTATGCAAACACATATTTATTTGTCATAATATCCACACACGCACGCACGCGCACACATGCACAATAAAGAAACTTATGACGTATGACACACACACACACACACTCAACTCAACACTCAAAGTCGAAGCCATACACCACCACAAACTAGAAACAGCTACTCTTGGTTCACAAAACACCCATTCTGCGCTGAGAATCAGTGTTGTTTTTCCAAAAGAATGCGTTATTCTAAAAAACTTACTTTCAGTTAGAAAACCGGTTCACAGCAACTCGAACCGGTTTTTCGAACCGTGAATATTTAGCACCGGTTTTTCGGTTCAAACCGGTTTTTCCCCCCACCTCTATAATAATAAACTCCAACGGTTAAATGGTACTTTGTTTTCAGTTTCCGTCACAATTAGTTCTCTCTGTATGTATCTTTGATAGGGCTTTATATCAGTCTGCTTGTTGCGTGTCACATCGCATTATTGATTTAATTGGTGACATTTGAAAATGAAAAACTCTATTTAAATCAAACACGGTGGAACCTCCCTTATAAGACAAGACTTCCCATTATAAGACTCCCTCCCACATAGGACCTACTTCTCTGAGACTTTGCCCTTCTTTGTAAGTATTAAAATTACCTCCCTTATAAGACCCCTCCCTTATAAGACCTCATTTTGGATGATTTTTGAAGGTCTTATAAGGGAGGTTCCACCGTATATACGTAGACGTACGCGAGAGAGTGTGTAAATGCACACACATTAGCCTACAAGCAAGTGCATGTATGAGTCTGGGCGCGCGTGCGGCGCACGAGCGCAATTGTTTTGGGCGGATGGTGTTGTAGTTGTTGGCGTACCCTGGCTAAAAGACACCAGGGATCATTAAAAAAAAAACCCGAAGCGCTTGAAACACTGTGGCACAAATACATCAGCTTATGGGGATGAGAGCATTACGCGTGTGACCGTGTTTGATTACCCCGCCACGTGCGCAGCCACGCTCCGTCTTCAGGGGGAATTTGGGCGGATAAATCTCCCCCCCCCACTCTCTTGACCAAGACAGATGGCGATGGGAAAGGTCATCAAAGGTCAGCCAGCCCCTTGGGGCGCAACACTGAGAGTGCAAATGTCTATCAGTAGGCCTACAGGTTGTTTTTTTGTTTTGTTTTTGTGTTTGCAATCTTTCATTACCGAAGAAAATCAGTTATAGTAGGCCTACAGCTCTTGTTTGTCGTCTGTCCCTAACGTCATTCTAACGCCAACCCGGAAGCCCTTTCAGGGCACGAGTAGACCGACACTTATTGGGGTCGTCCCAGTGTTCGCCAGTTCCGTAGTTCCCCCGTCCTGTAGTTCCCCTGTCCTGTGGTTCCCCCGTCCTGTAGTTCCCCTGTCCTGTAGTTCCCCCCCGTCCCCCGTAGTTCCCCCGTCCTGTAGTTCCCCTGTCCCGTGGTTCCCCCGTCCTGTAGTTCCCCCGTCCTGTAGTTCCCCTGTCCCGTGGTTCCCCCGTCCTGTAGTTCCCCCGCCCTGTAGTTCCCCCGTCCTGTGGTTCCCCCGTCCTGTAGTTCCCCCGCCCTGTAGTTCCCCCGTCCTGTGGTTCCCCCGTCCTGTAGTTCCCCTGTCCCGTGGTTCCCCCGTCCTGTAGTTCCCCTGTCCCGTAGTTCCCCCGTCCTGTAGTTCCCCTGTCCCTTAGTTCCCCCGTCCTGTAGTTCCCCTGTCCCGTGGTTCCCCCGTCCTGTAGTTCCCCTGTCCCGTGGTTCCCCCGTCCCGTAGTTCCCCCGTCCCGTAGTTCCCCCGTCCTGTAGTTCCCCCGTTCTGTTCTTACCCCGCCGATGTTCCCCCGTGCTGATCAGATCTCGTGCGTGCGTGTGTGTGTGTGTGTGTGTGTGAGAGAGAGAGAGAGAGAGAGAGAGAGAGAGAGAGAGAGAGAGAGAGAGAGAGAGAGAGAGAGAGAGAGAGAGAGAGAGAGAGAGAGAGAGAGAGAGAGAGAGAGAGAGA
>CM065684.1:10828972-10831472 GCA_017654935.2 Phymorhynchus buccinoides
CAGAGTGGGAGGAAAAAATCCCCTGTACCCGGGTTCGAACTCGGGTTTACTCGACACGAAGCGAACGCGTTACCTCTGTGCCACTCTACACTTATTAGCCTACTATATCTACAAGCAGAACTGTGTGTGTGTGTGGAGAGAAAAGACACACAGTAAGACTTGGTGATAGGGGCCTAGTGGTACCTCGTTATGCGTGCATGCTTGTGTGTCGTTTCCGACTATGACAGCCAGATATCAGAGTGGGCAAATGCTGGTGTGCTGGGCTAACGTCACGATTAATAGGCTGGTTACAACAACAACAACAACAAAAGCCTCGTAATATTGGGCGTAATTCTTTGTGTGTGTGTGTGTGTGTGTGTGTGTGTGTGTGTGTCTCTGTGTGTGTGTGTGTGTGTGTGTGTGTGTGTCTCTGTGTGTGTGTGTGTGTGTGTGTGTGTGTGTGTGTGTGTGTGTGTGTGTGTGTTTTGTTGTTGTGAACTATGCGTATTAATAATACCTTTAATTTTGTTCATCATTACATTACTTGGTTTAAATGCAGTCTCCATCTATTCAATCAATGGTGCGATGTCAATTTAAGGAGCGCGGTATAAGCTTCGAGCTTGTTGTTGCTCCAATTGTCTTTCTGTTTGACTATGTTTTCAAATGAATACCCTGGAAATCAACTATGCGTTGATTGCCAGATTGAAGAAACACTGTAATATTATTATATATTATAATCATTATGAATCTCTTTTTGTTTGTTTGGTTTTGGTAATGTGTGCTTTGTCAACAGTCGATTATTGATTAAGCGACTAGCCAAATATTCAAAGACATAGTCAGCGTAAAGTCTGGATCGAAGGGGCAGCCCCTAAAGCAGGACCTCAAAGATGACCGAGTTCGGTGCATTGGAGTAATATTGGGATTTGGCGTTCGGATTGCCCACAAAGTGACGGCATCGACTCTGTTAACCGCCGTTTTGTCCAAATTTCGCCGTTTTGTCCAAATTTTCTATTATGATTTGGACAAAACGGCGGTTCAACAATCCGCCGTTTTGTGTCTATAGACAAAACGGCGGGTTGGACAAAACGGCGCCCGATTTTGAACCGCCGTTTTGTCCAAATGAAAGTTGGAGTTATAAAAACTCATTCTTGACAAGTTCTCATTTAAAAAAAATCTTTGTTAAATAAAATGAATAACAAGCTGACCACTGACACTGGTCACTTTGGCCTAATTTTACCGTTTGAATGCTAATTAGTGTATTATGAGATCATATGAACAATTGTTGATGTGGTTGATCAGTGGTCAGTGTCACTGACCAGTGGTCACTTTGGCCTATTTTCACTGTTTGACTGCAAATTAGTGTATTAGGAGTTCAAATGAACAAATTTTGATGTTGTTGACCAGTGGTCATGGTCAGTGTTTAAACATCAACAATTGCCACATCAACAATTGCCACATCAACAATTGCCACATCAACAATTGCTCATATGATCTCCTAATACACTAATTAGCATTCAAACGGTAAAATTAGGCCAAAGTGACCAGTGTCAGTGGTCAGCTTGTTATTCATTTTATTTAACAAAGATTAAAAAAAAAATGAGAACTTGTCAAGAATGAGTTTTTATAACTCCAACTTTCATTTGGACAAAACGGCGGTTCAAAATCGGGCGCCGTTTTGTCCAACCCGCCGTTTTGTCTATAGACAAAAACGGCGGATTGTTGAACCGCCGTTTTGTCCAAATCATAATAGAAAATTTGGGCAAAACGGCGGATCTAACCCCGCCGTTTTGTCTATAGACAAAACGGCGGAATTTGGACAAAACGGCGGTTAACAGCTCCACGCATTTTAGGCCTACGAGATAAATATTGATAGTGGAAGTTTCCCATTTGAAGTCACGCTCCTCTCCCCTCCCCTCCCCCTCCCCCCACCCCCACCTCATCTTTCTTACCGCCACCCTCTCCCCATCCCCCTCTTGCTTTATTTGCTCGCGCGATAACTTCTTCCTTCTTCGTCTCTTTTCTTCCCTCCACCCCAGCTGCTACAACAACAAATGTGTCAGCTCTTTTATTTTTAGCGCTGCGTCAAGCTTGTCCGATTTTCCATTTCTTTCTTTCTTTCTTTCTTTCTTTCTTTTTATTTAATATCGGACGAAAGTTCCTTGTTCAGATTGAGCGCATGCTTATTTCAACAGAACATTGCGCGAACTTTGCTTATCTGCCCGAAATAATAAGCATTACTATTAGCCTATGAATGCTGGGACCCCCCGTGGGAATACCGGGGGGGGGGGGGGGGGGGATCTTCCGTACAAATAGTTCCCCCGCCTTCTGGACGTTCTGGGCTTCCTCTAATGTGTCTCTCTCTTTGACTCTGACTTTTTTCCTTGCTTTGTGTCATCTACTATATGCCTTTCTGACTTTTGGGCCCGTTCTCCTGCCTTTGTTTCCCCACAAAATAAATGTTCCATATAGTTGTTCCTTTGAGCTCCTCCGAAATCAGAATCTATCGGGCTGAATGCAGCGA
>CM065684.1:10836472-10839733 GCA_017654935.2 Phymorhynchus buccinoides
CGAGTAGGGAGGACATTGTGACAAATTAACGACTGCTTTTTTTGTTTGTCGCCGCTCTTTAAAATGATGTATTTTAAAAGCGTACAAAATAATAAACATACGTAATACAGACGCTGCAACAGACACGGCGAGTATGCGGTGCTTCTTTCGATGAGTATAAGTAGGATACATAGTTTTTAATGTTTTCCAAAAGATATAAAAAGTTACGAAAGGGTGCAGAGATAACATTCTGGTTTACAGATTAAAATTATTGAAAAGCCAGGGGAGGTGACTCATGATTGGAGTGGTAAAAATAGACCGCACGCCACAAACTATTGCGATTTTGCGCTTGTTTTTTTAAACAAGCGCGTATTCGCAATCGTTTGTGGCGTGCGACAATTGAAAACGAAACATCATTTTTGTGACGAGGTAATGGATTAAAAGGCTAAGTCCCTAGGGAAGACTGTAGAAAATTTGCCTTTAGCCCACTTCTCTAGGGTATGGGAGATGAGCAACTTTCCCGGCCCCTTTTCATCTAATAAATTTATATTTGTGCCCGGGTTCTGGCTCGTATGGTTGTAAGAAATACAAGTGGTTGAATTGCTCTAAATGGCAGACAGAGAGAAGTAGGGTTTTACATGAAATTACAAGACTCCCACTCTCATCAGTCTGACCAAAGGGTTCAGGATTATTTGACACTTGTATTTTATTTACTCCCAAAATCTGCATGAGATTATGCAACAATAATAATAAAGCAGCTCAATGGCGCCAAAACAAAATGTGAATGAAAAACAATGGAATCCGAAAGGATTTACAAGATTTTTGTCTTTCTAGAAGGTTAGCCCCTAGCGAGAAGGGTCATTAATCTTCATTGTCCGGAGGAAAGTTCAAATGATTGGCGCGGTCCGCTGGACTTAGCTGTTGTCAGGTTCCTCCGTGGTGATCGGCGAGTGCTGGGTTGGCTGGGCTTGCTCATCAGGTGAGAGTAGCTCCCAGTCGTTCCGGTTACGGCTTCGCGGGATGGCACGGTTCAGGCGTGGTCTCCTCGCGGATTCTGGGTGCGGGTCGTCTTGGCGGCGGTCCCGTCTTGGTGCTTGGTGGAGTCCGGGATAATCGTCCGGCCCACGATGCCCTGCTGATAATCACAGGAGAAGGTGGATGTAGGTCTCTATGGCTTAGAGACAAGGGGCTTCAGTCGGCAGGGAATTAGTGAATCCCAACCGGCTTGAAGGCTTCCCTTGTACAATAGCACTAGTTAATAAATAAACTGAATTTCAGTTAACAAACTGAGATCAGTAAAACATAAAAGGTGATCAAGACAACATCACTCTCCATCCAACACCTGGAAAGGAATGGTATCATAAAGTGCAAGATTGCGGCCCATAGGTTTCCTACTAAAAATAGACAAAAGGGTTAGTAGGCATAAACTCCGGTTCTGGTACCAAAAGTGTTCAAGTCAAAAACACTCACACACAAATAATCAGTGCACATAAATAGAACAGAATGTTTACCACTTCTTTTCAATAACATATCTATCTACTCCTTATTCATCCTTGAACATAGGATCTAGATCAAAACTAGGGTCAAACAAACCAAATCTCAATCACCTGCCCTCACTAATACTTACTAGTGGGCTTAGTATGACTGGGTGTGAGTGTTGCTCTAGCTACGTTTCAGCGTCTTGTGTGAAAACATTTTCTCACCACTCCAATTATAGCCTTCACTTTCAAACAATGAAAGCCTGTCATTGGTTTATAGCAATTGACACGTCACAAGATGATGCTATAATTTTATGCATACTAGTACCGAACAATCACGCGCCAGTTACATCCTTATCACGTGCCAACATTCAAATCCTTTTCGTGCTCAGAAAGGAAGGGTTCAAAAGGGGCCCGACCGTGGTTGTCACTTTCTTGTGATGGGTAAGTAGATCGGGGTTCAAAGAGGTAATTGCCTTAATCGGCGTTCTTTAGATGGTGGGTGGCAATTAACGTGGCGGCCGGACAGAGAAAAGAAAAGGAGAGGAGGGGGGGGGGGGGTGTAGATAAGAAAGAGGGGTCGCGTGGGACACTTACGTCACAATTTTAAAGAGCAGCCTCGATTTGAAGTGCGGTCTATTTTTACCACTCCAATCATTACATACACTGAGTCGCTTCCCGTGGCTTTTCAATAATTTTAATCTGTAAACCAGAATGTTATCTCTGCACCATTTCGTAACTTTTTACATCTTTTGGAAAACATTTAAAACTATTTATCCTACTTATACTCATCGAAAGAAGCACCGCATACTCGTCGTGTCTGTTGCAGCGTCTGTATTACGTATGTTTATTATTTTGTACGCTTTAAATTGAAGATTCACGTGCTCTGTTCAGTATATAATTCTTTCCATACCGGAGGACTGTAGATATGACAACTGAAATGTTACTTTATGCCCAAGTATTTTTTTCTTTCTGTACTTTTTTTCTCTTCTACAATATGTGAGACAATTTTGGACCGACAGACCGACCGACAGACCGACACAGTGAGTTTTAGGTTTGTCGCTTGTGCCACAAACAAAAACGAAGTGTGTGATCGAGCACTAGGACCTCAGTTATTGTTGGTTACAAACAGAAGACGTCAGAGACACTCTACCAACGTAGGGCTGTTTCGCCGCCAGCCATTCCCCCCCCCCCAAAGTTTAAAAAAAAAAAAATGCCATTAACCGTAACTGGGTAGAGAAGAAAAACAATCTGCAATATTGGGAGTTTCTCTGTGACATGTGTAACATTAGGCCTATCGTTGCCTCCCAAAAGTCAGAAAATGGGGTCTTCAGATAACAGTCCCTGATTTGATGCCTTTTAGTGACATGGGTGTTAAATCACTGTCACGGGTGCATAAATGCGACATTGGTGAAAGTGTGAGGCATTTCACCATGAAGTACAAACTTTAAGATATTAATCTCATTTCAGTTCTTATAGGAGGAACCTCAGTCTGCTCTATGGCTCTGTGTGCATGGCGTTGCATTGCGAAATGCAAACGTCAGAATATTAGTGTGGTTCCAGTTTGTATAGGACTAACTTATAATCGATGTTTAGGAAAAAGAAGGAAGTTACTACTACTACTACTACTGCTACTACTACTACTACTACTACTACTACTACTACTACTACTACTAATAATAATAATAATAATAATAATAGTGAATCATTTATATAGCACACTCCTCCACCAAATGTGGAGCTCTATGCGCTTAACAACAACAAAAATCAAAAGCAAGAAATTGAACAAAAGCAAAACAAATAA
>CM065684.1:10840233-10842733 GCA_017654935.2 Phymorhynchus buccinoides
TGTGCGCTTATTCTTTTCCCTCAGTAAACAAATGTTTCAAATGTCTCTCACCCCCCCCCCCCCCTCTCTCTCTCTCTCTCTCTCTCTCTCTCTCTCTCTCTCTCTCTCATCTCTCTCTCTCTCTCTCTCTCTCTTCTCTCTCTCTCTCTCTCTCTCTCTCTCTCTTTCTGTGACATGCGCGCTCGTGTGTGTGTGTGCCTGTAAGCTTAGAGAGAATGGAAATGATTATGCATGTAGGGGAAGACGGGGTAAAAAGCGCATGGGCGGGTAAGAAGCCCACCCCAATTATCTCATGAAATAAAGAAACTTTCAGTCAAATTTGCCCATGAGACGAATGCTAGACATTAACGCTCGTCTCATGGGCAAAATGAGACTGAAATTTGCTTCATTTCATGAGATAATTGGGGTGGGCTTCTTATCCGCCCATGCGCTTTTTACCCCGTCTTCCCCTAAGCCTACTTGAACGCTATGTTGCTTTAATTTGCTCATATTTCAAAGGCAATATTGCATAGAATGGTACGAACCGAAGATACATTTTCACTATTCTTTTCATGTGTGTTTTCTTTTTCCTTTGTTTAGATTACGGTCTACTAGTAGGCTTTATGGGTGGGCTTTTGGGGTTGATTGATGTCATGCTGTGTTTTGATGAGCATTGTTCCTAATCAACGCTGAACTTCCACGGATTGCAGCACGCAAGCTGTGATCGTCACCGCCCCGACCCGTTTCCATGAAGACATCATCAAGAAGGCTGTGGCAGCTGGTACGTCATGTCATGCCATGTCATATCATAGATCATGCAGCATATTAGGCCCAACGGCACAACGCGCGCACAGCTTAATCTGTTGATCGTGCTCAGCTGCTTAGATGGTATCGATCTCTGTTATAATAAAGAGAATAGGCCCACAGCCTGTGGTATATTAATTAAGGCTACCGCAGTGGTGGGGTTGTCTCTCAGTGTGGTCTACTTCTACACTAGCGACCAAAAGTTAAGGCCCAGAAAGACAATCATCTCCGAAAACTCACGAACTCAATAAAACGCACCCAGCTCATAACAAAACTGAATTTATTCTTTTGACATTAAATTCATTCCAAAAAATCATTAATCAGAACGAGTTCAGTCAACAAAATGCCCCTTTCAACAACTTCCCCCTCCTCTTGAAAAGTCACACATTCAGAATCAATGCACTTTGGAACAGTCAGTAATGTGGGTTTTTTGTGTGGGTTTTCTGTCTGTCCCAAGGATATCTCCCGAACCGCTTAACCGAATGGCTTCAAAATGTGTGTGGTGATGTGTCACCATGAGAGGAAGGCATCCGCGCAAAAACTTCAGTAATGTGTACTGACTGTTCCAAAGTGCATTGATTCTGAGTGACTTTTCAAGAGGAGGGGGAAGTTGTTGAAAGGGGTATTTTGTTGACTGAACTCGTTCTGATTAATGATTTTTTGGAATGAACTTAATGTTAAAAGACTAAATTCAGTTTTGTTATGAGCTGGGTGCGTTTTATTGAGTTCGTGAGTTTTCGGAGATGATTGTCTTTCTGGGCCTTAACTTTTGGGCGCTAGTGCTATGGTCACCTCAGGACTGTCACCGCGTAAAGTTCGACCACTTATTACAAGACACTCATCAATGTATCTGACCAACGTTCAACAACCTGTAAACAACAAAACATACAGTACAATTCATAACATGACACCTCCATCATTGCACCCTATAGCACATAAGTCCACACAGTGCTGGAAACGTTGAACCACTCTACTCTATTTATCGGATCCAGTTTTTTGTTTGTGGCTCAAGCCACAAACCTATAACTCACTTTGTCGGTCGGTCGGTCTGTCTGTCTGTCTGTCTGTCTGTCCAAAATTGTCGCACATTTTGACAAAATTGTCGCACTTCAAATCGAGGCTACACTTCAAATTGAGGCCGCTCTTTAAAATGATGTATTTTAAAAGCGTACAAAATAATAAACATACGTAATACAGACACTTCAACAGACACGACGAGTATGCGGTGCTTCTTTTGATGAGTATAAGTAGGATACATAGTCTTAAATGTTTTCCAAAAAATATAAAAAGTTACGAAATGGTGCAGAGATAACATTCTGGTTTACAGATTAAAATTATTGAAAAGCCAGGGGAGGTGACTCATGATTGGAGTGGTAAAAATAGACCGCGTGCCACAAACTATTGCGATTTCGCGCTTGTCTAAAAAAACCCAGTAAACAAAAGGATAACAAACACATACTAGTGAAAACAGATATATAAAAATGGCCATATAGGCAAATATGCACTGCAGAATGGACAACAGGTGAACACTCAAGTGCGCAAGGTCTCACGTGTGGAAGCCAAGGAACAATAAAACAAACAAACTGGCATGTGATAAATTGTCCGATAGAAATAGTTTTTACCATAAATCTGATGGAAGAAATATATTTTTTTAAATACCGCGAAGAACATACAGCCCAACTATGATTAGAAAGACAATGCTTGGTGTAGTTTTTAA
>CM065684.1:10857733-10862733 GCA_017654935.2 Phymorhynchus buccinoides
ACACACACACACACACACACACACACACACACACCACACACACACACACACACACACACACACACACACACACACACACACACACACACACACACACACACACACACACACACACACACACACACACACACACACACACACACACACACACACACACACACACACCACACACACACACACACACACACACACACACACACACACACACACACACACACACACACACCACACACACACACACACACACACACACACACACACACACACACACACACACACACCACACACACACACACACACACACACACACACACACACACACCACACACACACACACACACACACACACACACACACACACACACACACACACACACACACACACACACACACACACACACACACACACACACACACACACACACACACACACACACACACACACACACACACACACCACACACACACACACACACACACACACACACACACACACACACACACACACACACACACACACACACACACACACACACACACACACACACACACACACACACACACACACACACACACACACACACACACACCACACACACACACACACACACCCACACACACACACCCACACACACACACACACACACCACACACACACACCCACACACACACACACACACACACACAACACACACACACACACACACACACACACACACACACACACACACACACACACACACACACACACACACACACACACACACACACACACACACACACACACACACACACACACACACACACACACACACACACACACACACACCACACACACACACACACACACACACACCACACACACACACACACACACACACACACACACACACACACACACACACACACACACACACACACACACACACACACACACACACACACACACACACCACACACACACACACACACACACACACACACACACACACCACACACACACACACACACACACACACACACACACACACACACCACACACACACACGCACACACACACACACACACACACAAGAAGAAGAAATGTTGGGGCTTTACGTCCTCTCGGCCCGGGAAGGCACATGTGGGACATGTGTATTAGATGGGTATGTGGAAATGAGGAACAAACATTTACAAGACGAACATAGACAGAACATGGACAGTACGTATAATGGAGAGGGGGTATGGGAATTCTCAGAAGACGCAAGTTAAGACATTCTTTAATATGATTGGGAACCGAAGTTCGTGTTAAGGGAAATTGGGAACCGAAGTTCGTGTTAAGGGAAATTGGGAACCGAAGTTCGTGGTAAAAAGAATCAAAGTTTGTAAAATGTTATATCACACACACACACACACACACACACATTATAAACAAAGAAACACATTTTTATATTGAGTAATGTGACATGAATATAAAAGAAAAGCATTTTCTTCTTTGGTTCTATATCCTTTCCCCCTCATGCATTTCCTATGGCTTAATGCCAAGGCCTCTCGAACTGTACACGGGTAGGGAGGGACGAGTTACATCCCTTTCTCTCACTCGCCCGTTTCCAACCGTCAGCGACAGGGTATGCAGGAGGGGAGAGAACTGTTGTTCACTCAATACCGAGTGAGGTTGAAGGTGATCGTCTCCCTGTTTTGTGGAATGTAGTTGCTTATACCTGCACACACATGCGCACGCACACACACACACACACGCGCGCACGCACGCAGGCACACACGCACACACGCACACACACACACACACACATATGTTAGGTATTAGGTACTTTATAGTCACAGAGGCGTCTCTGTGAAATTCGGGTTGCTCCCACCTGGAGAGCGCGTCGCAGCCAGAGGCGCGCCACCCTTTTTTTTCTTCTTTTTTTTTTGCATGCGATTTTTGTCACTGATGAGGGGAGGGGGGGGGGGGGGGGGGATTTTACCAAATGACAACTTTTTCGTTGCCACTGGGTTTAGCGTATGCTAAGTGCATGGGCACACGGGACCTCGGTTTATCGTCTCATCCGAAAGACTCCACGTTCAGACCGTTAAGGCCTAGTGCAGAATGAGAGGAAAAAATCCCCTGTACCCAGGTTCGAACTCGGGTTTACTTGACACGAAGCGAACGCGCTACCACTGTGCCACTCTACACCCTATATGTGTGTCAGCAGTTACTAAAGTAGGACGGGGGAAAAGTACAAACAAGAACAGAATGTTTGATGAAAAAGTTCATTTTACAAATGCTTTGTTTCTTACATTAATGTTTCGTTGTTTGTTTATTATTATTATTATTATTATTATTATTATTATTATTATTATTATTATTTTATTTTAGTGTCATATAAAACCTGTTACGGTTTTCAAAGACAATAAATATCTGAATCTGAATCTGAATCACACACACACACACACACACACACACACACACACACACACACACACACACACACACACACAATTCATTGTACTGAGCCGACGGTCTTATATCAGCAACAACTACAACAAAACACCTCCACCAAACAGAGAAAGCTACCAAATAAAAACAGAGCCAAAACAACAAGAGGCAAAGCTTTCAAGGCTCACTCGACGTGCCTGTTGTTGACGTGTACATATACTCAATGTGTTGCCATGGGGAAATAGTCATATTTTGTGAATATTGCTAACGTGTACAGAGACTAACTATGTTGCAATGGAGAAATAGTCATATTTTGTGAATATTGCTAACGTGTACAGAGACTCAATGTGTTGCCATGGGGAAATAGTGATGTTTTGTGAATATGGTTAACGTGTACAGTGACTCAATGTGTTGCCATGGGGAAATAGTGATGCTTTGTGAATATGGTTAACGTGTACAGTGACTCAATGTGTTGCCATGGGGAAATAGTGATGTTTTGTGAATGTTGCTAGCGCGTACAGAAATTCACTGTGTTGCCATGGAGAAAATAGTGATATTTTGTGAATATTGTTAAAGGCCTCTGTAAACGTTAACAACATTCACAAAATATCACCATTAAAATTTTGCCCATGGCAACACAGCGAGTTGTAAGTCGTATTACGAGTGGCCTAACATTGTGTTGCTATGGGGAAATAGAGGTATTTGGTGAATACTGTTAATACGTGCACAGACCTTAACATGTACAGAGACTGTGTTACCACAGGGAAATAGATACATTTTGTGACTAGTGTTAGCGTGCACAGAGACCTTAACGTGTACAGAGACTGTGTTACCACAGGGAAATAGAGACATTTTGTGACTAGTGTTAACATGCACAGACATTAACGTGCACAGAGACTGTGTTACCACTGGGAAACAGAGACATTTTGTGACTAGTGTTAACATGCACAGACATTAACGTGTACAGAGACTGTTACCACTGGGAAATAGAGACATTTTGTGACTAGTGTTAACATGCACAGACATTAACGTGTACAGAGACTGTGTTACCACTGGGAAATAGAGACATTTTGTGACTAGTGTTAACATGCACAGACATTAACGTGTACAGAGACTGTGTTACCACTGGGAAATAGAGACATTTTGTGACTAGTGTTAACATGCACAGACATTAACGTGTACAGAGACTGTGTTACCACTGGGAAATAGAGACATTTTGTGACTAGTGTTAACATGCACAGACCGTAACGTGCACAGAGACTGTGTTACCACTGGGAAATAGAGACATTTTGTGACTAGTGTTAACATGCACAGACCGTAACGTGCACAGAGACTGTGTTACCACTGGGAAATAGAGACATTTTGTGACTAGTGTTAACATGCACAGACCTTAACGTGCACAGAGACTGTGTTACCACTGGGAAATAGAGACATTTTGTGACTAGTGTTAGCGTGCACAGAGACCTTAACGTGTACAGAGACTGTGTTACCATGGGGAAATAGAGACATTTTGTGACTAGTGTTAGCGTGCATAGAGACCTTAACGTGTACAGAGACTGTGTTACCATGGGGAAATAGAGACATTTTTGTGACTAGTGTTAGCGTGCACACAGACATTAACGTGTACAGAGACTGTGTTACCACTGGGAAATAGAGACATTTTGTGACTAGTGTTAGCGTGCGCAGAACCCTTTACAGACAAACTGACGCACCACGATCAAGTCCCTTTGCTGGTTTTTTTTACGGGTAGCTGTGACCCACATACAAATGTCCCCAACTTCAAATTGAGGCTGCTCTTTAAAATGATGCTTCGGTTTGAATTTGGGGGGCATTTATATATGGGAGTCAGACAAGGTCAAAACAAGATTTATTTCTAGGAATAAGAAGGAAACCCCGTGAAACCCGTGATTTGGACACGTGATATGGGGGGGTCTTTAACCCTTTCACTGCCAATGTCGCATTTATGCACCACAATGGCTTAACACCCACGTCTCCAAAAGGCATCGAATCAGGGCCGAAGACCCTATTTTCTTAATTTTGGGAGGTAAGGATAGGCCTAATGTTATGCATATCACAGAGGAATTCCCAATATTGCAGATAATTGTTTTTTCTCCTCCCAGTTAGGTTTAATTGTATTTTTTTAGCTACAAAAAAAAGGCAGGCGGCGAAAGGGTTAACGCGTAGTGAGACCCTTCCTTACCCAGCGGGGTGGGGGTCATGTCTCCCCCAAGGATACTCCAGTAGGACTTGTCCGCGCTGTAGTTGGCGTACACGCCGTTGTAGGCATCCAGGTAGAAGCCCAGCTGTTCGTTGAAGTAGGTGGCAGAGAACCTGTCATCAGTGTCACAGGACATGACATGACATGTCGAGAAAACACAGCAGCCACGCCAAGACATTGATGATGATCATGATGGAAATTATAAGTATATAGATGCCCGTGATAGAGAGAGACAGAGAGAGAGAGAGAGAGGGAGAGAGGGAGAGAGAGAGAGAGGACGGAGAGAAAGAGAGAAAGAGAGAGAGAGAGGGGGGGGAGAGAAAGAGAGAGAAATAGGGGGAGAGAGAGAGGGAGGGGGGGGATATG
>CM065684.1:10867733-10870233 GCA_017654935.2 Phymorhynchus buccinoides
ATTATTTTGTTCTACCACTACCACATCCTGAATAAATGTGTTGCTTGTGTGGGTGGGGGGTTTCCCACAATGACGTGGCCAGGACATGCGTAGGCCTACGCTTTATCGTAGTCTGCTGCATGGTTGGGTTGCAGTTCCCATCCGTGGGGATACCGGGGGGTCATTTGCATAAAGAGTTCCCCCAACTTCTGGAAGTTATGTGCTCGTAGCTTCCTCTAATCTGTCACTCTCTTTGACTCTGCCTTTTCCCTTTGCTTACTGTCATCTACTATCTTTCTGCCTTACCGGTCCATTCTCCTGCCTTTTTTTCTTTCTTTTTTCAAGAAACACTTTTCAAAAAAGATTTCCTCCAGTCTAAGTCGGACTTGCTGGGCCTAACTATTTTTCTTAGTTAGGCGCATAACGGCAGCATGACGCATCTGCGCTCGTAATTGACAGGAAACTGTCTACGCGATCGAAGAAGAAGAAGGTTGCAGTTCGTTCTAAACGGGCAGTTTAGGTGCCGTTAATGTCCATAGTATCTCTCTGTGTTCACATTGAGATAGTATGAGACGTATCGTCATGGTATTACCTTAGAAGGACTTCTACTGTAAGGTACAGTAGAACCTCCCTTATAAGACCTTCAAACATCATCCAAAATGAGGACTTATAATGGAGGGGTCTTATATAAGAGAGTGTGTGTGTGTGTGTGTGTGTGTGTGTGTGTGTGTGTGTGTGTGTGTGTGTGTGTGTGTGTGTTTCTTTTAAAAATCAAGTCAGTATGGAGACAGAGAGGGAAACAATCTGTCTTCCATGTTCGATTTCTGCAAATAATCTATCTCGAATGTCAAACCTCAAATGGCTGTAACATCAGAACTAAACAAAGGCCATTTGAGGTTTAAAGATACACTGACCCACCACGATTAAGCCCCTTGGGTTTTTTTCTGGGTAGCTGTGACCCACATACAAATGCCCCCAAACTTGAAATTGAGGCTGCTCTTTACAGATCCACCAGATCACGTGTCAAAATCACGGGTTTCACGTGTCTTCCCTCTTATAACTGGACAGAAATCTTGTTTTGACCAAGTCTGACTCCCATATAAATGGCCCCAAATTCGAACCGACACATCAGTTTAAAGAGCAGCCTCAACTTGAATGTGGTGGAAATTTGAATGTGGGTCATATCAACCCAGAAAAAAACCCAAGGGATTTAATCGTGGTGCGTCACTGGGTCTTTAAAATGATGTTTCGTTTTCAATTTGGGGGCATTTGTATGGGAGTAAAACCTGGTCAAAACAAGATTTCGTACCAGCTCTAAGAGGGAAAACACGGGAAACCCGTGATTTTGACACGTGATCCGGTGGGTCTTTAGCATTCGAGATACACTCAAAAACATTCTGGACAACTGTTGTCTGTTGGGTGTTTGTTCCCGTGCACCATCATCACATATGTGTGGGTGGAGGACATGTCCAGCCTGAGGGAGGCCTGTGAAAACCACGCCCAGTTCAGCTAGAAACTGTTAAAGCACAATTCACAAATGAGCTCATACATAAGGTTATGTCCGTAAAGGGGCACCCTGACGGATGCGTTTGTTGTTGTTGCAAGAAACACGTCTAGATCACCAGAAAGACAGCCTTTTCAAGGATCGGAACACTCACTTTGCTCTGGTTTCCTATAGAAATCAAACCGTCAAATCGGCGATTCCTCCTTGGCGGAGATGCCGGAGAGAGAAGCCCATTTGGATGGGGTGGGTGGAGGCCACTCATTGTGGCTGAAGCTTTTTCTTCTTTGTAGTGCAGTAACAAGAAAAGGAGCTATTTCCTTTGTTGTGAGCGAAACTCATTTTAGTAAGCTGTATAAAATGTAAAAACTAAATAAATAGAAAGGTTTGTATTGTGGACATTTCATGCAAACGATTAGATCTAAGCTCAGGCGGCATTAGAAAAGAGAAGACACACTTCTCTTTCACTGAAATAATTTGACTTCTAGCACTTCCGCCAAGGAGGAATCGCCGATTTCACGGTTTGATTTCTAGGAAACCAGAGCAAAGTGAGTGTTGCGATCTCTGTAAAGGGTGTTTTCCTGGTGATCTCGACGTGTTTCTTGCAACAAAAAAACCTCATCCGTCAGGGTGCCCCTTTAAGGACATAACCTTAGGTATGAACTCATTAATTTTATGAATTGTTCTGTGTAAGGTGTCTGTCAGCCACAACAGGCATACCCATTCAGCTTGTCTTTATGACTACGATACAGGATATAACATTGACCTTGGTTTTGGCTGGCTTGCTTGTTTGTTTGGCTGCAACACCTTTGAACGTGCTTCTTTGCTTTTCACTTTAGGATAATCACTTTATGAACAATTTTTATATCGATTCATTATCATAGGCGGAGGTTATTGTTAGTAACCATACAGGATTTCTCGGAACAAGGAAAAGGCGTTGATTTCAGAAGAAAGATCTGTATTGAGCGTTGAAAGAGGGCGTTACAATATCATATAGGAGGGGAGGTAGTGAGGATGGGG
>CM065684.1:10872733-10890233 GCA_017654935.2 Phymorhynchus buccinoides
GTCCACTGAACTAAAAGTAGACTCGTGATATCAAGAAGCTGGAATATTATACTAAGAGTGATTTCTCTGCAGCTGGCTGAGGCCGGTTTGGGTTTCTTAATCCCACCCTTTCACCTACACTACAGGTGGGGATCATTGCGAACTCACTCACTGCCTACTGTTATCATACTTAACACTTCCCACCTGGAAGGCGGTGAGGTGAAGCTTTTCACACACGCACACACCCCACCCCTGTGAGAAAGTTGGCTTCATTCTTTGCAAGGTTGGTAGGCTGCGAAGGAATCACTCTTTATATTTAGGCATTATGGTTATACTGACACATACGCACGCCTCCTTCATAACATCAGCGCCCTTGCGCGTGGCGAAGAAGCGGCATAACCCCCATTGTCCTGCAAACTGTTAGCATAATGATTGTCCTTTCTCCAGGATGCCATACTCTCAGCAGCTAAATAAGAGCAACAGAGGTATATGTGTGCCAGCAACATTTAACCGACACCGCCTTTGCTGTCGCTTGGTGCTTTAAGCCCAGTGCCGAGGCGCGAGCCATCATTCTTATCGCGGCAGGCGAGAGAGACGGTTCAACCGTTCTTTTTTCCTCTGTTGCTCGAGCCACTGTGACTGTGTGAGTCAGAACTTCGCAGCGACTAGGCTAGCAGTCTACTACACCCGATCCCTGGGATCGGTAGCTTTCCCTTTAATGCGCGTGGAAAGGCCAGCAGCACACGCGACCTCTTCTTAACCTCTATTCTGAATGAGTGACCGCTCATCCCTGAAGGATGAGCAGCAACAACAACAAATCTACCGTTTCCATTAGGACCGGTACTGAGCCAAAGAAGATTGCTCTCAAGGCAAGCTTTAAAGACCCCCCACGTCACGTGTCACATTTCCTCTTTTGCTTGGAAGAGTTCTAAAGATTTCTTACCATCTATAAGAGGGAAAACACGTGAAAACCATGATTTTGACGCGTGACGTGGTGGGTCTTTAACCTCGGAACTACACTGCCACGTTCAAGTAAACAAAAGCTGTCAGTATTATCAGTATTGATTTTAAAGGAATGGAAGCATAGTTATAATAAAGCAAGTTGGAACAAAAAATGACATGATCATATCTATATGATATTTGGGCCAACAAGGACACAGACGCACACACACACACAATCACACATAATCACACACACACACACACACACACACACACACACACACACACACACACACACACACACACACACACACACACACACACACACACACACACACACACACACACAAGCAGGACAGATATTAAGTTGTTGTTGTTGTTGTTGTTGCTTTCGTACCCTGGCTAAAAGACTCCAGGGATCATCCCAACAGCGGAAGCACTTGAACACTATCGTACTAGTGCATCAGCTATGGATGAGAACATTACGTGTGTGACTGGTTTTTTTATTACCCCGCCACGTAGGCAGCCACACTCCGACTTCGGAGCAGACAGATAGAAAGAAAGCGTTTGTAGCAATACATTAATGCATGTAAGAAACTGTTGATGTGTATGTGTGTACATTATGCATTGCAAAAACAAAAGTTAAAAAAATAAAGCGTCTGTAACTTTTTATACCACTTTTTAAAGCATTTCCAGGACATCCCAGTGACATTTAATGATAATAATTTATGATAATTATACGACACGGTGACCCATCAAGATAAGCTAATCACTTTTCAATTAAAATCTCTGACTTTCCAAACTAAATTTGCGGCCTTTCAGGTTAACCCAGTAACTAACTTTCAAGATGACCTTGTAAGCCAATAGACGATTTTCGGGGGAAAAACAACAACTAGGGGAGGGCACTTCGCGAAAATTAGACTTGCTTACCTCCATTACTCGGTCAAATACCATAGCAACAATGCAACAATGGCATCGAAGCTTGAAACCGCAGGATGCCAGTCAGCGACTTGCAAATAATTTTTTTTACAAAAATAAGGGGTGATAGAACTTGCAAACTGTGACGTCAAAATTATAAACTACATCAAATTGAGAATGACGCACTGCGTTCTACTTGCTGTGTGTCTCCTCAAACACACGGAGCGAGGGCTGGGGATCCACCTGAAAGTAGAGTAACTTCGCCTGTTTGACCGATTGAGTTAGGCGAGATCATTCCCACACACCATGAAATTACTCCCCTTCATTAGGGGAAGACGGGGTAAAAAGCGCATGGGCGGGTAAGAAGCCCACCCCAATTATCTCATGAAATGAAGCAAATTTCAGTCTCATTTTGCCCATGAGACGAGCGTTAATGTCTAGCATTCGTCTCATGGGCAAATTTGACTGAAATTGTCTTTATTTCATGAGATAATTGGGGTGGGCTTCTTACCCGGGTGGGCTTCTTACCCGCCCATGCGCTTTTTACCCCGTCTTCCCCTATTTCCGAACAATTCCTATGGCTCCAACCCACCTGCGTGCGCATCTCGACCATTCCAACGGAAATGTCGCCATCTTAGTCCTTATTTGTGTGTAAGCAAAGTGAAAATGTTATCTAAATGTGTAAAGAAAACATCCAGATGTTATAAATACAGTTTAGATTAAGTTTCGAATTGGAACAGCCAAATACGCAGCATCGATCTGGCATTTTTCAAAAAAAGGTAAGGACTAAGATGGCGGTCTCCCATAATATGGCTCTCCTTGTGGCCGGATATGACGACACGTGGGTACCAGCAATTGTCGACCAAACAGAAACACAAGAAATTTGACGATTTAAGCAAAAGATGAAATGATAAGGCAAAGCATTCAGGTGGGGTCCAACAGTAGACATTTTTAGTAGTTCTCTTCCATGACATTTCAAACTCTCTATCTATAACTACCCTTCCTTCTAAGTAATTGATATTAGATGATTCTATTGAGTATGAACAACATTTTCCAAACTCAAGCATACATGAATGGCCTAAAGTTGTCCCATTAATTAACATCATATAAACTAATATGTACACAATGGATTTGCCCATTCTTCCAATCTGTCCTTGGAAGGAAAACTAGACTAATACAAAACAATCAGACAAACAGATATAAGCATGTATGTTTGTCTAAGAGAGAGAGAGAGAGAGAGAGAGAGAGAGAGAGAGAGAGAGAGAGAGAGAGAGAGAGAGAGAGAGAGAGAGAGAGAGAGAGAGAGAGAGAGGATAAAGAGAGAGAGAGAGAGAGAGAGAGAGAGAGAGAGAGAGAGAGAGAGAGAGAGAGAGAGAGAGAGAGAGAGAGACAGAGACAGAGACACACAGACAGACAGACAGAAACAGAGACAGAGACAGAGACGGAGAGACACTAATCTTACGTGGGGGTATTCAGGCTTGACAAAAATCTTGTTATTGTACGAAATCTGCTGTCCAGCCTGGGCGGGGCAGGGCATGTTCTTACAGGCGTCACCATCCATGGGGAAAGGTACCTTGGCACCCATAATGAGACCGTACACCTTGTTCGTGGCCTTCGTGTAGGCTTTAGCTGTGACACAACGAAAGAACCCGCACAATGAAGGAAGATGAAGCAGGAGGGAGAGAGAGGGAGAGAGAGGGCGAGAGAGGGAGAGAGATAGAGAGGGAGGAGAGAGAGTGAGAGAGAGAGGGGAGAGAGAGAGAGGGGGAGGAGAGAGAGGGGGAGAGAGGGAGAGAGAGGGGAGAGAGAGAGAGGAGAGGAGGGAGAGAGAGATATAGAGGGGGAGGATAGAGAGGGAGAGAGAGGGAGAGAGAGGGGGGAGAGAGAGAGAGGGAGAGAGAGAGGGAGAGAGAGGGAGAGAGAGAGGAGAGAGATAGAGGGGGGGGGAGAGAGAGAGGAGAGAGAGGGAGAGAGAGGGGGGGAGAGAGAGAGGGAGAGGAGAGAGAGGGAGAGAGGGAGAGAGAGAGAGGGGGAGAGAGAGAGAGGGGGAGAGAGGGAGAGAGGGGAGAAAGAGAGAGGGAGGGAGAGAGAGAGGGAGAGAGAGAGAGAGAGAGAGATAGAGGGGGGGAGAGATACAGGGAGAGAGAGGAGGGAGAGAGAGGGGAGAGAGAGAGAGGGAGGGAGAGAGAGAGGGAGAGAGAGGGAGAGAGATAGAGGGGGGGAGAGACAGGGAGAGAGAGGGGGAGAGAGAGAGAGAGAGGAGAGAGAGAGAGGGAGAGAGAGGGAGAGAGAGAGAGAGAGGAGAGGGAGAGAGAGAGGGAGAGAGAGGGAGAGAGAGCGAGAGAGAGAGAGAGAGGGAGGGAGAGAGAGAGAGAGAGAGAGAGAGGGGGGCAGAGAGAGAGGGAGAGAGAGGGGGAGAGAGAGGGAAAGAGAGGGAGAGGGAGAGAGAGAGGAGGAAGAGAAAGAAAGAAAGAGAGAGAGAGAGAGAGAGAGAGAGAGAGAGAGAGAGAGAGAGAGAGAGAGAGAGAGAGAGAGAGAGAAGAGGCCATACTGGTGGTGATGTTAACGGTGACGGAGATGTTGGTATTCCTGGGGAACTGGCACGGCTCCTGGGGACAGGGCGTCACATCCACCGTGTTGACCTTGGCGTCCACGGACCCTGCCCATGGAACACGCACACCAAAGACCATGGCAAATTATGTAAAGGGCGATTCTTCCTCCTCCTCCTCCTCCTCCTCCTCCTCCTCCTCCTCCTCCTCCTCCTCCTCTAAGGTACGTATGTGTCTGGTTTTCAGTTTTCACTGGTCTCCCCGCTAGCGTACAGCCGACACATTCCGATTTCGGAGGAGCTCAAGGGAGCAAAGTTATTTGGAAGATTGTGTTTGAAAGAAAAAGGCAGGAGAATGGGCCAATTAAGTCAGAAAGATAGTAGATGATAGAAAGCAAAGGGAAAATTAGGCAGAGTCAAAGAGATTGGCAGATTAGAGGAAGTTACAAGCACAGAACTTCCAGAAGGTGGGGGAACTTTTTTTTAACGAAAGATACCCCCCCCCCCCCCCCGCGGTATCCCCACGGGGAGAGACTCGTGGACGGGGCAGGGGTCATCCAGCTCCCCGTATGGAGGCACGAGGCATCCACCCACTGCCCATAAGGGCGATTAAAAAAAGATAACATGCCTCCTTTCCATGGCAAAATTGAACAAGGGCATCGCCGAGCGGCAGATACGCACTGCGACAGTGCAGACCCGGCCAGAGTTATGTTTCGTAGCGTACGCTTGAAGCAACAAGCCAGTCTGATAGGATACAGTTTGCGTAGACTAACTCCATGTGATGATATTTTTGTACTCGCACACAGAGACAGACAGACCCGTCTCAATGCCTGTCCTTTTGGCCGGATATTGTCAGAAGATTTCCTTCCCTTCTCCCCCCCTCCCCTCCACCCAAACCTAGACCCAACAAGCCTCACACACCTGTGCTTAATTTTATGAAGTTCTACTAAAGCTTAAGTGGGAAACTAAACGTTGTTACTTTCTAAATTAAGTAAACCGATATAGTTAATTTAAAAAGTAACAACGTTTTGTTTCCCACTTAAGCTTTAGTAGAACTTCATAAAATTATGCACAGGTCACAAAACACCACCCCCCCCCCTTTCCAACCACACCCACTCTCTATTACATCACAAGCACATGACCACTCTATCAATCCACCCTAAGCCCGTGTACACACATAAGCGGATGTTCCATGCGGAAACCCATGCGCATTCCGTAAATAAGTGAAACAAAGAAGGGAACAGATTTGCGCACGTGTCCGAATTTCCCCTATAATTATACGTAAACCTGTGTCCTTCTTTCTTCCACTTATTTAAGGTTTTCCGTACGGCACTTACGCGTCTAATGTGAACCCGGCCTAAAGCAACTAACCAGGGCATGTATTCACGTTGAGATAGCATGAGACTTAGCATGATGCTAACTTAGAAGCTCTTCCAATGTCCTATAGGATTTAATAGGACTTTTGGAAGAGCTTCTAAGTTAGCATGATGCTAAGTCTCATGCTATCTCAACGTGAATACAGGCTCAGTCTGATAGGATATAGTTTGCGTAGAGTAAGTCCCTGTGTTTATCTGTTTGTACTCACACACAGAGACAGACACACAGACGCACAGACCCGTCTCAATACTTGGCCTCTGGCTGGGTAATCAGAAGATTTCCTTCCCTTCCTTCTACCCCCCCCCCCCCTCCCCCTCCACCCAAACCTAGACCCACCAGGCCTCACACACCTGATGACAAGACACCACACCCCCCTTTCCAACCAACCCCATTCTCTAGTACATCACAAGCACCCACCCCTTCTCTTTTTGTTACATCACACATATCCAAGGGCCTGTACCCTAGGAGTTTTTAAGTGCATGTTTTTTACAGTGAACATTTTTCACTTGGCTCTGCAATGGTCGACCTATGGCGATATTTGTCACGCCAGAGGGCAGTCAATGCACTAGGGGCTTATCACGCGATTTTCTTAGTTGGGCGTAGTAAGAGAGAGAGAGATGGTAGGTCTACTCACTCACTCTCTCATTTTCTTTATCCCCAACTAAGAATATAGAGAGGATTAGCCCCACACGAGCGTCATGCCCTCTGGCGTGACCCCCCCCCCCCCCCTCCACTAAGTCTCTCATTGGAGCGACTTTTCATTTTGAGCCTTACTGACTGCACAAAACAGAGATAATTGAATAAATCTGTTGTTTGTCTATAGTATTTGGTAAATAAGATAATACCATTTAAAATAAGATACCATTTTAAATAAGATAATACCATCGCCCCCTCGCAATTATTTCTATTAGTATGATTGAATGTTTAGTTGTCTCCTCCCCCCCCCCCCCCCCCCCCCTGGGGGCGTTTTCGGGTTTTTTCGTATTTTCGCATGTTCATACCAAGGACATGAAAACAAGGGAGTTCAGTATTTTTGGATTTCTTATGCTTATCAAATGTTTTATGTTTATCAAATGTTTAACGTATATCATGTTCAAACGCTCCATGAATTAAGGAGAATTTAAGTCAACACTTTAAAAACCTTTTAAATTAATGAATATTTCACCCCTGCCATTTTAGCTTCCTGTTACAGTCTCTTGAATTAGGACGATTCGAACATGTATGCTCACTTGAAGCCAACCATATTGAATTAGGACAATTCGAAAAAATGTATGCTCACTTGAAACCAACCATGGCAAATTGAATTAGGACGATTTGAAAAGTCTGCTCACTTGGAGCTAATCATGGCAAATTGAACAAAAATGGTATGCTCAACATTTTTATTGGAGCCAAATTTCAGAACCATAAATCTGAGCTTTTCTTCATTACACATTAAAACTACTGTGTTTGTCGCTTCAGAATCCACAATGGATTTCTTTTGAAGTGAACTCACGTGGATGGCAGCCATGGGATTTGTTGTCATTAATATCGAGATTTAACCCGTAAGAATCCTTGATATCCAAAACCCTTTGGAGTAAGAAGAATTGAGAGTTGTTGATACTGAGGTATGAATGATTATCCAGACACACTAGCTCTTCAGGATACAACACTGAATTGCACTATACTTCTAGCTTGCGAATCGATTTTCAACAGAACAAAACCTCGGCAACAGGAAGAGGATTTCCCCGTTTTGTTACAACAACAACAACAACACAACATTTGCCCGCGTTGAGTGAGGGCAGGATGAAGAAAAGCTTTGTCAGCTTATTCTTTAGCCCTCAATGGAGATGATTTTGACTTGACTTGACTTGACAACGACTAATGTCACTACATTGGAAACGTACCACAGTCCTTGAAAATCACTTTATCAGCCTGTGCCAAGCCCAGCAAAGCCACAACCGCAACCACAACAGCCCCCTTCATCTTGATGGTTCAACTGGCCGGTGATTCTCTGACGAACTGTTCACAAATGTTTTCAGTTAGCAAATAGGTCCAGCTCATTTATATATCATCACCCAAAAAATGAAGAAGAAGAAGAAGAAGAAGAAGAAGAAGAAGAAGAAGAAGAAGAAGAAGAAGAAGAAGAAGAAGAAGAAGAAGAAGAAGAAGAAGAAGAAGAAGAAGAAGAAGAAGAAGAAGAAGAAGAAGAAGAAGAAGAAGAAGAAGAAGAAGAAGAAGAAGAAGAAGAAGAAGAAGAAGAAGAAGAAGAAGAAGAAGAAAAAAAAAAGAAGAAAGAGAAAGAAGAAACAATGCCAAGAAACGAACAAAACACGGGATTGCGCGATGTCTTATCAGTAAGAGATCAAACTGGAGCATCTGCCAGGTTAACAACAGCTGTGAACAAAACACCACTGGGACAGACAACATGTCTGACCTCTTATCTTGATTTACTTCTTTTGAGACAATACTACATTACGACACATGGGGGGGGGGTGTGTGTGTGTGTGTGTGTGTGTGTGTGTGTGTGTGTGTGTGTGTGTGTGTGTGTGTGTGTGTGTGTGTGTGTGTGTGTGTGTGTGTGTGTGTGTGTGTGTGTGTGTGTGTGTGTGTGTGTGTGTGTGTGTGTGTGTGTGTGTGTGTGTGTGTGTGTGTGTGTGTGTGTGTGTGTGTGTGTGTGTGTGTGTGTGTGTGTGTGTGTGTGTGTGTGTGTGTGTGTGTGTGTGTGTGTGTGTGTGTGTGTGTGTGTGTGTGTGTGTGTGTGTGTGTGTGTGTGTGTGTGTGTGTGTGTGTGTGTGTGTGTGTGTGTGTGTGTGTGTGTGTGTGTGTGTGTGTGTGTGTGTGTGTGTGTGTGTGTGTGTGTGTGTGTGTGTGTGTGTGTGTGTGTGTGTGTGTGTGTGTGTGTGTGTGGTGTGTGTGTGTGTGTGTGTGTGTGTGTGTGTGTGTGTGTGTGTGTGTGTGTGTGTGTGTGTGTGTGTGTGTGTGTGTGTGTGTGTGTGTGTGTGTGTGTGTGTGTGTGTGTGGTGTGTGTGTGTGTGTGTGTGTGTGTGTGTGTGTGTGTGTGTGGTGTGTGTGTGTGTGTGTGTGTGTGTGTGTGTGTGTGTGTGTGTGTGTGTGTGTGTGTGTGTGTGTGTGTGTGTGTGTGTGTGTGTGTGTGTGTGTGTGTGTGTGTGTGTGTGTGTGTGTGTGTGTGTGTGTGTGTGTGTGTGTGTGTGTGTGTGTGTGTGTGTGTGTGTGTGTGTGTGTGTGTGTGTGTGTGTGTGTGTGTGTGTGTGTGTGGTGTGTGTGTGTGTGTGTGTGTGTGTGGTGTGTGTGTGTGTGTGTGTGTGTGTGTGTGTGTGTGTGTGTGTGTGTGTGTGTGTGTGTGTGTGTGTGTGTGTGTGTGTGGTGTGTGTGTGTGTGTGTGTGTGTGTGTGTGTGTGTGTGTGTGTGTGTGTGTGTGTGTGTGTGTGTGTGTGTGTGTGTGTGTGTGTGTGTGTGTGTGTGTGTGTGTGTGTGTGTGTGTGTGTGTGTGTGTGTGTGTGTGGTGTGTGTGTGTGTGTGTGTGTGTGTGTGTGTGTGTGTGTGTGTGTGTGTGTGTGTGTGTGTGTGTGTGTGTGTGTGTGTGTGGTGTGTGTGTGTGTGTGTGTGTGTGTGTGTGTGTGTGTGTGTGTGTGTGTGTGTGTGTGTGTGTGTGTGTGTGTGTGTGTGTGTGTGTGTGTGTGTGTGTGTGTGTGTGGGTGTGTGTGTGTGTGTGTGTGTGTGTGTGTGTGTGTGTGTGTGTGTGTGTGTGTGTGTGTGTGTGTGTGTGTGGTGTGTGTGTGTGTGTGTGTGTGTGTGTGTGTGTGTGTGTGTGTGTGTGTGTGTGTGTGTGTGTGTGTGTGTGTGTGTGTGTGTGTGTGTGTGTGTGTGTGTGTGTGTGTGTGTGTGTGTGTGTGTGTGTGTGTGTGTGGTGTGTGTGTGTGTGTGTGTGTGTGTGTGTGTGTGTGTGTGTGTGTGTGTGTGTGTGTGTGTGTGTGTGTGTGTGTGTGTGTGTGTGTGTGTGTGTGTGTGGTGTGTGTGTGTGTGTGTGTGTGTGTGTGTGTGTGTGTGTGTGTGTGTGTGTGTGTGTGTGTGTGTGTGTGTGTGTGTGTGTGTGTGTGTGTGTGTGTGTGTGTGTGTGTGTGTGTGTGTGTGTTGTGTGTGGTGTGTGTGTGTGTGTGTGTGTGTGTGTGTGTGTGTGTGTGTGGTGTGTGTGTGTGTGTGTGTGTGTGTGTGTGTGTGTGTGTGTGTGTGTGTGTGTGTGTGTGTGTGTGTGTGTGTGTGTGTGTGTGTGTGTGTGTGTGTGTGTGTGTGTGTGTGTGTGTGTGTGTGTGTGTGTGTGTGTGTGTGTGTGTGTGTGTGTGTGTGTGTGTGTGTGTGTGTGTGTGTGTGTGTGTGTGTGTGTGTGTGTGTGTGTGTGTGTGTGTGTGTGTGTGTGTGTGTGGTGTGTGTGTGTGTGTGTGTGTGTGTGTGTGTGTGTGTGTGTGTGTGTGTGTGTGTGTGTGTGTGTGTGTGTGTGTGTGTGTGTGTGTGTGTGTGTGTGTGTGTGTGTGTGTGTGTGTGTGTGTGTGTGTGTGTGTGTGTGTGTGTGTGTGTGTGTGTGTGTGTGTGTGTGTGTGTGTGTGTGTGTGTGGGTGTGTGTGTGTGTGTGTGTGTGTGTGTGTGTGTGTGTGTGTGTGTGTGTGTGTGTGTGTGTGTGTGTGTGTGTGTGTGTGTGTGTGTGTGGTGTGTGTGTGTGTGTGTGTGTGTGTGTGTGTGTGTGTGTGTGTGTGTGTGTGTGTGTGTGTGTGTGTGTGTGTGTGTGTGTGTGTGTGTGTGTGTGTGTGTGTGTGTGTGTGTGTGTGTGTGTGTGTGTGTGTGTGTGTGTGTGTGTGTGTGTGTGTGTGTGTGTGTGTGTGTGTGTGTGTGTGTGTGTGTGTGTGTGTGTGTGTGTGTGTGTGTGTGTGTGTGTGTGTGTGTGTGTGTGTGTGTGTGTGTGTGTGTGTGTGTGTGTGTGTGTGTGTGTGTGTGTGTGTGTGTGTGTGTGTGTGTGTGTGTGTGTGTGTGTGTGTGTGTGTGTGTGTGTGTGGTGTGTGTGTGTGTGTGTGTGTGTGTGTGTGTGTGTGTGTGTGTGTGTGTGTGTGTGTGTGTGTGTGTGTGTGTGTGTGTGTGTGTGTGTGTGTGTGTGTGTGTGTGTGTGTGTGTGTGTGTGTGTGTGTGTGTGTGTGTGTGTGTGTGTGTGTGTGTGTGTGTGTGTGTGTGTGTGTGTGTGTGTGTGTGTGTGTGTGTGTGTGTGTGTGTGTGTGTGTGTGTGTGTGTGTGTGTGTGTGTGTGTGTGTGTGTGTGTGTGTGTGTGTGTGTGTGTGTGTGTGTGTGTGTGTGTGTGTGTGGTGTGTGTGTGTGTGTGTGTGTGTGTGTGTGTGTGTGTGTGTGTGTGTGTGTGTGTGTGTGTGTGTGTGTGTGTGTGTGTGTGTGTGTGTGTGTGTGTGTGTGTGTGTGTGGTGTGTGTGTGTGTGTGTGTGTGTGTGTGTGTGTGTGTGTGTGTGTTGTGTGTGTGTGTGTGTGTGTGTGTGTGTGTGTGTGTGTGTGTGTGTGTGTGTGTGTGTGTGTGTGTGTGTGTGTGTGTGTGTGTGTGTGTGTGTGTGTGTGTGTGTGTGTGTGTGTGTGTGTGTGTGTGTGTGTGTGTGTGTGTGTGTGTGTGTGGTGTGTGTGTGTGTGTGTGTGTGTGGTGTGTGTGTGTGTGTGTGTGTGTGTGTGTGTGTGTGTGTGTGTGTGTGTGTGTGTGTGTGTGCGTGCGTGCGTGCGCGCGCGCGTGCGTGCGTGCGCGTGCGTGCGTGCGTGCGTGCGTGCGTGTGTGTGTGTGTGTGTGTGTAGATAGAAAGAAATTTGTAGATAGAAAGAAATGTAGCCATTTCATTTTCGCTCAATAATGAGTATTGCAGTGATCGAGTAGTTTTCTTTGACGAGTGAACAGCATCAAACAAAGTGAAAGTAAGTTTATTTCCAAAACAAACCAGGGGGTACATGAAATTGTTACATAATACATGTAACTACTTCCAAATGAAACATTACACACATAACCAGCAGAGATAAACATAGCGGTATATAGTGCCTCACAAACCAACCTTACACAATCTAGAATACTCTCTCACATGCACACACATAAAAAGCTGTACATGCATACATCAAATTTAAACATAAAACATGCAGAGAACCAATGATCCCACTCACTAGTGATGGGATGAAGACACAAGAAGCACTATGCACAACGGGCATGATGAAAGACAGAAGGATGATGGAAATGATGTTTTACGTCCTCTCGGTCTGGAACAGACACATATGGGACATTTTTGTAAATACAAAGATGGTGGGAACAATACTGGCTGCAATGCCCAGAGGCAGTGCAACACCAGTAAAGTCCCGAGTTTTTGTTTATCAATATAGATAGGTGTAGCGGTAACCAAGCCTCGGTTAAACCTCATCGGCTATGATACCGCCACATGTATATAAATGATAACTACGTAGATAAGAAATCAAGAAAGACAGAAGGACAAACAATGGAAAAGAAAGTTCTAAACCTTGTCGAACAAACCTTTTTTGGTTGTAATTAAATTATAAATTTAATATTCAGACGGATGTCATCATTTCATTAAGTGCAAATACTTTATTGTCATCATACTCTGAGCAGAAACCTTACTATTAGGAATTGTTCTGAAATAATTAAGGGAATAATTTCATGGTGTGTGGGAGTGATCTCGCCTAATTCAATCGGTCAAACAGGGGAAGTTACTCTACCTTCAGGTAGATCCCCAACCCTCGCTTCGTGTGTTTGAGGAGAAACACTGACACAGCATGTAGAACGCAGTGCGTCATTCTAAAATTTGATGTGATTTATATTTTTACGTCACGGTTTGCAAGTTTTATCACTTTGTAGCAGCTTTGTAACCCCTTATGTTTTCTAAAAAATATGTTTTGGCAAGTCGCTGACTGGCATCCTGCGGTTTGAAGTTTCGACGCCATTGTTGCATTGCTGCTATGGTATTTGACCGAGTAATGGAAGTAAGCAACTCTCATTTTCAGGAAGTGCTCTCCCCTCGTTTTTTTCGTCCAAAGTGAAGTTTATGCAGCAGGACAACCGAACCTGCCTTGCGGTTATGTATTTGTCGACGATACAAGTACCACCACCTCAAAACAAAATCATCCAACCAGTTTAAAACCACATTAGGAAAAGATCAAATCCATGGATGGACCTGGTATTGCAGTATCTCCAGGATCTACCCACTATCTTTGCATCACAGAAATGCTCCCAATGTACCTGTACCAGCTGAGAGGATGCCTAACCCATGTTGTTTCTCTCTTTGGATAAAATCCATGTCTCGATGTTTTGATATTCACGTACTATTATTTATTTAAATGCACAGGGCATGCGCAACATTAGAGCAAGACCTTTATGTTAATCAACAACGAATGACACTGGCTGTTTAAAACCCTTTCACCGCCAATGTCGCATTTCAGCACCACAGTGATTTAAGACCTATGTCACTAAAAGGCATCAAATTGGGGTCTATTACCCAAAGACCCTATTGTCTTAGTTTTGGGAAGTAAGGATAGACCTTATTTTAAATATGTCACAGAACAATCCCCAATACTGCAGATGGATTTGTTCTCTACCCAGGTAAATTTAATGGACATTTTTGGCTGAAATATGGCTGGCGGTGAAAGGGTTAAAACTTAGGAGTAGTGGATAGGCTACTAAGTGAAAAGCTTTTTGTGTAACGATGAAAAAAACACCCCTTATTGTTCGGGATTTCAGCGCGAATGCTGTATACACTACTTATTACATACCGATTGCATTGTAGAGTGTCTGTATCATAAGAATGTTAATCTTAACCCCTTGACTGCCAGAGAAAATGAAAGCAAAAATCCTTGGGCAAATCATGACATGAAAAAGACAACTGATAGAGACTATCTGAGAAAATGGTCTGGGGATATTACTATCTTGATTATGTTAGAGCAAAAGCCAGCATATCAGGGTTGTTCCTCTTCATCTGATGACATCATCAGTGATGTCATCAGGTCAGTACGTAACACGTTGGTGGCAGTCAAGGGGTTAACTGTCCTGAACAGATGAAAACCCTAACTTAAATGTGATGTTCGTCCGTCCCGAGGGATGAAGACCATCCGTCAACGGTTCAAAGGGTTCAGGATGTGGGATGAGTCCAATGCGGGCCTTGAAGGTTTTGCGACAGTGGGGACAGGAAAGAGAGTTGAGGGGGGATCTGTTGGAGTTGGAGAATTGCTGCTGCTCATGCGATTGTTTTCGCGCTTTTCGACGTGCCTGGGCTGTCCCGATTCGGTGAGCCTCGAACTTGGCAGCTCCCTCGGTGACTGGACCACGCCATGCTGATTGGTTTGGGGCCAAAGGTTCCCAGGAGAAAATGTTGATGTCAAAGTCCTTTAGGGACACTTTGAGGGTGTTCTTGAACCGTTTCTTTTGCCCTCCATAATGTGCTTGACATGCGGTTATTATTTGTGAGATGTTTTGCCCTCGGAATCAACCAGACCATACTGTTTCCCATTACTTATCAGCATTTCTCTTGAGGAACTTCATATCTGGAGACAAAACAACACCCACATCCCTCTAAGTCACGCTTCAGCCTCATGCATACGCACCACGCCACACATCAGACAAACCGAACCACCCAATCACCCCACCACCACGCGAGGTCAGCCGAGTCTGGGCTAACACAATGACGCGAGTCTCCGACTAAACTGAAAAAGAAAAAGAGGAACATGTTCGTCAATCCCAGACTTATCTGCGAGAACCACCTGTCCGTTCTCACCAGGACTTAGTTCAATAGGGCACAGACGCAAAACTGGATCACTATGACAGTGTAGATAACACTCATCGCGGGCCTGTCTTTCTCAGTCCGTAGGCTTGCTTCCATTCTGCTAGTTACTCTCCGAGGAGTGATCATCATGGACATTCTGCTGGTCGTCTCTACGTGCCTTGTTCTCGTCTCTTCTTCCAATGTCGATTTCTTTCAACCAATATGTTACAGTAAGAAATAAGCAGGCCGGTTATTATAGAGTGAAAGCCACAAGGCACCACCAACCTTATTTGTTCATGGTGTGACAGTATATACAGACTTTCGCCTGTCGTTCTATGGATAGCTATTAGCTTTGAATCTTGGCCACGCGTTTATCATTATAAACGATGCAAATAATTATATTAGTACGCAACCAATTAGTTTATCTAACCAGAGGCAAGATGTACTCCTACCTCTTGTCATTGTCAACTTCAGAACAAAATGGAGGGAGCGTCTGCAGCTTGACACTGGAGAGGACAGCATCCACCAGCTGGACCGTACCCAGCTGGTCGCCATCTTCAGATTAAAGGGCCACCCTGACGGATGAGATTTTGTAAGAAACACGTCCATATCACCAGGAAAACACCCTCTACAGAGATCGCAACATTCACTTTGCTCTGGTTTCCTAGAAATCAAACCGACAAATCGGCGATTCCTCCTTGGCGGAGGTACTGGAAGTCATATTCTTTCACCCAAAGAGAAGGCGTGTGCCCCTTTTTCTTTTCTTTTTTAAATTTTATGCAGATTATCTAAAGGAGTTTCGCTCACAACAAAGGAAACAGCTCCAATTTTGTTTTACTGCACTACAAAAAAACAAAACGCTTTAGCCTCAATGAGTGACCTTCACCCACTCCATCCAAAATGGCTGCTCTCTCCGGCATCTCCGCCAAGGAGGAATCGCCGTTTTGACGGTTTATTTCCAGGAAACCAGAGCAAGGTGAGTGTTCCTGTCCTTGAAAAGGCTGTCTTTCTGGTTATTTCGACGTGTTTCTTGAAAACACTCATCCGTCAGGGTCCACCGTTAAGAACTGGGCACTGTCGGCTCCTCTTCCATCTCTACCGTCTGAAGATTTCCCACACGGATGAATGTCCGTGTGTCACGGGATTGCAGACAGCAGACCACATGTTGCAGGACTGCCCTACTTTCGACAACCTGAGAAGTGAACTCTGGCCCAGGCCTGTGGCACTCCGTGGCAAGCTGTGGGGTCCTGCTGAGTTGCTGCTGTTGACCGCGACCTTCATCAACCGAACCGGACTGAGCATCTGATATGGCCGGGAACAAAGAAGAAGAAGAAGAAGAAGAAGAAGAAGAAGAAAAAGAAGTCATTGATAACTCGTTCCGAAAACGAAAAAAAGATAATTCGTTTCTGCATGTCCATTCGTTGATTGTGGCATTCATAATCAAGTCGGGCAAGTATGATTTTTTTTAATGCGTTTTCTTTTCAATTTGCAGGTCTTTTCACTTGTCTCAGAATCACCATGCGAATGATAGGTAGAGAGTCAGTTTACGTCCCCGTGGCTATTGCCCTGAGGGACACGTTCTTCTGGTGCGGTAGTCTTCATCTTATTCATAACAGGATCGATTCTGGAGGTACTGCAATACCAGATCGACCCGTGGCAACTTTTCACCGTCGTCAAAACATCAGGCCCTGTAGTCATGAGTACGAATTAGACAGTCGACACGGGGAATAGTATGTAAATTAGGCTAAACTCCCAAAACGATTGACTGTTTAGCCTAATTTACATACTAATCCCCGATTTGAATGTCTGACACGCACTGATGACTACAGGGCCAGATTGCTGCTGAAGTCCCCATAAAGGGTGCGTGCCTGATATGCGAATGAAGAATATAATCGCATAATACGAATGCACAACATATTATTTTTTCACAAGCGCAGAATGTCTTTGTCTTCAGAAAGGCGCAACAACGCAGGCCCGCTTAATTAAGATACTGAGCTGCATAATTAGTCAAATCTTTGAATGTTGTGACACTTTGGGGCATCCTGTTAACACCTCTCCATTAAAATGGAATTAATTATCAGTAGCACGCATGTTTAGGCTACAGTATTGCGCTAGTACAAAGATAATATAGTTTTATATAGGGGAAGCAACTTGCACCGAAGCCGTTTGCCCAGTTCGTGAAATAGCCAATCTATAGCCTAACTTGCAATTGAGAAAAGCAATATGAATGAAAAATAGTTTTTGTTCATTAGCACACAGATCAAGAATTGGTTCTAGCGAATGAGAAATCTCATCTGTAGATGAGTTTAAATTATTTTATTCAGACTTAATTTGATAAAACGTTTTATTCCCATGTGGCGCAGGCATGCCCCATCTTAGTATCTGGTCGGGTTGGGGGGCAGGATAGGGGTGCACATACAATGTAGAAAAGTGTGATACCATTGAATCAACCTTAATCAATCCCTGTGTGAATGGGGATTCAAAAATGTGATATACATTGTCCATTTCATAAATTGGGCAAAGCATTTTGCCTATTTCATGAAATAAGCAATTTCACGGATTGGGCGTAACACATCTATTACTAATAACTCTGACAATGATGCAGTCGTTTTCATGTGAGTGTTATATGTGTTGAGTACGTTTGATAAGTTGCTGCCTCTTGCACTCTTGCATTATCATAAAGTTGCAACTGCATCGAATCGAATCGAATGCATGAATTTCATCGTTTAAAATGTCTTTAAAGACCCACCAGATCACGTGTCAAAATCACGGGTTTCACGTGTTTTCCCTCTTATAGCTGGTAAGGAATCTTGTTTTGACCAGGACTAACTCCCATACAAATGCCCCCAAATTGATAACGAAACATCATTTTCAAGAGCAGCCTCAATTTCAAGTTGGGGGCATTTGTATATGGGTCACAGCTACCCAGAAAAAAAAATCGTGGTGCGTC
>CM065684.1:10900233-10920233 GCA_017654935.2 Phymorhynchus buccinoides
AACATATTATTAAACACAGTTGAAGACAGTTGGAGATACAGATCATCCAGCATATCCATGAGATCAAGTATAAAACGCATGATTTGCCGGAAATTATAAAATGTCTTCTTTGTATTTGCTAGTAAACATCCCCATTGACATAATCATTTACGTATTAGTAAAGCGTTTTAGGAGAATCTACTGGGCACTTCTCTGACCTAAGCAAAATTGATTTTTATCATGAAAATAACAATAATTATTGTTGTTGTTGCTGTTGTTGCTGTTGTCGTACCCCGGCTAAATGACTCCAGGGATCATCCGAACAGCCGAAGCCGAAAATATTGTAACATTGGTTAGTATTATTTTATTTGCAAATATGATGCTCTTTTTTTCTGATTTTTCTTGTTGCAAATGTCAATGTACATTTTCTTTACGTAGCATCAAATAGTACGATTCTCCTCGTAAATGCGCACTGTATTACTTTGTGTATTATGTTTTTCTATCGTTAAAGGGACACCTTGACGGATGAGTTTTTTGTGGTGCAAGAAACACGTCTAGATCACCAGAATGACAGCCTTTTCAAGGATCGGAACACTCACTTTGCTCTGGTTTCCTATAAATCAAACCGTCAAAACGGCGATTCCTCCTTGGCGGTGTTGCCGGAGAGAGAAGCCATTTTGTGGGTGGAGGACACTCAGAGTGGTTGAAGCTTTTTCTTCTTTGTAGTGCAGTCAAAAAGACATTTGGAGCTATTTCCTTTGTTGTGAGCGAAACTCCTTTTGGTAATCTGTAAAATAATGAAAAGGCTTGTATTGTGGAAATTTAGTGATTTTTGACTCAGACGGCCTCTTTCACTGAAAGAAGTTGACTTCCAGCACCTCCGCCAAGGAGGAATCGCCGATTTCACGGTTTGATTTATAGGAAACCAGAGCAAAGTGAGTGTTGCGATCTCTCTCTCTCTGTAAAGGATGTTTTCCTGGTGATCTCGACGTGTTTCTTGCAAAAAAACCCTCATCCGCCAGGATGCCCCTTTAAGTTAACGAGAATGCATGCACTGTACGGCACCACGCCTGAACATTTATCGAGTCTATCGAGTTGAGTGACATGACATAAATGAGTGGAACATGTTTGCAAGCATGAAACAAAAATCAAAGGACAAATGTCATCAGGAGTCAAATGAACAACGAGTGGAAACAGTCACGTTTTTCTCTTGCATACCTCACCATATAAATCAGAACGTGCGCTGATTTCACGAACGAAGAAAGGGACAGTGTTCAGGCGTTTGCATCCTTTGAAAACAAAAAAAACCCAGATTATCAGAAAAGACACAACACAGATTAAGCCCGGGACAAGTTGGTTTCCATGGTTAGGTCCTCAGACACTTCAAAAGTGAAAAAAAAACCCACCCCCACCAAATGTCATGTAGAAAGGGAGGCAATCCAGGACTAAAACGTGACTACCGATTCAACGTCCGCGCTTTTAATGAGCTCCCCTCCAGAAAACGCATCCATCCATTCATCCCTCCTCACTCACAAAACTCGTAAGCGTATTTTGCATTCCTCAGCAATTAACCAAACACGAGGCGATAAGTTAGCTGATTAAGTAACAGAGCTGAAAGGGACACCACCACTGAACGCCGATTCCAGGTATTCGATTAAAAGGAAATGACGTCACACGGTTTCCGTTGCCGTCCTCCTCGTGCCGACATCGGCTGTTGCTGATTTTTATTAGCGTGTGTTCGGCATGGAAGTGCTTCTACGCATCACTAGGCCTACTCGGGTGATGTCCAAGCTAAATACAGCAAGGGAGGTTCGGGCGGTCTCTCTGCCCGATGGTCCTCGTTACAAAGTAGCCTCTACCTAAACAAAGGCTCACTCTTTTCGTCTACAAGGATCAAGCGTCTGAGCGACAAAGTAGGGATACAGCAAGCAGCAGACGTCGCCCATGTCCAAAGGAAAGAGGGGGAGAGGAGGGGGAGTGGGAGGGGGGTGGGGGTGGGGTGGGGGGGGGTCGACAAGGAACAACATGGCCAAAGAATTCGGAGTGGAAGGCATGAGGCAGCAACTAATTAATCACAAAGCCTTTGAATTGCAAAGCGCTATTCTGCAGGGAAAAAAATTGTGACCGTTTTTTTCTTTTTCCCCCATTTTATTAATGTCCTTAAGTGCCATGATCAATGGAAATGAAAAACAAAAGATGTTTCTTTTTGCCAAAATGCAGGATGATGATGATGATGATGATGATGATGATGATGATGATGATGATGAGAGCAGGGTGATGATGATGATTTAATGGTTGGATCAGTGATTTACGGAAAGACGCTGGCAACAGCCAAATCATGCATAAAACACTCAAAAATTAGTAACAAAATTACAACGAAGCAAAGCATCTCGGGTTTTGCAACCAACCCCCCCCCCCCCCCACCCCCCCTAAACAAAAAGAAAAGCTGATGCAATCCCACGGCTGTCTGGCACTTTTAATCTGCTTCCAAATACATCAGGTGTTCGCAGACCATACTTGTTGCAAGAGTCCATGAAAATTATTAAAAACAAATTGGCGAAAGCACATGTTCTGCGGCTACTACGAGGTCTAGACTGGATTGTCTGTTTTCATAATATACAAGTTGATTTTGTAATGCATATTTGTGATGTGGAAAAATTGAGTACATAGAAATTATCGTCATAATGTTACAATATGACGTCCCATTTACAAAATATCGATGGCTTGAAATAATAATAATAATAAAACATAATTATAGAGACACAGGCAAAGCAAAATAGGCCACCAAATCGACGCAGATCCAGCCAGACGCATTCACCAGTAATTTTAAAAAAAGCCACTTGATTCTCAGCTTGGCAGGTCGCAGATTCAAACAGACTCGCAGACAGCATCCCCCATATTTTATTATACAGAATGAGACGCACAGAACGGTATTAGGCGGGGGGGGGGGGGGGGGGGGGGGGGGGGTGTTCCAAAGCAGCAGCAAAAGCATGCATGTTGTAGCGGACTCCGGCGCAAGAGCTAAACGCGGGACAACAAGGGTGACCAAGACACTGGTGAGGGTCAGAGTCAGGTCAGCCTACTGCCCTCAGCTGACGGGAATGGTCAAGCCAACACGTGGCAGGGTGTCTGTCTCTCTGGCAGTCTGGAGCACAGCGTGAAGGACACTTTCCTCGGAGCTCTCTCCATGATGGAGAGCGGGATTCCTTGCAACGAACCGCATCATTTCCCCCAACCCGTTCAGCAGGTATCAGAGATGAGGTCGAAGGGCACTCTTCCCTTCTTATTCGGGAATGTGACTTTGCACCAACCGACAAGACCCCCTCGGGGGGAGATGTGCCAAAGGCTCGAGCTTCAGCCCCATTACCAGAGCGGGGCCGGGTGTGCGGTGCGACGAGTCCCCGAAGGGGGTGAGGATCACGCCACCACGCCGCTGTCCGCCTTGAGCTCCACGGACCTGGAGTCCACGGCCACCTTCACAGTGAGCCGCACGGGCGGGTCCTCGTAGGGATCGTCCCCAGGGTGCACCGTGCTGCTGGTGTCCGCGCTGACACTGGGCCCACTGACGTCACTGCTCTTCTCCTTGTCCCCCTCACTACCCCCTCTCCCCGCCCCGTGTAATGTCACACCACCCTCCTCCTCCTCATCATCATCATCCTCCTCGTCCTCGTCGTCTTTCCGCTTCTTGTAGCTCCTGTAGGCCTTCTGAATGACGCGGGCGGCGTAGTGCTCCTTCTGCCGCTTGAGGGTGTTGCTGATCAGCACGTAGGTCTCGTCCTTGTCGTCGTCTTTCTTTATGGGCACGGCGCTGGTGTCGGAGGTGCCCAGGTAGTTCTTGGTCAGGGCGTCCAGGACGTCCTTACAGAAGCACTTGTCTTCCTGGCAGATGGGGATCTCCATCTTCACCAGCAGGAAGTGGTTGGGCTTGGAAAGCCGCAGCGGCTCGTCCAGGTAGTCCACGAAGTCGGAGAGCTGGTCCAGGGGGATGTACTTGGTGGCCTTGGGGTCGTACTTCTCCCACTTCTCGTAGTACATGTCGAAGTCGTCGGGCATGAGCCCTTTCTGCACGTCCTCGGTGGCCTGCGAGAAGTTCTCCAGGATGACGGCGATGTACATGTTGACCACCACCAGGTAGCTGATGACCAGGTAGCTGCTCAGGTAGATGGTGGCCGCGGTGTAGGCCGGGCAGGCCCCGGCGTCCGGGCAGTCGGCGATCAGCCCGTTCATCACGTCGCTCCAGCCTGCCGAGGTGCACATCTGGAACAGCAGGATGAAGCTGCTGAGGAACGTGTCGAAGTTGAAGGCGTCGTCCAGGCCGGCTTCTTTGGGGTACCGCATGAAGAAGCTCATGCCCATGATGGCGTAGATGAACATGATGAGGACCAGCAGCAGTCCGATGTTGAAGAGCGCGGGCAGGGACACGGCCAGCGAGAACAGCAGGGTGCGGATGCCCTTGGCCGACTTGACCAGGCGCAGCACCCGTCCCACCCGGAACACCCGGATCACACGGAGCAGGGTGGGTGAGATGAAGAAGCTGTCTTCAAACTCCGACAGCGAGGAAGCTGGTCAAAAGGAAGAGAAAGAAAAGGGAATGATTAATTCGCGTTGCATGGAATATTAAATGAATCAATTGATTATTCCTTTTGTCGTCGCCTTGGCTTAAGGCTATGTCCGACCGATTAATGAATGCTACAACACCAAGGCCACATCAAAATGTTGTTACGCTATGCATAGTTATGCGGGGATTGTCTTTAGCCGTGACAAGATCCTAGCATAACACCGTCAGTCTCTAAAATTCCCCGAAGACGGAGTGTGGCTCCCTACGTGGCGGGGTAATTTTTAAAAAAAGGTCACACAAGTGTACAAGTAAAATGTTCTCCGTAGATGAAGCACTCGTACCAATAAGTGTTCAAGTGCTTCCGCTGTTGGGATAATCCCTGGAGTCATTTAGTTTTATCTAAGGCAAGCCAACAACAACAACATTTCCTTTGTCATAATAACTTCTGGCTTTCACCCGAAAAGACTGATAGTACTTTCTACCTAGCATATGATATAGCCTTCGGTAAGATAGGTACGGAAAGGTACCGTCATTCATGTAGGGTCAAAGCCAAGAAGTACTAACAGGATTCCTTATTCATTTGGTGATATCGCCTCCTGGGAAGTATAAATCATCATATAGTAATTTGGCAAGTGTCCGTCCGTGTGTGTGTGTGTGTCTGAAACACGAAACGGGCCTTATAACTCCGCCGTTTTTCGACCGAATCGCTTCAAATTTGCTGTGAGCCCTAACGGGGCGATGGCAACGGCAACCGAGGCGGCCGTGTCATTTGCGCGGTTCGGCAAATGCGCGAAACGCGCATCCGCCGGCCTCTCGGCGCCCGTATCTCCGGTGTTTCTCGACCGATGGCCTTCGAATTTGGCAGGAAGATGACCGGGGACGGTGACTATCCGTGTACCAAACCGGAAGCGAATCGGTTCAGAAACGCGCGTTTCTTAACCGAATCACTTCAAATTTGCTGTACTCAGCGTTACCAGTACTTGGCGTTACCGTTACTAGGCGTTACCGTTACTAGGCGTTACTGGTACTCGGCGTTGCGCTAGTTAAAATAAAAGGTACTTTTTCATACAACCAGCAATAATTGACAATAATCGGAATGCGCTGGCTGGGTGCAGCTTGGAGAGCAGTAGAAACTGAAAACCGGACACAGACAGTCTTCACCCGTTATGGCCATATATGGGGATGCGGAAGAAGAAGAAGAAGAAGAAGAAGAAGAAGAAGAAGAAAAAAGAAGAAGAAGAAGAAGAAGAAGGAAGAAGAAGAAAAGAAGAAGAAGAAGAAGAAGAAGAAGAAGAAGAAGAAAAGAAGAGAAAGAAAGAAGAAGAAGAAGAGAAGAAGAAGAAGAAGAAGAAGAAGAAGAAGAAGAAGAAGAACAAGAAGAAGAAGAAGAAAGAAAGAAGAAGAAGAAGAAAAAAAGAAGAAGAAAGAAGAAGAAAGAAAGAAGAAAGAAAAGAAGAAGAAGAAGAAGAAGAAGAAGAAGAAGAAGAAGAAGAAGAAGAAGAAGAAGGAGAAGAAGAAGAAGAAGAAGAAGAAGAAGAAGAAGAAGAAGAAGAAGAAGAAGAAGAAGAAGAAGAAGAAGAAGAAGAAAAAGAGAAGAAGAAAGAAGAAGAAAGAAGAAGAAGAAGAAGAAGAAGAAGAAGAAGAAGAAGAAGAAAAGAAGAAGAAGAAGAAGAAGAAGAAGAAGAAGAAGAAGAAGAAGAAGAAGAAGAAGAAGAAGAAGAAGAAGAAGAAGAAGAAGAAGAAGAAGAAGAAGAAGAAGAAGAAAGAGGAGGAGGAGCAGGAGGAGGAGGAGGAGAAGAAGAAGAAGGAGGAGGAGGAGAAGAAAGAAGAAGAAGAAAAAGAAAAAAAAGAAGAAGAAAAAGAACAAGAACAAGAACAAGAACAAGAACAAGAACAAGAAGAACAAGGAGAAGAAGAAGAAGAAGAAGGAGGAGGAGGAGGAGGAGGAGGAGGAGGAGGAGAAAAAGAAAAAAAAGAAGAAGAACAAAAACAAGAACAAGACCAAGAAGAAGAAGAAGAAGAAGAACAAGAAGAAGAACAACAAAAAGAAGAACAACAAGAATAACAAGAACAAGAACAAGAACGACAATACTCGTCAACACTTCACCCACGTGCTTCACTCACACCCACACCCACACCCACACCCACACCCACACCCACACCCACTCCTCCACAACTCACCCAGAATGGACAACACCACCACGACGAAGTCGAAGACGTTCCAGGGGATCTTGAAGTAGTATTGCCTCAGCCCGATGAGCTTGAGCACGCACTCGAGGGTGAAGATGGCGATGAAGACGAAGTTGATGATCTGCAGCACGCTCTTCATCTCCTCGGGCATGCCGTAGAACTCCAGGGTCATGGTCAGCATGTTCAGCATGATGATGATCATGATCACGATGTCGAACCGCTGGTCCATCGTCATGTCGAAGATGATGGCTGCGAACTTGAGCTGGTGGGTGGGTGGGTTGTAGTAGTAGTAGTAGTAGTAGTACGTAGTTCGAGAGAGAGAGAGAGAGAGAGAGAGAGAGAGAGAGAGAGAGAGAGAGAGAGAGAGAGAGAGAGAGAGAGAGAGAGAGAGAGAGAATCAGGTACAGATACAGGCACGGATACACATGCATGCACAATTACGCTTGCGCATGTGCATATGCGCACGCACACGTTCACACGCAACTAACCCCCACCCCCACCAATAAAACAAAACAAAACCAAAGAAGTAAGAAAGCACACACACACACACACACACACACACACACACGCGCGCGCGCGCGCGCACGCACGCACACACGCACACACACACACACACACACACACACACACATAAAACAGAAACCACGCACAAGGACACAAATAAACCCCATCACACCCACACACATACACTCACACGCCCCCCCCCCCCCCCCCCCCCACACACACACACTCACCCATGCATAAACACACACACACACACACACACACACACACACACACACACACACACACACACACACACACACACACACACACACACACACACACACAGACACGCATACACACACACACACACACACACACACAGTGGGACGCACACACATTCCACACCCATACATTAATTCCACACTCGTTCAAAACTCATTCCTCTTCAACATTCTCTGGAACCTACTCTGGGTTTCGGTATAGACTTGTGTGGCGTTTTTGAGGACATCTTTTTCATGGCATTGTAGTACCTCTTCTGGTCCTCCGTCATGAACAGTTCCAGAGAACCACCGGCCTGCAAGGGCACCACACCACACACAGGGATTATTTAGCAATTCGCTCATCAATTGGGTTTTCTTCAAGTTAAACCCCTTTCCACGCTAGCCCAAACTTTCCATTAAACATTACCTGGCCAGAGAAACTATTCTGTCTGCAATATTGGGGATTCCTCTGTGACATGCATAGAATAGGGCCTCTCCTTAACTCACAAAATTAAGAACATAATGTCAGACCCTCATTTGATTGTATTCAAACTTGATTGGGAATGTGAATGTGGTCTCTATGTTTCTTCTTAGAATGTTCATGTTGTAACTATTTTACTTGTATAATTAATTGTGTGCGAGTGTGCGTGTGCGCATGCATGTGTGTGTATGTGTGCGTGTGTGTGTGTGTGTGTGTGTGTGTGTGTGTGTGTGTGTGTGTGTGTGTGTGTGTGTGTGTGTGTGTGTGTGTGTGTGTGTGTGTGTGTGTGTGTGTGTGAGTAAGGAAGTAAGATAACTTTGTGTGTAAGCATCGTGCTTATTTTACTTTCTAGTGATTAATTATTTGTTTGCCTTTAATGTTCTTGTTATCAATGTAAAGCGCACTGAGCTCATGTGAGAAAGAGCGCTATATAAATTTCCATTATTATTATTATTATTGATGCCTTTAAGTGACGTGGGTGTTAAATCATTGTGGTGCCAAGAGGCGACAGTGGCGATGAAAGGGTTAAAATGTTGATGCGCGGGTTTTTTTCTTCTTTTTACACAGTGAAGCTCAGTGTGACAATTGTTTGTCTTAGTGCGCTATCGCCTAAATGTGGGACATACATTGTGGGGCAGAAAAACCAGGAACTGGGAGATTCGGTGGGTGGGGTTATGACTGTGGAGAAGAGGGGGGGTGGGAGGGAAAGATAGTGGTGGGGAGGGAGAGAGAGAGGGGGGGGAGAGAGAGAGAGAGAGAGAGAGGGGGGGGAGCGAGGGGTCAATTGGTATAAACAAATCTTCATTCATTTGAAAACATAGTCAAACAGAAAAAGACAATTAGAGCAACAACAAGCTCCTTAAATTAACATCATAGTTGCACAATTGATTGAACAGATGGAGACTGCATTGAAACCAAGTAATGTAATGATGAACAATGGTCAATTGATTGATAGTCCTGTTTTTCTGATGGGTATTTTAAAGTATTTTTCTCAAATCGTTGTTGTCCTGAATAGGATGTATTTAAGTGATTCATTCAGTAAACAGTAAGATGACATAACTAGGCTGAGACAGTAATGTATCACTGTACAAAAGCATCAAACAGACCATTCCAATTATTTCGAAAACAAAATAATATCAAACACCATTTACGTAAAATATGTGACCCAGCACCACGAAAGGGACATTAAGTGTCAAACAGAACATTCTGAGAAAATTATAAACTTTAAAACTTCAGTCAATTCTCTTTCTAATGATACAAGAACCATTCTTGTATCTTTTTCCGTTCCAGAGTTGTGAGCATTTAAAGTTAGTAGGGTGAGCGTCTGCAATTTTGAGAAAACACAATCTAAAGTCTAGCTAGCTGAAGAAAATGCATTGACCTACTCATTTTAAAGCACGTATACGACCATTTAGAGACCATATTAAAGATTTATTCTTTATAAATATGAACGATAAGATGACAGAGAGCATGAAAATACCCATAACTCAAAATTGACAAAAAATAATATTTTGACTTTACAAGCCTGTTGTGAGAAACTAGCCCAGCGACTTAATGTCCCTTTTGTGGTGCCGGGTCACATAGAATCCATTGCACTGCTTCTGGAAAAAAGAGTGTGGTTGCCCAACTGCAGATGATAAGTTACAAACAAAGAAAACGTCTTGTGAGAGTGATGTGGCTAAACACAATGAAGAAGAAGAAGACGACAATGACAATGAAGAAGAAGAAGACGACAATGACAATGAAGAAGAAGAAGACGACAATGACAATGAAGAAGAAGAAGACTACAATGACAATGAAGAAGAAGAAGACTACAATGACAATGAAGACGAAGAAAACATTCAGGTGGCTAGAATGATAACACTGGCACTTTAGAATAAAACAAGAGGCAAAGCCTCCAAGGCTCACTCGAACAGGAACATGTGAGACAACAACAAACAAAGATTGAGGGGGGTGTTTAAAGTACAAGATTGCCAATACAGTTTTAAAGTAAAAATGAAACTATCGTTAATGCATACAACTAAAACAAAGACAAAAAAAGTGCCCGTGCCGAGAATCGGACCCGGAACCATTGGCATGAGAGACAGACACTCTACCAATGAGCTATCGAGGCTTCCAGTGTTGATGAGTTTCTTAACTTATGCTGCCTCTTGAATACTCTCCAACCCACCAATCTAAAATGTTATCTGTTTACAGTGTTGCTTTAAGTATTTAATTATTCAAATCATTATTGTTTGAAAGCTTGCATAAACATCTATGCGTATGCAAAGTTTGAACAATGTACGCCTTCAATTTCCCGAGAAAATGGCAACGTTAAAGTTTGGAGATTAGACCACGGACGCAACACACACACACATACACACAACCGAACAACTATCATACTATAGACTCACTTCGTGTTAACTTCGTTTACACGAGTGAGCCCAAAACAAACCAAAGCACAGTTAAATGTGATACAAATTAAGAACAGACATGAGAGGAAAGACAAAGAAACGAAAGATCCTAAGTGAAACAAACAAGACAAGCATGGTAAAACTAGGTCCCTCCGTTCAAACGTTATTGTGCAAGGTGCTCGGCAGCATTGACAGTTCCAATGACCTTGAACTTTGACTTATGACCTTCATTTTCTACCTTGGCCAAGACTGATATCCTTAGTACCTAAACGCGTGCAAAATGTGAGCCGTCTTGACCCCTCCGTTCAAACGTTATCGTGCCAGATGCTTGGCAGCATTTACAGTTCCAGTGACCTTGAACGTTAACCTATGACCTTCATTGTCGAACTTGGCCAAGATATCCTTAGTACCTAAACGCGTGCAAAATGTGAGCCGCCTAGGTCCCTCCTTTCAAACGTTATCGTGCCAGGTGCTCGGCAGCATTTTCGGCTCCAGTGACCTTGACCTTTGACCTTCATTTTAGAGCTTGGTCTGGATATTCTTAGTACCTAAGTACTTATCCGCACGCACAATTTGAGCCTCCTAGGTCTCTCCGTTCAAACGTTATCGTAGTAACATAAGTCAGTCAGCCAGTCAGTTAGGGTCAGACTGCCCTGAAAGCATTACCAGCTTCGCTCTCTTCGTTCGCGGCTGCTAATGATGTTTAAGACGACGATTTAATGGCAACAGGAAAATGATAATGTACTTAGGCCTGAACAGACAGCGATATAGATGATGATGATGATGATGATGATGATGATAATTATCATCACCATCATCATCATCATCATCATGCAGAAGAAGATAATGCTGCTTGACGATGTCGAAGAAGAAAAGGTAGAATTATACTTAAAATGCACAGATGATTGCCTAAGTATTATGAACAACCAAACAGTTTAATTGATACACAAACACCCCTTTAGCTTTATGTACCCGCCTAAGCATGAGGAAAACATTTTTTTCGGGAATTATTATGACAGTTTGGACCACATTTTTAAAAACCCTTGATTGCCAGAGTGAAGTGTGAAACAATGTGCGAATGCTCTTGGTCTCTCTCCCCTTGTGCACTCGCGCACGTTGTGTGTTTGTGTGTATATATGCGTGTGTGCGCGCGCGCGCGCGCGCGTGTTTGTTGCGTGTGTGCGTGTATGTGAGACAGAGAGAGAGAGAGAGGGAGTGTGTGTGCGTGTGTGTGTGTGTGTGTGTGTGTGTGTGTGTGTGTGTGTGTGTGTGTGTGTGTGTGTGTGTGTGTGTGTGTGTGTGTGTGTGTGTGTGTGTGTGAGAGAGTGTGTGTGTGTGAGAGAGATTGTGAGAGAGAGAGAGAGAGAGAGAGAGAGAGAGAGAGAGAGAGAGAGAGAGAGAGAGAGAGAGTGAGTGAGTGAGAGAGAGAGTGAGTGAGAGAAAGAGAGAGACAGAGAGAGAGAGAGAACACTGAAAACTGACACTGAATGGTTTAATGAATAGGTCTTAGGCCCATGTCATGGTGGGCGGTTGCAAAAACAAACACAAAAGTTCAAGGGCATTGCAATGCATGAATACATTCAAACACATGTAATTCACACACACACACACACACACACACACACACACACACACACACACACACACACACACACACACACACACACACACACACACACACACACACACACACACACACACACGCACAAACACGCACACAATCGGGCGCGCACGCACGCACACATACATACTCGCTCACACACACACATTCATGCATACGCACGTACACATTATTTTTCTTAACAAATTATCAATTTTGACAGGAAACATCTATCATTATTCATTATTAAATATGTCACGTAATTTAAGTGCCCTGCAAAGAGAACAGAATCAATGACAGGATAGATTCATTTTAACTTAGGCCTACATACGCTCACAATAAACGCCCCCCTCCCCCCTCCCACGCACTCACATTATATGAGAGAGAGACAGAGAGCGAGAGAGAGAGAGAGAGAGAGAGAGAGAGAGAGAGAGAGAGAGAGAGAGAGAGAGAGAGAGAGAGAGAGAGAGAGAGAGAGAGAGAGAGAGAGAGAGAGAGTATGCGTGTGTTCAACGTATCTCTGTGCATAGTTGTTTTCGTCATTCACCCTAAGGCCGGGTTCACATTAGACGCGTAAGTTCCGTACGGAAAACCCTAAATAAGTGGAAGAAAGAAGGATAAAAGTTGACGCATATAGGGGAAATTCGGACACTTGCACAAATCTGTTCCCTTCTTTGTTTCACTTATTTATGGATTGCGCACGGGTTTCCGCATGGAATATCCGCTTATATGTGTACACGGGCTTATGCTCCTACTCATAATCAGCATCACCATCCTCCTCGTCGTCGGTTGTGTTAATTACATATATTTTTATATTTTATAAATCAGATCTCCTAAAATAAATCTTAGGGGAAGACGGGGTAAAAAGCGCATGGGCGGGTAAGAAGCCCACCCCAATTATCTCATGAAATAAAGAAAATTTCAGTCAAATTTACCCATGAGACGAATGCTAGACATTAACACTCGTCTCATGGGCAAAATGAGACTGAAATTTGCTTCATTTCATGAGATAACTGGGGCGGGCTTCTTACCCGCCCATGCGCTTTTTGCCCCGTATTCCCCTACATACACTGTAATGCATATTGTGTACAGCTACAATTCAAACGGGGGGAAGAAATAAACGATCCAAAATGCAACTTTGGTGCTCACCATTGTTATAAAATGTGCTTAAGACGAAAGTCTGAAGACAAAATGCAACACTATCTAAATCTACGGTGTTGTAAAAATAGAAACGTCAAGGACACGATGCAATGGCGAGTAGTGTCGGTTGTACACACTCTCCTTCAAACCAGCCTGATATAAATGAGTAGAGAACGTGTCTGAAAACAATATCATCATCAACAACAACAACAATATCAAGAACAGCAGCATCACCATCATCAACAACAACAACAATGACAACGCTATCATCTTTCTCCTCATCCTCCTCATCCTTCTCCTCAATATCATCATCATCATCTTCATCATCAACAACAACAACAATAGCAACGCCATCATCCTTTTCTTCTCCTTCTCCTCAATAGCATCATCATCATCATCATCATCATCATCATCATCATCATCATCATCATCATCCGATCAACAACGACAACAACAATACCAACGCTATCATCCTTCTTCTCCTCCTCCTCCTCCTCCCCAATATCATCATCATCATCATCATCATCATCATCATCATCATCATCATCATCATCATCATCATCATCATCATCAACAACAACAACAATAGCAACGCCATCATCCTTTTCGTCTCCTCCTCCTCAATAGCACCAACATCATCATCATCATCATCATCATCATCATCATCATCATCATCATCCGATCAACAACGACAACAACATTAGCAACGCTATGATCCTTCTTCTCCTCCTCCTTCCCAATATCATCATCATTATCATCATCATCATCATCATCATCATCATCATCATCATCATCATCATCAACAACATCAACAACAACAACAGTATCAACAACAACAGCATCACAATCATCAACAACAATATTGCCATTATCATCAACATCATTAACAACAACAACAACAACAACAACAACAACAACAACAACAACAACAACAACAACAACAACAACAAGAAATTAAAAATAATATAACTCAGGACACAAAAACAAACATCTGAGCCAGAATCATCAAAACAATTTAAAACAAGAAAAGTGTTAATGTAGCCATGGAAACTAGTTAATTGGCAATCGTCAGGTATTCCTTGTCTTCGTTAATACTATCCAAGGAATAGTGTACTGGATTTTTAACCCCTTGACTGCCACCAACGTATCACATACTGACCTGACGACATCACTGATGATGTCATCAGATGAAGAGGAATAACTCTGATATGCTGGCGTTTGCTCTAATATAGTCAAGAGAGTTATATCCCAAGACCATTTTGGCTCTATCAGTTATCTTTTTCATGTCATGATTTGTAGAATGATTTTTGTCTTTAATTTTCTCTGGCAGTCAAGGGGGTTTAATTATTTTTAAAATCAAAACAACTAGTAACTATGCCAATAAGTTAACGAAAGGACAGACATATCAGAGAGAGATAGGGAGAGAGAGACGAATAAGAATACGAATACGAACTTTTTTAAATGAGGGAAATTGGACAAGCTGAGACAGCTTTTTTACACCATGCCCTCAGGCAAAACATGACAGAGAGAGAGAGAGAGAGAGAGAGAGAGAGAGAGAGAGAGAGAGAGAGAGAGAGAGAGAGAGAGAGAGAGAGAGAGAGAGAGAGAGAGAGAGAGAGAGAGAGAGAGAGAGAGAGAGAGAGAGATTGATTGATTGATTGATTGATTGAATTTTATTTATAGAGGGTAATAGAGTAAGCAATAACATGCTTTTTTACATCCAGCCCTCTGGGGGGGAGAGAGAGAGAGAGAGAGAGAGAGAGAGAGAGAGAGAGAGAGAGAGAGAGAGAGAGAGAGAGAGAGAGAGAGAGAGAGAGAGAGAGAGAGAGAGAGAGAGAGAGAGAGAGAGAGAGAGAGAGAGAGAGTGAGAGAGAGAGAGAGAGAGAGAGAGAGAGAGAGAGAGAGAGAGAGAGAGAGAGAGAGAGAGAGAGAGAGAGAGAGAGAGAGAGAGAGAGAGAGAGAGAGAGAGAGAGAGAGAGAGGGAGAGAGAGAGAGAGAGAGAGAGAGAGAGAGAGGGGGGGGGGAGAGAGAGAGAGAGAGAGAGAGAGAGAGAGAGAGAGGCAGAGGGAGAGGGAGAGATAGAGAAAGAGTGAGAGAGAGGGAGAGGGAGAGAGAGAGAGGGAGGGAGGGAGAGAGAGAGAGAGAGAGAGAGAGAGAGAGAGAGAGAGAGAGAGAGAGAGAGCAGACCAACAAACAGGAATACCCAAACAAGGAAACCAATTAATCAGCTTCATCAATATTCATAACCTGAACGAACATTTCAAGAGTGAAGTAACCAACTCAGCAACCAACCAACCAACCAATCAGCTATCCAACCAGCCAACCAATCAGCCAGCTAGCCAACCAGCCAACCAACCAGTCAGCTAGCCAACCAACCAACCAATCAGCCAGCTAGCCAACCAGCCAACCAACCATTCAGCTAGCCAACCAGCCAACCAATCAGACAGCTAGCCAACCAACCAACCAACCACCCAGTCAGCTAGCCAACCAGCCAACCAATCAGCCAGCTAGCCAACCAACCAACCAACCAATCAGCCAGCTATCCAACCAGCCAACCAACCAGTCAGCTATCCAACCAACCAACCAATCAGCCAGCTAGCCAACCAACCAATCAATCAGCCAGCTAGCCAACCAACAATCAATCAGCCAGCTAGCCAACCAGCCAACCAATCAGCCAGCTAGCCAACCAACAATCAATCAGCCAGCTAGCCAACCAACCAACCAACCAACCAGCCAGCTAGCCAACCAACAATCAATCAGCCAGCTAGCCAACCAACCAATCAGCCAGCTAGCCAACCAGCCAACCAATCAGCCAGCTAGCCAACCAACCAACCAACCAGCTAGCTAGCCAACCAACCAACCAATCAGCCAGCTAGCCAACCAACCAATCAATCAGCCAACCAACCAACCAACCAATCAATCAGCCAGCTAGCCAACCAAAAAACCAATCAGCCAGCTAGCCAACCAACCAACCAATCAGCCAGATAGCCAACCAACCAATCAATCAGTCAGCTAGCCAACCAACCAACCTATCAGCCAGCTAGCCAACCAACCAACCAACCAATCAGCCAGCTAGCCAACCAACCAACCAACCAGCTAGCTAGCCAACCAACCAACCAATCAGCCAGCTAGCCAACCAATCAATCAGCCAACCAACCAACCAACTAATCAATCAGCCAGCTAGCCAACCAACCAACCAATCAGCCAGCTAGCCAACCAACCAACCAATCAGCCAGCTAGCCAACCAACCAACCAACCAATCCGAATCCCAACCATCCAACCAACTAAATTTATAATCACCCAATCTATCACTCAACCATCGAACCTCTCAATCAAGAAAAAGGCAAGCGTGCTTTCCGGATGCAAACTCCGAACAAACGAAGAAAAAAAATAATATATTAAAACAAAACGAACACAGATTGAAACGTGTGAAACATGAAGGGCACATGGTGCGTTGTAAGTTGTTCTAAGTCGTAGAAAAAATGGGCTAGTGTGTGGTTCTACAAAACACAAAAACTGACAATGATCATTGGGTAGTCACTTAAGTAAAGGGTGATAAGTATATAAAAATAACATGTTGAAAAGTTTCAGATTCGGTGCTTCATTTTCTTCTCCTTCTTCTTCTTTTGAGAGAGGGGTGAAACTAGGAGTCAAGAAAGAGCACAGGGGGAGGGAGAGAGAGAGAGAGAGAGAGAGAGAGAGAGAGAGAGAGAGAGAGAGAGAGAGAGAGAGAGAGAGAGAGAGAGAGAGAGAGAGAGAGAGAGAGAGAGAGAGAGAGAGAGAGAGAGAGAGAGAGAGAGAGAGAGAGAGAGAGAGAGAGAGAGAGAGAGAGAGAGAGAGAGAGAGAGAGAGAGAGAGAGAGAGTATTATAAATTCAGTTTTAGAGATCATTTGAAGCACACCTTTAATCATACATCATTATCATTATCATCCTCATCGTCATCATCATCATCATCATCATCATCACCATCATCGGCTAACATCAAAGATGTTGTCATCCAGATCCTTTTTGTTTCTGTTCGCCCCCTCTTCATGTTCAGCATCATCATCGTCATCGTCATCGCCACCGGCATCGTCTTTGTCATCATCGTTATCGTCATGGATGTCGTTTATCACGTTATACAGCCATTGAGTGCATTTGAAATGCATTTGAGGCCCATGTGTGCGCGCGTGTGTGTGTGTTTGCATATGTGTTTGTATGTGTGTGCGCTCGCGCGCGCGCGCGCGCTCGTGTATGTGTGTGTGTGAGTTTCGTGTATGCGTGATCGCTAAAACAATAATGAACACACAGAAATTGAAACTACAGAAACGTGTAACATTCGGGTGAGTGACTGACTCCCAGACGTGGTGGTTCTTGAAGAATCCAAAATCATGCCAAAGGTGATTAGTACTCCACCCACTTCCATGCATTCCATCAAAGAATGGTTAGAAACACAATCTGCTCGCCATCTAGAGATCTGAAGAGATGAAAACATAATGTGAGAAGAATAAAAGAAATAGCAAACGGGATGCGTTTGTGCTTCTTTCTGGCACCGAAGTACACCTACTGTTTCGGGATGGGAGGCCTCAAGACGACTGTATCGCATTCCACAATCGCCTGAAACTGATCCAAACGTTTTCGATGAAAGAATTGTTTCCAGAAGTATAAGTAATAATAAATAACAATGGTAAGGTTGGGGCAAGGTGGTGGGCTGGATAGAAAGGAGTCACGGAGAGGGAGAGAGAGAGAGAGAGAGAGAGAGAGAGAGAGAGAGAGAGAGAGAGAGAGAGAGAGAGAGAGAGAGAGAGACGAGAGAGAGAGAGAGAGAGAGAGAGGGGGGGGGGGGTAGACAGGGGGGGAGAGAGAGAGAGAGAGTGAGAGAGAGAGAGAGAGAGAGAGAGAGAGAGAGAGAGAGAGAGAGAGAGAGAGAGAGAGAGGAGAGAGAGAGAGAGAGAGAGAGAGAGAGAGAGAGAGAGAGAGAGAGAGAGAGAGAGAGAGAGAGAGAGAGAGAGAGAGAGAGAGAGAGAGAGAGAGAGAGAGAGAGAGAGAGAGAGAGAGAGAGAGAGAGAGAGAGAGAGAGAGAGAGAGAGAGAGAGATTGCAAGACAAAGAATAGGAATTCCGCATCTCGGCAATTTATTTCTAATTGTATGCGAACGCAGACGCAGAGCCACTGTAACACACACAGAGACACAAACAAGTAACAAGTGTAACTCGAGGTAAGCAACTCTAATTTTCACGAAGTGCTCTCCCCTAGGGTTTTTTTCCCTCCGAAAATCGTCAACTGGACGGAACGTTATCTAATACTGTTCATACACATTTGTTTTTAAGCAATCAAGGAATGGATAGATGTTGCATAATTGCAACGTAACTAAAACCTTACACTTACTACTAGTACTATAGTTGACTTTTTTTTCCAGCTGAGTAACCCTACAGATGTATCCCACCTAAGGATAGGGTTAGGGAGGGAGGGATAGCTTTGAAAATAATGTAGTATTCATGAGTGCATCTGCATGGTACTGATTGTGTGTGTGTGTGTGTGTGTGTGTGTGTGTGGGGGGGGGGTCGATGTGTAGGGGAAGACGGGGTAAAAAGCGCATGGGCGGGTAAGAAGCCCACCCCAATTATCTCATGACATGAAGCAAATTTCAGTCTCATTTTGCCCATGAGACGAGCGTTAATGTTTAGCACTCGTCTCATGGGCAAATTTGACCGACATTTTCTTTATTTCATGAGATAATTGGGGTGGGCTTCTCCCGCCCATGCGCTTTTTACCCCGTCTTCCCCTATACGTTTTGCTTTTCGGGTGGGGTGGGGGGGCTAAACTTTGATGATTTCTAAATCTATGTACCTTTGTCCATTTATACTTTTACCCCTTTTTTGTACACAATTCATAATCATTGCTTACCCTGTGTTCACCCCTGGTTTATGGTTGGTGTTATCAAGTATATTGGTGACAGTTATGACAGAGATTGAATTACTATTGCAGTCATAATTTTTATTATAACTATTATGTCACTGTGTGTGTATGTGTCTTTGTTTTTTGTCTTCATGAAATTTGTAAAATGGAGAAGAAAAAAAATCAGTTAAAAAAACCCTGACATCTTCTGACACCTGGAAAGAGACCACCAACTTGTTCCTGGACAACCAAAAAATAAAATGCTAATAAAAAAATAAAAAGACTCGAGGCAATATTATAATAGTAATAACAAAGCTTATAACTTATATATCCTGCACACACACACACACACACACACACACACACACACACACACACACACACACACACACACGCACGCACGCACACACACACACATGATCACACACACACACACACACACACACACACACACACACACACACACACACACACACACACACACACACACACACACACACATACACACACACACACACACACACACACACACACACACACACACACACACACACACACACACACACACACACACACACACACACACACACACACACACACACACGCACGCGCACGCACACACACACACACACATCACACACACACACACACACACACACACACACACACACACACACACACACACACACACCTACACACATACACACACACCACACACACACACACACACACACACATACACACACACACACACACACACACACACACACACACACACACACACACACACACACACACACACACACACACACACACACAGACTCAAAATAGTACACTCTTGGGCAGATTAATAAACTCATCAAGATCGAAGACAACTTTTAGAAACGTCCGGCCAACCTGCAAGATTTTATTGTCAGCTGTTGTAAAAAAACCAATATATATAAAACATATGTATAACTAGGACAACCCATTTTGAATCACAAAAAGCTGTTCCTTACAAATGTAAAGCACAAAAGAAAGAAAATAAATGATACA
>CM065684.1:10927733-10932733 GCA_017654935.2 Phymorhynchus buccinoides
GAACAAAATTAATACAGAGGCAAACAGAGACAGCCAAATAAACTGCAACCTGTACACACAGCAAAAGAAATGCGCTCAGAAACACAGTGTTCAGTTTCTTCTTCTGCGTTCCCAGACCATATGGCCATAATGGAAAAGGTAATGATGTGTCCTAGTGTTGTTTTCACATGTCTCCCCCAACTGCATATAAGCCTACAACTGACACATTGCGATTTCGGAGGAGCTCAAAGGAGAATATTATTTGAAAGATTTGAAAAACAAGAAGAAAAAAAAGGCAGGAGAATGAACCAATAAGGCAGACCGAAAAACAAATAGTTGATGAAAGTATGAAGAGGAAAAGGCAGAGTCAAAGAGAGTGATAGATCATCCCCTGTGGGGATACCGGGGAATCTTTTGCATAAATAGTTCCCCACCTTCTGGAAATTCTGAGCTTGTAACTTCCTCTAATCTGTCACTCGATTTCCTCCAGCCGAAGTCGGACTCGCTGGGCCTAAACTATTTGTTAGTTAGGCGCATCACGGCAGCATGACGCATCTGCGCTCATAATTGACAGGAAACGATCTGAGCGACCGAAAGAAGAAGAAGCGATAGATCAGAGGAAGTTGCTAGCACAGGGCTTCCAGAAGGTGTGTGTGTGTGTGTGAGGGGGTGGGGGGGCTATTTACGACGGCTTGGAGACAAAACGGACTATCTTTAGATAGTCCATCAACATATTATTGAACTTATTACGAAAACTAATAACTTGCATAAAAAAAAAGACTGCAGAAATATATTTTTAAAAAGCATAACCCCCTATTTATATTTCTGCAGTCATTGTTTGATAGAAGTTATTAGTTTGTTTGTTTGTGTAATAAGTCCAATAATACGTCAATGGATTATCTAAAGATAGTCCGTTTTGACTCCAAGCCACTGAAAGAGAAACACTGAAAGAGAAGCACGGTGACACGCAGGGGGTCCTCACTCGGGAGCCGTCGGGGAAGCGGCAGGAGTAGAACTGTCCGTTGAAGAGCTGCACGCCCATGATGCCGAAGATGAGCCAGAAGACCAGACACACCACCATCACGTTGCAGATGCTGGGGATGGCCTTGATCAGCGCGTTCACCACCACCTGACGCACACAAGAAAGTCGAGCTAATACCATCTTAAATTTGTTGCCTGAACACCGCACTGTCCACATTCTATTAAACGGAAAACCAGAATGACCTTGTGACACCAATATTCTAATAGCAGAAACAATCCATGATTTCATTTCATCAAGCTGCAGATTTTGATTTTTGATTTTTTTTTTCATTTATTCATAATGTATTATCATTTCTTTTAACCCTTTCGACGTCAGCCATTTTTCAGCCAAAACATACCATTAATCTTAACTGGATAGAGAAAAAAAAATCTGCAATATTCGGAATTGCTCTTTTTGACATGCATAACATTAGGCCTATCCTTACCTTCCAAAATTAAGAAAATAGGATCTTTGGATAACAGGCCCTGATTTGATGCCTTTCAGTGATATGGGTGTTAAACCGTTGTGGTGCATAAATGCGACATTGGCGGTGAAAGGGTTAATATCAAACGTGCAGGCTATAGTCACTCTTGACATGATTGTTTTCCTCACCAGCTATTGTGTGATGAACTATGGTGGCCTGGCGTAGACAATATTTAAAGCAATGTTTTGAATATTGTAAACTATGTTAAGATTTCTCCCTGTTTCTCCCTTTTTTCGTCAAATGCTTTGCATTTTTCTTCTTCGTATTTTCTCTTTTGACTGTGTGTCTCTAATTCATTGCACATGTAAGTTCTTTGTGTGTGTTTCATTTGATTTACTTTTTTATAATTGTTTTATTTTTGCCTTTTCTTTTGCCCAATTATCAAGTATAAATGATGTATTGTTGTACTTACACAGTCTGTCATTCACCACATATTTGTCATGAAATATTTCAAGAGCACGCTATAAGCGCTAGCTTGTTGAAGCTCTCTTCTGCTTTCTGTAATATGTCTTGTTTGGAAATATTAAAGATAGTTAAAACCACCTGACACACACATACAGTCAAACCCAAACAAATGCATTCTGAGGACAGAAGACATTTGGATGCTAAACGACTATTTTTGGTTTTTTTTTTCAGGTTTTAAATTGATTTTTAATTAAACCAAAAGAAAGTTTACAATTGCGCAGAAGAGGACAGTGCGTATGAAGAAACAAATGTACACACACAAAAAATAATAATGACATGTATCGTATTTAGGCAGGCTGCTCTAATAACAACAAAAATGTACACCCTTCATAGGAAAAAGAATGTGCCCAAACCATGTGATAATATGAGAATCAACAATACAGAAAAAACAACAACAAAACACATGGATAAGTAATAAATGATTAGGAAAAGACTGTAGATCCTGTTATTGATATTCGTTAAACGACTCTATTTGGTATTTTTGGTATTTGATACTTCATACTAGTCACAGAGGCGTCTCTGTGAAATTCAGGTTGCTGCCACACCTGGAAAGTGCGTCGCGGCCAGAGGTGCGCCACCCATTTTTGCTTTTGTTTTTGCATGCGATTTGTGTGTGACTGATGAGGAAGGAAAGAAGGGGTGGGTGGGGTACATTTTAACCGAATGACAACCTTTCCGTCGACACTGGGTTTAACGTGTGCTAAGCGCATGGGCACACGGGACCGAACGACTCCACGTTCAGACCGTAAGGCCTAGTGCAGAGTGAGAGGAAAACTCCCCTGTACCCAGGTTCGAACTCGGGTTTGTTGCTTATTGTGTCCCATGTTAACAGCAGTCAGGCTATATACTTAGTGCATTTTGTTTTGCAGTGCGTCTTGATCAGCACGTTCATCACCACCTGACGCATACACACACGTCCTCATTCGCTTAATTAGTTTCATTAAGATAATTGTAAAAGATTTCTAAGACCTTTCTTTATTTGTTTAGGCTTTAAACCCTTAGGTAAGCGTAAATGGTATTTTAAAACACAAATATTGTGTCCATGCAGTGTTCTTTTTTTTCTGTAGTTACATCCCATCACTAGTGATTGGGATAATTAGTTCTCTGCATTTTTTATGTTTAAATTTGATGTGTATGTGAGAGAGTATACTAGATTGTGTAAGGTTGGTTTGTGAGGCACTATATACCGCTATGTTTCTCTCTGCTGGTTATGTGTGTAATGTTTCATTTGGAAGTAGTTACATGTATTATGTAACAATTTCATGTACCCCCTGGGGGGTTTGGAAATAAACTTACTTTGACTTGGGTATGACTTCAACCATAGATTCGCTTTGAAGCAAAACTGCAATTCTGAAGACACACTTGGATGCTAAACGACTATACTAAAGGGAGAAAGGTGGCAGAGTGGTTAAGACGTTCGCCTGCCAAATGCAACGCGTGACTGCAACGTGAGTGACCCCGGGTTCGAATCCCGGCCTCCTCGCCCTTTCTTTCTAGTTTGACAGGAACGTCAAACTGAAGGTCCAGTACTTCGGATGGGGACTTAAAGCTGGTCTGACCCGTGCGCTTTACGAACGTAAAAATCCCCCACGGCAGTTGAAAGTCGGTAAGAGCAGGGATAAATCACGCTGCCTGGTATGGCCAAATTGATAGCTAACTTTTCCAAGTGTGCCTATATCCCCTCCTCACCCTGTGCCCCCTTCCCCCCAAAAATTGGGTAGGCGCTGCACTTGCGGCGACGCGCTCTCCGGGGGAGAGCAGCCCGAATTTCACAGAGATAAGTCTCTGTGACTAGAATATACAAAAATACCAAAAATACCAAATAACAAATAAAGCTGTGCACACGTTAGACACGGAAACCTCACTCGCTTATCCGCAAATACGTATTACGGGCATGAGGTTTCTAATGTGCGCACGGTCTAATGGTCAACTTAGGATGCCCATTTCGCCGCCAGGTGGCAACCAAACCAGTAGGGGCTTAGCGCGTGATTTTCTTAGTTGGGGGTAGAGAGAAAGAGAGATGGGGAGATGAGTCCCTCCACCTCTCTCACTCTCTCTCTACCCCCAACTAAGAATACCACGCGCTAAGCCCCTACTGGCTTGATTGCCATCTGGCGGTGAAATGGGCGTCCTAAGTAACTCATTCCGATACATTACAGCAGATAAGAGTAGATTTTGGCCTTGCGTCGCCACAATTGCGCCGTTGTCATCTGCGCCGCTTTTAATCATCGATTGCACTGAATATATTTTTGTTTTGCAAAAATCTAGTACTGAGACGATTTAAACAAATAAAAAAGAAAGAGCACAAACGGACGTTTCCCAGTGTGTTTTTGTTGTTGTTTGCTTTGAGCGCCATGTTACGCAATCGCACAAACTGATTATGGTGTTCTGCAAGGTTCCCCCCCCCCCCCCCACACACACACACACACCGTGGGGATACTGGGGGGTATTTTGTATAAACAGATCTCCCACATTCTGGAAGTTCTGTGCTTGTAACTTCCTCTAATCTGTCACTCTCTTTGACTCTGCCTTTTCCTTTTCCTTACTGTCATCTACTGTGTTTCTTCTGCCCTTACCGGTCCGTTCCCCTACCTTTCTTTTGTTTCAAGAAACACTTTCAAAACAAGATTTCCTCCATCCGAAGTCGGACTCGCTGGGCCTAACTTGTTTTTTAGTTGGGCGCATAGCGGCAGCATGACGCATCTCCGCTCATAAATGACAGGAAACTGTCTGAAAGATCGAAGAAGTGTTTTGTAAGGGATATGTTCTGTAAGGGATATAGACTTATACAACAGTTTTTACAAAACACTACATCAATCATGAATGTGTGCAATGGTCAACTTAAGACTCGTCTCCCTCTCTCTCTCTCTCTCTCTCTCTCTCTCTCTCTCTCTCTCTCTCTCTCTCTCTCTCTCTCTCTCTCTCTCTCTCTCTCTCTCTCTCACTACTCCCAACTACGAATATCACGCGCAAAGCCCCTACTGGTTTGATTGCCCCATGGCGGTCAAATCATCGTCCTAAGTTGTAATTGATCCCGTTTCAAAACGGCAC
>CM065684.1:10937733-10940233 GCA_017654935.2 Phymorhynchus buccinoides
CAGGAGAGCGCGTCGCCGCAAGTGCAGCGCCTACTCTTTTGTGTGTGTGTGTGTGTGTGGGGGGGGGGGGGGGGGGTGAGGGGGGCACACAGGGCGAGGAGGGGGGGGGGGGCACACTTGGAAAACCTAGCTATCAATTTGGACATGTAAGGTATTTCCCTGTCCCTAACAACACTCATTGGAAAGAAACATTGCCTATGTAAAAGGAAGTAACTTGAAACAAACGGCTCCCTGGGTACAATTAACCCTTTCACCGCCAATGTCGCATTTTAGCACCACAGTGGTTTAACACCCATGTCACTAAAAGGCATCAAAACAGGGCCTGCTATCCAAAGACCTCATTTTCTTAATTTTGGGAGGTAAGGATAGGCCTAATGTTGTATAAGTCACATTGGAATTAGCAATATTGGAGGTTCGTTTTCTTCTGTACCCAGTTAAGTTTAAGGATATTTTTGGGCTGAAAAATGTCTGGCGGCGAAAGGGTTAAAAGCAGTCAGAATGTGGGGAATCCCTGTGATCTGCGTACGTTTACTTTTTTAACCCTTTCACCGCCAATGTCGTATTTATGCACCACAATGGTTTACCACCCACGTCACTAAAAGGCATCAAATCAGGGCCTGTTATCCAAATACCCTATTATCCTAATTTTGGGAGGTAAGGATAGGCCTAATATTATAAATACATGTCACAGAAGAAGTCCCAATATTGCAGAAAATATATTTTCTCTTCCCAGTTTAAGTTTAATGGAAATTTTGGGCTGACAATGGCTGGCGGCGAAAGGGTTAAAGTTTTTTGTATCTCACTTTATTTGCGCTAACAAAAAATTGGGTAGGCGCTGCGCTTGCGGCGACGCGCTCTCCGGGGGAAAAGCAGCCCGCATTTCACAGATATAAGTCTCTGTGGTTTGAATATACCAAATACCAATTGCCAAGTATTGTGGATGGGGAATGCGTGTGGGTTTTCCGCATAATTATATGAGCACACGCCCTAACCCTGTAAGGTATTCTCTAGGAAAAGTTAGAATACTATGCGCTATATCGACTTTGAAGCGGGGTATTAGGTATTAGGGATTAGATACTTTATAGTCACGGAGGCGTCTCTGTGAAATTAGGGTTGCTCCCACCTGGAGAGCGCGTCGCAGCCAGAGGCGCGCTACCCATTTTTGTTGTTGTTTTGCATGCGATGTTTTGTATGACTGATGAGGAAGGAAAGGAGGGGAGCGAGGGTGTGTAATGTTGACCAAATGACAACGTTTTGGTTGCCAGTGGGATTAACGTGTGGCTAGATGCATTTGGGCACATGGGACCTCGGTTCATCGTCTCATCCCAAAGACTCTCTCCAGAGGCTGTGATGTTGATCCCACGAGGTCGAAGATTGAAGGCAAAAGGCAATATTAAGAAGACGTATCAATGACAGTGTGATATGTTCTTCTTCTTCTTCTTCTTCTTCTTCTTCTTCTTCTTCGATCGCTCAGAGAGCTTCCATTCAATTATGAGCGCAGATGCGTCATGCTGCCGCTACGCGCCTAACTAAGAAACAGTTAGGCCCAGCATGTCCGACTTCGGCTGGAGGAAATTGTTTTTGAAAGTGTTTCGTGGAGAGAAAAAAAGGCAGGAGAATGGACCCGGCAAGGCAGAAAGATAGTAGATGACAGTAAGCAAAAGGGAAAAGGCAGAGTCAAAGTGAGTGACAGAAGGTGGGGGAACTATCTTTACAAAAGACCCCTCGGGTATCCCCACGGGGGGGGGGGGGGGGGGGGGACAGTGGTTATAACAGTCAAAATATTGCTCAGGGCCGTAACTTCAAAATCCAGTAAAGTCGTGTGCACATACTACGCGCAATTTCCGCACGGAAACCCATCAGCGATCCACAAAATGTTTATCCCACGAGATCGAAGATTGAAGGCAAAGGGCAATATTAACCCTTTCACCACCAGCCATATTTCAGCCCAATATTCCCATTAAATTTACCTGGGTAGAGAACAAACTCCACCTGCAGTATTGGGGATTCTTCTGTAACATATAATATATATATAACATAAGGTCTATCCTTACTTCCCAATTGGATATTAGACCCCAATGTGGTGCCTTTTAGTGACATAGGTGTTAAATCACTGTGGTGCTAAAATGTGACGTTGGCGGTGAAAGGGAAGCCCCTGCTGTTTGGAATTCCCTCCCAGTCGATCTCCGCCATGAGCCAACTATCTCTACTTTCAAAGCTAAACTCAAGACTCACTACTTTCAAAGCTCATTCGGTTTGTAAATTTATGTTTCCTTCTTGATCTTGTACCTGGGTGAATGATTGGGTAATAAAGTTTTGTGTGACTGGGGGTGTACCAGTGAATGGAAGCGCCTTGAGTGTAAAATAATGATAGAAAGGCGCTATATAAATGCTATGAATTATTATTATTAATAATATGCATGGGGAAAACCTACATAAGTCACTCAGAATGTTTTTAGCAAAAGCCAAAAATAGTCAACAACACCCAAAATATCAATTA
>CM065684.1:10945233-10952733 GCA_017654935.2 Phymorhynchus buccinoides
AGCAGCAATGCCGTGACCTGGGCCCACAGCAGGGAAAGGCCTGCATTACATCCCACCACACACATCCCTTCAGCAGTAGAGCTAGGAAGAGGTTCAGCACTGGAAGGGACAGGGACAGGGGTGTGTGATGAGCCACTAAGTTAATTAAGCAGCAATGCAGTGCACAGTGAAGATGACCAAGAAATGGCCCGCAGCAGGGAAAGGCCTGCATTACACCACACGAATCCCTTCAGCAGGTGAGCCAGGAAGACGGTCAGCACCTGGTAGGGGAAGGGACAGGGGGGTGTGATGAGCCACAAGTTAATTAAGCAGCAATGCCGTGAAGAGGACCAAGCCCTGGGTCCGCAGCAGGGACAGGCCTGCATTACGCCACATGAATCCCTTCAGCAGGTGAGCCAGGAAGACGGTCAGCACCTGGGAGGGACACGTGGTATTCCACAAATCACCTTATCAGAATACGTTTAAGAAATCCAATATATGCAAACCCACAGATAAGAAAATGTTACCCCCCCGTGGGGATACCGGGGGGTCTTTTGTATAAATAGTTCCCCCACATTCTGGAAGGTCTGTGATTGTAACTTCCTCTAATCCGTCACTCTCTTTGACTCTGCCTTTTCCCTTTGATTACTGTCATCTACTATCTTTCTGCCTTACCGGTCCATTCTCCTGCCTTGTTTCACGAAACACTTTCAAAAACAATTTCCTCCAGCCGAAGTCTGACTTGCTGGGCCTAACTATTTCTTAGTTAGGCGCATAACGGCAGCATGACGCATCTGCGCTCATAATTGACAGGAAACTGTCTGAGCGATCGAAGAAGAAGAAGAAGAAGAAGAAGAAGAAGAAGAAGAAGAAGAAGAAGAAGAAGAAGAAGAAGAAGAAGAAGAAGATGTTACACACGACTTTAGTGTAATGATCTTTAAGGCGTTCAGCGCCTGTAAGTGATCGAGACAGGCATGTATTAATAATAATAATAATAATGACAACTTACATAGCGCTTATGCTCCTTACGGGGCTCTAAGCGCTTCACTAAAAAGCTAAAAATCTGAGCAGGAACAACAACAAATCAACGCACTTATCATAAGGAACAACCCGAAACGAAATAACAATAACTACATTTACGTCCCCCCCCCCTCTTTCACACTCCACTAGAATCCAAACCATTACAAATAGCGTTTTCCACGCAAAAGGCATTTTCTCACACTACCCCCCCCCCCTTCCCCCCCCCCCCCCCCCCTCCCCCCTCCCCAGCCCGCTCCCGCATTCACCATCCCCCTTCATAGACCTCAAGCTGACCTACTTTATGTAGATCTCCCAGCACGCACGCATGCATGCACACACACGCGCTCATGCGCGCATGTACAGAAGGACAAATACCCCTAACACGGACGCACGCACGCACGCACGCACGCACGCACGCACGCACGCACGCACGCACACGCACGCACGCACACGCACACACACACACACACACACACACACACACACATTGCGTTAATTATCATTAATTTTCAGCCGCGAAACTTCGTAGAGGACCCAGACCTGTACAAGACATGGACAAGCATGCATTATACACGTACCACGCACCATTTCAGCAGCAGAGCCAGGAAGAGGTTCAGAACTTGTAAGCCACATGGAAAGACACGCACCTCTGCGACAATATTTCCATTAATACAACAGCTCGCACTTTTCGTTCAGTTTCTGACCCTCTTTCTCTCCAGATCCCTAGGTATAAGCTTTCAACTGTTGGTCGGCGCTCTTTTGCTGTCTCAGGACCGACATCGTGGAACAAACTTCCTCATTCCCTCCGTCAGCGACCGACCCTCTCTGCTTTCAAATCTAACCTCAAAACCCACCTGTTCCCCCGTCATTGCGGCTCCACTCTCTTTCTCTTCTCTCTCTTGCCTTTAGGTCTGTTTCTGCTGTATACCATTTATGTTATACGTGTTTGTTCGCTTTGTATTGCATTTTTGCTTGAATGCGTTATGAATGCTAACGTGGTGTGTGTGCGCCTTGATTTGATTTCTATCAAGATTCAGCGCCGTATAAATACTGTATGTTGTTGTTGTATTCCACAAATCACTTCAGCAGCGTAATTGCAAGTGACAATGACAGGCACATATCATTATGGCATGAATCATTTTACCAGCAAAACCATAAGGAAGCCCTGGGTCTTATTAAACGACAGACATGGGCAAAAGAAAGAGAGATTTCTGCTGGGAAAAAACTAATCTACTTCACTTCATGACTAAGTGCCTAGGGCACGACACGCTGAAGTTCCTAGCTCAAAGGTATATTTTTTCTTTACCCTTTATGTTTAAACCAGAGATCCCTAGTGTTGAATGTCTGAAGCTATTTCCTATCTTCTCGACTAAAAGCCAGAAAATACTATAGCAAAAGGATTAACCCTTTCGCCGCCAGACATTGTTCAGCATTTGTCAGCAAAAAACATCCATTAATCATACCTGGGCAGAGAAAAAAACAATCTGCAATATTGGAAATTCCTCTGTGACATGTCTAACATCAGGCCTATTCTTACCTCACAAAGTTAAGAAAGTAGGGTCTTCGGATAACAGGCCCCGATTTGATGCCTTTTAGTGACAAGGATATTAAACCATTGTGGTGCATAAATGTGACATTGGCGGTGAAAGGGTTAAAGGGGACTAACTGCATGGCATAATATGAGTCGTGCGGCTGCACACGCTTTCAAGGACTCTGTGCAACCCACCGAACTAGGCCGAACACATATATGCCTCCACTTACCACCAGGTTCCCAATGATCATGGTCAGCAGGAAGAACGGCACGCAGGGCCAGTTGGCCACCCTCAGGCAGTTCCACATGGACTCGATCCACTCCCCGCACAGCACGCGGAACACGATCATGAACGAGTGCATGAAGTCCCTGTAGCACGCAGAGAAAGACAAGGTCAAGGTCAGCACGGTTACAGGTTTTTGCATAGCTCGCACTTTACGTTCAGTTTCTGACCCTCTTTCTCTCCAGATCCCTAGGTATAAGCTTTCAACTGTTGGTCGGCGCTCTTTTGCTGTCTCAGGACCGACCTCCTGGAACAAACTTCCACTTTCTCTCCGTCAGCGACCGACCCTCTCTGCTTTCAAATCTAACCTCAAAACCCACCTGTTCCCCCGTCATTGAGGCTCCACTCTCTTTCTCTTCTCTCTCTTGCCTTTAGGTCTGTTTCTGCTGTATACCATTTATGTAATACGTGTGTGTTCGCTTTGTATTGCATTTTTGTTGGAATACGTTATGAATGCTAACGTGTGTGTGCGCTTTGATTTGATTTCTATCAAGATTCAGCACGGTATAAATACTGTATGTTGTTGTTGTTGTACCATGATACACCACCACACAAAATGTGAAGCAATTCTGTCCACCACTTCACGAGATATGTCCCCATACAGACGAACAGAGTGGAACGATAGCAGTTTTCAGATAAAAAGGGCAGATGTGTAAGGATCAATGGATAGATATGATAGTCACAAAAAAAGATAAGGATAAAAGTTACATGCGCTAGATTTCAATATGTTTTAATTCAATATGTTTGCAATAAATTCATGGCAAATGTTTTAGTGGAACATCAATTTTAACCGATAATAATAATAATAATAAAAATTAAAATAATAATAATAATAATAATAATTATAATAATAATAATAAAAATAAAAACAAAAAAAAAAAAAACAAAATAATAATAATAATAATAATAATAATAAAATAATAATAATAATAATAATAATTAAAAATAAAAAAAAATAAAAAATAAAATAAAAAATAATAACAATAGTAACAATAATAATACATAATTCTTCTCTATCACTATTCTCCTGACACAGCAGGACTCATCGCGCTTTACATGAAAACATGAAAAAACAATATTCAAAATACATAATACTTAAAAATTATTTAGAAAGATCACTTCACATAAAAAAGGAACGTTACCGCACAGAAATCAACAGAAATACTTTTTTTAAAAGATGCGTCTTCAGGCCAGTTTTGAATGACAGAGATGGAGAGCGGGAGAGAGAGAAAGGGAAATTGTTCCAGATGTGTGGTGCTTGGAAACGAAAAGCTCTATTTCCAACTGTTTTGTACTTAGTGACAGGTTGGCAGAGAAGCATTAGGTTGCTTGTTCTGAGGTTGCATTCTGGCATGTAGGCAGAGAGGAGAGTAGTCAGGAAGAGTGTCTTTAAAATAACGATAGGAAAGAGTGGCCACTTTATGTTCGACTGTCACCGAGTCAGTCTTACGCTTTCTGAGCACAACCCTGGCAGCACTGTTCTGGACTCTCTGAAGACGCTTCACAGAAGAAAGAGGGAGACCTGCAAGAACTGCATTGCAGTAATCCAGCCTGGACAGTATGAAAGAAACAGCAAGTTGAGTAGCAGCTTCAACTGAGATATATGAACAAATATAGTCTTTTAAGATGGTAGAAAGTTGACTGACAGAGAAGAAATATGCTGATCAAAAGAAAGTGTTTAATCCAGGCAGACACCCAGACACTGGACTGATACACCCTTAATCAATGGGGTGTACACCATTAACTCGGAGCCATGTCTGCCGCTCGGCGACATTAAAATCCCACGTGGCATAATTTGTACTGCAATGTCTTCTACTCTTATTTGTTACAGCCACACACAAAATTTGGAGTGATTCTATGCAGTATTTCACGAGATATAGGAGGGTGGAGAAAAACGGAAACATGTCTGCGGCTCAGCGACATTGCATTTCCGAGGGATCATTTATATACGAATGTGTTACACTGTTAGTCTCACATTCTCACACAACATTTGAAGGGATTATGTCTTCTAGTTCACGAGATGCATGGCTTAAAACCCAATTTTAGACCCCTACCACGTTCAAGGCCTATCGACCTCCCTGACCTTGACCTTGACCTTGATCGGTATGCCATCACCAGAACGGCCATAAGCCAAAGTACCTACATGCCAAGTTTGAAGACTCTAAGACCAACGGTGTGGAAGTTATGGCCCCTTCAATATTTCGGGTTTCAAGGTCATACGCCAAGGTCAAGGTCAGGACGGCGATTATTTATGCGCGGATGCCTGCCGCTCATGGTGACACACGTCCACACAAACTTTGGAGCGATTCGGTCAAGCGGTTCAGGAGATATCCTTGGGACAGACATAGGGGAAAAGAAAACAAAAGAAACAAGGGCGTCGAAAAGCGGCAGACATGTCCGTCACCAGCAATGCCACGCACTTGCGACACCCCGTAGAGTGTCACATCCTGACACAAAATTGAAAGGGATTCTGTCTTCTAGTTCACGAGATACAGCTTGAAGAAGAAACATATAACGCAAAGAAGGAAATTTCGGTTTTCAAGGTCACACTTCAAGGTCAAGGTCAGCATGGTGATAATTTATGCTCGGATGTTTTCTTCTCTAGGGTATACAGTACCACACACAATCTGAAGCGCTTCTGTCAAGTACCAATGTGGAAAATATGGCTTAAAACCCAATGTGTAGACCCCTACCACTTGCAAGGCCTACGGATCGCCCGGACCGTGACCTTGACCTTGATCGGTATGCCACCATCAGAACGGGCATAAGCCAAAGTACCTACATGCCAAATTTGAAGACTCTAACACTAACGGTGTGGGAGTTATGGCCCCTGAAATATTTTCGGTTTTCAAGGTCGTACGCTAAGGTCAAGGTCACGACGGCAATATGGTTTGCGCGGATGCCTTCCTCTCATGGTGACACACCAGCACACACAATTTGACGTGATTCTGTCAACCCGTTCGAAAGATATCCTTGGGACAGACAGAAGGAGAAAAAAATGACCCTCCGATTTTCAGGCTCCAGCGATCTTTTTGACCTTGACCTTGACCTTGATCGGTATGCCATCATCAGAACGGGCATAAGCCAAACCACCTTCATACCAAGTTTCAACATCCTATGTTGATAGGTGCCCGAGATATGACTAAAAATAGATTTTCGTTTTTCAAGGTCGTACGTCAAGGTCAAGGTCACGACGGCAAAATGGTTTGCGCCGATCTCTTCCTATTAAGGAGGCACACCTTCACACAAAATTTGACGCGATTCGGTCAAGCGGTTCGGGAGATATCCTTGGGACAGACAGAAAACCCCCCAGAAAAACCCCCCAACCCCAAACAAACAAAAATACAAACCATCCCATCGCAATAGTCCGTCTTGGTGACGGACTAACATTCACAGACGAATTTTGACGCCTTTGCGAACGTAGATCGTAGATCGGTAAAGGACAAAAACAGACAAACCGCTACAAAACTAGACTCCTTTGCGATCATAGATCGGCAAAGGACAAAAAAAAAAAGGAAGAAACAAACCGCAACAAAATTAAACTCCTTTGCGATCGTAGGGGAAAAAACGAAAGAAAAAACAAACGAAAACCGCAGAAGGGCAAAGGGCATGAAGGCTTACTTGAAGTTCCAGAGGGGCACCATACCCCCCATGTCGGGGTAGGTGGCGTTGTCTGTGAAGTTGTCGTAGTAATCACCGAAGAGCTGCTGGCCCATGACGGCGAAGATGAAGATGACGATCCACAGCACGATGACCAGGTTGCCGATGGCGCTCATGGTCCGCGCCACGATGGAGATCAGCATGTTGAGCGTGGACCATGACTTGGCCAGCTTGAACACACGCAGCTAGAGAGAGAGAGAGAGAGAGAGAGAGAGAGAGAGAGAGAGAGAGAGAGAGAGAGAGAGAGAGAGAGAGAGAGAGAGAGAGAGAGAGAGAGAGAGAGAGAGAGAGAGAGAGAGGGAGAGAGAGAGAGAGAGAGAGAGAGAGAGAGAGAGAGAGAGAGAGAGAGAGAGAGAGAGAGAGAGAGAGAGAGAGAGAGAGAGAGAGAGAGAGAGAGAGAGAGAGAGAGAGAGAGAGAGAGAGAGAGAGAGAGAGAGAGAGAGAGAGAGAGAGAGAGAGAGAGAGAGAGAGAGAGAGAGAACAAACTTTGAAAACGTGAACTTTATTTTTCAAGGATAAAGATTTTAGGCAACGCCTAGTCTTCCAATCTGTCCTTGGTACATATACGAACATAGAATACAAACATGGCAAGGCATGATATTACACATACAGATTTGAACATAAAGGTAGCACCTTTGTACATATACGAACATAGAATACAAACATGGCAAGGCATAAACTTACATATACATAATTGAACATAAAGGTAGCAAAGCAGGTATTATGATAAAGACAGGTTGAGAGAGACAATTTTTGACAATTTGACAGTTTTATTGTCATCACCATAAAAGGTCTCGTGACAAGGGGGTAAACAAAATATGTCAACTTAATAACAAATCAAGCATAGAAAACAAACATTACTTCAACAATGAAACATGAATTGTAGAAATGAAAAAGTGAAAAAAATGAAAAATGAAATGTCATAGATCCTTCGTCTATATAAGCATGTAAACAACATCCCTTTCTCCCTCTCTCTCTCCCTCCCCCCCTTCCCACACACACATACACACACACACACACACACACA
>CM065684.1:10957733-10960233 GCA_017654935.2 Phymorhynchus buccinoides
TGTTAGTGCGTGCATGTATGTGTGTGTGTTTGCGTGCATGCGTGCGTGCGTGTGCGCGTGCTTAAGTATATAAAGAAAGTAGGTTCAAATTGTCATATGCTAAAGCATGGCATAAGTTAAAGAGAGGTGGGGTCTGCAGAGAATAGAGAGCGAGAGAGAGAGAGTAAGATAAAGGAGAGAGAGAAAGAGAGAGAGAGAGAGAGAGAGAGAGAGAGAGAGAGAGAGAGAGAGAGAGAGAGAGAGAGAGAGAGAGAGAGAGAGAGAGATCAATATATATTTGGTGTTTGTTTGGAAAGACTTGAAGAGTCACTCCCGGTTGCTTGCATCGGGGATGCGACTGAAAGCTGTAAACCTTACCCACAATGGTCATAGCCTGGGAACACAGAAGAAGAAGAAGAAGAAGAAGAAGAAGAAGAAGAAGAAGAAGAAGGAGAAGTATGCGAAGAAGAGGAGGAGGAGGAGAAAGAGAATAATAATAATATAATAATAATAATAATAATAATAATAATAATAATAATAATAATAATAAGCAGAAGTATGAGAAGAAGAAGAGGAGGAGGAGGAGGAGAAAGAGAAGAAGAAGAAGAAGTAGAAAAAGAAGAAGAAGAAGAAGAAAAAAAAGAAGAAGAAGAAGAAGAAGAAGAAGAAGAAAATGAAGAAGAAGAAGAAGAAGAAGAAGAAGAAGAAGAAGAAGAAGAAGAAGAAGAAGAAGAAGAAGAAGAAGAAGACGAAGAAGAAAACAACAACAACAACAACAACAACAACAACAACAACAACAACAACAACAAGGACAAGAACAAGAACAAGAAGTAGAAGTAGAAGTACAAGAAGAAGAACAACAACAACAACGACAACGACAACGACAACGACAACGACAACGACAACAACAACAACAACAACAACAACATCAAGAAGAAGAAGAAGAAGAAGAAGAAGAAGACGACTGACATAGTTGGCGATGTCGGCCACGGCCTTGAGCCCATCGTCCATGTTGTGCTGGTCCAGGGCCATGAACAGCGTGTTGAGCAAGATGGACAGCGTGATGAACAGGTCCACGAAGGCGTCCATGATGAACAGGTGGATGTACACCTGTTCACACAGTAGTCCAGGACATTACTGGTAAGGGGGGGGGGGGTCATGCCGCGGTGTACAGTGGCACCGTGGTAGCGCGTGGGGATACTGGGGGGTCTTTTGTATAAATAGTTCCCCCACCTTCTGGAAGTTCTGTGCTTGTAGCTCCCTCTAATCTGTCACTCTCTTTGACTCTGCCTTTTCCCTTTGCTTACTAATCATCTACTATCTTTCTGCCTAACCAGTCCATTCTCCTGCCTTTTTGTTTCACGAAACGCTTTCAAAAAGATTTCCTCCGGCCGAAGACGGACTTGCTGGGCCTAACTATTAGTTAGTTAGGCGCATAACGGCAGCATGACGCATCTCCGCACATAATTCACAGGAAACTGTCTGAGCGATCGAAGAAGAAGAAGAAGAAGAAGAAGAAGAAGAAGAAGAAGAAGAAGAAGAAGAAGAAGAAAAAGGTAGCGCGTTCGCCTCGTGTCAAGTAAACCCGAGTTCGAACCTGGGTACCGGGTGATTTGTCCTCTCTCTTTGCACTAGGCCTTACGGTCTGAACGTGGAGTCTTTAGGATGAGAAGATAAACCGAGGTCCCGTGTGCCCATACACTTAGCACACGTTAAACCCAGTGGCAACGAAAAAGTTGTCATTTGGTCAAAATTTACACCCCCCCCCCCCCCCCCCCACACACACACTTTCCTTCTTCATCAGTCACACAAAAATCGCATGCAAAACAAATTAAATTGGGTGGCGCGCCTCTGGCTGCGACGCGCTCTCCAGGTGGGAGCAACCCGAATTTCACAGAGACGCCTCTGTGACTATGTAGTACCTAATATCTAATACCTAATAATACTGAGTTTACAGAAGTACTGACACTATTCAGACTTCTGCGAATAAAAACAACAACAACGACGCCGTAGTTGTGACAACAAAATTTCAGTTGTTGTTTTAAAAAAACAACCTTTGACGAGCTGAAACAGATTGCCAATTCACACAAGCTGAAAGTGAAACCTTTTGGAATTTCACGAAATTACTGATTTCACGATTTACTGTGACATGTACACAGTCATGTAAGTATGTTACATAAATTAAGCGCGTTCAATTCATGAACGAGCACCAATTCATAGCCACATAGACAGATGTACAAACACAAAGAATGGCATATGCATCTGCAACAAATACAAGTGCACAAAATTACACAGAGAGAGAGAGAGAGAGAGAGAGAGAGAGAGAGAGAGAGAGAGAGAGAGAGAGAGAGAGAGAGAGAGAGAGAGAGAGAGAGAGAGAAAGAGAGAGAGAGAGAGAGAGAGAGAGAGAGAGAGAGAGAGAGAGAGAGAGAGAGAGAGAGAGAGAGAGAGAGAGAGAGAGAGAGAGAGAGAGAGAGATAGAGAGAGAGAGAGAGAGAGAGAGAGAGAGAGAGAGAGAGAG
>CM065684.1:10965233-10967733 GCA_017654935.2 Phymorhynchus buccinoides
CGACTATAAAACTATGACCAAAAAACCAAATGACTAACGCCAACTCACAGCGTCATCCAGTTTGGAGGTGTCGAGCACCACGTCTGGAGGCCCCCCCTTGCTGCCCCCTCCTCCTTTATTAGCAGCCTTGTTCCTCTGGAACAGCAGCGTCTCCATCTTAGTCAACCCCTCACCACCTCCACCACCACCACCACTGCCGAACAGGTCCCGGGAACGCGTGGACTTTCGGCTGGCCCGCGACGCGCGGCTTTCCCGCGACGCGTTGCTGCTGCGCCTGCTGGACCCGTACCCGGCGGCGAGCGGGTGGCGGTACATGCTGAGGTTGGCGAAGCTGAAGCGTCGCCCGTTGGGCACCTTCCTGGAGAGGAAGGGGGAGTTGCATAGATCTTCCGAGGAAGGCGTCACCGCGGCGGAGTCGTCGGCGAAGGGCAAGGGCAGGGCTTCGGGGTTGTGGTGGTGGTGCACCAGAGGCTGTCGGTCGTGCAGGTGCTGCAGGTGCGGGTGGGCTCTGCTGGGCTTCCAGGCGAACTGCGTGGTGGAGCCCCGGGAGCTCCTGCGGCTGCCTGTGCGTTTGAAGTTGTAGGGGGAGCCCGGGAGGCTGAGGCTGGCCTGTGACAGGAGGAGAGAATATGAATACGAATACGAATACGAATGTTTTATTGAGGGTAAAAAGGATAAGCTACAATAGCTTCTTTACACCTGGCCCTCTCACTCACACACTCACACCATGCATCAGGCAAAGAAAAATGGACATAAAAACAATCAAGTCAAGAAAATGAAACAAAAATTGCCACATGAAAGAGAATCAAATTTGGGGGGAAAGCATAATAATGGATAACAATGGGCAATGCTGAACTTGATTGAATTGGTGGTTTGAATTGATGACGAAAACAGACGACAATTCTGAAACAAATGACATTTGTTTTATAATAATAGCACTTTTAAGGGGGGAGGGGGGGGGGGGAGAGAGAAGAAAAGAAGAACAAAAGAAAAAGATGGGAATATAATTTAAAAAAAAATTATTAGAGAGACAGAGAGAGAGAGAGAGAGAGAGAGAGAGAGAGAGAGAGAGAGAGAGAGAGGGGGGAGATTGAGACATTAATACAGATATACAGAGAGACATAACAGATTTACAAGAATCTTGGCATAAGTTGATATTTGTAGTAAAACTCATTAACATTACTGATGAACAAGATTGACCATTATGTTCTTGTGATAAGATTTGCGAAAGGAAGATACGCTAGTTTTATGTTAGAAGGAGAGAGAGAGAGAGAGAGAGAGAGAGAGAGAGAGAGAGAGAGAGAGAGAGAGAGAGAGAGAGAGAGAGAGAGAGAGAGAGAGAGAGAGAGAGAGAGAGAGAGAGAGAGAGAGAGAGAGAGAGAGAGAGAGAGAGAGAGAGAGAATGTTATTTATTCAGGGTGATGAGATAAGCTAATTAGTTACAGCTTTTTTTCACTCAGCCCTGAGGCAAACAACAAGAAAGCAACAAACAAATACAATTAAGAAGAAGAAGGAAAGAAAAAAAAGCAAACTAAGAAAAGCAGCAATCATTAAAAAAACAAGCGCGGATTCGCAATCGTTTGTGGCAGCGGTCTATTTTTACCACTCCAATCATTACATACACTGAGTCGCCTCCCCTGGCTTTTCAATAATTTTAATCTGTAAACCAGAATGTTATCTCTGCACCATTTCGTAACATTTTATATCTTTTGGAAAACATTTCAAACTATTTATCCTACTTATACTCATCCAAAGAAGCACCGCATACTCGTCGTGTCTGTTGCAGTGTCTGTATTACGTATGTTTATTATTTTGTACGCTTTATTAAAATGAAGATTCATGTGCTCTGTTCAGTATACAATTCTTTCCATACCTAAGGACTGTAGATATGACAACTGAAATGTTACTTTATGCCCAAGTATTTTTTTCTCTTTTACAATATGTGCAACAATTTTGTCAATATGTGCGACAATTTTGGACTGACCGACAGACAGACAGACCAACAAAGTGAGTTATAGGTTTGTGGCTTGAGCCACAAACAAAAACCAAGAAACGTACGTAACCAGCAAGAGTAGGGGGAGATGGGGAATGGGGATTTTGAAACAAAGGATACTGTAAAAACAGGTGATTATAGGGAAGAATGATTATAACAACATAAGGTCGGTGTAATATTAGTGGAACTAGCGCAACGCCTAGTACTGGCAATGCACCGTACTGGTAACGCCTAGTAACGGTAACACCAAGTGCTGGTAACTCTGAGCACAGCAAATTTGAAGCGATTCGGTTAAGAAACGGCGGAGTTATAATGCCCCGTTTCACGTTGGCGCTGCTCTGAGAATGACGCGCTCTCCCGATTCTCTTCCAATTTGAAGAAAGTGGTTGTGGGTTTTAAGTCAGTTGGCCTGGAGGAAAGGGGAGTAGAGAAAAGGTCGTGGAATAGTACAATCTATGTGGTGGAAAGAAAGTGGTTGCGGGTTTTAAGTCAGTTGGCCTGGAGGAA
>CM065684.1:10972733-10975233 GCA_017654935.2 Phymorhynchus buccinoides
TTACCATACCAGTACTCACCAGGTGGTAGAAACTCTCCCAGAAATCCTGGGGTTATGGGGGCGTTTTGCCCCACCTTACCATACCAGTACTCACCAGGTGGTAGAAACTCTCCCAGAAATCCTGGGGTTATGGGGGCGTTTTGCCCCACCTTACCCTACCAGCACACACCAGGTGGTAGAAGCTCTCCCAGAAGTCCTGGGGTTATGGGGGTGCTTTGCCCCAACTTATCATACCAGCTCTCAATAGGTGGTAGAAGCTCTCCCAAAAGTCCTGGGGGCGTTTTGCCCCACCTTACCATACCAACACTCACCAGGTGGTAGAAGCTCTCCCAGAAGTCCTGGGGTTATAGGGGCGTTTTGCCCCACCTTACCATACCAGCAGCACTCACCAGGTGGTAGAAGCTCTCCCAGAAGTCATGGGATTATGGGGGCGTTTTGCCCCACCTTACCATACCAGTACTCACCAGGTGGTAGAAGCTCTCCCAGAAGTCCTGGGGTTATGTGGGCGTTTTGCCCCACCTTACCATACCAGCAGCACTCACCAGGTGGTAGAAGCTCTCCCAGAAGTCCTGGGGTTATGGGGGCGTTTTGCCCCACCTTACCATACCAGCAGCACTCATCAGGTGGTATAAGCTCTCCCAGAAGTCCTGGGGTTATGGGGGCGTTTTGCCCCACCTTACCCTACCAGCACTCCTCGCCAGGTGGTAGAAACTCTCCCAGAAGTCCTGGGGTTATGGGGGCGTTTTGCCCCACCTTACCATACCAGCACTCACCAGGTGGTAGAAGCTCTCCCAGAAGTCCTGGGGTTATAGGGGCGTTTTGCCCCACCTTACCATGCCAGCAGCACTCACCAGGTGGTAGAAGCTCTCCCAGAAGTCCTGGGGTTATGGGGACGTTTTTCCCTACCTTACCATACCAGCACTCACCAGATGGTATAAGCTCTCCCAGAAGTCCTGGGGTTATATGGGCGTTTTGCCCCACCTTACCATACCAGCAACACTCACCAGGTGGTAGAAGCTCTCCCAGAAGTCCTGGGGTTATGGGGACGTTTTTCCCTACCTTACCATACCAGCACTCACCAGATGGTATAAGCTCTCCCAGAAGTCCTGGGGTTATATGGGCGTTTTGCCCCACCTTACCATACCAGCAGCACTCACCAGGTGGTAGAAGCTCTCCCAGAAGTCCTGGGTCATGAGTCTGAAGGCACAGAGCAGCGCCCAGAAGAAGTTGTCGAAGCTGGTGTAGCCATAGTTGGGGTTGGGCCCGATGTCAGGCAGGCACACGTAGGTCCCCTCGCTCTTGTTGGACCAGCCACAGCCCCTGTGCACAACACGACCCACACACCACAGAGGACATTGAGGGACATCCACCAGGAAAGGCTGACGATCTGTCATGGGAGCACAGCGATGGGTCTCGTTGTCTCTTTATTGTTGCGCAGATCCTTCAAGTATCGAAGCTTTCTGGTTGTTCTTGGTCTTCAGTTTAGCGTCCTTCCACTATTAAAAATGAGTCAGACAGTTGTCTCGTTGTGTCCCCGTCTCTATGTGTCACCCTCATTGTGCCCCCGTGTGTGTGTGTATTTTATTTAATGTCTATCCACTTCTCGTGATATTGGACAGATTGTGCCCCCGTCTCTATAATTATGTTCCCGTCTCTGAGTCACCCTCATTGTGCCCCCATCCATATATGTTCCCGTCTCTATGAATCACCCTCATTGTGCCCCCGTCCAAATATGTTCCCGTCTCTATGCGTCACCCTCATTGTGCCCCCATCCCTATATGTTCCCGTCTCTATGCGTCACCCTCATTGTGCCCCCATCCCTATATGTTCCCGTCTCTATGCGTCACCCTCATTGTGCCCCCGTCCCTATATGTTCCCGTCTCTATGAGTCACCCTCATTGTGCCCCCGTCCAAATATGTTCCCGTCTCTATGCGTCACCCTCACTGTGCCCCCATCCCTATATGTTCCCGTCTCTATGTGTCACCCTCATCGTGCCCCCGTCTCTATGTGTCACCCTCATCGTGCCCCCGTCTCTATGTGTCACCCTCATTGTGCCCCCATCCATATAATGTTCCCGTCTCTATGTGTCACCCTCATTGTGCCTCCATCCATATATGTTCCCGTCTCTATGTGTCACCCTGTCTCTTTCTTGCTGTCTCTGTGTGTCACCCTGTCGCTTTCTTGCTGTCTCTGAGTGTCACCCTGTCGCTTTCTTGCTGTATCTGTGTGTCACCCTGTCTCTGTGTGTCACCCTGTCGCTTTCTTGCTGTATCTGTGTGTCACCCTGTCGCTTTCGTGCTGTCTCTGAGTGTCACCCTGTCTCTGAGTGTCACCCTGTCGCTTTCTTGCTGTCTCTGAGTGTCACCCTGTCTCTGTGTGTCACCCTGTCGCTTTCTTGCTGTATCTGTGTGTCACCCTGTCGCTTTCTTGCTGTCTCTGAGTGTCACCCTGTCTCTGAGTGTCACCCTGTCGCTTTCTTGCTGTATCTGTGTGTCACCC
>CM065684.1:10990233-10997733 GCA_017654935.2 Phymorhynchus buccinoides
TAAAGGAGGAGGACAGATTGTGGGGATAGGAATGTAACAACCAAAGGCGTTGCTGTAAAGGAGGAGGACAGATTGTGGGGATAGGAATGTAACAACCAAAGGCGTTGCTGTAAAGGAGGAGGACAGATTGTGGGGATAGGAATGTAACAACCAAAGGCGTTGCTGTAAAGGAGGAGGACAGATTGTGGGGATAGGAATGTAACAACCAAAGGCGTTGCTGTAAAGGAGGAGGACAGATTGTGGGGATAGGAATGTAACAACCAAAGGCGTTGCTGTAAAGGAGGAGGACAGATTGTGGGGGTAGGAATGTAACAACCAAAGGCGTTGCTGTAAAGGAGGAGGACAGATTGTGGGGATAGGAATGTAACAACCAAAGGCGTTGTTGTAAAGGAGGAGGACAGATTGTGGGGATAGGAATGTAACAACCAAAGGCGTTGTTATAAAGGAGAAGGACAGATGATCAGGAGCAGACAGAAACTTGTGTGAACGAATCTGAATTGGATCTGAGTAAATTAGATCATTATTTTCTAGGAAAGATTTTCTCACAGGGCCAGCTATTCGTTGAAGTTAAGTTTTGAGGACATACGAATCACAACCGAATAAAACAATAAGAATAAAGGTTGCAGATTTACACATACATAAAACAAACTCTGACCAAACGTTTCTATCAAAAGGGTCTTGAGCATGTGAAGCGATAGTTATTTTTAAGGTAACAAGCCACGGCTCTTTTTTTTTAATTCGTGCTCATGCAATTTATTATATCGATGTACAACAATTTAATGTTCATCTTCAACTACCGATAATTCAGAAATGATCTCCTTGTCTTTTAAGATTGTATTTCAGTGAAGTAAATTTTGGATGTGGACGTTTTGAATCAAAAACATACGGACACACAGACATTGGCATCTTGCCTGCATGAGGAATCACAGCACTCTTTCTAATCGTCACATGTCCAACGTACACAACAAACTCAGTTTTACAAACTCTAAACCAAAGTAACAGTAAAACTCGTAACGATATCGTCTTTGAAATTAAACAGTTAATTCATTGTATTGTTGCAAAAGGTATTGGTATTGATTTTTGCTGGGTGCCATCTCATTGTGGCCTATTTTGGAATGAAGTTGCTGATAGAGCTGCCAAAAGAGGGGCTTTTAATAACTCTAACTTGGTTTCTAATGAGAAACTGCCATTATCAACACATGAAATCTACTGTTTATTGGAAAAATCTACTTACATCAACTCATCTGACTTTAGATCTAACATTGTTATGCACAGTAGATCGATAGTTAGTTTAGTGTACAAGATACGACTCAATTCATGGAAAACTAAATACTTGGAAACTAACTGTCTTTGTAGTGATAAATTATCAATTCATCACTTACTATTAGAATGCCCAGTATTGCTCTCTAAATATCGAATGATCAATATGGACTTTTTTCGTAAGTATGATAATACCAAGGATATTTTAAATGACGCAGAAATTCACATTACTGTAATTGCAAAAGCAATGCTGTCCTCAACTATTGGAAGACTACTGTAGAGGTTTTCTTTACTTTTTTTTAAAATATGTCGTTCTTATGCATGTTATTTTACCTTTTTTTTCTTTCTTGCATGCTGTCTAACTGCTGATCTATGTGAAAAGACATTAAATTAAAGGTTCATTCATTCATTCATTCAAAACAAAACTCATGCTAAACAGGACCCTTCGATAACAAAATATGTTAACCATTAGATATAATCTCTGGAAAATAAAAGATGAAAAGATGGATCATTCTGTGTAAATAAACTGAGTGTATGTTAATCACCTATGAAGGTCAACGCACATTAAAGCTATAAAAACTTAAATTGGTGTAACAAAATGTAACAGCAACGTGCAAACGTAGATCAAACTGCAAATGTAAGATTTTAGAAAAAGCACATCAACACACGCAACGTTAATAAAAACATTAAAAGAGATTGTTCAAAACTAATACGTGAAAAAAACAACTAAAGAAGTAGTGAAAATGCAATGGTCAAACGACAGACAGAAATCCATATGTTTATGATCAATTGAAAACAACCTGTTGCTACAAAAAGAGAAAAACTAATAAAAACAATATTCTAAAGAAGCTTTACAATGATACGTTTGGTCAGTGAGAGGTTAAAAGACACAAATGCCCGTTAGAGAGTGAGTGGGGAAACTGCAAAGCGTTGTACCACCCATTTGTTCGTGAAAATAAATAGTACCACTCGAGTGCAGAGGAGAATGCAAAAATGCAAATGCAACCAAATGTCCCAGATGTGGGGAAGTGACGTCATTACTTACTCCACCCAATGAGGAGGTTCCCATGACGTCAGTGTCATGAAGGCACAGTTTACAACGATAGTCAGCATGACTAACACGTTAAACAGTGTTAGCTTCGTCAAGAAAAACACCTCAGCAACAGCGTTTATGCATACATGTAAAATGCGGATGATTTAGTATCACCACGAGTACCTCGCAACATCATTTAACAGGAGACGACAGTAAATAAAGCATTGTGCCACCAACGCCGCAAAAACGGCTCAAGTCACAATGCCAGTGATATGATTGATATGAGTCTCTTTTCTCTGCATCGATGCAAAGAGTAACGGAACAAATCTGCAAAAGTTGATCGGAGCCATTTGAACACGGAAACTACTACACATATCGTATTCCAAACTACAAGTAAACAGTGTTCAATCAAGTAGAAACGTTAAGGGCACGGCCGGACTATAAAAGAGGGGAGGCGCTGAGCCGCATTTGAATCACAGCTGGCGAGAGAGACGGCTCGCCCTTCTTTGTTCTCTGTTGTGCGAGCCACCGCGAGGCTGAGCTTTACTGGCGATCCCTGGGATCGGTTGTTTTCCCTTTAAAAGCAGGCGGGCGGAGAAGAGTCACTTATGTCATCTTCTCCATGCAGGAGACATTTAGTGAGTCCTCAGGACGACTCCATGTCCACACCCATTCTTCAGAGTTATAGAGGATGCAACGCTAGAGAGGGAGCCAGAGAACTACAAGCTACATAGTATCAACGAATGGGCAGGGTGAAACGCAGACCTCCTGTTACGCCTGATACAAAGTCAGTGGAAACAATGGCTGCATTGGCTACCTTCATATTAAGCCTAGGGGCCCATTTAATACCCAGGGAATAAGGGTAATATACACGAGTAGACTTATACCCTAATCTTTACAAGTTTGCCCTAATAAGCGATCTTTAAATTCATAAGATTAATAAGATTCAGATATTAGCCTATATGTCGATCATAAAATATAATCAATGGAAAAAGCAAATCTTTTGAAGCAAGAAAGTGTCATGGAGTTGCATCTGCAAAGGGAGGTTAGAATTAAGTCAACACATTCCCTTCTTGTGGTTAATGTTTCTTCAAACATACAAGATACATGAAAGGGAAGCTGAGGAAAACAGGAGAATTCCACAACAAGTTTGTCAAATGCATGAACATCCAACCAGCCATGTATCTGCACATCCATATTCAATCAAACCAATAAGAGAGAGAGAGAAAAAGCGTTTACGAGAGTCAACGGACACGTCTATTACCATGACATTCAGACGTATGGTGACTTGCATGGTTCCACAAAAGATGGTACAAATCAACAGCAGATTATACCCATGCAGAACACCAACTAGCATTCGTGTTAATCAGACTAACCAGCAAAAACGTTCAAGGACAATTCAATAGACAGGAATCAAAAGAACAAAACCCAGTTCAAGCAGAGTTTCAAAACTGTTTTCCCGGAGGCATTCAAAGACAGGGAAACATTTAAAATGACTGTAAAGTAATGGTACATATTAGTAAAAGAAAGACGAACGTCCATAAGGGAAGAAAGTTACTTACTCTACCCAAGGAGGAATCGTCAACGCGGGATCCGTAATAGTCATGCAGATACAGTTTACTATGATAGTCAGCATGACTAAAAAGCTAAACAGCGTAAGAACGGTGTTAAGAAATCAAATATCAATTCCACGTGTTGAAAGAACCTAGATAAACGGATCAAACGTGATAAAGAAAGTATGCGTGATGGAACAGCACGCCTATATATGCATGACGCTTCTTGCTTGCATGCGTGCGTGCATTTGTGGTAAATTGGGGGTTTATGACTTGTCCTTGACCTCTAAAATTCAGATTCAGATGCGCAAAAACATTTCGAAACAGTTCAAGTGTTATGAACATGAACTTCAAACAGCACAAAATACTCAAAACATCAATATCCCAATGTGTGTGTCAAACGTAATAAATCTACGATTCGACGTGATAAAGAAAGTATGCATGATGGATCATGGAACAGCATGCATATATATACATGGCGCTTCCTGTTTGCATGCGTGCGTGCACTTGTGGTAAATTGGGCATTATAATTTGTCCTTGACCTTTAAAATTTCGGATACGCAAAAACGTTATGAACAGTTCCATTCTTATGAACATGAACTCAAAACAGCAACAGTACTCAAAGCACTAATATCAAACATTTGGTGTCAAATATTATAAATCTGCAACACAATTTAACCCCCACACCGACCCCACCCTCTTTTGGAACATAATGTGATTATATCTTGATATATATTTGTTTTTCTTTCCCCTAATTTGAACAGAACACTTGACACTTGATTGATCACTGCATTTCCCTCCCTTTCATTCTAGTACACGCACCCTGCGCGATCAATCGAGCTATACTGCAATATCACACCAGTCCCAATCCTACCCCACCCCCACCCCCACCCCGTTTCCTCACATGTTTCACCCTCTAGCATCCCCAAACCCCTCATCCACCCCATCCATAGAGCCTGTTTAGGTCAGTGAACTGTCGATCGACAGCGATAAAAAAATTTATATTATCTGAAATGAGGACAAAAAAGAGATGAAAATCAAAGTGAAAAATAAAAGAAGACAAATGACTGTGACTAATTAAACGATCCCCTTCCCGAGATTGTTTCCAGGATTTTAGATCGAGCATGAAGCACAATGGTGCGTTCAGTTTTGCACACTACAAATTGCTGTTCTTGTAAAACTGACTTCGTTGAAACATGCTTGCTGTCATCTACTATCTTTCTGCCTTTCCGGTCCATTATCTTGCCTTTTTTCTTCTTCCTTTTATTTATAAAAAAACACTTTCAAAAAGATTTCCTCCAGCCTACGTCGGACTTTGCTGGACCTAATAAGTATTTCTTATTTAGGCGCATAACGGCAGCATGACGCATCTGCGCTCATAATTGACAGGAAACTGTCTAAGCGATCGAAGAAGAAGAAGAAGAAGAAGAAGAAGAAGACTCACGATGTCAGCTGACGTCGCCAACATTGCTGTTGAGAAGAACACCACGCAAGTTCCTCTGATTACGGAGGGGAGGGGGTGTAAATAAGAGGGGTGGAGGGGGGTGGTGGTTGGGGATGCTGAAGAGAAAGAAGAGGCAGGGTGGAAGGAATCTGGGGTACGTTTCACAAGGGCTAACGTTACGTAGCGTGAGCGCAAATCAGCAAAAAACGGTCTAAGAAACACCATTCGTTTGCCGATAGTTCGCGTGGCGTTTTGTTCTTGCCAAACACCGAGCAAGCGGCGAACTATCCGTAACTAGTCAGAAGTGAATACGTTTCTTGTTGTTGATTGGTCCATTAAAGTTTGTTTAAAATATAAAAACAAATTGCCCAATCAGACAAGAGTTTGTAATAGTCTTCCGCAAACGTTTTCTAATGTGTTTCTTAGGCCCTGTTTGGCGTAAGCGTTGTTCGCGCGGCGACCGTTATCTAGAGAAACTCGACCCTGGTTCCAGAAAGGTGGCTGGCAGAAAGCTAGCAGTCCAGTCAGGCTCATCTTTCGCTCAGTGACATATCTGTCCCGAGGAACTATTGGGGCGTGCGATGACGAGCGAAAGCCAAGCCTCCATTGTTGCTCGCGCTTTGTTTCCGAGCCGCCATCTTTGTTCGGCTCGAACTACTGGGAAATTGCTGCTGCCGACAGCTTTCCATAGATTGCTTTGGTGTAATTACCGGGGTCTTTGTGTCCTTTTTTTTTTTTTCGTTGGACAAACAACCAACAACGGTGCATCAAGTCCATTTTCATCTCTTTCTCCGCTTGCTTTCTTCTCCACTATGTAGGCTACGTGTTAAATCAGCGATGCTTGGTTTTTTTGTCTCCACGTTCAGGATGAACATTCGTTCCATTGGTTGTTTGTTAATGCCCAACAAAATCACCGCTGAACGGGGCGCTTTTAATAGGAATTGTTCGGAAATAATCAAGGGGAGTAATTTCGTGGCGCGTGGGAGTGATCTCGCCTAATTCAATCGGTCAAACCAGGGAAGCTACTCTACCATCAGGTTAATCCCCAGCCCTCGCTTCGTGTGTTTGAGGAGACTACACAGCGTGTAGAACGCAGTGCGTCATTCTAAAATTGACGTCATTTATAATTTTACGTCAGAGTTTGCAAGTTCTAATACTTTGTAGCAACTGGCAACCCCGTTTTTGTTTCTTTAAATGCTTGCAAGTCGCTGACTGGCATCCTGCGGTTTCAAGCTTCGACGCCATGCCGCCATGGTTGCCATAGTTTTGACCGAGTAAGTCGAGGTAATCAACTCTAATTTTCGCGAAGTGCTCTCCCCTGGTTTTCTCAAAAAATCGTCTATTAAAGCATTTGTTACATTTTGGGGGCTTTAACAGGATGCTTAGAATGACTGGTATAATTTCTCTTCTTTTTTTGTCTTCTCTTTAACATTTTCTTTGGATGGAGAACTAATTTTTGCTGTTCCTATTTTTTTCCATTTGGACGCGTTTTGGGCTTTTATGCACCAAAATATGATTTTGATTTAAACAAGAGGCAAAGCCTTCAAGGCTCATTCGCTTTGTGTTTCGGAGATAGATCTGAATGCCAGACTGTTTACTTCCCAATGCGCTCCATACCCCAGAATTATGCTTGTTTCGTCCTTTGTCCAAAACAAATTAGAACAAAGTCGAAATTAATACACTCCAAAGGTCAAGGTCAAAGGTCAATGTCGGAAAGGGTACATTTTTCTATTCTGGACACATCAGCTTGATGCAAAATACCACCGTAGGCCAAGGTCAAGGTCATCAAGGTCACCGAGGTCAGCAATACTTAGCATTGCATACGATCTTAAGGATGATGACTACTTCTCTCTGCGCATGTGTCTGCGCATCTCATGGAGCAGTAGGCCTATGCTTACTGTATGTCGCAATTTGTACTTGTAAAATGATCTAAAAAAAAAAGATACTACAGCTCAACAAAAACGAGTGAGCCAAAAAGTCAGTGACAAAAAATCAGCAATAAAAAGAAATAAAGAAAATACGGACCCAAAAATATCTAATGTCACTAGAATCGCTACTGTGCTTGTTTCATCTGTTTCAATGTTATTGAGATTGTAGTTTGCTATTACAAACAACAACGCATGCTTGTTTTTGACTGTCCTTTTCTTTACCATACGAACATGGATGTTTTGCTTTTAAATTTAAAAACAAAAAGTGCATCATTGCTTTCA
>CM065684.1:11002733-11005233 GCA_017654935.2 Phymorhynchus buccinoides
TCTACTATAAAACTTATGTGGGAAACTAAACGTTACTACTTTCTAAATGAAGTAAATCGGGTTACTTCATTTAGAAAGTAACAACGTTTAGTTTCCCACTTAAGCTTTAGTAAAACTTCATAAAATTAGGCACAGATCAGAGCAGTCTGTCAAAGTTGGGGTGGGGGTTAGGGTGGTGGTGCTGCGCCATTAAATAAGGTGGGTGATGTAGTCCGTGGACAGTGTTATAGGCCTAAAAAGAAAAAAAATGGTGTTTTACGTCCTCTCGGTCATAGACACATTATGTGACATTTGTAAATACTAAGATGGTGGGAACAATACTGGAGGCAATGCCCAGAGGCAGTGCAACACCAGTAAAGTCCCGATTTTTTTAAACAATACAGATATGTGTAGCAGTAACCACGCCTCGGTTAACCCTTTCACCGCCAAAGTCGCATTTTAGCACCACAGTGATTTAACACCTATGTCACTAAAAGGCGTCAAATTGGGGTCTATTGTCCAAAGACCCTATTGTCTTAGTTTTGGGAAGTAAGGATAGACCTTATTTTTATATATGTCACAGAAGAATCCCCAATACTGCAGATGGAATTTGTTCTCTACCCAGGTAAATTTAATGGACATTTTTGGCTGAAATATGGCTGGCGGTGAAAGGGTTAAACCTCATCAGCTATGGCACCGCCACAAGTATATAAAGATTGATGTTACAGGCCTAAATAATACCGTGTCATTCGTCATGGCTTCCACATTATGGACATTGAAAGCACGTGAGTTAGGCATTATTGGAACCTGCTTACCCTTGTCGTTGGTGTTGTTGGCGTGCTGTGCGTTGTTCGGGTGAATAACCGCTAGTTAAACTAACTGTGATCACCCTTTCTTCTCGTACATACCTTGTCTTCGGCGATTCGCTTTTCGATGCTGAACAGCGACTCCCGCGTGAAGATACGAAAGGGGGACCACTCTACTCCGTCCTCCATCGCGTGGTCCTGTCAGCAGGGGCAGAAGGAGGAGGAGGAGAAGAAAGAGGAGAGAGGAGGACGTGGTGGTGGTGGTGGGGGGGGGGATGGATACGGAATACAGGGGGGGGAGGAGGGCAAAAAAAAGAGGAGACGGTGGACCTTGGGCGAGGTTGGCAGTTTCTCTGGCGCTACGGACCACGTCTCGGTTGACCGAAGAACCACCACCACTCCCGATGCTTGAAACGACGACGACGACGACGACGATGAAGAGGAGGAAGAGGAGGAGAAGGGAGTAGGAAGAGGAGGAGGAGGAGGACACCAACAGGCACACGGCTTGAGCACCAGCAACGACGAGGGGACCACGAAACGAAGGGAAAAGAGGAAGAAAGAGAAGAGGAATGGGAGAAGGAGGCAGGCGATGAAGAAGACCAAGAAGAAGAAGAAGATGATGAAGGAGGAGGAGGGTAGCCAGAGAAGGGTGCACAGTCGCCGGCAGGGGGGCCTGGAGGAGCGAGGGGGGACCCCCCCTCCAAGGGCAGGCGGGGGATATCGGGGGCTACCTCCGAACTTGTAACATCACTGGCTGCACACACACACACACACACACACAAATGCTCAGACAAGTTAGTATTATACGTTCATTAGCCACACGGGCATGCACAAAATAAACGCACGGCAGCGTGCGTATAAACACACATACAAAGCAGATACGTACAGAGGCAGGCACACGCACACAAGCACAGACAGGGAGAGAACGAACGAACGAACGAGCGAAATTTTGTTTATTCAGGGTTATAAGATAAGCAAATATTGCTTTTCTACACTCAGCCCTGAGGCAAAACAAAGGTTAACCAAAAAAAATAAAAAAATGAAGCGCTTGCGTCACAAATACTATTACTACAAAGCATTCAAGAAAAGTAAATATTCAAAAATAACATAACACAATACTATATACATCATCAATGTACAAGACTAATATAGGAAGAAGGTGATGGGGAGAGGGCTTGGAGGCGGGAAAAGGTACAATCATTGATTTAAATGGCACATGGATAATATTTAGGCCTATGCGAGTAGTACTGATCTGTATATAATATGGCACACAGCATTCAAATCACCAAGTAAATTAGACAAACCATGCATTATTTATACTTTTATACCAGTAATAGAGGGGGGAATACAAAACTTATGACATTGCAAATGACACCATAGATCACAAATTACACTTGGATTGATGTATTTGTTTCCATTCTATTAAATAAAAAGCGTGTGTATGCTGCTTTAAAGGAGTTAATGCTTTTTATCTCTTTGATATGTGATGGGATAGAATTCCAAAGTGTTCCACCAGAATAAATTAAACTAGTTTTAAACAAATCAATTCTTGGTTTTGTTATGATGATGTTGTCATTGTATCTTGATTGATTGATTGGAAATCTTGCTGAAATATTTAAGGGTGCTGACTGATTCATAATTCTAAACATCATTATTGCTTTGTTGTATTCAAGTTTGTAAGAAAGGGGTAAAATATCTAATGCTGTATAATCTCG
>CM065684.1:11010233-11012733 GCA_017654935.2 Phymorhynchus buccinoides
ACTTTGCTTTTGTAGTGGTTTGTTGTGGGGAAACCAATCGGTGTAGATAGTTTTTTTTTATATATATATATAAAGTCTATATGTGAAAAAAAAGTCTGAAAAACCACTTCCCTATGTCTAAACCTGAAGTAAAAACCCGTAATCGTAGTTTTTCTATATAAAGTCTATTTATTGAGAGAAAAAAAAGGTCTGATCTACCGCGTCACATTGCCTAAACCTGAAGTAAAAACCCGTACTCTTCTTTCATTTCTCCATTTGTTTATGTCTGTTTTGTTTGTGTGTGTGGCTGGAGTGATTTGTGAGGCTTATTTTTTTTAATAATTCGAAATCGTTGCGATACGAATGAGTAAAAGACATACTGCGCACATCTGGTGCAGTGGCGCGTATGTATTTTTTTTTAACTATTCGTTTGGTTGTCCATTATTGCATCTCAACCGACAAGAGGGAAATCGTGTTGTTGTTTTTCGAGTGCGCAATTCATTGATTCAACGGCAGAACACAGCTGTTTCGGGAGCAACATTTAGTTTATCTATATTTTCGTAGGTTTTTTCAAGCCAACTTTAGTTTACCATAAGTTACTTTTCATAAATAACAGTAATGAATATGTTGTAGTATGTGACAAAATTATTTATATTCCGTGGATATTGTTCGATTTTTACTCATGAGCAATTTTGCGATACTAAGTGGATATCAAGAACATTTTCTACTAAATATGTTGTATGAAACTGCTCAACAAAATAAGTTTTTACCATAAAGTTGATTGAAGAAATATATTAGAAATACAATGAAGAACATACAGCCCAAATATGTTAAAAAACAAAAGCTTGGTTCAGTTTTTATCTAAGATTTCTAGATTCAGTCTTTTAACTAAATAGCTTGATTTTGTATGAGATGGAACAGCTGTGAGAAACGGAGACAACAGCTCTACAAACATACAAACACATGACAGGGTGCTTGGCAGTGAATGTCTTCGCGTTTTGGTGGGAATGTAGAGCGATGTGGCGCCCTGATGACTGACTCCTCGCGGAAGTTAAAGACCCACCAGATCACGTGTCAAAATCACGGGTTTCGCGTGTTTTCCCTCTTATAGCTGGTCAAGAAATCTTGTTTTGACCAGGTTTGACTCCCATGCAAAATACCCCCAAATTCAAAGCGAAACATCATTTGGGGACATTTGCATGTGGGTCACAGCTACCCAGAAACAAAAAGCAAGGGACTTTAATCGTGGTGCGTCAGTGTGTCTTTAAGGGAGAAAGGGAAGGAGGAACAGTGATGTCTTGGGCGAATATATTCGCTCGTAGTGCTAGAAGAGTGAAGCAATGAACACGCGCAGTAACGTGCAATTCAAAGTAAACAGACAAAAACGACTGGCAGTTTAGTCTAATTTTCACCCGCGTTAACCGTTTAAAGGGGCACCCTGACGAATGAGTTTTTTTGCAAGGAACACATCGAGATCACCAGGAAATCACCCTTTACAGAGATCGCAACACTCACACTTTGCTCTGGTTTCCACATAATAACGTAATAAGTTGACGAATGAGTTTTTGCAAGAAACACGTCGAGATCACCAGGAAAACACCCTTTACAGAGATCGCAACACTCACTTTGCTCTGGTTCCACATAATACGTAATAAGTGAACGAAAGGGGCACCCTGACGAATGAGCTTTTTGCAAGAAACACGTCGAGATCACCAGGAAATCACCCTTTACAGAGATCGCAACACTCACTTTGCTCTGGTTCCACATAATACGTAATAAGTGAACGAAAGGGGCACCCTGACGAGATCGCAAACTCACTTTGACATAATACGTTTTTGCAAGAAGAAACACGTCGAGATCACCAGGAAAATCACCCTTTACAGAGATCGCAACACTCACTTTGCTCTGGTTCCACATAATACGTAATAAGTGAACGAAAGGGGCACCCTGACGAATGAGCTTTTTTGCAAGGAACACGTCGAGATCACCAGGAAATCACCCTTTACAGAGATCGCAACACTCACTTTGCTCTGGTTCCACATAATACGTAATAAGTGAACGAAAGGGGCACCCTGACGAATGAGCTTTTTGCAAGAAACACGTCGAGATCACCAGGAAATCACCCTTTACAGAGATCGCAACACTCACTTTGCTCTGGTTCCACATAATACGTAATAAGTGAACGAAAGGGGCACCCTGACGAATGAGCTTTTTGCAAGAAACACGTCGAGATCACCAGGAAAATCACCCTTTACAGAGATCGCAACACTCACTTTGCTCTGGTTCCACATAATACGTAATCGAAGTGAACGAAAGGGGCACCCTGACGGATGAGCTTTTTGCAAGAAACACACCCTCGAGATCACCAGGAAAAGTGAACGAAAGGGGCACCCTGACCCTTTTTGCAGAGATCGCAACACTTTGCACTTTGCTCTGGTTCCACATAATACGTAATAAGTGAACTAAAGGGGCACCCTGACGGATGAGTTTTTGCAAGAAAACACGTCGAGATCACCAGAAA
>CM065684.1:11020233-11022733 GCA_017654935.2 Phymorhynchus buccinoides
GATGAGTAGATTTGGTGCGAATTGTGTAGTTTTATTAATTAAACCATCAAACAATGTTCACTGAAAATGAGTTAGAGCATTATTTTCAATGTTGAAGAGTAGCAGAGGTCCAAATTGAGACGAATACGACTCGAAAAGAGTATAGTAAACGGGTCTGCTAACCCAAACGAAACCTGTCAGTCGTTTCCGTGTATGACTTCCAGATAGCGGAGAAGGCAACTATTCGGAATCTCGTGTATATGTTTTAAATTCCCCACTGTTTGGGCAAAGAGGATTTCTTGAGTAGAACAGCTGGCGCGTTGGAGTGAGGACATGACACAAACAAACAAAACAAGGAACTGAATGTTTTGACTACGTGGTGATGTAAGTTTCTATTCCTGAGCATGGTGACACTTTGATGACATTCGAGGTCGTGGACTTTTTTTTCTCTGTCACAGTTGCTATGTCATGTATCTGTCACAGTTGCTATGCCATATATCTGTCACAGCTGCTCCGTCATACAGCGTCTGTCGTCTGCTTCCTCGTGTCGTTGACTTATAATACCCTTTTCGCAACAGTCCACACTTCTGTACAAAAATTTAAAAAAATAACAAATAACAATGACAATTACACCGAAAGCCAAAAGAAACGCAAATGAAACTTCAGACGCCGTTTTCAGTGCATTGTTAAACCAACCATTCTGATGCAGTGGCCCATTGTGGCCCAACGTTGGAACGCTAACTACGCAACGTAACAATATCGCGCACAGCATTACAAATGCGCCAATGGGAGACCGTTTGGCGACAGCATAGTACGTGGGTTTAAAGTGAACAATACTTTTACATTGCATAAGCGTTCAAACTTGACTCCGATATGGCTTCATCACAAAGCTTACTAATGGTAGTCTGTCTCTGTCTGTCTGCCTGTCTGCCTGTCTGTCTCTGTCTCTGTCTGTCTGTCTGTCTGTCTGTCTGTCTCTGTCTCTGTCTCTGTCTGTCTGTCTCTGTCTTTGTCTGTCTGTCTCTGTCTCTGTCTCTGTCTGTCTGCACTCAAATCGGCATCTGAAATGTTCACGTTTCGTTAATTTGCGTTTCTTTTGGCTTCGGTATAATTATATTTCAAAAGAAAAACCAAATCTTAGACATTGGAACTAAGACAGATGCCGATGGTGACCCGTGCTATTTCCCCAGGCAGATCCCAATTCCATCCGTTTTCAGTGTGAATCATGGATTCTGGAAGCTGTTCTCAAAGACGGTGACGCCGTGCCTGCAATGGATTGGCCGGCCTCCCCGCCCACATAAAGGCGTCAGCATTATTTCCCCACTTGAACGATTTAGAAGACAAAGTAATGCATTCTTTGTCTGTCTGTCTGTCTGTCTGTCTGTCCGTCTACTTGTCTGTCTGTCTGTCTGTCTCCGTCTCATATGCCAATTTTTGTCATTTTTGTTTCATTTTCTTGACTTGATTGGGTTGGTTTTTTTGCGTGAAATTGTGTGTGGTGTGAGTGTGTGAGTGAGAGGGCAAGGCACAAATAAGCTATTGTAGCTGATCCTTTTTACCCTCAATAAAACATTTGTATTCGTATTCGCATTATCTGTGTTGCTTATATTGATTTTGTTAAGTTCATTTAATGTTCTTGCTTTTCTTGCGTTTGTGTTTGCCTGGCTAAGGGCTGAGTGGAAAAACAAAGTTATGTACTAGCTAATCCCTTTTGGCGGAGAAAGTGGGAATGTACCCTGGGCAAGGCATCTCCACTATAAACAAATTATCGCCCAGTCCGCCGAATAGTATATGCCCCCTCTGCTATCTGGCAGTCATGGTCGGAAACGACTGACTGGCATACACCCTGAATATTCTGTTTTGTTCGTTCGTTCTCTCTGTCTCTGTCTGTCTGTTTATCTCTGTCTCTCTTTGCTTCTCTCTATCTCTGTCTCTAGGGGCTAGTGGTCTAAAGAAAATAAACCGTTGTTCAATTGTTCAATTGTTCTATCTCTGTCTGTCTCTCTCTCTCTCTCTGTCTCTCTCTCTATATATCTCTCTCTCTCACTGTCTCTCTCTCTCTCTCTCTCTCTCATCTGTTCTCTCTCTCTCTCTCTCTCTCTCTCTCTATCTCTCTCTCTCTCTCTCTCTCTCTGTCTCTCACTGTCTGTCTGTCTGTCTCCCCCCCCCCTCTCTCTCTCTCTCTCTCTCTCTCTCTCTCTCTCTCTCTCTCTCTCTCTCTCTCTCTCTCTCTCTCTCTCTCTCTCTCTCTCTCTGTCTCTGTCTGTCTGTCTCCCCCCTCTCTCTCTCTCTCACTTGTCTCTGTCTGTCTCTCTCCCCCCCCCTCTCTCTCTCTTTCTCTCTTTTTCTCTCCCTCTCTCTCTCTCTCTCTCTCTCTCACTGTCTCTGTCTGTCTGTCCCCCCCTCTCTCTCTTTCTCTCTCTCTCCCTCTCTCTCTCCCTCTCTCTCTCTCTCTCTCTCTCTCTCTCTCTCTCTCTCGTACGCTTATATTAATTTGTCCGTGCGTACTTGGACAATTTGA
>CM065684.1:11027733-11030233 GCA_017654935.2 Phymorhynchus buccinoides
AGCTTGATCCACTATTTTGTTGATCACTCCTGGAAGATCGTGTGTGTGTGTGTGTGTGTGTGTGTGTGTGTGTGTGTGTGTGTGTGTGTGTGTGTGTGTGTGTGTGTACGTGCGTGTGCGTGTGCGTGTGCGTGTGTGTGTGTGTGTGTGTGTGTGTGTGTGTGTGTGTGTGTGTGTGTATGTGTGTGTGTGAATGAATCTTTAATTTAATGTCTTTTCACATAGATCGTGATTTTAGACAGCATGCAAACATTTGGGGGGGGGGGGGGGGGGGGGGGGGGGGGGGGAAGGAAAAACAAAAAGGTAAAATAACATGCATAAGAACGACATATTAAAAAAAGTAAAGAAAACCTCTACAGTAGTCTTCCAATAGTTGAGGACAGCATTACTTTTGCAATTACAGTAATGTCAATTTCTGCGTCATTTAAAATATCCTTGGTATTATCATACTTACGAAAAACGTCCATATTGATCATTCGATATTTAGAGAGCAATACTGGGCATTCTAATAGTAAGTGATGAATTGATAATTTATCACTACAAAGACAGTTAGTTTCCAAGTATTTAGTTTTCCATGAATTGAGTCGTATCTTGTACACTAAACTAACTATCGATCTACTGTGCATAAAAATGTTAGATCTAAAGTCAGATGAGTTGATGTAAGTAGATGTTTCCAATAAACAGTAAATTTCATGTGTTGATAATGCCAGTTTCTCATTAGAAACCAAGTTAGAGTTATTAAAAGCCACTCTTTTGGCAGCTCTATCAGCAACTTCATTCCAAAAGAGTCCACAATGAGATGGCATCCTTCTGCCATTATTACGCTGCCGTTGCTGCTGCAGCTAGCTACTGATAATGATAGTGATCGTGATGATTACACTCACGCACAAAAAACGATGTTGACAGAAGAAAGCAATAATGCTCTTCGTTTATTAACCAGCAGCAACAAAAATCATCTGTAGCGCAGAGCAATCAATTCAGATAAGAAATAAACTCACCAGCCGCGAAGGCGTAGTGGTCAATTCCCGGACTACTGGTTGGGAGGTCACGGGTTCGAATCCCATAAGAGGCGAGGTTGGTTTTTCGGTCCTGGACCGACTCCTACCCAGAGTGAGTGGCTGTGGGCTCAATGGGAAGACTGAAACCACGCTGGCAAGCTTCATCCGCTTAACGGAAGCGATTCTGAGAGTGTCGCTCTATTTTCAAGACCAACGCTGCAGGGGTCTGTAGTTCTCGGGCCTGGTTAACGCCGGAATATCATGAAAGGAAGCGTAGAATACAGCCCTGTCACGTAGTTTTAGACCGATACGGAACTCCATAGCATCATCATTATCATCGTCATCCGCCCCATTTCCATTAATCGGCAGAAAGAAGAAAAATGTCTCCGAATTATGTGGCCTTACATGCCCTGCTCTCATGGTGACCTCAGTTTCGAATACCAATTCAGTTCATGTCCTTGGTGGGTTCGGGTCAAAGCAAGGGGATCAGTGTGTTCCAGGGAGCTGTCGATGGACAGACGTGGTGGCGCCCTCGGAGGAGGACCTCACTCACGCTGGCTCCGCGCCCAAGACATTATTGTCGTCAGCAGGGGGATTAGGAGGTGGTGTGCAGGCTCCACTGAACTCCACCGAAGTGACTGAGCAGCAGTACAGTAACAGATATAAATAAAGACACACAAACAATAGGTAAAACCCAAATCAGAAGATAAAAAAATAGTATTAATCCATGTTTTAAAACGAGGCCTAAGCAGTCGCTACAAATAATCTTACCCAGTGGATGGTCATCAGATGGTCATATCTCTCTCTCTCTCTCTCTCTCTCTCTCTCTCTCTCTCTCTCTCTCTCTCTCTCTCTCTCTCTCTCTTACTCTCTCTCTCTCTCTCTCTTCCTCTCTCTCTCTCCCTCTCTCTCTCTCTCTCTCTCTCTCCTCTCTCTCTCTCTCCCTCTCTCTCTCTCTCTATCTCTATCTCTCTTACTCTCTCTCTCTTACTCTCTCTCTCTCTCTTACTCTCTCTCTCTCTCTCTCTCTCTTACTCTCTCTCTCTCTTACTCTCTCTCTCTCTCTCTCTCTCTCTCTCTCTCTCTCTCTCTCTCTCTCTCTCTCTCTACTCTCTCTCTCTCTCTCTATCTCTCTCTATTCTCTCTCTCTCTCTCTCTCTCTCTCTCTCTCTCTCTCTCTCTCTCTCTCTCTCTCTCTCTCTCTCTCTCTCTCTCTCTCTCTCTCTCTCTCTCTCTCTCTCTCTCTCTCTCTCTCTCTCTCTCTCTCTCTCTCTCTCTCTCTCTCTCTCTCTCTCTCTCTCTCTCTCTCTCTCTCTCTCTCTCTCTCTCTCTCTCTCTCTCTCTCTCTCTCTCTCTCTATTCCGCCCTATTATCTATCTCTGTGCATGCGTGCGCGCGCGCGCGCGCGTGTGTTGTGCGTGTGTGTGGTTCTCTTTACTTCTTTCTTTCTTTCTTTCTATGTTTTAAAGATGCCACCTACTTTAGGAGATACTCAATGTGCA
>CM065684.1:11045233-11050233 GCA_017654935.2 Phymorhynchus buccinoides
AAACCCTTTTTATCTTGGGGAACTCGCACATAGGGGAATGAACATTCTGACAGGACAATCTATTTTGCTCTCTGGTACTCTGGGGGATAAGGGGCGGTGTGATAGGTGTAGGGTGGTTGGTAGTAGGACTGCTATGATGGTGTGGGGTACGTGCGGTAATCAAATGACACCAGTCTGTATGTGAGTGTGTTGCTGATGAGTGTAGGCTGCTGGTGTGTACATGAGCTATTTATGCGTGTGTGTGTGTGTGTGTGTGTGTGTGTGTGTGTGTGTGTGTGTGTGTGTGTGTGTGTGTGTGTGTGTGTGTGTGTGTGTGTGTGTGTGTGTCTGTGTGTGTGTGTGTGTGTGTGTGTGTGTGTGTGTGTGTGTGTGTGTGTGTGTGTGTGTGTGTGTGTGTGTGTGTGTGTGTGTGTGTGTGTGTATGTGTGTGTGTGCGTGTGCGTGTGTGTGTGTGTGTGTGTGTGTATGTGTGTTCTTGTGTGTGTCGAGTGTGTGTGCGTATGTGCGTATGTGCGTATGTGTATGTGCAAACGCGCGCGCGCGCGCGCGCGCGCGCGCGCGCGCGTGTGTGTGTGTGTGTGTGTGTGTGTGTAATGTGTGTGTGTGTGTGTGTGTGTATTTGTAGGAATGCGTACGCTTGAGTAAGCGCACGCGCGCGCGCGCGTGTGTGTGTATGTGCGTGTGAGTGTGCGTGCGTGCGCGCGTGTGTTCGTATGTGCGTACATGTGTATGTGAGTAGTTATGTGTGCGTGTGCGTATGTGTGTGTGCGTGTGCGTTGTTGTGCGTATGTGTGTGTGTGTGTGTGTGTGTGTGTGTGTGTGTGTGTGTGTGTGTGCGTGTGTGCGCGCGCGCGCGCGCGTGCGCGTAAATGCTAGTTGTACTGCACCTCCAGGCAAGGCAGCGACAAACTGCATTGGCGATGGAATATCTGTCTTCTTAACCCTTTCACCGCCAAAGTCGCATTTTAGCACCACAGAGATTTAACACCTATGTCACTAAAAGGCATCAAATTGGGGTCTATTATCCAAAGACCCTATTGTCTTAGTTTTAGGAAGTAAGGATAGACCTTATTTTGTATATGCCACAGAACAATCCCCAATACTGCAGATGGATTTTGTTCTCTACCTAGGTAAATTTGATGGAAACGTTTGGCTGAAATATGGCTGGCGGTGAAAGGGTTAAGCCAAGGTTAAAGGTGTCACTGCGAAAGTGGTTGATTAAAAACACACCTCGACAACCCCAAGCAAATAAGGCTCTCCTCCCCAGTCCCTCTCCACTCCCCAACTGGACGGCAACCAGCGGTGAACTGTCACCCTCGGTTCCTGTCATAGCTGTATTGCCCCATGACATGAATGCTGATGAAGCCCCCATCATCCCACCCCCTTACCCCCCACCCTTTAAAGACCCACCACGTCACGTGTCAAAATCACGGTGTTCACGTGTTTTTCCTCTTAGGGTAAGACACCTTAAGAAATCTTTCTAGCATAGCAGGCAATGCGACCCGTGACGTGGGGGGTCTTTAAATGAAAAAGTTAGAGAAGGTGAGATTAGCGTCCAATCGGTCGGATACCCTTATGGACGGTGTTCCTGAAGACGGTGAGGTCTTCCCGGGGATGGCGACGATGCAATGGCGATGAGGGAAGGTCGTCAGTGGAGGAAGGCGGATCGTGGCAGATGACTGCTGTGTTGTAGGGTTCATGCAGAGAAAAGGTCTGCATCTGGTGTTGTCGTTGGATGAAGGTTCCTCTGGTTCTTGTCGTCGTGATGGGCCCCAGCTGGCCAGGCCTCCTCCTAAACGGTAGCGGCATTCTTGCTAGCTCATCGAATGAAAAGAAAACCCTACGCTGGTTAGATTTTGAACCTAACAGTTGTGCTCCATCAGCGCTAGAGCAAACTCAATGCAATTATTCTACAAAACAAAACTACAGATAAAAAAACCTCCGACATGGCGATCAGTTTTGCGAGCTCTTTTCGATTCAATGCTCTTTTCGATTCAGTGCGATCAATAACACCAAGAACAGTTCGGGATCAGGATCGGGAATTTTGGATCAAGAACAATACGATGGCTTGGAGTCAAAACGGACTATCTTTAGATAGTCCATTGACGTATTATTAGATTTATTACAAAAAAACCTAATAACTTGTATCAAACAATGACTGCAGAAATATAATAAGCGTGTTTTGCTTTTTTATATTTCAGCAGTCTTTTATACAAGTTATTAGTTTTCGTAATAAGTTCAATACTATGTCAATGGACTATTTACTCCAAGCCCCGCAACTAAATTTAAAGTAATGTCTCATATGACTTCGGTCGAGAAGACGTCAAAATTAAAATTAAAATAAAAAAAGACTCCAAGCCAATTGCCGATGTCAAATTCTGACGATAGTCGCGACGGAACTAGGAGGCGCATGTAGGCCTACCTAACGATCGATCAGGATTATTATACGAAGGGCTGCAGATGTAAGCTGTTTGAAGTGTTCGCAAGTAAAATCAATAATAAGTCGATGGACTATCTAGAGATAGTCCGTGTTGACTCTAAGGCCGGGTTCACATTCGACGCGTAAGTTCCCTACGGAAAACCCTAAATAAGTGGAACAAAGAAGGATGAAAGTTTACACATATAGGGGAAAATCGGACACGTGCGCAAATCTTTTCCCTTCTTTGTTTGACTTATTTATGGATTGCGTACGGGTTTCCGCATGGAATATCCCCTTATGTTGTGTACACGGCCTTAGGCGTCACTCTGTTCAGACGGCCAGCGAGACAGACAGCAAGCCGTGGTGACGCAATGAGTCCATTGATCGATTGATCACCTGGGACACTGACCTCTTACCACCACCACCCACCCCAATCCTCAGTACTGTCCTCCCTCCCCCCCCCCCCCCACCACCACCCCATCCCCTCCACTCTCCAGCGCTCCACTCTTTCCCTCTCGGCCCTGTCTACTTCCCACCTCAGCACACTTACTACAGTAACTCGCTTCCATCTCGCCGTTCCGTCCTCCAGCCGAACTCCTCAGCTCCGTATGCCAGACTGGCATTAGTACTGACAGGCAGAGACAGACAGAGAAAGAGAGCGCGTGCTTACGCACACGCGCACGCGCATGTCTGTGATTCTGTGCCGTATATTTATTTTCTCCAGGTCAAGATGTGCCCCCCCCCCCCCCCCCCCCCCTACATTTCTCAGCTCTCCCCGCATGCCTTTCTTAGCAAACATTAAGCTGTATTTTAATAACTTGTTCAGCTAATTATCTTTGTTGAATAATTAATCGCAGTCATAATAAAGGCCATTATCTAATAGGACCCCCACACCCCCACCCCTATGTAGTGCAATACACACAACAGCCGCGGAGCATTTGTCACAGTCCTGGTTCATTGTTATCCTTATTTCTCTGGAAATGCCCCTAGCTACATCTCTGACATGCTTTCTGTCTATACTCCATCAAGGCAATTGCGGTCATCTTCAGATTCCAAAATTCTCTGTGTTCCTAGTACACGAACAAAAATGTTTGGTGAGCGCTCCTTTTCCTTTTCGGCCCCATCAGTTTGGAACTCCTTACCACGCGAAATTCGCGAAACACTCTGTCCGTCATGAAATGTATGCCGATGATACTCAACTCAATCATCATGCTTCGCCGCTAGCTCACGACCAGCTTATTCACACTCTTCAAGACTGTGTCACTGAAGTGAAAACATGGATGTCAAACAATAAACTTAAGCTAAACGATGACAAGACTGAAGCACTTAGAGTGCTTCCCCCATCTGTTGACTCTAGCTCTCTGCCCTCCACCATTGCCCTTGGAGATTCCAACATCCATTTTTCTGAACATATTCGCAACCTTGGTGCTTTCTTGGATGAAGACCTTTCCATGCAACATCATATCACTAAGATCTGCCAGGCTGCATACATCGAACTCAGGCGAATCAGCTCTATACGCCCCTTTCTCACGACCGAGGCAACCAAAACGCTAGTCAGTTCATACATTTTGTCTAGATTAGATTACTGCAACTCCCTTCTACTTGGTTGCCCACAGGCGCTTCTCAAACCCTTACAACAACTTCAAAACTCTGCTGCTAGAATGGTCTTCAAAGCCAAGCGTCTTCAACACACATCACCTCTACTTAAAGAGTTACATTGGTTACCCGTTCAACAAAGAATAAACTACAAAGCTGCCTGTCTCTGCTATCAGATCATATCAGGAACAACACCGCAATACCTCTCTGAGCTTCTTGAAATTTACGTTCCATCTCGATCTCTCCGCTCAGCAAATGACAATAGGATCTTTCGAATACAAAAATTTAAACGTGATAGGCACGGTGGTAGAGCTTTTACATCATCAGCAGTCAAACTCTGGAATTCATTGCCTTCTGCTGTCAGACATAGTCAATCTTTAGCATCGTTCAAAACAAACCTGAAAACCCATCTGTTCCGGCAGTCTTTCCAATAACACCCCCATCTCCATGTGCACGTGTGCGTGTGTGTGTGTGATGTGATTGTGCGATGTGTGTGTGTGTGTGTGTGTGTGTGTGTGTGTGTGTGTGTGTGCGTGTGCGTGTGCGTGTGCGTGTGCGTGTGCGTGCGTGCGTGTGCGTGTGCGTGTGCGTGTGTGCGTGTGCGTACGCGATGTATGTCCGTATGTTTGTATGTATGTAATTTGTGTGTGTGTATGTGTATGTATGTAATTTGTGAGCGTGTGCGCGAATGTGAGTGTGCGTGCGCCCACGGCCGCACTTCCAAGCAGGTGTGTGTGTGTGTGTGAGTGTGTTGTGTGTGTTCTGTGTGGGTATATCTGCTTGCATGTGCATGAGTGTATGCGTGCGCAGGAGATATTGTGTTCACTAGAGGGGGGGGGGGGGGGGGGGGGGGGGGGAGAGGAGTGTGTGTGAGTATGTGTCTGTGAGTGTGAGTACACGTGAGTGCTTTGTGTATGTGAGTGCGCGTGTGTGTATGTGTGTGCGTGCGTGTGCGCGTGTTTGTACAAGTGTATGCTTGAGTAAG
>CM065684.1:11055233-11072733 GCA_017654935.2 Phymorhynchus buccinoides
TCCCCCCCTCCCCTAATCACTATGTCTTAGTCGGTTTCTGCGTATTCTTCCGGCTCCAGCTTCGCAAAAGCTCTCCTTTGCAATTACAAGATGAGAAGCACACAGACTTGAAGGTCAAGTCAGGCCACTTCAACGATCGCTCTCATCGATTCTCAGCCCGCCGTGACGTCATATCCTGAACTGCGCCACCCTGGGGGCCAGACCGGGAAGTTAGTCGGTTAGTTCGTCTTAAAAAGGGAAACCAGCGGTATCATCTATGTATATTCATGTTCCTGTTGTTTTGAAAGAATCGGTAAAGGTAAAGATGTGCCACCCCCCCCCCCCCCCCCTGCATTTCTCGGTTAATTGTATTTTTCCGTTTTTGCCTTTCTTACCATACATAAAGCTGTATTTTAGGAACATTTTTAGCTAATAACCTTTTTGGAATACTAACCCTATCCCTAACCCTAGCCCTAAACCTAACCCTACCCCCCACCCTATAAGACGGAAAAACGCAAGGAACCTGTGACAAATCGCGGTGTACTGCAGTACATAGTGGGGGGTAGGGTTAGGTTAAGGGCTAGGGTTAGGGTTAGGGTTAGTATTCCAAAAAGGTTATTAGCTAAAAATGTTCCTAAAATACAGCTTTATGTATGGCAAGAAAGGCAAAAACGAAAAAAATACAATTAACCGAGAAATTAAGGGGGGGGGGGGACATGTCGGTACATAATGTGACCTAGCACCACGAAAGGAACATCAAGTTCCTGGGCTAGTTTATCACAACAGGCTTGCAAAGTCAAAAATATAATGTTGTTCTTGTCAATTTTAAGTTATGAGAATGTTTATGTTCTCTTTTATCTTTCATATTTACTAGCGCAACGCCGAGTCCCCGTAATGCCTAGCAACGGTAACGCCTAGTAACGGTAACGCCTAGTAACGGTAACGCCAAGTACTGGTAACGCCGAGTACAGCAAATTTGAAGCGATTCGGTTAAGAAACGGCGGAGTCGTATAGCGCGCGCGTTTCTGAACCGATTCGCTGCGGGGTTGGTACACGGATAGTCACCGTCCCCGGTGATCTTCCTGCCAAATTCGAAGGCAATCGGTCCAGAAACACCGGAGATACGGGCGCCAAGAGGCCGGCGGATGCGCGTTTCGCGCATTTGCCGAACCGCGCAAATGACACGGCCGCCTCGGTTGCCGTTGCCATCGGCCCGTTAGGGCTCACAGCAAATTTGAAGCGATTCGGTCGAAAAACGGCGGAGTTATAAGGCCCGTTTCGTGTTTCAGACACACACACACACACACACACACACACACACACACACGGACAGTTGGCTTTTTTACTATATGATAAAGGACAATCTTTAATATGGTCTCTAAATGGTCTGATACGTGCTTTAAAACGGGTAGGTCAATGCATTTTGTTCAGCTAGACCAGATTGTAGACGGGTGTTTTCTCAAAATGGTCGATGCTCACCTTACTAACTTTAAATGCTCATAACTCTGGGATGGAAAAAGATACAAGTATGGTTCGTGTATCACAGGTTCCTTTCCGCCGGAAGGCAAGCAGCCTGTAGCGGGCCTATGAACGTCCCTTCGTTGGTCAGGTCGCTCCACATTTTGGGAGCCTCTTGTCTGAGGGTGGATGGTGGCTCTAGGCTGTGCTGGAATTCTCTGTAGAATTCTCTGTATCATTAGAAAGAGACTTGTCTGAAGTTTTCAAATGTATATGTTTGCTCAGAATGGTCAGTTTGACACTTAATGTCCCTTTCGTGGAGCTAGGTCACACACACGTTTAAGATCAATGCTCTTGATGATGTGAGTAGTTGAGTATGTTTGTTCTTGTGCTCTGTTTGTTGGTATGTATATATGTGTGCGTTCGCAGGTGCATGCGTGCATGTGTGAATGTGTGCCTCTGTGTTGTGTGCGCTATGTGTGCGTGCATGCGTACGTGCGTGCGTTTGTGAGTGGTGTGTGCGTGCGTGCGTGCGTGCGTGTGTGTGTGTGTGTGTGTGTGTGTGTGTGTGTGTGTGTGTGTGTGTGTGTGTGTGTGTGTGAGTGTGTGTGCGTGCGTGCGTGTTCGTTTGCTAGTGGTGAGTGTATGTCGGTGGGCATGCGCGCGCGGGCGTGTATGTGTTCGTGAGTAAGAGAGAGAGTCACTGGTGGGTGTTTTTGTTTCACGTATTGGCATATGTGTATGTAAATCAAACATTTTAAAGCACCCCCTTTCCAAACAAAAAAGCCAACATACGAATGAAAGGATGGCGAAAATAATAAATTCCCCTAAATAACGATACTAAAAACACAGACATCTTATCAGGAAAATCAGAAAGTATATTAGCAAAGAGTCATTTTAGCCGTATCAGCTGCCTATGCAAAATGTATTGGTTAATATGATTATAGAGGAAGATGTAGACTCCATTCGAAGCAATAGCCTTTGAGGGGGGTGGAGATGAGATGTGGGTGGGTGGGGGGTCAGGGCAGGACGAGGGGGGGGGGGGGGAGAGAGAGGGTACAAATGGGATTCTGGTATTTCTGTGTCCGTGAATTCAAGTCTCTATTGGCTGCATTTCTCCCCTTCTCGCACTACTACTTCCTTGTCTGTTTTTCTTGTCACTAGATGACTACGTTAACTGAAATACTAACCTCAGGGGTACGGGCATCTCAGTGCATGTTACACCCAAGTTCGTCTTTCGAAAAAGTGACCCAGCACCACGAAAGGGACATTAAGTCGCTGGGCTAGTTTCTCACAACAGGCTTGCAAAGTCGCAAACATCATTTATTTTTTTAATCAACTTTGAGTTGCTCTCTGGCAACCCATCTTTCATATTTATAAAGGGCAATCATTGTTATGGTCTCTAAATACTCCAAAAAGTGCTTTACAATCAGTAGGCTGATGGATTTTCTTCAGCTAGGCTAAACTTCAGATTGTGATTTCTGAAAATGGCCGACAGTCACCCTACCAATTATAAACGCTCATAACTCTAAAACAGAAGAAAAAAAAGTTACAAGAATGGTTCATCATTTGAAAGAGAATTGTCTGAAGTTTCTAACTGTACCATTTTCTCAGAATTGTCATTTTTGCACTTAATGTCCCTTTCGTGGTGCTAGGTCGCAAATAAGCAAGTCTCTAACCGTGTGCCAATGAGAGTGGAATACACGAAGTCTAAAATGAAACGCATGCATACTACATGTTCATATGTTCTGTATGCACGTAAAGTAGAAGACGTGGTCAGTATACTTCAGAGACAACCTTTGCGTGTGCGGGTAAGCTAAACGACAGAGAAACCGACTAGGTTATCCATGTCAAACAACTTACTGTAAAAGGGTCAACACACACAACAATATTATTGTAAAAAGGTCTTTCATTATCGACATGTTTTCTGCACATTGTCAAGATTTGTATGCACAATTATGCAGAATCTATCATGGCACATCTGAACTTTTATGGTTCTTGATTTACCACCTCTCTCTCTTTTCTCTCTCTCTCTCTCTCTCTCTCTCTCTCTCTCTCTCTCTCTCTCTCTCTCTCTCTCTCTCTCTCTCTCTCTATCTCTATCTCCATCTCCATCTCCATCTCTATCTCTATCTCTATCTCTGTCTGTCTGTCTGTCTGTCTCTCTCTCTCTCTCTCTCTCTCTCTCTCTCTCTCTCTCTCTCTCTCTCTCTCTCTCTCTCTCTCTCTCTCTGTCTCTCTCTCTCTCTCTCTCTCTCTCTCTCTCTCTCTCTCTCTCTCTCTCTCTCTCTCTCTCTCTCTCTCTCTCTCTCTCTCTCTCTCTCTCTCTCTCTCTCTCTCTCCCCCCCTCGATAATTGTAGAGAGTGGAATATGGAATACGATATGTACGAAAAGGTCTTAGCAAATCTCGGAGAGATCGTAAATCGTGGCCGCCATCTTCATACATGGATTTGGTTTCCATGGTCACAAGCCTAACGTCGTCTATTCGCTATCTCCCACGAGAATGCACGAGAGGTAAGAACGGGCCAGATTTGCATATTTATGACTCTCTCTCTCTCTCTCTCTCTCTCTCTCTCTCTCTCTCTCTCTCTCTCTCTCTCTCTCTCTCTCTCTCTCTCTCTCCCTTGCATTTCCTCTCTTTCTTGTACATTTCGCTTTCCCTTGTGCCTTCTGTCTTTATCTGTATGGTTGCAGCTGTGTGCTTTGGAGTCTTTGTTCACGTGCTCGCGGTGAGACCGTTGATTTGTATGTGCTACGCCCAATCCCTGAAATTGCCTATTTCATGAAATGGGCAAAATAGTTTGCCCAATTTATGACATGGAGAATGTATATCACAGTTTTGTAATCCCCTTTCACACAGTGATTTATTCAGATTGATTCAATGGTATCACACTTTTCTACATTGTAGTTGCACCCCGTATCCTGCCAGACTCGACCAGATGCTAAGCTGGGACATGCCTGAGCCGCATGTTGAATCAAACGTGTTATCAAAATTAAGTCTGAATAGAATAATTTTAACTCAACTACAGATAATATTTCTCATTCGTTTGAACCAATTCTTGATCTATGTGTGCTAATGAACAAAAACTATTTTTCATTCATATTGCTTTTCTCAAGCGCAAATTATAAATTGGCTATTTTACGAACTGGGCAAACCATTTTGCCCATTTCATGAAATGGGCAATTTCATGGATTGGGCGTAACATATGTTCCACGATCTCTGACTGCATGTGTGAATCACACACTAACATATACACAAACCACAGGCACGAGCGAAAAACAATATAAAAAAGCTGCCTTGCCCTTTTGTGGAAGTAATTAATACTCATATGATTATCACGTTCATATTAGTTATTTAAGTCTTTCTTCGTATCTCGGTATCTCCAGGACAGATTATATGTATAATTATAAATGTCTACTAGAATACTTGCGTAAACTGACCCAGTCGCGACACACGCTTGCACCCCTAACCCTAACACTAATCTTAACCCAAACCCTTAACCGCTAACCCGATTTTGCCCAAATTCGAACTTGTCCGAGCATTGGACCCCTAGTATCCACCTGTCAATTTTCATGTTAATATATCCAAGCGTTCTCGAGTTATCGCTGTCACAGACAGACAAACAAACAGACAAATTTGAACACGGACGGACGGACGGACCAAGCGAAAACAATACCAGTCTCGCTTCGCGACTGGTAAATATGTAGGTCGACCTTTTTCAGGTGGGAGGACGTTAAGTCCAATTTAAATCTACAAGCATTTTTCCTCCCTTGATATAATATGTTGTTAAGTCGCATTTCAGCACCATAGTGATTTAACACCTATGTCGCTAAAAAGTATCAAATTGGGGTCTATTATCCAAAGAACCTATTGTCTTAGTTTTGGGAAGTAAGGATAGACCTTATTTGATATATGTCACAGAAGAATTCCCAATACTGCAGATGGATTTTGTTCTCTACCCAGGTCATTTCAATGGACATTTTTGGCTGAAATATGGCTGGCGGTGACAGGGTTAATGGCCATGGTGTTTACGCTTCAACAACCTAGCAACACACTCTGTTTTGAGAAGACATCAGTCACTAGAGAACTCCACTCTGTAAACCTTGCCCTCCCACCCAAAACGGTCATTATTTTTATTAACGACGAAAACGAATCCATGCAAATGTGTGTATTCAAGTTGAAGTTCAAGTTCAAGTATACTTTAATATCTCCAAGAGAGAAATTCAGGTTAGGTGTCATGACAGAGATACAACATAACTGAAAGAACATTAATCAAACGTGTAAAACTAAATTATACCAACCAAATAATTATCATTAAAATTCATTACATCAACTTAGAGATATGCACATTTAAGACACAGAGAGAGAGAGAGAGAGAGAGAGAGAGAGAGAGAGAGAGAGAGAGAGAGAGAGAGAGAGAGAGAGAGAGAGAGAGAGAGGGGGGGGGGGGGGGGGGGGGGGCTCAATAACCATTATTAACTTATAGCAGTCAACCAAATAACAAAAATTGGAATACATCTCGTCATCAACAATCAATACACCTGATAATAGTATCTCCACACATTACAATTACTGCAGTCAGATAGCTGTTAATATTTAATCAGAACAAAATAGAATAAGGACTGAGAGAGAGAGAGAGAGAGAGAGAGAGAGAGAGAGAGAGAGAGAGAGAGAGAGAGAGAGAGAGAGAGAGAGAGAGAGAGAGAGAGAGAGAGAGAGAGAGAGAGAGAGAGAGAGAGAGAGAGAGAGAGAGAGAGAGAGAGAGAGAGAGAGAGAGAGTAAAATGAATCATGAATTTAAGAGATGGATAGAACGTGGTATGAAAGTTATGAAAGTGTATTGTGGTCAACCACAAAACTATAAATAGCTGTGAATCGAACAAAAATAGAAACGCATACAGGAAAACAAAATGCGTGCATTCGAATGAAGCCATAGAAATTCGTATACGTAGAACAGAAACATGAACATTAGGAACAAGCTGTTGAAACTTATGCAGTGGAAAGGAAGTAAATTAACCTTTAGTCAAATTTCGCTGGGGGAAAAACAGTTTTGCGAAACTGCACGTTGGAAAAACCCCACGGCATTGAACATTTATCGACTTGAACAAAAACAAGTCACAGAAACATTCACTACCTTATATTTTGAATGTAAAAGAAGACTATGATAATCAGATCGAGTCAATAACATTTATGAAAACTATGACGAACCCAAGCAAAATACAAGACAGCAGCAACAACAACAACAACAACAAACAAACAACCTTTAAAGAATTAAGGGACACAGACAGGTGGACAGACAGACATACAAAGCTAAAGGGAAGGGGACAGCTAGACAATCACAGAGACGAAAACGAGAGAGAGAAACAGTAATGCTCGGTGTCCATCTGTGTTCTACCGAGGACCCCCAGCATGTTTGACAATCGTGTGAAATCTAGCACACGCCTTGCTGCCTTTGACTCGCTGACAGGTTATACACACACAAGCAGGTCGGTTATTGTTTTTAGTCTCTCCCTCTCTCCCAAGACCCAACATGGGAGACAGCCGAGTAAATGCGTACACAACGCACAGCCAGTCGGTGTGAATGACATGGCAGCAGGTGTGAGAAAAACACAGAATGAAACGAAACAGATGCTTTGTATTAGCCAGGACACAAGATGTACACCGAGCCTAACAGGCGAACTCAATAAATGTAACGCAAACAAACAAAACAGAACGTGGCAACTGAATGTAACGGAACCATTAAAAAAAAAGACAAATTGGGGGCGGTGGCGTGAGGGGTGGGGGGGGGGGGGGGGGGGGGGGGAGGTAGAGAGAGAGAGAACAGAAATAAACTTGCACGCAAACGAACACGACATAGGCCTACAGACGAGGCGGACAAACTGCAACGCAGGAAGACAGACAGACAAACAGGCGGACGAACTGGTGAACAGAGAAACAGAGCGAATGATTTACGATTCCGTTGCCTTCCCAGTTGTATCGATTTTGCCTTTGGCCACTCGTTTTTTAGAACAGCGCGGCCATTCGTCGAAAGCAGAAAGCAAATAATTTGAGGGAAAGGTCGAACGACTAGGTAGGTAGGGATGGAAAAGAGAAGGGGAAGGGGGGGGGGGGTCGGTGGGAGGGGGGAGGGGGGGGGGCAAGGGACCTAATTATGGGGAGGCGGAGTACTGGGGATTTATATGGGGAGATTCTTTATAGTGGGCTATGCAGTAGAAAAGGGACAGGGGAAAACGCTTTATTAAGTAACTAATGTAGGACTTGTGTAAAGGCCAAAAAAGCGTCTGCATTTAGGTGTGTAAAGACTAATTGATCACACGCACACGCACACACGCACATGCACGCGCACGCGCACGCACGCACACACACACACACACACACACACACACACGCACGCACGCACACACACACACGCACAAGCACGCACACGCACACGCACGCACGCACACGCAAACACACACACACACACACACACACACACACACACACACACACACACACACACACACACACACACACACACACACATGTTGACAAGAAGCAGGGAAGTTTAAGCTGAAGTTTGTGTGTATGCATGCGTGTATGTGTGTGTGCGTGCGCGCGCGCGCGTGCATGCGTGTGTGTGTATGCATGCGTGTATGTGTGTGTGTATGTGCGTGCGTGCGTGTGTGTATGCATGCATGTATGTGTGTGTGCGTGTGCGCGTGTGCATGCGTGTGTGTATGTATGCGTGTATGTGTGTGTGTGTGTGTGTGTGCGCGCGCGCGTGCATGCGTGTGTGTGTATGCATGCGTGTATGTGTGTGTGTGTGTGTGTGCGTGCGTGCGTATGTGTATGTATGCGTGTATGTGTGTGTGCGTGTGCGCGCGCGCGCGCATGCGTGTGTGTATGTATACGTGTATGTGTTTATGTGTATATGTGTGTGCGCGTGCATGCGTGTGTCTGTATGCATACGTGTATGTGTGTGTATGTGTGTGTGTGTGCGTGCGCGCGCGTGTTTGGTGCGTGTGCGTGTGTGCTGCGTTTGCGTGAGTTCTCTTGTGTATGTAGTAAACCTAATCCCTAATTATGCGAGTGCGTAAGCGTCAGTACGAAATGTTCTTTCCCAAAGGTTTTCATCCGCCAACTCCACCTTACTAATACAGCAGCAACAAAAGGATGCAATGGGTGTGTTCACAAAGCGATCGTCGGTTTTGTTCCAACATTGAATACATCCTGGAATATCACTGAAGTGAGTAACCTTTGACTGAATAGAAATGCGATGATGTGCGTTTACGGTCACGCATTCACGCCTACACGGCACCAAACAAAAATGTACAAATATATATATATGTGACCCATAGGGACATTAAGTCGCTGGGCTAGTTTCTCACAACAGGCTTGGAAATTCAAAAATCTCATTTTTTGTCTAATTGGGGTTATGGGTATTTCCGTGTTCTCTAACATCTTATTTTTTCATATTTATAAAGGACAATCTTTAATATGGTCTCTAAATGGTCTTATAAGTGTTTTAAATCGAGTAGGACAATGCCTTTTCTTCAGCTAGGCTAAACTTTAGACTGTTTTTTTCAAAATGGCCGAAGCTCACCTTACTAACTTTAAATGCTCATAACTTTGGAACGAAAAAAGATACAAGCATGTATCATTAGAAAGAGAATTGTCTGACGTTTTCAAATGTACATTTGTTCTGAGAAAAGTCAGTTTGACACTTAATGTCCCTTTCGTGGTGCTGGGTCACATAATGTAGTGCAAACCAATCAATATGCAACATTCACAACCCATATAAATAGGCCTACAGCTACAGAATCTACAGAACACGCAAATATATATAATCACACAAAAAACCTACACAGACTCAGACAGAAAGAAAAACAGACAGACACACAGAGAGACATGTACATACACACGCATGCACGCATGGGCTGCGCACCTACACGTATGCAACGCCCACGCACCGACGCACGCACAAGCTTACATTGACGCAGGCAGACACATACACACGCACGCACGCACCACGTACGCAGAGAGAGAGAGAGAGAGAGAGAGAGAGAGAGAGAGAGAGAGAGAGAGAGAGAGAGAGAGAGAGAGAGAGAGAGAGAGAGAGAGAGAGAGAGAGAGAGAGAGAGATGCGTCTAATTTCCTGTTTCTGTCTTGCCGCTGGCACCTTAGATGCATCCCGGTGTGGCATTCTCAAAATGGATTTGTTCTCAACATGTCTCCACATGTGCGAAATCGATCATGACGTACCATCACATTTTATCTTTTGTGCATTCGACACTAAATTGACCCTAAACCTATCCCTAACCCTACCCCTAGCCCTATTCCTAACCCTAACCCTAACCCTAAACCTATCCCTAACCCTAAACCTATCCCTAACCCTAAACCTATCCCCTAACCCTAACCCTAAACCTATCCCTAACTCTTCGCACATGCGCAGACATGTTGAGAACAAATCCATTTTGAGAATGCCACACACCGGTGTCAAAGATGGCAGCAGACACAGTGACACAGTGACACACATATACCCCCCATCACGTCGCTCACAGATGACAGACAGGGAAATTGACATCCCCGACCCTCGCAGCGAAGTAAAGGAGCTGAAAGGGTGGGAGGGGGGGGGGGGGATGAGTCGGATAAACAGTTGATAACAGTTGGGGAGAGGGGGTGGAGGTGGGGTAGTAGTTTATGAAGATCGATCAATGAGTCAATGGGGTTCGTTCGTGCTGCATCTTGATTTGACACATATTTTGGTAGAGTATTTATTTACGCCTCGTTTTTTTTCTTCTGATCTTGACGTAACCTCTGCCAAATACGTTTCTGTGTTGGTGTTTTTGGGTGTGCCTGTCTTCGCCCTGATTATCACTTTGTTTAGTATTGACTATTTTTACTCGAAGAATGAAGACTTTTTTGTTATTATGAACAACCGTATATTGTTATTGAGGTTTGATGAATCACGAAAGAAAACAACCTGTTACGTCATAGTTTTGGGGGTTTGAATGTGATTTTCGTCCCAGGGATCGGGTATAGACTGCTAGCCTAGTCGCTGCGAAGTTCTGCCTAGCAGTGGCTCGGGCAGCAAGGAACAAAGAACGGTTGAACCGTCTCTGTCGCGAGCAGCGATGAGAATGATGGCGCGAGACGAAATATGGATTTTACGCCCTCTGCGGTCTTTTGACCATGTGGGGCATTTTAAAATACAAAGATGGTGGGAACGATGCTGGAGGCAATGCCCAGAGGCAGTGCAACACGAGTAAAGTCCCGATTTTGTAACAATACAGATAAATTATGTGTAACAGTAACCACGCCTCGGTTAAACTTCATCGGCTATGGTACCGCCACAAGTTATTAATAAGTATAATGATGGCGCGCGCCTCGCGTGAACGCTTTATATAAGCCGGCTGTGTGTTTAATTGTAAATTGATTTCATTCTTTAGACTTTTTTTTTTCTTTTTGCCTTAAAATACAGCTTTATGCATGGTAAGAAAGGCAAAAACGGAAAAATACAATTAACCGAGAAATGTACGGGGGGTGGCACATCTTGACCTTTACCATATAGGGGTGTGTGGGGTGGGGGGGGGGGGGGGGGGGGTGGCACATCTTGACCTTTACCTTGAGTTAAGTAGGATTGTGTTCAGACATATGCACAGATACGTATAAATAATAATGCATGCCGGATATCACACAAGGCACGAACGCTTTACGCATACACCCGACAAGCATGCACACGCGTTTGCTAAAATAAAGATAAAGCAGAGAACGCTGAACACTGAACACTGAACGATTTTAATGAATAGGCCATTGGCCCATGTCACGAGGGATGGTTACAAAAAGTGGGCTAATTATCATTGATTTCAAAGTACATGCACATGCACAATTATAATATACAAACAATTAATCAAACAGTCTCGCGCATTCGATACAGATGGATACAGGATTCACTCAAGCATATTCAAATAACGTACCTTGAATGCCTTATCTAAATACACAGCTGAACGTAATAATAATAATAATAAAGAATATTTATATAGCGCGCATTCTAGGTGTACTACTCATGGCGCTTTACAAAAACTAAGAATCGACCCACATACAAAATTACAGACATATCAAACATACTCAGACGCGCTCGCATACCCACCCTCACCCTCACGCTGTGACATATTCATAGACATAAAAACATGCATCTTCCCATAACACACAAACGGACACACACACACACACACACACACGCACGCACGCACGCACGCACGCACGCACGCACGCACGCACGCACGCACGCACGCACGCACGCACACACGCACGCACGCACACACACACACACACACACACACACACACACACACACACACACACACGCGCGCGCGCGTACGTAAAACCACAGATTTGTTTTCACATGCTAATAATAAAGTCAGTCTAAAGAGAGATGGACTATTATATAATTTAGCAGGGATATGTTTTTGCCTTAGGGACATCGTAACACAAAATGGACCTCTGTTTCTCTTTGGGACTCACAGAATGGACATGCTAAGTCTTCCTCTCTTACATTGATTCTGAAACGTAATTTGTGAATATTAGGTTGTGACACACCGAGTCGAAACCGTATAAGACAGAGAAAGCAGAGAAACAAACAGACAGACAGACAGACAGACAGACAGACACGGGCAGAACAACAAACAACCTCACAATAAAGGAGCAAACCCAGAGAATGCAACAGATAGCAGAACATAAAGCAAACAGACAGAGGCTCGGAGACAGCAGCCATACAGGAATTGACGCAACAAGCAGCTTCTGTGATGTTTGCGTCTGTCCACATTCACTGAGAGTGTGACACTAAAACGAGCGCGCGCGCATACACGCACACAGACACACACAGACAGACACATACACACGCGCGCGCGCGCGCGCGCACACACACACACGCACACACACACAACGACTCGGGGATGACACTAACGAGACAATCACGCCATGTCACTCAAATTGGCACAATTAGGACGTTGACAACTCAGGTTTCACAGCTTCGTGTGAGGCTAGGACATTTACTGTTATTATTATTATTATATTATTATTATTATTATTATTATTATTATTATTATTATTATTATTATTATTATTATTATTATTATTATTATTATTATTATTATTATTATTATTATTATTATTATTATTAGAGAGAGAGAGAGAGAGAGAGAGAGAGAGAGGGAGAGAGAGAGAGAGAGAGAGAGAGAGAGAGAGAGAGAGAGAGAGAGAGAGAGAGAGAGAGAGAGGAGAGAGAGAGAGAGGAGAGAGAGAGAGAGAGAGAGAGAGAGAGAGAGAGAGAGAGAGAGAGAGAGAGAGAGAGAGAGAGAGAGAGAGGAGAGAGGAGAGAGAGAGAGAGAGAGAGAGAGAGAGAGAGAGAGAGAGAGAGAGAGAGAGAGAGAGAGAGAGAGAGAGAGAGAGAGAGAGAGAGAGAGGGAGAGAGAGAGAGAGAGAGAGAGAGAGAGAGAGAGAGAGAGAGAGAGAGAGAGAGAGAGAGAGAGAGAGAGAGAGAGAGAGAGAGAGAGAGAGAGAGAGAGAGAGAGAGAGAGAGAGAGAGAGAGAGAGTGAATGCCATATTTATGTTCAACACCACGGTCTTCCAGTTATGATGATGAAAGTGACCGTTGAAAATCATAACGACGGCTGATTATTTGGTATTTGGTATATTCTAGTCACAGAGACAGGTATTAATTGTGAAATTCGGGCTGCTCACACCTGGAGAGAACGTCGTCCTAAACGCAGTACCACCCAGGTATTTTTAGAGGGGTGAGGAGAGGGGGCCGGGGGGCAGACTTGGGAAATTTGGCTATTAATTTGGTAATACCAGAAAGCGGGATCAGTTTTACCTACTTCTAACTACCGTGGTTTTTTTTTAAGCTGGTCACACTCGGTTTTTTTTAAAGTCCCCATCCGAAGGACTCGACGTACTAAGCACAAAGCACAATTAAAGTCACGTTGAATTTGGTGTCTCGTTTATTGAGACGAAACGCAGACGTACGTTTTCAATGTCTATTCAAAGACTCGACGTCCAGTTCGATTCTCCCCTCGAATTAGAGAGAAAGGGCGGAGGGCCGGGGTTCGAACCCGGTCACTCACGCATTGAAGTTGGCAGGCGAACGTCTTAACCACTCTGCCACCTAATAATGTTGAATCCAGTGCTTGCGAGGTCTTCATAGTAAGCCCCCCCTCCCCCCACCCACCCCATCACACATGATGAAGACTCCACTACATCCTTAACGTTCGCTGAATTTCTAGAGAACATTTTTAGAACGTATTTCTAAATTCCATATAGAAGCATTCCATGACGAAGCTTAGATTAAGCTTGATTGAATTCCTATTTTTGAACACACTCTGAAAAATTGAAAAAAAAAGTATCGTGAAATCCTACAGACTAAAAATTCTACATAAAAAAGAAAGAGTGAGAGCCCATTGAAAATGCCTTTTTTTTAAACTGTCTAGGATAAACCTACTGCTCTGCACCTGACAGACAGAGCCCCTCAAATCTCCCCATACCAACTCGGCTGTCATTGACCCTCACCTCCATCCCGCCTTCCATCCGAATCATCCCTCCCAAAAAAAACTTCTCCTTTACACCCCCCCCCCCCCCTTCTCCTTCCAGTGCTATCAGAATCGAAATGTTGATTTCTTCATCTAATCCGCCATTTTGTTTCAATCCGGTGGTCTTCCAATTAGCTCCCCTGATGGAATTGACAGCTGCCTGTTATTGATATGGTGAATCGTGTGTTTCAGGACCTTCCAATTAGCTCCCCTGATAGAATTGACAGCTGCCTGTTATTGATATGGTGAATCGTGTGTTTCAGGATCTTCCACTTAGCTCCCCTGATGGAATTGACAGCTGCCTGTTATTGATATGGTGAATCCTGTGTTTCAGGACCTTCCAATTAGCTCCCCTGATGGAATTGACAGCTGCCTGTTATTGATATGGTGAATCGTGTGTTTCAGGACCTTCCACTTAGCTCCCCTGATGGAATTGACAGCTGCCTGTTATTGATATGGTGAATCGTGTGTTTCAGGACCTTCCAGTTAGCTCCCCTGATGGAATTGACAGCTGCCTGTTATTGATATGGTGAATCGTGTGTTTCAGGACCTTCCAGTTAGCTCCCCTGATGGAATTGACAGCTGCCTGTTATTGATATGGTAATCGTGTGTTTCAGGACCTTCCAGTTAGCTCCCCTGATTGAATTGACAGCTGCCCGTTATTGATGTGGTGAATCCTGTGTTTCAGGACCTTCCAGTTAGCTCCCCTGATGGAATTGACAGCTGCCTGTTATTGATGTGGTGAATCGTGTGTTTCAGGACCTTCCAGTTAGCTCCCCTGATTGAATTGACAGCTGCCTGTTATTGATATGGTGAATCCTGTGTTTCAGGACCTTCCAGTTAGCTCCCCTGATGGAATTGACAGCTGCCTGTTATTGATGTGGTGAATCCTGTGTTTCAGGACCTTCCAGTTAGCTCCCCTGATGGAATTGACAGCTGCCTGTTATTGATGTGGTGAATCCTGTGTTTCAGGACCTTCCAGTTAGCTCCCCTGATGGAATTGACAGCTGCCTGTTATTGATGTGGTGAATCCTGTGTTTCAGGACCTTCCAGTTAGCTCCCCTGATTGAATTGACAGCTGCCTGTTATTGATGTGGTGAATCCTGTGTTTCAGGACCTTCCAGTTAGCTCCCCTGATGGAATTGACAGCTGCCTGTTATTGATGTGGTGAATCGTGTGTTTCAGGACCTTCCAGTTAGCTCCCCTGATGGAATTGACAGCTGCCTGTTATTGATGTGGTGAATCCTGTGTTTCAGGACCTTCCAGTTAGCTCCCCTGATGGAATTGACAGCTGCCTGTTATTGATGTGGTGAATCGTGTGTTTCAGGACCTTCCAGTTAGCTCCCCTGATGGAATTGACAGCTGCCTGTTATTGATGTGGTGAATCCTGTGTTTCAGGACCTTCCAGTTAGCTCCCCTGATGGAATTGACAGCTGCCTGTTATTGATGTGGTGAATCCTGTGTTTCAGGACCTTCCAGTTAGCTCCCCTGATTGAATTGACAGCTGCCTGTTATTGATGTGGTGAATCCTGTGTTTCAGGACCTTCCAGTTAGCTCCCCTGATTGAATTGACAGCTGCCTGTTATTGATGTGGTGAATCGTGTGTTTCAGGACCTTCCAGTTAGCTCCCCTGATTGAATTGACAGCTGCCTGTTATTGATATGGTGAATCGTGTGTTTCAGGACCTTCCAGTTAGCTCCCCTGATTGAATTGACAGCTGCCTGTTATTGATGTGGTGAATCGTGTGTTTCAGGACCTTCCAGTTAGCTCCCCTGATGGAATTGACAGCTGCCTGTTATTGATATGGTGAATCCCGTGTTTCAGGACCTTCCAGTTAGCTCCCCTGATTGAATTGACAGCTGCCTGTTATTGATGTGGTGAATCGTGTGTTTCAGGACCTTCCAGTTAGCTCCCCTGATGGAATTGACAGCTGCCTGTTATTGATATGGTGAATCCCGTGTTTCAGGACCTTCCAGTTAGCTCCCCTGATTGAATTGACAGCTGCCTGTTATTGATGTGGTGAATCGTGTGTTTCAGGACCTTCCAGTTAGCTCCCCTGATTGAATTGACAGCTGCCTGTTATTGATATGGTGAATCCCGTGTTTCAGGACCTTCCAGTTAGCTCCCCTGATTGAATTGACAGCTGCCTGTTATTGATATGGTGAATCGTGTGTTTCAGGACCTTCCAGTTAGCTCCCCTGATTGAATTGACAGCTGCCTGTTATTGATATGGTGAATCCCGTGTTTCAGGACCTTCCAGTTAGCTCCCCTGATTGAATTGACAGCTGCCTGTTATTGATATGGTGAATCCAGGACCTTCCAGTTAGCTCCCCTGATGGAATTGACAGCTGCCTGTTATTGATATGGTGAATCCCGTGTTTCAGGACCTTCCAGTTAGCTCCCCTGATGGAATTGACAGCTGCCTGTTATTGATATGGTGAATCCCGTGTTTCAGGACCTTCCAGTTAGCTCCCCTGATGGAATTGACAGCTGCCTGTTATTGATATGGTGAATCCCGTGTTTCAGGGTCTCTGTGATAACCGATTTCCTTTGTGTGTCTCTAGGTCTGTATGTCTTTTGGTTTGCCTTTCGAGCTCCAGTTCTTCCTCTCCCCACCCCCACCCCCATCCCCTTCCTTCCCCTCTTTATAAGTCCTTGTCCATCAGTTTAAAAAATAATGAATACAATTGAACTAAAAAGCATCATCAAAACGCTACACTCACACAAGCACATGAAGATAAAATGGATGGATATCTGTTTAACGTCCTCCCGGGTCTGGAACAGACACATATGGGACATTAGTAGATATATAGATGGTGGGAACGATCCTGGAGGCAATGCTGCAACACCAGGAAAGTCCCGGTTGTTTTTTTAGCAACACAGATGTGTTACTGCTAACATGAAGATGAAATGAATAATAAACGCGGTGAATAAAACACAAATGTTTGTTTTTAAAAAGACTTTGCCGAGGTGAATGAAGACAACGTAGTGAATTCATAATTTAAAAATAATAATTAAATGAAAAAATGTTCCATTTTAATTTCCCAAATTATCATAAAGGTTAATGCAAAAGTGCCAATCAATGTCATCATTATGGGAAAAAAACTTTTTTGAAAGAGAATAGCTACTACTCTGACTTTTTAATTTTAGAAATGTAACAGTCAAATCCTCGATTGATGAAAGCTTCTGGTAAAACCCCCAAAAAACTCTTTAAAAAAAGAATACGCTATCTATACACCCTGGTGAGGTCACAACAATATTCTTTTTATTATTATTATTATTATTATTATATTATTATTATTATTATTATTATTATTATTATTGTTATTATTATTATTATTATTATTATTATTGAACTTCGTTTTTAGAAGGTATAGACAAGTAGTAATTCCATAATATGATGAACATTATTACATCAAGCCTGGTTTTAAAACAAATAACTCTCAAAGACTGAGAACGTGTCACGTGAAATCCTGTGGACATAAATTCCCC
>CM065684.1:11095233-11100233 GCA_017654935.2 Phymorhynchus buccinoides
TTTCCCACCTTCCATCAGTTCACCTTCCAGCAGGTGGGAAGTGAGAAAGTTGGCTTCACTCTTTGTAAAGGTTGGTAAAGGTTGGTGTGCACGTTAACATTATTCACGAGCTATTTCTATTTCCCCATGGCAACACAGTGATAGCCCACTCTTAATATGACTTAAGGTCTCGGTACACGTTAACATTATTCACGAGCTATTTCTATTTCCCCATGGCAACACAGTGATAGCCCACTCTTAATATGACTTAAGGTCTCGGTACACGTTAACATTATTCACGAGCTATTTCTATTTCCCCATGGCAACACAGTGATAGCCCACTCTTAATATGACTTAAGGTCTCGGTACACGTTAACATTATTCACGAGATATTTCTATTTCCCCATGGCAACACAGTGATAGCCCACTCTTAATATGACTTAAGGTCTCGGTACACGTTAACATTATTCACGAGATATTTCTATTTCCCCATGGCAACACAGTGATAGCCCACTCTTAATATGACTTAAGGTCTCGGTACACGTTAACATTATTCACGAGCTATTTCTATTTCCCCATGGCAACACAGTGATAGCCCACTCTTAATATGACTTAAGGTCTCGGTACACGTTAACATTATTCACGAGCTATTTCTACCCCCCCCCCCCCCCCCCCCCCCCCCCCCCCCACCCCCCCCTCTTATGGCAAACACAGTGATAGCCCACTCTTAATATGACTTATGGTCTCGGTACACGTTAACATTATTCACGAGCTATTTCTATTTCCCCATGGCAACACAGTGATAGCCCACTCTTAATATGACTTATGGTCTCGGTACACGTTAACATTATTCACGAGCTATTTCTACCCCCCCACCCCCCCACCCAGTGACCCCCCCCTCTTATAGCAACACAGTGCTAGCCCACTCTTAATATGACTTACAGCTCAATGACTGTTGCCATGGGGAAATAGAAATATCTTGTGAATAGTGTTAACGCGTACACCGATCTCAATTAAGCTGCGAAGTTATTCCTCTTTGTGATATTTAAAGACCCCCCACGTCACGTGTCACATTCCCTCTTATGCTCGGAAGATTTCTTAAGATTTCTTACCAGCTATAAGAGGGAAAACACGTGAAAACCGTGATTTTGACACGTGACGTGGTGGGGCTTTAAGCTTTTTGTTTGGACTTAGTTTCTTCAAAATGCTTTGAAGGGAACAGGGACAAAAATGGTAGAATGGGGAAACTCACCAGGGTTTGGGTTTGGTGATCAAGGTAGAAAAAGGGAACAAGCAAGCTTTCCGCTCGTAGAGCTTTCATTAGTGGGGAGAGAGACAGAGTTTAAAAGCAAGACGACAACAAAAAACTGAATAGAGCTCAGAATGAAAAGAGAGGGTTAATGGTCAACCTATGGCGATATTGTTCACGCCAGGGGGCAGTCAATGCACTAGGGGCTTATCACGCGATTTTCTTACTTGGGCGTAGTGAGAGAGAGAGTGATGGTAGGACCACTCACTGTCTCTCTCTCTTTCTTTATCCCCAACTAATAATATAGAGAGGATTAGCCCCACACGAGCGTCATGCCCTCTGGTGTGAGAAAAATCGCACTAAGTCTCTCATTGAGGTTAGGTAGTGTGAGTGAAAGTAAAAAGACATATTTAAAGATCCACCAGATGACGTGTCAATATCACGGGTTTCACGGGTTTCCCCTCTTATAACTGGAAAGAAATCTTGTTTTGACCAAGTCTGACTCCCATATAAATGGCCCCAAATTCGAACCGACTCATCATCATCATATAGTGGAGATTACAAGGGGATGACACTACACGTATCTGTATTATTAAAAAATCGGGACTTTACTGGTTTAGCACTGCCTCCGGGTATTGCCTCCAGTATTGTTCAATACTGCCATGGGGTTAAAACTGCCACGGGAATTAACTGCCATGGGGCGATTGCTAGTCAGTTTAAAGAGCAGCCTCAATTTGAATATGAGGGAATTCGTATGTGGGTCACAGCATCCCAGAAAAAACCCCAAGGGACTTAATCGTGGTGCGTCACTGGGTCTCTAAGGGGAAAGGGAGGATTATGATGGATATGAAGGGAATAACTTATTGAGTTATTTTTCGAGTTGCTTTCGTATTACTTTTCATTCTGAGGACAGGATGAAAAAAAAGCTGTCAAGCTTACTCCTTTATCCTCAATAAAGATCATTTTGACTTGACTTGACTTGAGCTTCAGCTTGATCATTTACTGTCCGTCCTACAGACATCATTCCACTAGTAAGGTTGCACCATCAGAAGATGGATAGTCTAGCAATCGATGCACATCTCGCACTGGACTATTGGAAGGCCAGTGGAGCGTAGTCTGCATCACGCTGACTGAATCGATCACCGGCATCAAATCCAGCCACAGACAGGATCAAATAAAAAATATTAAAAAAAACGAGACGGCAAGGCCATATAAACTGTCTCCCAGTTCGTCAGCAAAGAATTCAAAACTAGAAACAAAGCGAGCTCACTAGAACATGAAATGTTTATGGGGCTCATCAAGGAAGGAAAGTGGCAGAGTGGTTTGAAGACGTTCGACCTGCCAATTTCAATGGGTGGGTGACGCGGGTTCGAATCCCGGAACTCGCCCTTTCTTTCTTTCTAGTTCGACGATCAGCTCGAACTGAACGTCGAGTCCTTCGTTCGGATGGGGACTTAAAGCTGGTCTGACGCCTTGCGCGTTACGCACGTAAAACTCCCACGGCAGTTTCAAAGTCGGTAAGAGCAGGGAGAAATCCCGCTGCTTGGTATGACCACATTGATATCTAGGTTTCCCAAGTTCACTCCTCATCCCACACACCCACGCCCAAAAATACAAAGGATGGCGCTGCGCTCGATGCGACGCGCTCTCCGGGTGGGAGCAACCAAATTTCACAGACAAGTCTCTGTGACCATAACATACTAAATATTTTTTAAAAAAACATTGGGTAAATTAACATGACAGGCATCACTATAGGAACATGGGAAACCGTTCTTCCAGTTTTCATCATAATCATTTCAATAACATCAATAACTGTGGCGATTGAAACACATTTATTGATTTACCGGAGAGTATGTTTATATGGCTTGCTCTTTGAGCGAACTAATGTCACGTGCCTCATTCTTAGGCCATCAGGAACAATTCTGCAAGCTTTCATAATGATCGTTCTTCATCTCTGAAAAAATACTTGCTGTTAAAATATAAAATAAACAAGCGCGAAATCGCAATAGTTTGTGGCACGCGGTCTATTTTTACCACTCCAATCATGAGTTACCTCCCCTGGCTTTTCAATAATTTTATTCTGTAAACCAGAATGTTATCTCTGCACCATTTCGTAACTTTTTATATCTTTTGGAAAACATTTAAAACTATGTATCCTACTTATACTCATCAAAAGAAGCACCGCATACTCGTCGTGTCTGTTGTAGTGTCTGTATTACATATGTTTATTATTTTGTACGCTTTTAAAATACATTATTTTAAAGAGCGGCCAGAAGTGTAGCCTCGATTTGAAGTGCGACAATTTTGGACCGACAGACAGACAGACCGACCCCGACCCCCCCCATAGTATCAAAGTGAGTTATAGGTTTGTGGCTTGAGCCACAAATAAAAACCCTCAGACTACAGTACGTTCTTGTGGCTTGTCATTTGGCAGAAACAATAAGGTTGGCATCAACGTCAGGATATAAGGGACCGTTCTATACAATGTTAAAATTGGTTTAACAGCTTAGATGATGTGGAATGTATTATAATTTTATTCACACACACACGCGCGCGCGCGCGCATCACACACATGTGACGTTAAGTGTCCCGCGCGACCCGCTTTCTTGTAGATCCTATCTACACCCACCCCCCCCCCTTCTCCCCTCCCCACCCCCCTCTCTCCTTTTCATTTCTCGACCACAACCGCCACGTTAATTGCCACGGCCTACTTCAAAAACGAACGCCGACTAAGGCAATTATCCCTTTTGAACCACGGTTATCTCCCTTTGTAAGACACCACGTCCTTACCCAACCACAAGAAAGTGACAACCAGGTTATCTCCCTTTGAAGAACGGTTTTGCCTTTCCGAGCACGAGAAGGATTTTGAATGTCCGGCACGTGACACAAGGATGTAATAGGCGCGCGATTGTTCGGTACATTTACCGAACAGCACAATTGTGACATGTGGACTGTAATACACCAATAGCAGGCTTTCATTGTTTGAAAGTGAAGGCTATAATTGGAGTGGTGAGAAAAAGTTGTCACACAAGATGCTGAAACACAGCTAGAGCAACACTCACAACCAGTCATCATAAGCCCACTAGTAAGTATTATTGATGGCAGGTGATTGAGATCTGGTTTGTTTGACTCTACATCTAGATCCTATGTTCCATGACACACACACATAAGGAGTAGATACATATGTTATAGAAAAGAAGTGGTAAACATTCTATTCTATTTATGTGCACTGACGCATTTGTGTGTGTGTGTTTTTGACTTTAACACTTTTGGTACCAGAACCGGACACACACCTACACACCCTTTTGTCTATTTTTAGTAGGAAACCTATGGGCCGCAATCTTGCACTATTTTTAGTAGGAAACCTATGGGCCGCAATCTTGCACTTTATGACACCATTCCTTTCCAGGTGTTGGATGGACAGTGATGTTGGATTGATCACCTTTACACACTGATCTCAGTTTGTTAACTGAAATTCAACACACACACACCCACATTAACACACACATGTAGTGCTATTGTACAAGGGAAGCCTTCAAGCCGGTTGGGATTCACTAATTCCCTGCCGACTGAAGCCCCTTGTCTCTAAGCCATAGAGATCTACATCCACCTTCTCACATTATCAGCAGGGCATCGTGGGCCGGACATCACACCCGGACTCACACCAAGCACACAGACGGGACCGCCGCCAAGACACACCCGCACCCAGAATCCGCGACACAGACCACACCTGAACACACACACCACAACACACAAACACCATCCCACGAAG
>CM065684.1:11112733-11117733 GCA_017654935.2 Phymorhynchus buccinoides
ATTGATGCAATTTGTTGTTGTTGTTCTCTTTGTTTTACTTGTTTTGTTGTTATTGTTGTTTAATTGTTTTGTTGTTATTGTTGTTGTTTTGTTGTTGTTTTGTTGTTGTTATTGTTGTTATTTTGTTTGTTATTTTGTTTTTGTTGTTATTGTTGTTCTCTTTGTGTTACTTGTTTTGTTGTTATTGTTGTTATTGTTGTTTTACTTGTTTTGTTGTTGTTGTTGTTTTTTTCTTGTTTTGTTGTTATTGTTGTTTTGTTGTTATTGTTGTTATTGTTGTTATTGTTGTTTTTTTGTTGTTTTGTTGTTATTGTTGTTTTGTTGTTTTTGTTGTTATTGTTGTTATTGTTGTTATTGTTGTTTTGTTTGTTTTGTTTGTTATGTTGTTGTTGTTTGTTGTTGTTGTTGTTGTTTTGTTGTTATTGTTGTTTTGTTATTGTTTTTTGTTTTTGTTGTTATTGTTGTTGTTTGTTGTTGTTGTTTTTGTTTTGTTGTTGTTGTTTTTGGTTGTTTGTGTTTGTTATTGTTGTTATTGTTGTTTGCTATTGTTGTTTTGTTGTTTTTTTTGTTATTGTTGTTTTGTTGTTATTTGTTTTGTTGTTATTGTTGTTTTGTTTTGTTTGTTTTGCTTGTTTTTGTTGTTGTTGTTATTGTTTATTTGTTATTGTTGTTTTGTTGTTTTGTTGTTTTGTTGTTGTTGTTTTGTTGTTTTGTTTGTTGTTGTTTATTTTGTTATTGTTGTTTTTGTTGTTTTGTTGTTGTTGTTATTTATTGTTTTTTTTGTTGTTTTGTTGTTATTGTTGTTATTGTTGTTATTGTTTGTTGTTGTTGTTGTTATTGTTGTTTTGTTGTTTTGTTGTTATTTTATTGTTGTTTGTTGTTATTGTTGTTTTGTTTGTTATTGTTGTTTTGTTTGTTTTGTTGTTTTGTTTTTGTTTTTTGTTGTTGTTGTTTTGTTGTTTTGTTGTGTTGTTGTTGTTGTTTTGTTTTTAGTTGTTTTGTCTTTTGTTTTTGTTGTTTTGTTGTTGTTGTTGTTTTGTTGTTGTTGTTGTTTTGTTATTGTTGTTATTGTTGTTGTTGTTATTGTTGTTATTGTTGTTTTGTTGTTTTGTTTTGTTGTTTTTGTTGTTTTTTGTTTGTTTTTTTTTGTTTTGTTTTGCTTTGTTGTTTTTTTTTTTGTTTTTTTTGTTGTTTTGTTGTTATTGTTGTTTTTTATTTTGTTTTGTTTTGTTGTTTTGTTGTTGTTGTTTTTTGTTTGTTGTTATTTGTTGTTTTTTTGTTGTTTTGTTTTGTTTTGTTGTTATTGTTGTTTTTGTTGTTATTGTTGTTTTGTTGTTTTGTTGTTATCGTTGTTTTGTTGTTGTTTGTTGTTTGTTATTGTTGTTTTTGCTTGTTTTGTTGTTGTTTTTGTTGTTATTGTTGTTGTTTTGTTTTATTTTGTTTTGTTTTGTTTTTGTTGTTATTGTTGTTTTGTTATTGTTGTTTTGTTGTTGTTTTGTTGTTATTGTTGTTTTGTTGTTTTGTTGTTATTGTTGTTTTGTTTGTTTTATTGTTTTGTTTTGTTGTTGTTGTTTGTTGTTTTTGTGTTGTTATTGTTGTTGTTGTTTTGTTTTGTTTTGTTGTTATTGTTGTTGTTTTTTTTGTTTTGTTGTTTTTGTTTTTGTTGTTTATGTTTTTGTTGTTGTTGTTTTTGTTGTTGTTTTGTTGTTATTGTTGTTGTTACTTTGTTTTGTTGTTATTGTTGTTTTGTTGTTTTGTTGTTTTGTTGTTTTTGTTGTTTTGTTTTTTTGTTTGTTATTGTTGTTTTGTTGTTTTTGTTGTTTTGTTGTTTTTGTTGTTGTTTGTTGTTTTTGTTGTTGTTGTTTTGTTGTTTTGTTGTTTTTGTTGTTATTGTTGTTTTGTTGTTGTTATTGTTTTGTTGTTATTTGTTGTTGTTATTGTTGTTTTGTTTGTTTTGTTGTTTGTTTGTTATTGTTGTTGTTGTTGTTATTGTTTTTTGTTTTTTTGTTTTTGTTGTTTTGTTGTTTGTTGTTATTGTTGTTTTGTTATTGTTGTTTTGTTGTTATTGTTGTTTTGTTGTTTTGTTGTTGTTTTGTTGTTTTGTTTGTTGTTGTTTGTTTGTTGTGCTTGTTGTTTGTTGTTGTTTTGTTGTTATTGTTGTTTGTTTTGTTTTATGTTGTTATTGTTTTGTTTTGTTTATTGTTTATTTTGTTTGTTTTGTTGTTATTGTTGTTTTTTGTTTTGTTGTTATTGTTGTTGTTGTTATTTGTTGTTGTTTTATTTGTTATTGTTTTTTTGTTTGTTTTTGTTGTTATTGTTGTTATTGTTGTTATTGTTGTTGTTTTGTTGTTATATGTTGTTTTGTTTTTGTTATTGTTGTTGTTGTTTTTGTTGTTATTGTTTTGTTTGTTGTTGTTGTTGTTTTGTTTGTTTTGTTGTTTTGTTGTTATTGTTGTTTTGTTGTTTGTTGTTTTGTTTATGTTTGTTGTTGTTTTTTTGTTGTTTTATTGTTTGTTTTTTGTTTTGTTATTGTTTTTTTTGTTGTTGTTTTTTGTTATTGTTGTTGTTATTGTTGTTTGTTTTTGTTGTTTTGTTGTTATTGTTGTTATTGTTTTGTTGTTATTTGTTTTGTTGTTATTGTTGTTATTGTTGTTATTGTTTATTGTTGTTTTGTTGTTTTTTTTGTTATTGTTGTTATTTTTTGTTTTGTTGTTATTGTTGTTGTTATTGTTGTTGTTTGTTGTTATTGTTGTTTTGTTTCGTTGTTATTGTTGTTATTGTTGTTATTGTTTGTTATTTGTTGTTTTTTTGTTGTTATGTTGTTTTGTTGTTATTGTTGTTTGTTGTTTGTTATTGTTGTTATTGTTGTTTTGTTGTTGTTTTGTTTTCGTCTTAACCCTTTCACCGCCAATGTCACATTTTAGCACCACAGAGATTTAACACCTATGTCACTAAAAGGCATCAAATTGGGGTCTGTTATCCAAAGACCCTATTGTCTTAGTTTTGGGAAGTAAGGATAGACCTTATTTTATTTGTCACAGAAGAATCCCCAATACTGCAGATGGATGTTGTTCTCTATCCAGGTAAATGTAATGGACATGTTTGGCTGAAATATGGCTGGCGGTGAAAGGGTTAATTGTAACCGCTGTTGGTCGATTGGTTGGTTGTTTCTCTTACCGGTTTTCCTAGTTAACATTGGTCTGAGGACACTTCACCCACAGCAAGTGCAGCAGCATCAACACAAACAAAGGTGTCTAATTTTACAACTCTCTTCTTATTTGATCAGTCATTAAATTGCACGAACTAGAGGCCTACAGTCAAAACAATTAAGCATCTTTCATAATATACAAACTGCAAATTGCATGAAAATGCAGTATGCACAACATTGTGCGAACTATTTCAGTTCGCAATGCTGCTTCAAACCTTCTACGCATTTCCCGATTTTGCCTAACAAAAATCGAATGTCACTTCCTGAAGCTGATCGGCTTTCTGGAAGCCCAGCCATTGATTGGTTCCTCGGTGTTCAGTCTGGCGTGCTGGCCTCCAGAACATTTCACCCTCTCCCCGCTCTAGTATTTCTCCGGTTGCCCCTCACTTCGGCCCATTTTCACTTCGGCCTATTCATTTCGGCCCAAGAAAATAGTCATTTCGGCCCATGGCTTATGGTCGTTTCGGCCCAAGACAATAGTCATTTCGGCCCATGGTTATGGTCGTTTCGGCCCAAGACAATAGTCACAAGGTAATGGTCTTTTCGGCCCAAGGCAATAGTCATTTCGGCCCAAGACTATAGTCATTTCGGCCCAAGGCAATAGTCATTTCGGCCCAAGGCTATAGGTCATTTCGGCCCAAGGCAATAGTCACAATCGGTAATGGTTCGGCCCAAGGGCTATAGTCATTTCGGCCCAAGGCTATAGTCATTTCGGCCCAAGGCTATAGTCATTTCGGCCCAAGGCAATAGTCATTTCGGCCCAAGGCTATAGTCATTTCGGCCCAAGGCTATAGTCATTTCGGCCCAAGGCTATAGTCATTTCGGCCCAAGGCTATATAGTTCATTTCGGCCCAAGGCAATAGTCCCATTTCGGCCCAAGGCTATAGTCATTTCGGCCCAAGGGCTATAGTCATTTCGGCCCAAGTCACTTATAGTCATTTCGGCCCAAAGGCTATAGTCATTTTCGGCCCAAGGCTATAGTCATTTCGGCCCAACAAGAATTTATTTCAAGAATACTAAAGTCATAACAAAGCAAGCAATAGTCATTTATGGCCCAACTTCGAGTATTTCAAGCCCAAGAGCTTATAAAGTCACTTCGGCCCAAGGCTATAGTCATTTCGGCCCAAGGCTATAGTCATTTCGGCCCAAGGCTATAGTCATTTCGGCCCAAGGCTATAGTCATTTCGGCCCAAGGCTATAGTCATTTCGGCCCAAGGCTATAGTCATTTCGGTTTTAAACAAGAATTTATTCAAAGGAATAGAAATTTCGGCCCAAGGCAGCATATACATTTATGCCCAAGGCTATAGTACAACAAGGCTAAGAGCTTATAAAGTCACTTCGGCCCAAGACTATAGTCATTTTGGCCCAAGGCTATTCAAGTCATTTCGGCCCAATAACAAAGGCAATACATCATTTTCGGTCCAAGAGCTTATAGTCATTTCGGCCCAGGGCTATAGTCATTTCGGCCCAAGGCTATAGTCATTTCGGCCCAAGGCTATAGTCATTTCGGCCCAAGGCTATAGTCATTTCGGCCCTATAGTCGTTTCGGTCACAGCTACCCAGAAAAAAACCCAAGGGACTTAATCGTGGTGGGTCAGTGGGTCTTTAAACGGTTTGTTCAGTTGCAATGGTGAAACGGTAGCAACGGTCTGGTACGGTTGAGTGGTATCTCTGGGGGAAATAATAGTTGAATGCCCGAGGGGTGAGAAGGGGGCATATACTCATTTTGTATCTTCAAAGAGGAACAGCAACAGATGTTGTTGTTTTTGGGGGGATACCATGTTTGTTCTG
>CM065684.1:11122733-11127733 GCA_017654935.2 Phymorhynchus buccinoides
GGGATAATAGACCCCAATTTGATGCCTTTTAGTGACATAGGTGTTAAATCACTGTGGTGCTAAAATGCAACTTTGGCGGTGAAAGGGTTAACCCCAGTGAACCCTGGGCCTGTTGGGGTTTAATACGATAACGCTATTAGCACACGTAAGGCGCCCACTCTGCCAAATGTCATTTAGACAACTTCAATGGTGTGGTGTGTGTGTGTGGTGTGTGTGTGTGTGTGTGTGTGTGTGTGTGTGTGTGTGTGTGTGTGTGTGTGTGGTGTGTGTGTGTGTGTGTGTGTGTGTGTGTGTGTGTGTGTGTGTGTGTGTGTGTGTGTGTTTGTTTTTTTAACTAACAGAAATTCCAAAAACACAGACGGACAGACAGACAAGCATAAAGACAACGGGTTAATCGTGTTTGGTTGCAAACTTACTACGCCTGTTCTTACATTAATACGGGAGTACAACAAAAACGGGGGGGGGGGGGGGGGGGGGGGGGGGGAGTGTGGGGGGGTGGGGGGGGGGGGGGGGGGGGGGGGGGGGGGGGGGGGTGGGGGGGGGGGGGGGGGGGGGGGGGGGGGGGGGGGGGGGGGGGGGGGTGAGGGGGGGGGGGGGGTGCATCGGGGAAAAAGGGATGGATGAGGGGTTGCTCGGAGAAAGGGGATAACTCTGTTGGGGAAAGAGGGAGCTAGACGGAGCTTTGCGGCTACGACGAACTGAGGGGGTGGAATGGTCCGTTAGAGTGCATAGCTTAAGGGCCAGCCACACGTCCACGTAAAATCGCACAACTGTACGATACGATTCGATCACGTGCTCTCGGTGTGCCAAATACACATTTTTCGTTGCCACTGGGTTTAACGTGTGCTAAGTGCATGGGCACACCGGGACCTCGGTTTATCGTCTCATCCGAAAGACCCCACGTTCAGATGGTAAGGCCTAGTGCAAAGTGAGAGGAAAAAATCCCTCCTGTACCCAGGTTCGAAACTCGGGTTTACTTGACACGAAGGCGAACGCGCTATACCAAACTGTGTGCCACTCTACTATGTCCGATGATGGCGTTTGAATTTTGTGTTTAGTCTTGTAAACAATGTTTTGAGCTGATCAATCAAGCGAGGAGTAAGCTCTTCGGTCTCTGTGTCTGGTCTTAGCAGTGTATAAAATTAATACTAATCAAGAATCAAACAATAAACAAGGTCGTACGCCAAGGTCAAGGTCACGACGGCAAAATGGTCTCTTCCTATTAAAGAGGCACACCTTCACACAAAATTTGACGCGATTCGGTCAAGCGGTTCGGGAGATATCCTTGGGACAAGCAGAAAGAAAAAACAAACAAAAAAACAACAACATACAAACAAACAAAAATACAAACCAGCCCATCGCAAAGTCCGTTCACCTTCGGTGACGGACAAAAAGCAAAGTCTTGATAAACCCTGGAACAACCGGAAGCCAAGCACAATCGCGTTCACCATCATCATCAAATACTAATCAAGAATCAAACTATAAAAAGAAGCAAAGTTTTGATAAACCCTGGAACAACCGGAAGCCAAACACAATCGCGTTCACCATCACCATCATCATCATCATCATCATCATCATCACCACCATCATCATCATCATCATCATCATCATCATCATCACCATCATCATCATCATCATCATCATCATCTTCATCATCACCATCATCATCATCATCATCATCATCACCATCATCATCATCATCATCATCATCTTCATCATCACCATCATCATCATCATCTTCATCATCGTCATCATAATCTTTGCAATCTAATCCGAGGCAAGGGAAGTCAACACACGATGGGTTATCCTCCTTGACGTGACCCCTCCCATCTGTGGTGTTGATCTATTTCTCCAGGGAGTTGACAAAACAAAAACCAACATGACAGTCTGATGCGTCATTTTTTTCTTTCTTCCATTCTCCTTTGTTTTCTTTCCTTGATGGAATTCCAAAGTCTTTAGAAACCTTTTTTTCAAACAGATCGAAGCGGTACAGTAATCATGGGCGCTTCGTAAACGGCTAAACCCACAGCCGGCATATTATATAAAGCGTTCACGCGAGGCGCGCGCCATTGTCCCACATGGAAATTTCCGAGAGGACGTAAAACAAATAATTCTTCTTGCGCGCGCCATCATTCTCATCGCAGCTCGCGACAGAGACGGTTCAACCGTTCTGTTTTCCCTGTTGCCCGAGCCACTGCGAAGCAGAACTTCGCAGCGACTAGGCTAGCAGTCTACTACCCGATCCATGGGATCGGTTGTTTTCCCTTCAACACGGGCAGTAACATGTAAATCAGAAGGGTAGAGTGGCACAGTGGTAGCGCGTTCGCCTCGTGTCCAGTAAACCCGAGTTCGAACCTGGGTACAGGGGATTTTTCCTCTCACTTTACACTAGGCCTTAACGGTCTGAACGTTGAGTCTTTCGGATGAGACGATAAATCGAGGTCACGTGTGCCCATGCACTTAGCATACGTTAAACCCAGTGGCAACGAAAAAGTTGTCATTTGGTCACAATTTAACACCCACCCACCCCCACCTTTCCTTCCTCATCAATCACACAAACATCGCATGCAAAAAGAAAAACAATGGGTGGCGCGCCTCTGGCTGCGACGCGCTCTCCAGGTGGGAGCAACCCGAATTTCACAGAGACGCCTCTGTGACTATAAAGTAACCTAATACTAATAATACTAAGGTGACTACTTTTTGCAATCACCTCAGTGAGATTGTATTAAACTGACTACAATTCCATGAATAACGCAACCACTTGTGGAATATCATGGAACAATTCATTAACAAAAATATCAAATCGTGGAGTTTTCTCGTAAAAGAAAGAAACACACACACACACACACACACACACACACACACACACACACACACACACATACACAAAAAACATGCTTTTATTATGACACAACATTCATTCAGACAGCAATACAACAAGAATCATTGATGTGCGTTTTGTTATACGTGGTCGAACTTTACGTGGTGAACAGTCCTGAGATAACCATAGCTGTTGACGGGACTATGACAGACTAACTAACAAGCGGAGGTTTTCCCATCCCCGACGTTTCAGCTAATACCTCCTTCTACTAGAGTTTCTTTATTGATTACGACGATAACAAACGCGTACAACTACAAAACGTATAGTAACCTCATTGTACGAAACGCTATTTGGCACGGAGTGGCCCCCGACACTCAAGAGAGTAGGCTCTAACAATTGCCCCAGATGCATTCTTAACAACCCACCAGATCACGTGTCAAAATCACGGGTTTCACGTGCTTTCCCTCTTATAGCTGGTAAGAAATCTTATTTTGACCAGGTCTCACTACCATACGAATGCCCCCAAATTGAAAACGAGACATCATTTTAAAGAGCAGCCTCAATTTCAAGTTGGGGGGATTTGTATGTGGGTCACAGCTACCCAGAAACAAAACCAAGGGACTTAATCGTGGTGCGTCACTGGGTCTTTAAAAGGGCGGCCGCTCCCACCGCATCCCCCCCGCCGACCCCCCGCCCCCCACCCCACCCCACCTCCGATATACAAAATCAATACAAGAGTTTTGGCTTCCTTTGTGTCTTTCACCAAGACGGCTTGCAGCGAGCCATGGCAAGCATCCCGTATATCTGATATTCATAATAATATATTCGGTGTTTTCTCTTCTTTTTTTCTTTTCTCCCCCCTAAACCCACCACCCTTCCCCCCATCATCACTCTACTCAACCATTCGTGCTTTTCAGAGATCTCACCCACTTGTCTAAAACATTCATTTACTAAAACAACATGGCTGAAAAACAAGAGGTGACATTAACAATATTATTCCACAGGGAAACAGCATTTTGCACGCACAACTACCCCCCCCCCCCCCTCCTTTCCCCCCCTCCTTCCCCCCTCCCCCCCCCCTCCCCCCGCCAGCTTCCTTTGCGAATTGCAAAGCACAACCGTCTTTTCTATCTCTCTCCATCACCATCTCTCTGGGGGGGGGGTTTTAGGTTAGAGTGTAGAGTGGCACAGTGGTAGCGCCTCGTGTCAAGTAAACCCGAGTTCGAACCTGGGCACAGGGGATTTTTTTCCTCTCACTTTGCGCTAGGCCTTACGGTCTGAACGTGGAGTTTTTCGGATGAGACGATAAGCCGAGGTCTCGCGTGCCCATGCACTTAGAACACGTTAAACCCAGTGGCAACGAAAAAGTTGTCATTTGGTCAAAATTTACCACCACCCCTTTCCTTCCTCATCAGTCACACAAAAAAATTGCATACAACAAACAAATTGGGTGGTGCGCCTCTGGCTGCGACGCGCTCTCCAGGTGGGAGCAACCCGAATTTCACAGAGACGCCTCTGTGACGCCTCTAAAGTATATAATACCTAATAACCATTTCTCTGTTGCCCAAGCGGCCAACAGTAAGGCGAGACCTGTATGATCATGGATTTCCAACAGTAATGGAACATGACGTTACAGATTAGTAAACAAACATGATGTAGGTAGATTCGCCCCCCCCCCCCTCCTCACCCACACCCCCACCCCCCCTCCCACCCTTCCCGTAAAAGTTTCGCATTTGACACGTTCACTGACGAGCAAACATGTTGTAATCATTTTTTTGGGGGGAAAGGGTTGGGTGGGGTTTAGTAGTTTCAGCCTAGGGTTATTTTCATGACAAGCCGACTCTCAAACAAGCAGGCATTGGCACTGGATATTTGTGCTGGAGCAAGGGGGGACTAGGGGGGGGGAGGACCAGTTGGCGCTGGGGGACCATTCCCCCCCCCTCCCCCCCCCTTCCCTTTCCTTCCCCCCCCCTCCCCCCCCCCCCCCCCCCAGCCCCCCCCCCCCCCCCCCCCCCCCCCCCCCCCCCCCCCCCCCCCCCCCCCCAGCGCCATCCTCCTCTTTCTCCTATAAAGTCCTCTTGGACGAGAGAACGGGCAAAGCTTCGTTACTGTAAACAAATGTTAGCCCAGCCCTCCAAAATAGCGACTGTCTCCTTTGCCATCCGGACAACGTAGTCGG
>CM065684.1:11130233-11135233 GCA_017654935.2 Phymorhynchus buccinoides
TTCTTCCCTCTGCATTATTCAAAGGAGATACTCTTTGTAACAAACTGAGCTTGTTTCATTCTACATACTTCAAAGGAGATAATTCGTTGATGGCAAATTACTGTTTAAGCAAGCGCGGATTCGCAATCGTTTGTGGCAGAGGTCTATTTTTACCACTCCAATCATTACATACACTGAGTCGCCTCCCCTGGCTTTTCAATAATTTTAATCTGTAAACCATAATGTTATCTCTGCACCATTTCGTAACTTTTTATATATTTTGGAAAAAAAATTAAAACTATTTATCCTACTTATACTCATCGAAAGAAGCACCGCATACTCGTCGTGGCTGTTGCAGTGTCTGTATTACGTATGTTTATTATTTTGTACGCTTTAAAATGAAGATTCATGTGCTCTGTTCAGTATACAATTCTTTCCATACCTAAGGACTGTAGATATGACAACTGAAATGTTACTTTATGCACAAGTATTTGTTTCTCTTTTACAATATGTGCGACAAGTTTGGACCAACCGACAGACCAACAAAGTGAGTTATAGGTTTGTGGCTTGAGCCACAAACAAACAAGCGCGGATTCGCAATCGTTTGTGGCGAGCGACAATTGGAAACGAAACATCATTTTAACCCTTTCACCGCCAAAGTCGCATTTTAGCACCATAGTGATTTAACACTTATGTCACTAAAAGCATCAAATTTGGGTCTATTATCCAAAGACTCTATTGTCTTAGTTTTGGGAAGTAAGGATAGACCTTATTTTATATATGTCACAGAAGTTCCTCAATACTGCAGATGGATTTTGTTCTCTACCCAGGTAAATTTTATAGAAATATTTGGCTGAAAGATGGCTGGCGGTGAAAGGGTTAAAGAGCAGCCTCAATTTGAAGTGCAGCCTCGATTTGAAGTGTGACAATTTTGTAGCCTCGATTTGAAGTGCGACAATTTTGGACCGACAGACAGACAGACAGACAGACAGACAAAGTGAGTTATAGGTTTGTGGCTTGTGCCACAAACAAAAAGGACCATTGAGGCTTCTTTCCGTTTAGCATTTAATCAGCTTCTCTTGCAGGACACAATGTGGAAGAATGTGTAGCTTAGCTACACACTCTCATAGTTGTGTTTTTTTTGGCTTTCAATCTTAGTGTATCATTCTTTCTTTCTTGCAAACAACCCTAACTTAATACTAACCTTATCCCTTACCCGAACAAAGCAAAACGTTGCTTCTATGTAACCTTTTTTGTTTTTTTCTAAATGAGAACCTTCGGTGAGGTATAGTGAAAGTAAGCTGACCTTCCCGTGTTACGCTTCTGAAGGATTCTTCTTCTTATTCTTCTTCTTCTTCTTCTTCTTCTTCTTCTTCGTCGTCGTCGTCGTCGTCGTCGTCGTCGTCGTCGTCGTCGTCGTCGATCGCTCAGATAGTTTCCTGTCAATTATGAGCGCAGATACATCATGCTGCCGTTATGCGCCTAACAAAGAAAGAATTAGGCCCAGCAAGTCGGACTTCGGCTGGAATAAATGTTTTTGAAAGTGTTTCGTGACAAGGGCAGGAGAATGGACCGGAAAGGCAGACAGATAGTAGATGACAGCAAGCAAAGGGAAAAGGCAGAGTCAAAGAGAGTGACAGATTAGAGGACGTTACAAGCACAGAACTTCCAGAAGGTGGGGGAACTATTTATGCAAAAGACCCCCCCCCCCCCCCCCCCCCCCCACCCCCCCCCACACCCCCACCCCAAAGACCCCCACCCCCGGTCCTTACGGGGGTTTTGAATGATTCAACCGCACTGATTTCACCCTCACGTCCACAACTCAACAGAACATCAAGAACAGCTGACCCTGCGCAGGAATGCGTTGTGGGGTCCAGAATTTACCTTTGCCCATAAAAGGAAGGCTATGTTGACAACAGAGTATGAAATTCAATCATTATATAGAGGAAGGATCAATGGAGGCGTCAGCACATGGATTTTATTTTTTATTATAAGGGAAAAGTGAATTGTTTTAAAAAGTCCAATTGAAAAACAGGACGCACAGCGCGTAAAAAGTGTCAAAGAGGAAAGGAATGGGAGGAGGTGGTGAGACAGAAAACTGTATGGCCGGGTTCACATTAGACGCGTAAGTTCCGCACGGAGAACCCTACATAAGTGGAAGAACGAAGGATACAAGTTTACGCATAAAAGGGGAAATTCGGACACGTACGCAAATCTGTTCCCTTCTTCGTTTCAATTATGCATGGATTGCGCACACGGGTTTCCGCATGGAATATCCGCTTATGTGTGTACACGGCATTAGGAGACAAAAGAAAAGGAGAATGAATTTATGATAATGTATTTGTTCGCTTAATTAATTAAGCAGCTGAAAAAAGCAAAAGTTGCTTCATGTTTTCACCAGTGTCTGTTCCTGGCTGACTGACTGACTGACTTTGTGGCTATGCTGCCACGATAGAGTTTGAACGGAGGGACCCACGATCCTCATGGGGATAGGTAGTTAGGGTATCTAGGCTATGTTCGAAGATGAAGATCGTTCGTCAAAGGTCACGGTCCGCAGGAGCTCAAAAATGATGCCGCACATCTGCTTGACTGGCGTCTTCACGCTCTGGTTCGTTATATTGCATCGTTTTTATTCAGAACCGACGCCTATGTAGAAATCATGTTCCCGTTCAAACATAGTATGTTACAGCAATACTGATGCACACGCACACCATTGCATCGTTGTAGTTCGAATATCTTAAAGACCCACCAGATCACGACGTGTCAACATCACGGGTTTCACGGGTTTTCCCTCTTATAGCTAGAAAGAAATCTTGTTTTGACCAGGTCTGACTCCCATATAAATGCCCCCCAAATTCAAACCGAAACATAATTTTAAAGAGCAGCCTCAATTTGAAGTTGGGGGCATTTGTATGTGGGTCACAGCTACCCAGAAAAAAACGAGGGGGACTTAATCGTGGTGGGTCAGTGTGTCTTTAACCTTTATCTGCACACTTTGCCCCCTGACCTTCCACAATGATATAGCCATTAGCTACTCAATAGGAATTGTTCGGAAATAATGAAGGGGAGTGATTTCATGGTGTGTGGGAGTGATCTCGCCTAATTCAATCGGTCAAACAGGTGGAAGTTACTCTACCTTCAGGTAGACCCCCCCCCCCCCCCCCCCCCCCCCAGCCCTCGCTTCGTGTGTTTGAGGAGACACACTGCATGTAGAACGCAGTGCGTCATTCTAAATTTGATGTAATTTATAGTCTTACGTCACCGTTTGCAACTTCTATCACTTTGTAGCAACTGGTCACCCCTTATTTTTGTCCTAAGCAAAAATGTTTGCAAGTCGCTGACTCGCATCCTGCGGTTTCAAGCTTCGACGCCATTGTTGCATTGTTGCTATGGTATTTGACCGAGTAATGGAGGTAAGCGACTCTAATTTTCACGAAGTGCTCTCCCCTAGTCATTTCCGAAAATCGTCCATTGCATTTTTTCCATAATAGCTTACACGAGAAAGTCTCTTTATTTTTATATCTCAACAACACGTCAATAACATAAAATAGACAGAAACACCCCTTGCTTCAGTTCTTTATCCCAGATTGCCAAATATCGATTTGTCCTCTTCTTCATCGAAAAGGCTGGTCCAGCCGCTTGTTTTCAACGACTATTCTCGAACATCTCTCTCTCTCTCTCTCTCTCTCTCTCTCTCTTCTCTCTCTCTCTCTCTCTCTCTCTTCTCTCTCTCTCTCTCTCTTTCTCTCTCTCTCTCTCTCTCTCTCTCTCTCTCTCTCTCTCTCTCTCTCTCTCTCTCTCTCTCTCTCTCTCTCTCTCTCTCTCTCAACATCATTGTTTCTGTCTATCTGTGTCTGCTCTCTCTCTCTCTCTCTCTCTCTCTCTCTCTCTCTCTCTCTCTCTCTCTCTCTCTCTCTCTCTCTCTCTCGCTCTCTCTCTCTCTCTCCCTCTCTCTCTCTCTCTCTCTCTCTCTCTCTCTCTCTCTCTCTCTCTCTCTCTCTCTCTCTCTCTCTCTCTCTCTCTCTCTCTCTCTCTCTCTCTCTATCTCTCTCAACATCATTGTTTCTGTCTATCTGTGTCTCTCTCCACAATCTCTCTCTCTCTCTCTCTCTCTCTCTCTCTCTCTCTCTCTCTCTCTCTCTCTCTCTCTCTCACTCTCTATCTCTCTCTCTCTCTCTCTCTCTCTCTCTCTCTCTCTCTCTCTCAGTGCTGAAGCTCATCAACCAGAGTTGAACTTTAGCATCTAGTCTCCTATTATCCAGAATCGGACTCTGTACTAGACAGAGATACAACGTCCCAGACAGAGCAGCCGGGTGCGCCTCACTTCGCCTAATTACACTTCGCCTAATTACACTTCGCCTACTTACACTTCGCCTAAGCCTTTGATCTCGACCTTCCGTGCCGGCATTCACGTCCCGATGTTACGAAAAACCCACGGGTAACATTCCGCCTAAAAACAGTAGCACGACTCGCCTAATCAGCCTCAACATGGGTTATCGCATCGTTTGCTGACATGAAGCAACGAGTCACCCAGCAGCCAACCACTGACACCTAACCCTAACCACTGACACCTAACCCTAACCACAGACACCTAACCCTAACCACAGACACCTAACCCTAACCACAGACACCTAACCCTAACCACAGACACCTAACCCTAACCACAGACACCTAACCCTAACCACAGACACCTAACCCTAACCACAGACACCTAACCCTAACCACAGACACCTAACCCTAACCACAGACACCTAACCCTAACCACAGACACCTAACCCTAACCACAGACACCTAACCCTAACCACAGACACCTAACCCTAACCACAGACACCTAACCCTAACCACAGACACCTAACCCTAACCACAGACACCTAACCCTAACCACAGACACCTCTGCAGAGGATATACGGCGTGCTTCAAGAGGCTGTTCAAGACAACGGAGAAGCTGATAACACTTCAGCCAGCCTTCCTACCTACAATGCATGCAGAATGGCACTCCATAACCCTAACTCTAGGTTTGG
>CM065684.1:11140233-11142733 GCA_017654935.2 Phymorhynchus buccinoides
GGGTTAGGGATAGGGTTAGGGTTAGGGTTAGGGTTAGGTAAATGGTTCAAGTACAGAAAAAGTGAAATTTCTGGTTGTCGCAAATACACACTCTCATAGTAGCGGGCGATTTACTTGACTGAGCGACTTCTTTGACTGCGACAGGGTTCACATTAGACGCGTAAGTTCCGTACGAAAAACCCTAAATAAGTGGAAGAAAGAAGGAAGATAACATTTTACGCATATAGGGGAAATTCGGACACGTGCGCAAATCTTTTCCCTTCTTTGTTGCACTTATTTATGGATTGCGCACGGGTTTCCGCGTGGAATATCCGCTTATGTGTGTATACACGGCCTTATTGTTCTCGTACTTAATTCTGTTGCCGTCATCTCGCTGTGATGGATACTGTGAGGGGTGGGGGGGGGGGGGTGTTTGGGTTGTCTTTTGTGCAAATAATTCCCTTACGTTGCTCTGTCACTCTCTCTGACTCTTTGCCTTTTACCGTTTTCCTTTGCTTTCGATCATCTTATATTTTTCTGCCTTATTTTTTGCCTTTTTTTTCAACAACAAAATCGTATAAATAATGTCCTTATTTGAGCTTCTCCGAAATCGGAATGTGTCGGCTGAAACCAGTGAAAACTGAAAAACTTGACACATACGTAGCCTACCTTATGGCCTTATGGCTTGGGATCGCAGACGAAGAAGAAGTTGCTGCCATTTGATTTTTGTGTTTGATTACTGGTAGTTTAAGCACACTTATAGACTTAATCCCTATTGCTTTTGTGTGGTGGCGGATCTGGTGTAGTGTGTGTAAGTCTCAGTATGTGCGTGCGTGGTGTGTTTGCGACAATGCAAACGGGTGTGTATGTGCGTCCGTGTGTGTGTGTGTGTGTGTGTGTGTGTGTGTGTGTGTGTGTGTGTGTGTGTGTGTGTGTGTGTGTGTGTGTGTGTGTGTGTGTGTGTGTGTGTAAGTGCGTACGTGCTTTCGTGCATGGTGTGTATGTGACAATGTAGGTCGGTGCGTATGCGTGTGCGTGTGTGTGTGTGTGTGTGTGTGTGTGTGTGTGTGTGTGTGGTGTGTGTGTGTGTGTGTGTGTGTGTGTGTGTGTGTGTGTGTGTGTGTGTGTGTGTTCGTGCGTGCGAGCACGGTGTGTATGTGAAAATGTACGTTAACGTGTTTGAGTGTGTTTGTGTATAATTATGTAGGCCTATACCTTCCTGCTTAAAGTGTGGGATGTACTTATCTCTTGGGCGTACTTTCCAAGCATAATCAAGTTTCAACCTACAGCATAGGCCTGAGACTGAGCAAACTAAATAAAGTTGGTGGTTGGAAAATACCTTTCCCGCTCATCGTAACTAATTTCCCTCGTGAATTTGTTTTGCTGCGTACAGACTGTGTGGTGAATAATAAGAGAGGTTCTCTCAACTCCACGCCTCTCTGTCGGGTGTGTCTGGAATTCACTCTCACTCTCTGTCTCTGTCTGTGTTGGCTGTCTGTCTACCTCCTCCCCCCCCCCCCCTTCCTTCCTCCCTTCTTCAATCGTGTCTCTACCCGCCCCGCCCTTTTTCCCTTTCCCATTGCCCTTTCCCATTCCCCTACTATACTAGGGGAGGCTTATTGATACAGTACCTGTCACGCATAATTCGTACCACCTTGTTTCCTACCAAACGGCAGAAGATTGGTGGTTAATATTTGTGTGAGAAGTTTGGACAGGGGAAGGGAAGTATTTTATCACAACCAAAATGCAACGAAGCGCAAATCCCTTTTCAAGGCAAACGACATTTCATTTTGGCAGAATCTGATGTAGTTTTGGGTAACGTGTTGTTTTTTTGTTATTCAGTGCACACATGCCAAGAATAAAACTGAAAATGACACTTTAAAATCTTTAAGGTCTTAGGGTCAACGTTGTCCACTTTGTACATTAAAATATTCAAAGGAAAAATAAGTGGGCCATAGTTATGCAATTCGTACCACTATCACATAATTCGTACCTCCTACGTCTTTTGAATGGCGCAGCCCGAAAAAGGCACCCAGAAGCCTGTTTTACGAGAAAATGACATACGAATTAATTTGACGTCACAGAGACCAACTGGAACATTTAGAAGAGAGAATGACCTTTTGTTAAAGCCAAGTCACGTGCATCCTACCGTTGAATTAGCGCTATAACCCCCCTGGTACGATATCAGTAACTAGATGGTACGAATTCCATAACAAGCCTTGTAATTCGTACCTTTTGAGAGAAAAAACCCCGTATGTTTACTATTAAGCCAAAAGTACAAACATTATCTTTATAATTATAGCATACAGTTCTACCAGCAGTATCCATGCTGAAAGTTATATTCTAGCTTTTGGATTATCTGCCCTTGAGATATAGATCTGTATCCTTAGGAGGTACTATATCCGTAAGTGTCCCCTACTCCCCGTCTGAGCGTGACTCAGGGGTATTAGCCCACCAGGCGGTTTCGCCTCACCTGGCCTGCAGACACGATCCGGGCATGGCCTGCTTATTAGCGAAGATG
>CM065684.1:11147733-11150233 GCA_017654935.2 Phymorhynchus buccinoides
ACTTTCCTTTCTTCCTCTTCTCTCACAGCAATCTACTCTGTTCTGTCCCCATCTCTACTCTCTTTCTATTTTCCATCGACTTTCCTTTCTTCCTCTTCTCTCACAGCAATCTACTCTGTTCTTTCCCCATCTCTACTCTCTTTCTATTTTCCATCGACTTTCCTTTCTTCCTCTTCTCTCACAGCAATCTAGTCTGTTCTGTCCCCATCTCTACTCTCTTTCTATTTCCCATCTACCTTCCTTTCTTCCTCTTCTCTCACAGCAATCTAGTCTGTTCTTTTCCCATCTCTACTCTCTTTCTATTTTCCATCTACCTTCCTTTCTTCCTCTTCTCTCACAGCAATCTACTCTGTTCTTTCCCCATCTCTACTCTCTTTCTATTTTCCATCGACTTTCCTTTCTTCCTCTTCTCTCACAGCAATCTAGTCTGTTCTGTCCCCATCTCTACTCTCTTTCTATTTCCCATCTACCTTCCTTTCTTCCTCTTCTCTCACAGCAATCTACTCTGTTCTTTTCCCATCTCTACTCTCTTTCTATTTTCCATCGACTTTCCTTTCTTCCTCTTCTCTCACAGCAATCTAGTCTGTTCTGTCCCCATCTCTACTCTCTTTCTATTTTCCATCGACTTTCCTTTCTTCCTCTTCTCTCACAGCAATCTACTCTGTTCTGTCCCCATCTCTACTCTCTTTCTATTTTCCATCGACTTTCCTTTCTTCCTCTTCTCTCACAGCAATCTACTCTGTTCTTTCCCCATCTCTACTCTCTTTCTATTTTCCATCGACTTTCCTTTCTTCCTCTTCTCTCACAGCAATCTACTCTGTTCTGTCCCCATCTCTACTCTCTTTCTATTTTCCATCGACTTTCCTTTCTTCCTCTTCTCTCACAGCAATCTAGTCTGTTCTGTCCCCATCTCTACTCTCTTTCTATTTTCCATCGACTTTCCTTTCTTCCTCTTCTCTCACAGCAATCTACTCTGTTCTTTCCCCATCTCTACTCTCTTTCTATTTTCCATCGACTTTCCTTTCTTCCTCTTCTCTCACAGCAATCTACTCTGTTCTTTCCCCATCTCTACTCTCTTTCTATTTTCCATCGACTTTCCTTTCTTCCTCTTCTCTCACAGCAATCTACTCTGTTCTGTCCCCATCTCTACTCTCTTTCTATTTTCCATCGACTTTCCTTTCTTCCTCTTCTCTCACAGCAATCTACTCTGTTCTTTCCCCATCTCTACTCTCTTTCTATTTTCCATCGACTTTCCTTTCTTCCTCTTCTCTCACAGCAATCTACTCTGCTCTGTCCCCATCTCTACTCTCTTTCTATTTTCCATCGACTTTCCTTTCTTCCTCTTCTCTCACAGCAATCTACTCTGTTCTTTCCCCCATCTCTACTCTCTTTCTATTTCCCATATTCTTTCCTATCTTTCTCTTTTTCGTCTCTTCTCTCTTGACAATATGCTCTGTTCTTTTCCCTTTTCAAGTCTTTTTCTATTGTCCATCTACTTTCCTATCTTTCTCTGCTTCTTACCTCTCATGGTAATCTACTTTGCTTCACCCCCCCCCCCCCCCCCACCCCCCCTCTACTACTCTTCTTTAATATTTTCCATCTTATTTCCTATCTTTCTCTTCTCTCATGGCTATTTTACTCTGCCCCCCCCCCCCCCCCCCCCCCACCCCCCCACCCCCCCCCCCCCCCCCCCCCCCCCATTATCTTTCTCTGTTCCATCTTCTTTCCAATCTGTCTCTTATTCTCTCAAGAGTATCTAGCTTGCTTTTTCCCCCCTTCTATATTCTCTCTCTATTTTCCATCTTCGTTCCTATCTTTCTCTTCTTATTACCTCTCATGGTAATCTACTTTGCTCCCCCCTCCCCCACCCCCCTCTACTCTCTTTCTCTTTTCCTCTCATGTTATTTTACTCATTTCTTTCCCCCCCCCCCCCCCCACTCCCCGCCGATTATCTTTCTATTTTCCATCTTTTTTCCTATCTCTCTCTTCTTCTCTCAAGATTACTAGCTTGCTCCCCTTCCCACCCCCCCCACCCTCTTATTCTCTTTCTATTTCCGTCTTTTGCTCTTTCATCCTATCTCTCTCTCTCTTCTCTCAAGATTTATCTAGCTTGCTCCCCTTCCACCCCCCCCCCCCCTCTTCTATTCTCTTTCTATTTTCCATCTTTTGTCCTAATCTCTCTCTCTTCTCTCAAGATTATCTAGTTTTGCTCCCCCCCCCCCCCCCCACCCCCCCCCCCCCCCCCCCACCCCCCCCCCCCCCCCCCCCCCCCTTCTTTTCTCTTTCTATTTTCTATCTCAATCCGATCTTTCTTTGTTCTCTTCTCTTTTTTCTTATTGCTTATAGAACCCTACTCTGCTCTTGAGGAGCGTGAGGACCCGTGTTTTTTAGGTACCCATCGAGACAGGGTGGGTGAGGGGTGAGGGGGATGCTGGTGGGTAGGGGTGGTGGGGTGGTGGGGTGGGGGTATGTGTCTTGTCTTGCACGGTCAATGAGAATC
>CM065684.1:11165233-11175233 GCA_017654935.2 Phymorhynchus buccinoides
TTTCGCAAATGCGTGAAACGCGCATCCGCCGGCCTCTCGGTGCCCGTATCTCCGGCGTTTCTGGGCCGATTGCCTTCGAATTTGGCAGGACTATCCGTGTGCCAAACCGGAAGTGAATCGATTCAGAAATGCCGGAGATACGGGCGCCGACAGGCCGCTTCACGTTTTCACAAACCGCGGCGTAACCAGACCCGGCATTGACTCGAGGTTTGGAACATGCGTGACCAGGGATAGTGACTATCGTCGTGCAAACTTTCAACACCATCCGTTCATAAACACGCGCTATAAACCGATTTATTTTGCAGGACGCTAATTTCAACCAACACTTCACACATAACCAAAGACTCTAAAAGGGGAAGATGGACTACTTAAGAGTTACGGCGAGCCTGGCTGATAGAGTTATCGTTAGTGGGGTAGTTCACAGTGGCGGCTATGCAAAGACTCAGATTGGAATTTGAACGGAGAATTCAACTGGCCTATCCACGTGTTATGTCATAAAGATGTTTAAAAGGGACACAACCAGTGTTTCTGTCCTCACTACTCATATAGGGAAAAGGGACCAGATGTCAGTCTTTTCTTTTCAATGTCTTTGGCTCTTTGCTTGCCTCCGGCTGGGAGCCCGCTGCAGCTATTTTTATACAGACAGTGGAGAGAGAGAGAGAGAGAGAGAGAGAGAGAGAGAGAGAGAGAGAGAGAGAGAGAGAGAGAGAGAGAGAGAGAGAGAGAGAGAGAGAATACGAATACGAATACGAATATACGAATACGAATACGAATACGAATGTTTTTTAATGAGGGTAAACAGATAAGCTTTCGCTTCTTTACACCATGCCCTCAAGGAGGAAAAAAACAAACCATGACTATCAAATAACAAGAAAACAAGAAACAATGCAAATAAGCAAAAATGGGGAAAAACACATGAAGTTTTCAAGATCAAGCAAAAATACAAACATTTATCAAAATTCAAATATCATAGACCACACACACACACACACACACACACACACACACACACACACACACACACACACACACACACACTACACTACACTACACACACACACACACACACACACACACACACACACACACACACACACACACACACACACACACACACACACACACACACACACACACACACACTCAAGTACAGAAAAGAAAATACATCACAGAGTTACTTAATCCGCGGCGTACAGGAAGCAAAAACATTGTAGCAAGTATGCTCATAATTAATGCATACATGTACTAATTACTTGTTGTAATTGTTATGAGTACGAATATTTTAGTAAGTCGTTGTTTTTCAACACCAATAGATATGGAAGTGAAATAAATATGATCATTTAGAGCTTGTTTAAGAGGTGTTTATGGACAGAGAAAGAGAGAGAGAGAGAGAGAGAGAGAGAGAGAGAGAGAGAGAGAGAGAGAGAGAGAAAACTGACTGGGGTGTGGGTGTGGGTGGGGGGTGGGGGTGGGGGTGGGGGGTAGAACGCAGCAAGCTTCCCCCCCCTAGGGATACTGGGAGGGGGGGGGGGGTCTTCCGTACAAATAGTTCCCCCACCTTCTGGAAGTTGTGTGCTTATAACTACCTCTAATCTGTCAGTCTCTTTCATTCTGCCTTTTCCCTTTGCATGCTGTTATCTACTATCGTTCTGCCTTTCCGGTCCATTCTCCTGCCTTTTTTCAAGAAATACTTTCAAAAAGATTTCCTCTAGCCGAAGTCAGACATGCTGGGCCTAATTATTCTTACTTAGGTGCATAACAGCAGCATGATGCATCTAAGTTCGTAATTGACAGAAATTCTCCTGCCTTTTTTCAAGAAATACTTTCAAAAAAGATTTCCTCTACCCGAAGTCAGACATGCTGGGCCTAATTATTCTTACTTAGGCGCATAACAGCAGCATGATGCATCTACGTTCGTAATTGACAGAAACATGCCTGAACGACCGAAGAACAAGAACTTAGAAGACGAAGAAGAAGAAGAAGTACTACTCTCTCTCTCTCTCTCTCTCTCTCTCTCTCTCTCTCTCTCTCTCTCTCTCTCTGGGTGCTGCGAGGTCAAAGTGAAAATGATTATGAAACACTCTTTCTGGGATAGGTCAAGATGTGCCCCCCCCCCCCTGAAATGAAAGACCTTACACATTTGTGATCCATTTTCTTGGAAGGTGAAATGCTGCCTTCTTCTTGGAAATGTAAAACCGAAAGTTTCACTTTCGTGTGCTTGAGACTGGCTGTCTGTTGAAAGCCACAATAGCAAACAAGTGTGTCGCCGAGTGGCAGATAAGTCCCCGAGCAAGTAAATGTGGGGAGGGGGTAGGTGTAGGGAGGAGATAACTGCCACGGGGTTAATACTGCCATGGGGTTAAAACTGCCATGGGAGTTAACTGCCACGGGGCGATTGCTAGTAATAATAATAATAATAATAGTGAAGCATTTATATAGCGCACTCATCCACCCAATGTGGAGCTCTATGCGCTTCACAGAAAATTAAAAACAAGAAGTTCAAAAAAAGACATAATCGCACACACACATGCAAATGGGCACATGCATTGTAAACGGTCATTGATTAGTCTTGGAAGAGAGAGAGAGAGAGAGAGAGAGAGAGAGAGAGAGAGAGAGAGAGAGAGAGAGAGAGAGAGAGAGAGAGAGACAGAGACAGAGACAGAGAGACAGAGAGAGACAGAGAGAGACAGAGACAGACAGAGACAGACAGAGACAGAGATAGACAGACAGATACAGAGACAGAGACATAGACAGATAGAGACAGAGAGATGGAGAGAGAGAGATATACAGATACAGAGACAGAGACAGGCAGAGACAGAGACAGAGACAGAGAGACGGAGAGAGAGAGAGAGATACAGGGGCATAGAATCAGAAAGACAAGGGGCGTATATAAGGGAACAAAATGCGCGCTGGGAAATGGTACTTGTGGCGGTGCCACAGCCGATGAGGTTTAACCGAGGCGTGGTCACCGCTACAGCTATCTGTATTAATTTTTAAAAATCGGGACTTTACTGGTTTCGTATTGCTGCCTCCGGGCATTGCCTCCAGTATTGTTCCCACCATATTTGTATTTACAAATGTCCCATATGTGTCTGATTCAGACCAAGAGGACGTAAAACACCATTTTCGCCGCGCAGGGAAATGGTGTCCAATTCCATGAGATAGAGACACAGTCATGCCGTACATTAAGTATGTGGCGAAGCACATCGGTTGACACCACCGCACCATCACAGGCAAATTGTCCACAGGGACACGTTACCCCATCCGCTGGGAGTGCAAAGAGATATCGACCTTTTAGAAGTAGTTGTCCATTTCCATTTCCCTACCCCCATCCTCACCCCCCCCCCACACACACACACACTCCCCCCCCCCACACCCCACACCCACCCTCCACCCCCCCACCCCCCCTACACATCTACCTGCTACCCCCACCCCATCCCCACCTTAACTGGCCACTAAAGGCTTGGCTTCGCAGCCCGTCCGAGTCATCCGATCCAAGAGGTGTATCCTATTGCCGTGGGGATTGGAGACAGACACAGAGAGAGAGGGGGAGAGAGAGGGGGGGAGAGAGAGAGAGAGAGAGAGAGAGAGAGAGAGAGAGAGAGTACGAATGCGATTATGAATATGAATATACAATTATGAGCGAGAGAAAGAAGGGGCGGGTGATTCTTCTGAACCCATTCTGGGAAACATTAGGCCTACAATCAAACGAACCAGCACACTAATTCTGACAGACATGATTGGGATGGTCGATATCTGAAAACCTAAGTATGTAGTCTACTCCAAGTTTAAGTCATCGCCATCGTTGCTTTGGATCTTATAAAGAAGTTCAGCGTTTCATCTCACTGCTTAAGTCCGTGGTTTTTGTTTGTGGCTCAAGCCACAAACCTATTACTCACTTTGTCGGTCTGTCTGTCTGTCTGTCTGTCGGTCCAAAATTGTCGCACATACTGACAAAATTGTCGCACATATTGTAAAAGAGAAAAAAATACTTGGGCATAAAATAACAATTCAGTTGTCATATCTACAGTCCTAACGTATGGAAAGAATTATATACTGAACAGAGCACATGAATCTTCATTTTAAAGCGTACACAATAATAAACATACGTAATACAGACACTGCAACAGACACGACGAGTGTGGAGTGCTTCTTTCGATGAGCATAAGTAGGATAAATAGTTTTAAATGTTTTCCAAAACATATAAAAAGTTACGAAATGGTGCAGATATAACATTCTGGTTTACAGATTAAAACTATTGAAAAGCCAGGGGAGGCGACTCAGTGTATGTAATGATTGGAGTGGTAAAAATAGAACGCTGAGCGTGCCACAAACGATTGCGAATCCGCGCTTGTTTTTCCTTCTCCCCGTTAACAAAAACAAAATGCCAGAGACCAACATCTACCCCCCCCCCCCCCCCCCCCCCCCCCCCCCCCCCCCCCCCCCCCCCCCCCCGAACTGAATGGAACAAAATGACTTTGGATCCGTCCCGTCTCAAGAGATCTTCGGCCAGATTCAGCTCATTCCCCCCACTCTACCCATCCCTTTCCCAGCACCCGCACTACACCCAGACGCCTTTTCCCCCCCACTTTTCCTCGTGTGTGACACATTTTCTGTTCTGAAAAATACAGTAGGTTACCCCATCAAATGTCTCTATAAAAGACTCGCACAGAAAATAACGCTGTTTCTTAATCGCGGCATATCTTGAGCAGCTAGCCTAGGCCTTTAAAGACACACTGACGCACCACGGGGGGGGGGGGGGGGGATTTATTTCCAGCTATAAGAGGGGAAACACGTGAAACCCGTGGTTTTGACACGTGATCTGGTGGGTCTTTAAAAGCTTACTGCTACTGCTTAAGAAAACAAGTCAACCTTTAAACGGAATCGGACAGATACATTGTCTTGTATTTCATAAGATAATTGGCATGGGCTTCTTGCCCGCCTATGGGCTTTTTACCCCGTCTTACTCTATACAAATTTTTTTTAAAGACCTGCATCGCGTCGGCCATTTTGTCTCGCGAAGGGAATTAGTCTCAGAATTAGCTTCATAGACTATCATTCGCAGTGTCCTTGCCTGTTGGTCAAAACAAGTGGCCAATGGAACTATCTGTCAAGCAAACTCAGCCAGAATTCTAGTATTCTACATTTTGTGAAACTGCCATTCAAGAGCATTTCGTAGACAAGGAGGATGAAAAATGGGATTGACGTTGGTTGTCTGGCTTCACAGAAAGCTGTCAACAAGGCGATGACGTTGGGGCTATCTTTGCCTCGTGACGTTCATTTGACGAGTGCCATTTATTCCCAATTATGTCTGAGAGGCAGGGAAAGGGTGGAGGGGAAGCTGTACAGAGCACTGTACCGTAGCCAGGGGGGCATTTCACAAGGGCTAACGTTACGTTGCGCTCGCTCAAATCGGCAAAAACGGTCTAATAAACACCTCTCGCTTGCCGATAGTTCGCGTGGCGTTTTGTTCTTGAGCAGCAAAGGGAGGAAGCCGCCAACTATCCGGAGTTATCACCTGACTTGTAGGGGGTTAATACGTTTCTAGTTGTTAATTGGTCCATTAAAGATTCGTTAAAATGATACTTTTGTTTTGTGGACCAATCAGACAAGAGCTTGTACTATTCTTCCGCAAACGTTTTCTACGGTGTTTACCCCTTTTGGCGTAACAGTTATGCGCGCGGCGACCGTCGTCTAGAGAAAGTAGACCCTGTAAGCACCTAATTGTCCGGTACGAAGTGGAAAACTAAAGCTAGGCAGGATTCATTCAGTTTGTCAATGTTGATTGTCAAGAGCGGAAGACATCCACATTTATTAGCAGTGAGAAAGCCACATGGAATAATTTTATAACAGGACAACAACTGTAGACGTAGGCCCAGACAGACTCACATGTACCCTCTCTGGTAGGCCTAAACAAACTAGGATATTAGAGTCGAATAGTTTCAGTATTTTCAGATTGGATTGTAGAGGGGAAGTATTGTCTCAGAAGTATGCATGCTTATCCTTAGACGTGTATGCATCCACATATAATGTGTATCTTTAAGTGTGTATTATGTGTAACTTTTGCTCCTATTCATGCATGCTGAATGTGGATGTCTTTGTTATTCTGGCACCTGAACAAAATTTCTCCTTGGGAGATAATAAAGTGAATTTGATTTGATTTGATTTGATTGTTTTGTTCTTTTGCTATCTTTGCTGTTTGCTGTTTTTTGCTGAGTGTTTTTTGGGGGGTTTATGATGATAAAGGCATATTCGCCGACATATTCGGGTGTTTGTCGTGTGATTAAAGTAATGTCACTTCACGCTTGTTTTGTTCTTGCTTGTTCGTTGTATATTGGTATATTCCCAAGCACCATCTGTGTTTAACTAAATGGGAGAGAGAGAGAGAGAGAGAGAGAGAGAGAGAGAGAGAGAGAGAGAGAGAGAGAGAGAGAGAGAGAGAGAGAGAGAGAGAGAGAGGGAGAGAGGGGGAGAGAGGGGAGAGAGAGAGAGAGAGGGGGAGAGAGAGAGAGAGAGAAGAGAGAGAGAGAGAGAGAGGGAGAGAGAGAGAGAGAGAGAGAGAGGGAGGGAGAGAGAGAGAGAGAGAGAGAGAGGGGGGGGAGAGAGAGAGAGAGAGAGAGAGAGAGAGAGAGAGAGAGAGAGAGAGAGAGAGAGAGAATACGAATACGAATACGAATATGAATGTTTTATTGAGGGTAAAAAGGATAAGCTACAATAGCTTCTTTACACCTGGCCCTCTCACTCACACACTCACACCATGCATCAGGCAATGCAAAATTGACATAAAAACAATCAAGTCAAGAAAATGAAACAAAAATTGGCACATGAAATAAATGACAGAGAATCAAATTGGAACATTAAACAGATATACAGAGAGACATGCAAAATTTACAAGAATCTTGGCATAAGTTGATAATTGCAGTAAAACTCATTAACATAACTGGTGGACAAGATTGTCCATTATGTACTTGTGATAAGATTTGCGAAAGGAAGATACGCTAGTTTTATTTTTGAAATTATCATGGATGTCGTTCCACAGTTTACCACCTGAGTATGTAAGGGATGCTTTATATAGATCTGTTCTATATAAAGCGAGAGAGAAAGAGAGAGAAAGAGAGAGAGAGAGAGAGAGAGAGAGAGAGAGAGAGAGAGAGAGAGAGAGAGAGAGAGAGAGAGAAAGAGAGAGAGAGAGAGAGAGAGAGAGAGAGAGAGAGAGAGAGAGAGAGAGAGAGAGAGAGAGAGAGAGAGAGAGAGAGAGAGAGAGAGAGAGAGAGAGGAGAGAGAGAGAGAGAGAGAGAGAGAGAGAGAGAGAGAGAGAGAGAGAGAGAGAGAGAGAGAGAGAGAGAGAGAGAGAGAGAGAGAGAACTCAGAACTCGAACTCGAACTCAAAATTTTTAATGAGGATAAACTAAGTAAGCAGAAATAGCTTATTTTCATCAGGTCATCTAAAATAATGGCATATGAAGTGAATAAATAAATAAAAAAATTACAAAACAAACTCAAATGGTTCAAAAGTAAACAATGTAACAATCAAATGTAACAAATCCAAAGAACAAGGACAACATGACATATAAATCAACATTCTCACAATTCCTTTCACACACATAAATCATAGTTAGGCAAGTAATCAATTGACAATTTGACAATATCAGGTAGTAGGAGCATAGCTACAGACATGCGCATTTACCAGAATTATAACAGTTGTAACAGAGAGAGAGAGAGAGAGAGAGAGAGAGAGAGAGAGAGAGAGAGAGAGAGAGAGAGAGAGAGAGAGAGAGAGAGAGAGAGAGAGAGAGAGGAATAAAACACAGACAGAACGTCAAAGACTGAGGCGGACTGACAGACATAACAGAGGGCAGAGCACTACAAATAAAGGATCAGAAAATCAGCTTGCACTACGACTTCAGCCTTCCTGATCATACACGAGACGAGCCTACGCCAAGACTCCCACTGATTTTACTACAGCGCCTCCCAACCCGACCTTTTCCCAAGACCAACGTTGATGAACCCAATAGGGGAGGCTTATTGATTCAGTACCTGTCACGCAATTCGTACCACCTGGTTTCCTACCAAACGGTAGAAGATTGGGGGTTAATATTTGTGTGTGAAGTTTGGACAGGGGAAGGGAAGTATTTTATCACAACAAAAATGCAACGAAGCGGAACACTCTTTGCAAGACAAACGAAAGTTCATTTTGGCAGCATCTGATGTAATTTTAGGTAACGCTTTTTTTGTTTGTTATTCAGTGCATACATGCAAAGATTAAAACTGGAAATATCACTTTAAAATCTTTAAGTTCTTAGGGTCAATGTTGTCCACTTTGTAAATTAAAATATCCAAAGGAAAAATAATTGGGCCATAGTTATGCAATTCGTACCACTATCACGTAATTCGTACCTCCTACGTCTTTTCAATGGCGCAGCGTCAAAAATGCATTCAGGGGCCTGTTTTACGTGACATCAAACTTTTGATGATAAAATGACATAAGAATTACTTTGACGTCACAGAGACTAACTGGAACATTTAGAAGAGAGAATGGTCTATAGCTAAAGCCAAGTCACGAGCGTCCTACCGTTGAATTAGTGCTATAAACCCCCTGGTACGATATCAGTAACTTGGTGGTACGAATTCCGTAACAGGTCTTGTAATTCGTACCTTTTGAAGAAAAAAGTATTTTTACGTTTAAGCCAAAAGTACAAACATTATCTTTATAATTATAGTATATAGTTATAGCCCTCTACCAGTAGTATCCACATTGAAAGTTTCATAGCTTTTGGATTATCTGCCCTTGAGATAGAGATCTCTATCCTTAGGGGGTACCGATTCAATAAGTGTCCCCTACCAGGTGTACCTGCTACATCGAAGACTACAGCACCAGAATTACTTGTCCCTAAGAGAAACTGCTATGAGAACGTACCACCTTCTGCTAACAACAACAACAAAATCAGCTTGCATTGTTGACACCCCCTTCCCTGCCCCGCCACCTAACACCAAGCGTTTCGCCACCACCTCCTTCAGAGCTCACTGTCCTCTCCAGACCACAGAGCAGAAACCTTCCCCCCCCCCCCCCCCCCCCCCATCATAAACAAAACAGGCTTACGTCCCCTTTGCCACCCCCATCCCACACAAAGGCCGATAGAGGGCGTTCCCTCCCTTCCCTCTTTGGCACTAAGTACGGGTCTAAGCGTCTCTGAGAGTCCTCCCAAGTCCTGTGAACAATTTATTTTTTCCCCTGCAGATGATGATGATAGGTTCTTATTTTAGTTGCGGGTCATCATACAAACTAGTTACAGCTTACAGGGGGAGGGGAGGGGGGGGGGAGGGGGGGGCTGGGGGGGGGGGGGGGGGGGGCTGGGATACATTTCATGGGGTGGGTGGGTTACAAGCAAGGGCGAGAGTCCTTTTTAAAAAACAAAACAAATAATGTGCCAAAAAACACTTTAAAGACCCCGCACGTCACGTGTCAAAAGCACGGGTTTCACGTGTTTTCCCTCTTATAGCTAGTAAGGAATCTTAAGAAATCTTCCTAGCATAAGAGGGAATGTGACACGTGACGTGCGGGGTCTTTAAATTGCACCTAAGAACAGCAAAAGAGTAATCTCTCTCGCAATCTCTCTCCCTTTCTCTCTTTTTGTTTCTTTACTTTTCTTTTTCTTTTTCTTTTCTTTGGCGGGAAGGGGGGGGGGGTGTTACGGAACCCAGGTAAACCCCCCTCACCCTCCCTGGATCCGGCCCTGTCTGAAATAGGCCTTTTTGCACATTATCGTACGTTTCAGTGGTCTAGATGATGGGGATTTACCTTGGGCCATTGCCCCCTCTGTTATCTGGCAGTCATAGTTTGAAACGACAGACACTAGGCATACATGCACATCAGTGTAGTGGTACACAGCTCAAAACAGCGCTTGTTTTCTCGTTCCGTTTCTGCTTATGACTAGCCCTTTGCCTACTTCTGGAGCGGAGGGGTATTTGGGATCGTTCGTGGGTTTTGTTTGTGTGTCTA
>CM065684.1:11177733-11185233 GCA_017654935.2 Phymorhynchus buccinoides
GCCATTTTCCCACCCGGGTCTATTGACAGGCCACACAGGCGTCAGATTACTTCGCTTTAATTGACCTTCCCTAGTCTGGGCGCTGGCAGACAAACACGCGCGTGCATCAGTATAGCACGCCAGTACGCATGAACGGTTGCCGACCGTACATTACGTGCATGGAAAAAAAACCACCTACCTTTTCTTCACGTTTCCTTACCTTCCCCTTCGTTTCACCAATCCATGCTTCCCCCCCGTTACTCAAGTTAGTCTTCTCCATCACCCCTCCTTGGCACCCCCCCCCCCCCCCCACACACACACACACACACACACACACACACTCACGCCCTTTCCTTTTCCCTTTTCAATGTTATTGCGTGTGGTACGGATTTGGGTAAAAGAAAGCAACAACAAATGAATACCTAATACACCTGCATTTCTGGGTTAATTGTATTTTTTCTGTTTTTGCCTTTCTTACCATACATAAAGCTGTCTTTTCTTCTTCTTCTTCTTCTTCTTCTTCTTCTTCTTCTTCTTCGTCTACTTCTTTCGTCTACTTCTTCTCTTCTTCTTCTTCTTCTTCTTCTTCTTCTTCTTCTTCTTCTTCTTCTTCTTCTTCTTCTTCTTTTCTTCTTCTTCTTCTTCTTCTTCTTCCTTTTCTACTTCTTCTTCGTCTTCTTCTTTTTTCTTCTTCTTCTTTTCTTCTTCTTCTTCTTCTTCTTCTTCTTCTTCTTCTTCTTCTTCTTCGTCTTTTTCTTGTTCTTCTTCTTCTTCTTCTTTTTCTTCTTCTTCTTCTTCTACTTCTTCCTTCGTCTACTTCTTTTTTTTCTTCTTCTTCTTCTTCTTCTTCTTCTTCTTCTTCTTCTTCTTCTTCTTCGTCTTTTTCTTCTTCTTCTTCTTCTTCTTCTTTTTTTTTCCCTTCTTCTTCGTCTACTTCTTCCTTCGTCTACTTCTTTTTCTTTTTCTTCTTCTTCTTCTTCTTCTTCTTCTTCTTCTTCTTCTTCTTCTCAGTTCCCTGGTCGCTCCTACATCCTCAGAGCAGTCCTGAGGGAGATGTCATATCTGTCTCAGCGCCTCAGTGCTTTCACGATTGATACTCTATGAACAGAATGTTACCCAAAAAAAACCAACGTAATCACTAACATTTATATAAAATTCTGCGTATGATTTTGCGCCAACAAAGTATTTTTTAAATAATTTTCCGTATCCATACAACTATCTATTACAACTATATTAACTATACAGATTCACTCCAAACTTGAAAAGTGTTTTCTTTTGTGTTGCATTCAGCCTTTTGAAGAAGAAAAACAGTTACATCCGTCAATGGTGTTGTTGTTGTTGCTGGCTTTCCCTGGCTAAACGACTGCGGGGATCATCCGAACAGCCGAAGCACTTGAACACTATGGTACAAGTGCATCAGCTACGGATGAGAACATGACGTACGTGACCGTTTATTATTACCCCGCAACGTGGACAGCCACACTCCGTCTTCGGGGGATTTTGGAGACGGATTATGTTATGCTAAAGAAAATTCCCGCAAAGCATAGCAACATTTGGTGTTCTAGCCTATGTCAATTGGTTTGACACAAGCCTTCGGCCAAGACGGGGAACATCCAGTCCATTATATTTTGGAGTATTTTTAATATGAGAGAAATAGAAGAACCAAGCGAGACAACCCACTAAAGACAACTACGCCATCTCTTAGGCACACGTAGTCGGTACCGCTGCGTTCAGCATCCCCTGACCTGACCTGACCTGACCCTAGAACCAATCACTTAAAACGAATTCAGAGGGTGTCCAGATTACCCCCTGGAGGAACATTACACTGGTATGCAGCAGACAAGGTGACACCGGTTTCTCCCCGCAGAGACAAAACTGTCCCACAAGGGACCTCACTTACACGAGCTCTCCGGTTATTGGCCTTTTATTGCATTATTTGTCTGACCTCGATTTGGCGCAGATCTGCTTCGTTTGGGAGGCAGACGTACGTCCATACTCCGTCGGCTGACCTCGCTGTCCTATCAGATGAGAGGGACAAAATGAGCCAACAACACACTTGTGGTCGTGCATATGTTACGCCCAATCCATGAAAATGGTTTGCCCAGTTCGTGAAGTAGCCCATTTATAACTTGCAATTGGGAAAAGCAATAGGAATGAAAAATAGTTTTTGTTCATTAGCACACATGGATCAAGAATTGGTTAAAACGATTTGTATTCAGACTTAATTTGATAAAACGTTTGATTCAACATGTGGCTCAGGCATGCCCCAGCTTAGCATCCGGTCGAGTTGGGGGGGGGGGGGGGGGGGGGGGGGGGGGGGGATAGGGGTGGGGGGGGGGGGGGGGGGGGGGTAGAAAAGTGTGATACCATTGAATCAATCTGTGTGAATGGGGATTCAAAAATGTGATATACATGATCCATTTCATAAATTGGGCAAAGCATTTTGCTCATTTCATGACATAGGCAATTTCACGGATTGGGCGTAACACATACACACGCACGTGCAGCCAAAATTCGACACCATCATTGCTGAAAACCTCAAAAAAGTAATTGACCTTTTTCATGGACCAAGCATAATGCACCTTCTTTTGGAAATGGGCTTTGCTTGGGCTGTTGTTTTCCCCTGTATCCCAGCTTTAGTGCAATGTCCTTTTGGAAATGGGCTTTGCTTGGGCTGTTGTTTTCCCCTGTATCCCAGCTTTAGTGCAATGTCAAAATGGGCTTTGCTTGGGCTGTTGTTTTCCCCTGTATCCCAGCTTTAGTGCAATGTCCTTTTGGAAATGGGCTTTGGGGCTGTTGTTTCCCCCTGTATCCCAGCTTTAGTGCAATGTCCTTTTGGAAATGGGCTTTGCTTGGGCTGTTGTTTTCCCCTGTATCCCAGCTTTAGTGCAATGTCCTTTTGGAAATGGGCTTTGCTTGGGCTGTTGTTTTCCCCTGTATCCCAGCTTTGTGCAATGTCCTTTTGGAAATGGGCTTTGCTTGGGCTGTTGTTTTCCCCTGTATCCCAGCTTTAGTGCAATGTCCTTTTGGAAATGGGCTTTGCTTGGGCTGTTGTTTCCCCCTGTATCCCAGCTTTAGTGCAATGTCCTGTAGTTTCTGTAGATAGCGCTGCAATAATGTCACTCCGTCACAACTTTAGAATTTGCCCTAATAAACCAGACGTCGTCGACGAACATCATTTCAATAATAATAATAATAATGGGAATTTATATAGCGCTCTTTCTCACATGAGCTCAGTGCGCTTTACATTGATAACAAGAACATTAAATGCAAACAAATAATTAATCATTAGAAAGTAAAATAAGCACGATGCTTAATACAACGTTCTCTTACTTCCTTACTCACACACACACACACACACAGCACACACACACACACACACACACCACACACACACACACACACACACACAACACAGCGCGCGCGCGCACACATACACACACAATACATGCGCACACACACACTCGCACACAATTAATTATACAAGAGTTTCATGGATAGAGGCCACATTCACATTCCCAATCAAGTTTGAATACAATACTGCAACTTGAAATAAAATCATACTGCCATCGACATACCAATTACATGACTAATTATAATAGACAAATTTTGCAAAAACAAAAATACCCTTCTACCTCCATCAAGCATTTAAAGTTTACAAGACGTAGACTTCTACATACAAAAATACGAATATAATTAATTGTAAATACATTTTTTACAAGATTTCTGCAATTACAACACGGACACACACACATCAACACACAAACCTAATCTCATTTGTCCGAAACAAGTGAGTTTTAAGGGCAGAGCGAAAGGCGGAAATAGAGTCAGATGAGCGGACATGTTGTGGCTAAGTGAGGTGCTAAATAGTAGAAAGATCCACCAAACGATTTCGTGTGGACCCGAGGAACCTTGAGTGTGCAGCAGTCCGTAGGGAGCGAGCACAGTAAGTAGACCTAGTAGAGATAGACGCCAGAGGAGTGCAGCACCGAAACAAAGGCAAACTATTTTATACCTAGTCTACTGGAAGCCAGTGCAAGTTACGAAGATGAGGTGTCCTATGATCAGAACGTGGAATCTTGAGAGTGAGGCGTGTTGCACTGTTTTTCAGTTTTTGAACACGTTGCAGGAGATTCTTAGGACAGCCACAGAGAAGAGAGTAATAATAGGAGGCGATCAACCGAACGGAGACATTGTCATAATTGCTACTTACTTGTACATGGTACTTGGTATATTCTAGTCACAGAGACTTATCTCTGTGAAATTCGGGCTGCTCTCCCCCGGAGAGAGCGTTGCCGCAAGTGCAGCGCCTACCCAATACTTTTTTTTTTTTTTTTTTGCGGGGGGCACAGGGTGAGGAGGGGATGTGGACACACTTGGAAAACCTAGCTATCAATTTTGGCCATACCAGGCAGCGGGATTTCTCCCTGCTAATTGCTAATTGTATTGTGTTCATCGTTCCCATCCAGCGTGTGCTGCTGATGGGCACGGACTGATACTGTTTGTATTGCTGATATCCCCAAAGGTAAATTCAGTGCACGTTATGCTAAGACTGCATCTGAGGCAGCACTCAATTCAAATCAAGAATTATTGTTGTTGTTGTTGTTGCTGTTGATTCCAGGATATCAAGAGAGCATGCACAGGAGCATTAAAACATCAGAGCATAGACTTGAGTCTTTGATCAGAGTTACTTTTTTTTTCTGGACCCCCTTCAAAGGGCCAGCCAACACGTCCACTAAAATCGCGAGACTGTACGATACGATTCGATCACGTGGTCTCCAAGAATACAATGTGATTCGCGCTTTCGAGACCACGTGATCGAATCGTATCGTACAGTCGTGCGATTTTAGTGGACGTGTGGCTGCCCCCCCCCCCCCTCTCTCTCTCTCTCTCTCTCTCTCTCTCTCTCTCTCTCTCTCTCTCTCTCTCTCTCTCTCTCTCTCTCTCTCTCTCTCTCTCTCTCTCTCTCTCTCTCTCTGTCTGTCTCTATGTGTATAACTACAAACGTTGCCAATGTATTTGGGTTTTTGTATTGGGTTTTTCCTTATCCCTAGATTCTTATCAATCTCTCTCTCTCTCTCTCTCTCTCTCTCTCTCTCTCTCTCTCTCTCTCTTCTCTCTCTCTCTCTCTCTCTCTCTCTCTCTCTCTCTCTCGTCTCTCTCTCTCTCTCTCTCTCTCTCCCTCTCTCTCTCTCTCTCTCTCTCTCTCTCTCTCTCTCTCTCTCTCTCTCTCTCTCTCTCTCTCTCTCTCTCTCTCTCTCTCTCTCTCTCTCTCTCTCTCTCTCTCTCTCTCTCTCTCTCTCTCTCTCTCTCTCTCTCTCTCTCTCTCTCGGTGTATACTACAAACGTTGCCAATGTCATCAACTTATGCCTAGATTCTTATAAATCTCTCTCTCTCTCTCTCTCTCTCTCTCTCTCTCTCTCTCTCTCTCTCTCTCTCTCTCTCTCTCTCTCTCTCTCTCTCTCTCTCTCTCTCTCTCGCCATTCCACTACAGGGTCATACCAGAGAGTTTACATTTTCAATCCATCACCTTTGGTCATTGTACAATTCCACTTCTGGGTGGACCTTGCAGCTCAGCCTCGCTGCTGGCCTCTCGTCAGGGAAGTGGAGTCGTCAAAATGATGATGCAGGATGTCAAAAGAAAGAAGAAGAATACATCATATAATACATTTCGATGGCTTGGGGTCAAAACGGACTATAGTCCAGAATAGTCCATTAACGTATTATTGGATTTATTAAGAAAACTAATAACTTCTATCAAACAATGACTGCAGAAATATAAAAATGGGGTTTTGCTTTTTATATTTCAGCAGTCTTCTTTTTTTAATCCAAGTTATTAGTTTTCGTAATAAGTTCAATAATACGTCAATGGACTATCTAAAGATGACTCCAAGCCATCGTAATTACTCTTCATATTCGTATATCACGCTCATTTTGTTGAATATTTTCTGATCTCTGATTTTTGCTTCGTTTTCGTTGTTTGTTTTCTTTGCTTGGTATTTTATTTAGTACTGGGAGGGGGGGGGGGGGGGGGGGCAGTTTTTTGGTTGAACTTCCTAGAATCGCGTTTTCTTTTCAATCTTTCAATTTGGTGATGTCCATACCTTGTATTGTTATGTTTCTGTTGTTTCTGAGCGTGAATATGTTCATTGACGTGTGCTGCTTCGTATAACTGAACAGTAGTCCCTTATTCGACCTTTTCATTTTGCTGTACGGCTAACAAAGGTGGAATGATAGGGCAGCCAAACACGGTTGATAAAAACACCAACAGTTTAACCCTTTCACCGCCAATGTCTCATTTTAGCACCACAATGGTTTAATACCCATGTCACTGGAAGGCATCAAATCAGGGCCTGTTATCTGAAGACCCTATTTTCTTAATTTTGGGAGGTCAGGATGGGCCTAATGCTATATATGTCACAGAGGAATTTGCAATATTACAGACATATTTTTGTCTCTACCCAGGTAAGTTTAATGGACATTTTTTGCTGAAACATGGCTGGCGGTGAAAGGGTTAATCAAAGTGTGTGTGCTTTAACTCGTGACATATATATATAGATAAGGTGCAGTTTTCTTTATGATTAGCATTTTAACCCTTTCACTGCCAGCCATCTTTGAACCAAAAATGTCCATAACATTTATTTGGTTACAGAAAAGATTCCATCTGCAATATTGTGGGATTTCTCTGTGACACACTTAGAATAGGGCCAATCTCTACTGCCCACAATATTATTGAATAATAGACCCTGATTCAAGAGTTTTAACCCTTTCACCGCCAACCATATTTCAATATGTCCATTGAAATTACATGGGTAGAGATCAAAATCCATCTACAGTATTGGGGATTCTTCTGTGACATATATAAACTAAGGTCTATCCTTACTTCCCAAAACTAACTTTGGATAATAGACCCCGATTTGATGCTTTTTAGTGACATAGGTGTTAAATCACTGTGGTGCTAAAATGCGACTTTGGCGGTGAAAGGGTTAAAGACACGAGTGTTAAATTATTGTGGTGCAAAATTGTGACATTGGCGGTGAAAGGGTTAAAAAGGTTGTGATCGAAGCATTACGTAAATGTGTATTAAAGCAAACACTTAAGAAAGTGCATAGGTCAATGGAGAAAAAAAGAATCCTATGACAGGCATCGTTTAGCTAGATCAACACTTGTCTCATACTGGAGTCCTGTTCTCTCTTCAGTGTATTCTTCATTCAGTTATTGACACACTTGTTGTCACTCTTTATCAGAAGGTCAACCCGTTTTCGTCATCATAATTATAAATACACTATCGAGCTCTCTCTCTCTCTCTCTTGATTCCTCGCCAGGGATGACATAACCTACTCGTTCTTTCCCCTTGTCCAAAATAATTGATTATGATGTCAGCAGACTGCAGCAGCAACAAGGGCATCGCCGAGCGGCAGCAACGCATTGTGACAATGCAAACCCGGCCAGAGTTATGTCCTGTCCCCCCCCCCCCCCCCCCCCCCCCCCCCCCCCCCCCCACACACCACTTTCCACCC
>CM065684.1:11190233-11192733 GCA_017654935.2 Phymorhynchus buccinoides
GAACATTTGATAATGGACTTAGTTTCTTTTTAATTTCCATTATATGATGAGACTTTGACTGACCGGGTTCGTGCCCTCGATATTTGATTTATTCCATAGTGTTTGCGATCCGCTGTTTCTCATCTGGTGGCTGCAGAACTCTACAGAGTGCAAGAGCGTCCGTGTTGTGTCTGTTTTAAAATAATTGAAAGTAGATTGTGACTGACTTCGTTCTCTCTTGGCTAACTTATAATCCCCTGGTACATCAAAAAACCTGTTTTTCTCAATCAATCAATCGATCAATCAATATTTTTAGTGTCCACTTTACAGGAAATTATTTTTGCAGCGATAAAACAATCAACAAAACATCACAATAAAGACAGAGACATAGTATGTAGAAAAGCCCAAAAAAATAGAATATGCGACTCTCTGCATTCCCCGATCACAGATAGCAGTTTGATTTCAAATAGACTGAAGACTAGTTAGAACACCACTCCGTTCTCAGAGTTACATCTCTCCTAGTAGTGTATTCCAGACTTGGTTCCGAGAGCGTCGTTTCTATTTGTCTGATAGTCTCATTTGAACTTAATTGCTGGACGATCTCTCTCAACTTGAACGTGGCTGCGGCTTGCAGATATTAGACCCAGTGATAGATTGTCTCACATCGGATGAGAGTTTAGACATTTTTTGTATAATGTATTATGACTTTGATTTTCTTTATTATCTTAATCTAGAAAATAGATGAACATCTATCGTGTGTTTTTCTTTTGGACTTTGTTTCCTCTGTGTGTGTGTGTGTGTGTGTGTGTGTGTGTGTGGTGTGTGTGTGTGTGTGTGTGTGTGTGTGCGTGTGTGCGTGCGTGCGTGCGCGTGCGTGTGTGCGCGTGCGCGCGGCGTGCGTGGTGCGCGTGCGTGCGTGCGTGTGTGCGTGCGCGTGCGCGCGTGCGTGTGTGCGTGCGTGTTGCGCGCGCGCGTGCGTGCGTGCGTGCGTGCGCGCGCGCGCGTGCGTGCGCGTGCGCTGCGCTGCGTGCGTGCGTGCGTGCGTGCGTGCGTGCGTGCGTGCCGTGCATGCGTGCATGCGTGCGTACGTGCGTGCGTGCACGTGTGTGTGTGTGTGTTGTGGTGGTGGGTGGTGTTCATTTCCATTTCATTTTCCTAGCTTACAAAATTGCATAACTTTACTTACGTCTTTACTATTAACAATCTAGAAGTTAAGTTGTTGGGTTTTTGTTCTACATCTCTTTTTGACTTTCTTCAAAACCTACCATTATCTTTTTTTTTTTTTTTTTTCCTTCTTCTTTTTTTCCCGCAATATCCATTTGTTTTACTTCTGTAAAAGCTTGAAAAAGACACATCTATACAATCGCAAAGCAGAATGCTTATTTTTCATCCTCAGAGCAAGTGCAAGCATGCTGTAAGCTTACTTTTTGGAAAACAATATAACAGTATCCTATTGTAACATAGGGGAAGACGGGGTAAAAAGCGCATGGGCGGGTAAGAAGCCCACCCCAATTATCTCATGAAATGAAGCAAATTTCAGTCTCATTTTGCCCATGAGACGAGCGTTAATGTCTAGCATTCGTCTCATGGGCAAATTTGACTGAAATTTTCTTTATTTCATGAGATAATTGGGGTGGGCTTCTTACCCGCCCATGCGCTTTTTACCCCGTCTTCCCCTACCCTCAAATCAAAAGAACTACGTTTTCAGTTAAAATACATTCATCAATGTATACGCACTCATGACCTTTGCATTGACATGTACAACCATTATCTTTCTTCTTCGTTCCTCAAAGTTAGTCTTCAGTTGCCTGTCCGGAATATTTCCTATCCACCTTTTGTATTCAATATTTTACAACCGAGAAATGGAGGAGGGGCAAGGGGGGGGGGGGCCTCTTTACCTTTACCCAATATTTTGTAAATGGTCTGCTATCCTTCTTCCTTCGTTCTCCTCAAGGTCTCGATGCACGTTAACATTTTTCACTCTTTCCCCATGGCAACGCAGTGATACGCCAGTCACACACACACCCATGGCAACACAGTGATACGCCAGTCACACACCCATGGCAACACAGTGATACGCCAGTCACACCCACCCATGGAAACACAGTGATACGCCAGTCACACACACACCCATGGAAACACAGTGATACGCCAGTCACACCCATGGCAGCACAGTGACACGCCAGTCATACACACCCATGGCAACACAGTGATACGCCAGTCACACCCCCATGGCAACACAGTGATACGCCAGTCACACACACCACCCATGGCAACACAGTGATACGCCAGTCACACCCACCCATGGCAACACAGTGATACGCCAGTCACACACACACCCATGGAAACACAGTGATACGCCAGTCACACACACACCCATGGAAACACAGTGATACGCCAGTCACACACACACCCATGGCAACACAGTGATACGCCAGTCACACACCACCCATGGCAACACAGTGATACGCCAGTCACACCCACCCATGGAAACACAGTGATACGCCAGTCACACACCCAT
>CM065684.1:11207733-11210233 GCA_017654935.2 Phymorhynchus buccinoides
TCTCTCTCTCTCTCTCTCTCTCTCTCTCCGCTCTCTCTCTCTCTCTCTCTCCTCTCTCTCTCTCTCTCTCTCTCTCTCTATATATATCTATATATATATATATTATATATATTATCTGCCTCTCTCTCTCTCTCTCTCTCTCTCTCTCTCTCTCTCTCTCTCTCGCTCTCTCTCTCTCTCTCTCTCTCTCTATGTCTCTCTCTCTATCTCTCTCTGCTCTCTCTATCTCTCTCTCTATCTCTCTCTATTATGGCTTAATTGTTATTATTAAGGCCCACTGATATGATAAAGTTTAGTTTATATTGTAATGGGCTAAGGCCCCTATATAATCAATTCATTCATTCATTCTCTCTCTCTCTCTCTCTCTCTCTCTCTCTCTCTCTCTCTCTCTCTCTCTCGACCTCTCTCTCTCTCTCTCTCTCTCTCCTCTCTCTTCTCTCTCACCCACCCCCCCCTTTCCATGTGTCACAAACTCCTACTCTCTTGCCTCCTGATTATCTTTTTGTTTTACATTTCTTATCCCAGTTTTCTTGTCGAGTTCAAATCATTCCAATTCTTTATCTTTTTTTTATTTATTTTGCCTCTAGATTTGCTTACTGCCTGTTTACGTACAAGCTGAGTTGTTATGCTTTTCGTTGTTTTGTTGTTGTTTTTCTTTGACAATAAGAATTGCACGCGCACGAACGCACTTTGCACTCAAGTTGTTTTGTCGCAATTATACTTGGGGACATTACTCGTATCTTTTTTTTTAATGTTATTGTATATTGAAGCTTATTAGGATTGTCCCCTTTAGATAGAATACTATTGTTCTTGTAGGAATTCGTCTGCTTTTTCTTTTTTTCTTTTCCTCCCCCTATTATTTCCGGTTTGCCCGAGAATTTCAGGAAAATTGCGAATTTGCAATATTAAAGTATTTCACCGAATTAATATGAACGAAAAACCGCAAAATCGGCCAAATTTCAAACTTAAATATCTTAAAAACGTCTGGACATGATTGATTCCTATTTTCAGTCTTTATTTTAAAAAACCCACTAAATTTCCAATATGTCCGGTGCATTGCCGAACCGGAAGTACGAACCGGAAGTGCCCTAGCTATGGCTAGGCAGCTTTCATTTGGTTCGTGGAATAGCCAAAACCGGAAGTGACGTCGCAAAACCAACTACTGGATTTTGTAGCCCTTACTCTGGCCCAGGTCTGAAAAGAGTTTGCTGACGATGTGCTAAATGGTTTGGAAGGCGTTCAAATGTAAATTGGGCGGTGTCATTTTCATTGAATTCCATTTAGAGGAAAAAAAAATTCAAACGATTTCAATGAAATTTGTCTGAAAAATAAAGGACACAAGTCGTATGCTAAATTTCTAATATCAAATCGATTGGCCGAAATATGATCAAAATGACAATTCATATCTTGAAAAACTTGAAAACGGCTTCACGGAATGCGCTCATATGTTCAGAATGTATTAAATAGCAACTTAGCAACACTTCTTGTATAAAATCCAACCGGAAGTATGGCCGAAAATGGCCAAATTTGGCCAAATTTCAATCTTGAATAACTCGAAAATGGTTGCACGGATGACATTCATATTTTCGGTATTTATTAAAGAGTAGTTTTGCAACGCTACGGTATTAAACGGTATAAAACCGAGCATGGAAGTACCAACCGGAAGTGGGAAGGGAAAGGGGAGGGCAGGGGAGAATCCTGCCATGTTTGCTACGAAAGGCAAACATAAGCCCTATGGTTGTAGTAGTTGTTCCTTTCTTCTTCCTATGATGATTATTTGAACCCCCAATCCTCTTGGTACCGTTGATAAAGAGAGAACGAGGATTGTCAGCTTTATGTGCGTGGTGTGTGGTGTGGTGGAGGGGGGGGGGAAGGGGGGGGGGGAATTGAGGGGGTGGGGGAGGGGGGGGGGAAGAAGAGGTGATATTGATTGAAAAATAGCAACACGGCACAAATGCTTTATTCTTTCTCTTTTCATATATCATATCCGGTGTCAAGGCTTTTTTTCTTCTTAGTATGTTTCCTCTTTATCAGATGGGTTTGTTGTTGTGTTGTTGTTGTTGTGTTGTGTTCCTGCTGATATTGTGTGTTGAAACAGCTGTTGTGTGCTGCGGACGGCTGTTGTTGTTGTTGTTGTTGTTGTTGTTGTTGTTGTTGTTGTTGTTGTTGTTGTGTTGTTGTTGTCGTTGTTGTTGTTGTTGTTGTTGTTGTTGTTGTTGTTGTTTGTTGAAACGTGTATCTACCAACCTTGATACAGGCAGCTAAAAGCTTCTTTTTTTTTTATGTGATGGGCATCGAAAAGAAGCATGACTTAATTCTTCTTCTTCTTTTTCACTTTCTTCTTCCTCTCTTTTTTCTTTCTTCTTCTTCTTCTTCTCTTCTTCTTCTTCTTCTTCTTCTTCTTCTTCTTCTTCTTCTTCTTCTTCTTCTTTCTTCTTCTCTCTTCTTCTTCTTCTTCTTACTACTGCTACTTCTACTACTTTTCTTCTTCCTTCTCTAC
>CM065684.1:11232733-11235233 GCA_017654935.2 Phymorhynchus buccinoides
AGTCACTCGTTATGCTAACGTGTTTGATGGGCTAGGTTTGCTAAATGGTCTCCATGCACGTTAACATTTTTCACTCTTTCCCCATGGCAACGCAGTGCTATGCCAGTTCACTCGTTATGCTAACGTGTTTGATGGGCTAGTTTTGCTAAATGGTCTCCATGCACGTTAACATTTTTCACTCTTTCCCCCATGGCAACACAGTGATATGCCAGTTCACTCGTTATGCTAACGTGTTTGATGGGCTAGGTTTGCTAAATGGTCTCCATGCACGTTAACATTTTTCACTCTTTCCCCATGGCAACGCAGTGCTATGCCAGTTCACTCGTTATGCTAACATGTTTGCTAGGTTTGCTAAATGGTCTCCATGCACGTTAACATTTTTCACTCTTTCCCCATGGCAACGCAGTGCTATGCCAGTTCACTCGTTATGCTAACGTGTTTGATGGGCTAGGTTTGCTAAATGGTCTCCATGCACGTTAACATTTTTCACTCTTTCCCCATGGCAACGCAGTGCTATGCCAGTTCACTCGTTATGCTAACGTGTTTGATGGGCTAGGTTTGCTAAATGGTCTCCATGCACGTTAACATTTTTCACTCTTTCCCCATGGCAACGCAGTGCTATGCCAGTTCACTCGTTATGCTAACGTGTTTGATGGGCTAGGTTTGCTAAATGGTCTCTTGCACGTTAACATTTTTCATCTTTTCCCATGGCAACGCAGTGCTATGCCAGTTCACTCGTTATGCCTGTTTGATGGGCTAGGTTTGCTAAATGGTCTCTATGCATTAACATTTTTCAGCCCCATGGCAACGCAGTGCTATGTCATCGTTATGCTAACGTGTTTGATGGGCTAGGTTTGCTAAATGGTCTCTATGCACGTTAAATTTTTCACTCTTTCCCAAATAGTTCACTCGTTATGCTAACGTGTTTCTTCTTTTCTCTTCTTCTTCGATCGCTCAGACAGATTCCTGTCAATTATGAGCGCAGATGCGTCATGCTGCCGTTATGCGCCTAACTAAGAAATAGGCCCAGCAAGTCCGACTTCGGCTGGAGGAAATGTTTTTGAAAGCGTTTCTTGAAAAAAGGCAGGTGAATGGACCAGGTAAGGCAGAAAGATAGTAGATGACAGTAAGCAAAGGGAAAGGGCAGAGTTAAAAAGAGTGACAGATTAGAGGAAGTTACAAGCACAGAACTTCCAGAAGGTGGGGGAACTATTTATACAAAAGACCCCCCGGTATCCCCACGGGGGGTGCTAACGTGTTTGATGGGCTAGGTTTGCTAAAATGGTCTCAATGCACGCTAACATTTTTCACTCTTTCCCCATGGCAACGCAGTGCTATGCCAGTTCACTCGTTATGCTAACGTGTTTGATGTGCTAGGTTTGCTAAAATGGTCTCCATGCATGTTAACATTTTTCACTCTTTCCACATGGCAACGCTGTGGTATTGCCCGTCACTCGTTATGCTAACGTGTTTGATGTGCTAGGTTTGCTAAATGGTCTCAATGCACGCTAACATTTTTCACTCTTTCCACATGGCAACGCAGTGCTATTCCGGTCACAAAGTTCAGTTGCATAATTATCACTGTGTTGCCACGGGGGGAAAGAGGGGGGGGGGGGGGGATGTTAACATGTAACAAAGACCATTATAAGGTTTAGAGGCCTGTGCATATTTGCACTGTCACCCGCGTAGCCATAACAACATCCTTGATCAATGGTTTGGAAACAGGTACACACTAACGCACACAACAACAACAACAACAACAACAACATACAACACGTTAGCATACGGTAACCATATGGTGCCAAATTCTTTCAATAAGTTCTTACCATTTGTGTCCCACAAAACCTCTGGTTTTCTTACGACAATACACATTTTGTTCTTATTCTTGTTCTACAGCATTTTGTACTGCGTTTATTCTTGAATGTTTAATCTTGATAGCAATCAAATCAAAGCGCGCACACATTAACGTTCATAATTTTCAAACGAAATCGCTATGCGTGGAAGAACGCGAGCGCGCACACACGCACGCACGCACGCACGCACGCACGCACACACACACACGACATGTGTGTGTGTGCGCGCACTCACAGACTCTCTCTCTCTCTCTCTCTCTCTCTCTCTCTCTCTCTCTCTCTCTCTCTCTCTCTCTCTCTCTCTCTCTCTCTCTCTCTCTCTCTCTCTCTCCTCTCTCTCTCTCTCTCTCTCTCTCTCTCTCTACCTCTCTCTCTCTACCTCTCTCTCTCTCTCTCTCTCTCTCTCTCTCTCTCTCTCTCTCTCTCTCTCTCTCTCTCTCTCTCTCTCTCTCTCTCTCTCTCTCTCTCTCTCTCTCTCTCTCTCTCTCTCTCTCTCTCTCTCTCTCTCTCTCTCTCTCTCTCTCTCTCTCGCTCTCTGTGCACAAGCTGTCACCTACTATGCCACTTAACTGCAAACATAGATTTCCTCGCAATTATTACTGGAGCACCTGTCTCCATCAGATCGATGCTAATGGACAACTAATGTG
>CM065684.1:11262733-11265233 GCA_017654935.2 Phymorhynchus buccinoides
TCAATCTCAAAGTCTGCTCCTTTCAGTTTGATGGAAATACCCCTAGGCTGATATCAAAGCTATCCTTTCCCCCAAAACAACAAAACATTGTTTGTTAGTAAACCTTTTAAATGCGAAACTTTTAAGGAGGGGTGTACATGTTTGCATTAAGACTGTCAAGGTTGGTTTCAAACACAACATGGGCTATATTGCAACAAACAAACAAAAACTACGAATCTGACGAATCCAAATAAATTGGCAATAACCATCCGAAAGTTGTAGTAGGAGTGAGTGAGACCACCACGAGTCAACAATCACGATTGAAGCAGACATGACATGACAGACTGCGATCATTCCTGTACAGTTGGCTGGAAGCCTTTGACGCATTGTGGCACATGGTGGTGCATTTATCGATGGAAGAAGAAGAAGAAGAAGAAGAATCCAGAAAGAATCCAGGGAAGCCGAATAGATTGTACGGTGAAGGCAACAGAACTGTGGCGTGTGTCGATGGCTCTGTCACTATATTGATCCCCCTGCTTGGCGAACACACAATCTCAGCACAACACGATCAACCTACCTCTCTCTCTCTCATTATGTCTCTCTCTCTCCCTCTCTCTCTCTCTCTCTCTCTCTCTCTCTCTCTCTCTCTCTCTCTCTCTCTCTCTCTCTCTCTCTCTCTCTCTCTCTCTCTCTCTCTCTCTCTCTCTCTCTCTCTCTCTCTCTCTCAGCAATCAGTCCATCTAGTCTCAATCAGCCGTAAAGAAGTATAAAACAAAATAGCTCCGAAATAATGGACAGACAGACGCCTCCAGAAGCAAGCAAGAGTGACCAGGCTATCCCCACGCCCCGCGTCCTGCCCAATCCAAGCCCACCCCCACCCCCCACCCCCTAACCGCACCCTGCCCTGCCAGACTGACCCAGGCCGTTCGTTACTTACCTCCCCACATCAGCCGATCAGACCCGCGCTCCGCTGGACATACGTACTCCTCCTGACAACACCCACGTCAGGCTTCTGCATCAGCGACCAGACTGGTCCGGGCCAGCCATAGTCTTCGTGTAACAAACATCCCAAGTGACGTATAGAGTCGTAATAGAGACGGAGGAAAGCGAACACTGAAGAGCGGGCACAAAACAGAAGTTGGAGGAACACTACAACACGGAGCAAGGTGGAAGGAAGGAGGCAGCGATGGAAGTATTAGTATTATTATGACTACCAGGGGGGGTCAAGATTAAGAGGCATGCATCAATAATATCCCCTCACTGCTTCTCTGACTCAGCTGCCTTCTTTTGCTTGTGGTTGCTACCCACGACGCTTTACAAGTTCAGCACGTTACCACCTCCACACGTCAACGTGTCACACGCACACACACACACGCACCCCATTTACTTTCCTTTTTGAATTTCACATCCCCCCAAAAAGACACACTCTATTACTTTCCTTTTTCGAATTTCACATCCAAGCGGCATATTATTTCCAGACACAATTTCGGTTGTTTTTTTGTTTCGTTCACGCACAGCGCACCACCATAGCTCCGAAACAGCATCACCAACAACAAGACAACACGATAGTCGGTATTCAGTTCCACACACAAGGGAGACACACTCACACTCAGCTCCGCCGCTGGAAAGAAAGAACGAAAGAAAGAAAGAAATCACAGCAACCGGTAAGCTGAAATCTCTCTAGCACCAACGCATGGGAAGAACAAGAAGAAGAAGGATACTAAAACCGATACACCACGCGGCGATGAAATCGATGAAAGAAGCAAGAAAAGAAAAGTAGCGACTCGACAAAACCAACCTTGAAGATCTATGACACGACTTGGTCGATGAAGCGCCTCAAAGGCTTTAACCAGCCCTCCAGAACCGCTAGGTCAGAGAGAGAGAGGGGTGGGTGGGTGGAAGGTTAGCGGATTATGTCTGTATGGGGGGTGAGGGGTGTTGGAAGGGGTAGAGCGTGGACCGTGAAACGGGGGACCAGCAGGCAGGCAGGCTAAGTCAGCAGAGACAGGCAGCCCATCGTCCACACAGGGCCCGCCGAACACACTACTGAGGGTGACCCCCACCACAGCTAGCGCCCACGCTTGACGACGACATCGGCACCGGCGGCACCACTGACACAGCCACCAGAACCAGCGCCAGCAGCAGCCACTTCAGCGGCTATGAGAACCTGTTGGCATCAAAAGGAGGGAATTTATAATTTGCCCCCCGTGGGGATACCGGTGGGGGGTCTTTCGTACAAATAGTTCCCCCACCTTCCGGAAGTTCTGTGCTTGTAACTTCCTCTAATACTCTCTTTGACTCTGCCTTAATTGTCCCTTTGCTTACTGTCATCCGCTATCTTTCTATCTTACTGGTCCATTCTCCTGCCCTTTTTTGGTCTATGAAATAATTCTTACAAAGATTTCTTCAGCCGAAGTCGGACATGCTGGGCCTAACTATTTCTTAGTTAGGCGCATAATGGCAGCATGACGCATCTACGCTAATATGGCAGGAAACTGTCTGAGTGAACAAAAAAGAAGAA
>CM065684.1:11272733-11405233 GCA_017654935.2 Phymorhynchus buccinoides
TCTCTCTCTCTCTCTCTCTCTCTCTCTCTCTCATGATTAATTCAGGACAGTTAATTGGCGTTGGGAATTAACTTGGAGTTGTTTCCTAGTCTCCAAGGCTGCAACACTGACTGCCATTACAGCTAGGGGAAGACGGGGTAAAAAGCACATGGGCGGGTAAGAAGCCCACCCCAATTATCTCATGAAATGAAGCAAATTTCAGTCTCATTTTGCCCATAAATGAGACTGAAATTTGCTTCATTTCATGAGATAATTGGGGTGGGCTTCTTACCCGCCCATGCGCTTTTTACCCCGTCTTCCCCTACTCCTCCGTTGTTTGAGCCTGAAATACAATTAATCCATCATTCACAATGGAAAAGTCAATGCTGTAAACTGATTAACCTTTATTTGCAGTAGGCCTAAAACAAAACACAATTGCACTCAAAAGGAATATTTTGTTTTACGTCTTCTCGACCTAAGTCATATGAGACATTACTAAAAAAAAAAAAATTCTTTAAAAAAAAATCTCAACACTACAAATACAAAAAAAGATTATTAGTTAGACTATGAAAAAAAATACACAATTAAACTAAAGGGGGGGGGGAGCTAAGAAAACCAAACCAACAAAAAACAACAAAACAACGTAGAGGAAGACGGGGTAAAAAGCGCATGGGCGGGTAAGAAGCCCACCCCAATTATCTCATGAAATAAAGAAAATTTCAGTCAAATTTGCCCATGAGACGAATGCTAGACATTAACGCTCGTCTCATGGGCAAAATGAGACTGAAATTTGCTTCATTTCATGAGATAATTGGGGTGGGCTTCTTACCCGCCCATGCGCTTTTTACCCAGTCTTCCCCTAATCGTATCATCTTAAAACGACTCTCTCGAGGTGGATAAGAGACGAACTGTGAATGAATATTAGAAAGTGATTTATCATAGCCTACAGCTCTTACTTTCCAAACTTGGGGCTAATGTCAGCCAAATAATATTAGTCATTTCAGTACGTGGAACTTACTAAGTAGCAACGTTTAATGCATAATATGCTATTTTTCTTTGGCGTCTAAACTTTGAGTTTTTCGTTGTCACCTTTGTCAGCAACTGCTGTAGTGAAAGAGAATGCTAATTTAAACGGGAAGTTCATTTTATTCAATGTTCTTCTTCGTCGTCGTCCTATTGGGGATGTCTATCCTGCCCCACGCCCAAAGTCTAGGTCAGGTCAGGGTCAGGGTAATGAGGGCAACTAGGCCTCGCGGCCTCTGAAGTGCCCTTTCAATATAGTTTTTGTAGTATTGAGCACAGCTGTGACGGTTTTTGATGACACAATCAGTCATGTTGGTATCTCAATTCTGTCAAATTAGGGTCTTTGTCCAGGAGGTTTTTAAACTGGTTAAGGTTTGGTGCAAGCTTGATTTGTGCAGAGAGGTTATTCCAATACTTGGCAACTCTGTTAGCAAAAAAAAAAGTTTTCTAATGTTAGTTCTGCTGTATTGTATTAGTATTTTTAATTCACAGCTTCTAGTTTTCGAATAGTTCGAGAGCTGAAACAATCTTTTGTTAGTAAAGTCAGTATTGTTAAAAAAATTATAAACATTTATCAGGTCTCCTCGCAGCCTCCTGTATTTCAAGGATGGCAAATCCAGCCTGCGCAGCCTTTCACCATAGTCTTTATTTTTAAGAGATTTTATCAGTTTAGTAGCTCTCCTCTGGCATCTTTCAATTGACACAGACTGTCTTTTGAGATATGGGTTCCAAATTTGATTCCCATATTCTAAATGTGGTCTCACCAAGCTTTTATACAGGTTTATAAACACATTATTTTTTATTCCTGAAAAAGTCCTCCTAATCAGCCCCAGCATTCTATTTGCCTTGCCAACAGCTGTTGTGATATGTTTGTCAAACTTAAGATTAGGTTCAAAGATCACCCCTAAGTCTTTTTCTTCTGTGCATGTCTCTAATTTATGTCTATTTGTGCCATGAGTTATTTCATATTCCCTCTGTGGATTTTTGAATCCTAAATGCATAACTTTACATTTGGCAGCATTGAAATACAATTTCCACTTCTCAGACCATTCAATAAGCTTATTTATATCTTTTTGTATTATGTCCGATTCATGAGAAGAATTATAAATTTTAGTGTCGTCGGCGAATACTTTGCAAACACTTTCAACTTGGTCAGGCAAATCATTTATAAAAATAGTAAATAAAATAGGTCCCAAAATACTCCCTTGAGGGATGCCACTTAAAATGTCCGTGTTTGATGAAGATTTATCCCCCACGTTTACTTTCTGTTTTCTACCTGTTAAAAAGTATCCCACCCACAGCAAAATATTTCCCGTTATGCCATATGATTTTAGTTTCAAAAGTAGTCTTTGGTGAGGTACAGAGTCGAACGCTTTTCGAAAGTCTAAATAAATTATATCAAATGCTTCTTTTTGTTCAATAAATTTAGTAAAATCGTCCATAACCTCGACTAACTGTGTCATGCAAGACCTGCCACTCCTAAAGCCATGTTGACAATCTGAATACAAATTAAAATCTGTCATATGGTTTACTATAGTGTCTCTTATTATAAATTGCTCTAAAATCTTGCATACTATACAAGTTAAGCTGACTGGTCTGTAGTTACCAGGGTTAGTTTTAGTACCTTTTTTAAAAATAGCTGTGACTTCAGCTGTTTTCCATTCTGATGGGAGTGAACCTGTCTCCAAACTCTTATTAAATAAGATTGTAAGAGGCATTGCTAGTTCCTCACTTAACTCTTTTAGAACTCTGGCTGGTACCTTGTCAGGCCCCTGGGCCTTGTTAACGTCCAATTCTTTCAACTTTTTTTTAACCGCTTCAACGGTAACTCTCACATCTGTACAGTAAGCAGGTGGCTCATTAGTTAGTTTTGGTAGTGACTCTGTATCCTCTTTAGTAAAAACGCTAGCAAAAAAGTCATTAAGAACATTTGCTTTGTCTTCATCGGTTGTAACTAGATTTTCATGTTGATCCCTTAGTGGACCAATACCTGTATTCGTTTTTAGCTGTGAATTTATATATTTCCAAAACATCTTGGGGTTAAATTTACAATTATCAGCAATATTTTTCTCATGAATTTTTCTTTCTTTCTTTAGTTGTTTTGAACAATTATCCCTTGTTTCCACATATTTTTTTTATAGCGTTTACTCGCTTTTGACTTGCCATTTTCTAAATATCTTCTATAGATTTTGGATTTCCTCTTGATACTCTTCCTCAACCCCAGTGACATCCAATAAGGTTTATGCTTCCTGTTTTTCTGAGAAACATTTGCTTTTGCCTTAGGAATGTGATTATCCATTGAGTTATGTAATTTATCTCTAATGTTTTGCCAACAGTCGTCAACACTCAAGCTGTATAAGTGCTCCCATGTCTGTGAACCAATCTCGTCTTTCATTTGTGCAAAGTTCGCTTTATTAAAATTGAATTTAAGACTTTGATCTGTATTGCTTAAGTTGCCTATGTTGACATACATATGAAACATAAGCACTTGATGGTCACTACTGCTATATCATGATCAGATTCTTTGTAAAGATTGTTTGTCTGCCTGTCTGATTGCCTGCCTGCCTGTCTGATCTGGTGTACATTCTTTTGGTTGCTGTGTAACTTCACGGGGTGTGGGGAGTTTGGGGGTAGGAAAAACAACAAACAAACCGAAAGTAGCAATCACTTTGCTTGCAAGAATCATGGCCTCACAAAAACATCAGTTGACCTCTGACCTTGCAATGTTGTCTTTTGCATTAAAACGTTGTTGTTTTTTAACACATAAAAATATCATATTTTCTTTTAGAAACTAGAACGCAGTTTCATATGCTGCTAAGTAATATTCTTACACGGAATAAGAGTAAAATAATCGTTATGCTCTGGAGGATTACTTTAGACACATGTTAATGCGCCATAGACCGCGCATGGATTTAGTTAAAAGTCTTGCATAAGCGAAATGTGATTCAGCCTTTTATTTGTAACTTCGTGCCTAATAAGTATCTTGTGACTATAACCACTTTATGAAATTAAAAATGCACCGACACCGTGGACTTGTTTTTTTAATTTTTACTCTCTTAAAAGTTACGTGTAGGATATTTTAATGTGGTTAGCGGTTTACTTGTTTGTGTGTGAAGGGGAGGCTACTCGTATCATCGCAGGTAACCCATCCAGAGAAATCGCACGGTGCGACTTCTGAGACTGGCGATCGCGTATTGTTGTATGATTATTGCCAGCTTGTCTTTCTGACTGTAATTGATAGGTAAGGCTTGTTTTAAGTTTAGTTATCACAATTGAATAGTTACTTGCGTTATTATAGCTTTTATCTACAGTTTTAATACGTTGCCCGATTTATGACGAAGTCGGTCAAGTAAAGCAATTGGACTGTCGTCTGCTTTTTTTTTCTTTTTCCAGATATCTGTTCACTGTTTCTGATTCCAGCGTTATTTCTTAGTGTTAAAAACGAAGAGCCAATATTCTAAAACAGATATTTATCTTTTCAGTTTTCTAAACACGTGTTTGTAGTTTTTCCTTCTATTTTTTCACCCCAGACAAAAATAGGGCACTGTGACCAACTTTCTCGATCCTAGTAGTGCGAATTGTGCGCATGCGCATACTGTGTCCGACATTATTTTATGTAGCCAATGGGAAAGAAAAAGAAAGTAGAAATCTAGACTAGAGTGCGCCTAGAACTAGAATGCGCGCACGATCTCTGTAAATTGTCTTTGTTGGTAGCCTGCATTGGTTTTAGAGCAAAAATTGTCTGTGAGGTTTATTGTAGTTTGCAACCCCCAAAAAGGTGAAAGATTGTGCTTTTTTTCACTTATTGTTCGATGGAGAGGGGAGGGAGTGGTGTGTGAAAAAAACATTGTATTTCTTTCCTGTCAATGATCAACTCCTTCCTTTTATCTTCTTTTTGTGTGTGTGTGTGTGTGTGTGTGTGTTTCTTTTTCTGAGGGACTTAGGGCCTACTTCTCTATGTTTAACCCAAGCCCAAGGAAGTGAAAGGGGGGGGGGGGGGGGGCAAAACATGTTAGATTTTTGCTACCTAACGTTGAAGGTCCATGACCTAGATTTGTTTGCTTAAATGTCAAATGGGGTCATTTGGTATTAGTCAGCAAGGTTATTGAACTTGTTAATCTCATTTCTGTTTGGTTGTTGTTGTTGTTGTTTATCTCCACCAAAGTTTAGCCAGTGGATTTTTGTACACCTTTCCCCCCCAAAAAAAAAACCTTGCAAGGGAATTTTAATCATATATTTGGTGAATGATTAAGTTGATATTTTATTCCAAAGAGCAGTAATTTGTCATTTTAGTAGGAACGACGGAATTAGGTCAAGCCGCAGCGATTTTTCTCGTTGAAAATCCGAACCGCGATTTTGGCCATGTGCCAAACGGTCACTTCCTTTGCTTGTTTTTATTGGTGGTTATTCTTGGCGCTGACCATCCGAGTTTCTTTCTTTCGGGAAGCAGACACCTACTTGGTCATTCGGGAACGATCTTTTTTTACGCGAAGACGGCCGATCGCGAGAGACAAGCGATCCAATATTTGGGTCCAATTCATTCGTTTATCATTTCTGAACGGTAATTATATAATTTTTTAAAACAAATGCTTAGTTACATTTAATTATTTTTCTACAAGTACACCAAATTTGGTGCATCTAGAATAAATCTCAATGCTACTCAAGGTCTCCACAAGTCGGGAGGTGTTACGTCGAAGCCTGTCCGACATGTTTTCTGTCATGCTCACGTTGATGTTGCGATCTTGTGAGTCGCACAAAAAGCTTAGGCCTAATCTGTCTAATGTTTGGGGTTGATGTTGCCCCTTTGAATAAGCTTTATTTTGGTACCAATGCTTTGTTTATTGGTAAAAAAAAAAGAAGTTATGGCTGTTTTATTCATCCAAACATTGATACGGTAAGGGCCGGTAACCTTGATCAAAATTTTCTTATATAGCTCATGTAAAAAAAGCTATCATTTTAAAACGTCGTAACTTTCTCAATTTTTGATCATTTGGGTATCATTTTAAAGGTCTTGTCGGGCTCTTTCCAATGACATAAATTTCATTAGGATTTGACAAAAAGTAAATATTTAAAAAAAAAATTATAACCACCCTACATTTTAGGCTAAATCCACATTTAGGACTGTAAGGAAGATAATTTAATGACAGAAAAGAGTTCTAAGACGGATTGCTCATGGGTCAGTGGAACGCCCTGCTTCCAGAAACTGTTCAGGCCCCTTCTGCCAAGGCCTTCTTCAGGAGGCTGTTGGCAGACCACTAAAAGCTCCAGACCCAAGGGTAGGCAGTGTCAGGTTAAAATTCCTAGCTCGTTAAAATTCCGAGCTCGCTATACTATAAGACTGACTATTTGCGGCATTTTGCGACATTCAGCATGAACGACAAATTTCACTTTTTTCTAGAGTTAGGGATAGCGTTAGGGTTAGGTGAATGGTTCAAGTAACGAAAAATTGAAATTTGTGGTTGTCGCAAATAGTCACTCTCATAGTAGCGAGCTCGGAATTTTAACGAGCTAGGAATGTTAACCCTAGTGGTTGGGCCGGCATCATGGATGGGTTCCGCTGAACGGTCCCAGTCTGGCCGGTTGTCTGGCTGTCTACCCACCAAAGCTCTCTCTCTCTCTCTCTCTCTCTCTCTCTCTCTCTCTCTCTCTCTCTCTCTCTCTCTCTCTCTCTCTCTCTCTCCTTTTTTTTTTTTTTTTCTTCTTTTTTTTTTTTTTTTCTCTCTCTTCGACCTCTTCGCTCTTTTCAGTTGTAATAATAGTCAGAACTGATTTTGACAACCATATTGAAAGAAAAAGAAGAGGTTGCTGTCAATAGATTATACTTCTAGAATTATCTTACTGGTGAAATTAAGTTTTGTCTGGTTATAGTCTGGATTGTTATTCTATAAAATTCATCTTTTCACTTATTTATTGTTATTATTAATATTTTAAATTGTTTTTTGTTGTTTTTTTACTTTTGTTAACGCTCTACAAATTATCACAGTTTGTTTTTAATTTATTTCGGGCTCATTTTTCTATATACCAGTTTCAGAGTGTTATTTGCACTAAATGGTAATGCGCGCACACACACACACATTAAATTCAATGTTTCTTAATGAAACCATTGCGCCATATAAGACCGGAAGCTATCTGCAGTATCGACTCCAGCTACTTGCAATTTCATTGGATAACGGCAAGCGGCCATTTTGTCTTGACTTTTTTTTAAATTCTAACCCTAACCCCAACCCTAATCCTAACCCTATCCCGGGCGTTCTATCCTAACCCTATCCCTATCTAACCCTATCCCGACCTGGAGAAAGGGATAGGAGTAGCAGTGACTTCATAACTTGAAAAAAAAAAATCATTGGCGTCGATACTGCAGATAGCTTTCAGTCATATAAGTGGCCCATCATTTTGAAAATTGACCCCTGACTTTGAGTTTGAGCAGCCAATGGTCATGTGACCCATTGCATCTGTAAACCTTTGCATTCATAATTTCATAGGCCCTCTTCCCACCTGCCCTCATCTGAATGTATTCTTGGGCCATTTCGCAAGAGCAGGCTCTGAAGACAGTTTGTACAATTCACACACAAATTTTTTTTAAGAAACACCATCGTTTGCCGAATGGTTGGCGAGCGTTAGCACTCTTGGTTCCGAGGTAGATAAGATACTTAAAGATAGCGGCCAATTATCGGTTAATGCAACTTTTTTTTTGGCTTCCATTTTATTTTAGGTCTTACTAGTATGTGATATGTTCTTGTTTAAATGGTAGCCCAAAACAAAATAACTGGACAAAGACAAGTATGTGATATGTTCTTGTTTAAATGGTAGCCCAAAACAAAATAACTGGACAAAGACAAGTATTTTGTATTCAATCACGAAAATATATGGGATGATTTTTGCAAATTAAATTAATACAAGTGTTCTTGAGTGCTCTTTCTCTGTGTGGAGTCTGACAGACTGATAGAGACATGATTTATCTCCCTTTCAATAAGAACTCTTTCTTTTTGCTGGAAGTGACAAATAAGATTTAACTACTAAGAGTTACCCGAGTTAACCGATGTTTAACAAAATTATTTGGTGTTTCTTAGACCCCTTTTGGCGCAAACATTCTGCGCGCTCGGAAACTCGTCCTGTTATCTAGCCTGGATGTCCCTTATATATTTCATATCAATATACTTAATTATGGAAAGTATGAAAAGCAAAAATAAATATGCAATCACTTACACGTGTGCGCACACAAACACAAATTTATCCAAACAAAATCAACAAATTTACCTGACAATTTTTTCCAACTGTTGTCAGACATTAAATTTATGTTGTATAGATACATTTCAGTTCTCTCGCATCATATTTTGTTTGTTTATTTGTTTTGTTGCAGATCACACAGCAAGACAGAAGAAGGTGACAACAACAGATTTATGCACATCGACTCCAAACTCATTGTCTGGAAGTTACAATCTGTTACAAGACACCATTGAGAAATCTTTCTTGAAGCTCTCATTCTCAAGAACTTTCAAGCCTTGCTGATAAGTATTCCCAAATCTTTTGAGTAGGGGATTCAAGATCCAAATACGATTGTCGTCACACATAATGAGTGACTGTAAGATGAAGGCCGATACCAGCGACAGGCGTTCAGTTCAAGATATGGAAAAATCTTATAATGACCTACATTTGTCAGAGTGCAAAGAACAATGTGATAATTCATCAGCATCATTGTGTGGAGATCGTCAAAACACCTGCCACCCTGTATCACAAGCAGGGAGCTCAGTGGCGGATGTGATGCAGGACTCGGAACAAAGCCCATCTGCAGAGGACGGGGGTCTGTGTGGTGCCAGTTCAGAGCCAGGTGTTCCCCTGCAGGGGGGAGCGGGAGGACCAGGCCGTGCCAAGGCCATGACCAGCGCTGTGCCACAGCCCTCAGCTCCAGACATGATGTCCATGATGATGGGGGGCGGCATGCCCTTTCCAGACATGTTGTCCATGATGTCCAAAGGAGGCATGCCCCCCTTGATGGACAAGGGACCCATGCAGGGAGGCCCTATGGAAATGGCCAGAATGTTCAACTGCATCATCGACATGACTCTGGCCAAGGATGATTCGGACGAATCTGAGGATGAAGACGCTTCGCTCGAGCTACCGTGTCAGTACTGTTGCCGCTTGTTTTCCAACCACATGGCTTTGAAAACGCATATCCTTGTGGCCCACGACCAAGACGACTCTGTCCTTAACCTCACTCAGCTGACCATCAGTAAGAAAAGAAACAGCTTCAAAGATGGATCTCATCCTAGCTGCGGACGATCTCAGGACGATGAAGCCTTTGCGTCAGGCACCACCGTTAAAGTTTCAAGCCCTAGCACTGACTGTGACGGCCAGGCCACGCGGGCGGGTCTAGCTGCAGCAGAATCTACGAGTGTGAGAGGCGTGAAGAGAGGTAGGATCGAAAGCAAGGATTTGGAGACAGTGGAAACAGGCGGGGCATCCGGTGTTGAGGATCCTACCTGCGAAGGGGAGGATCCGCTGCAGCCTTCTTCACAACAGGAGTCCAGCGCCATTTCCGAGACGCCAGGAAGTTCGTCCGACCCGGAAACCAAGCCAACGTCGGTGGAGTCGGTCTGTTGGTCCAAACCCAAGAGAAGCAAAGCCAAACACCTCAATCAGCATTCTCCGTCTGCTGACAGTGGGAAGCGGCAGGAGGATGAGGCGTCCACCAGACCTTTGTCCTGCAAGGATGCTGTCAACAAAAAGTTGAAGACGGCTGTCACCACAGACAAGGACCAGCCATGTGCTGACAGACTGGATGCGTGGAGGGATGCTCAGGGCCTCCCTGCTGCAGCTGCTTCTGGGCCTGCGGAGGTGGCTGGGGAAGCTCCCACCTCTGTGAGACGCAGTCTACGGTCGAGAAGCTCCAACTATTAGGTAGATATAATAATGCGAGATTACAAGAACAGTGATAGTCAAGATCAGTGATAACTTTTAGTGAGGCCAATCTTAGCATACATTGTGATATAATGTTTGAATGTTATGAATTGTGTTTGAGTTTCTCTTGAAGTTGAAATGAAACATTAATTTAAAAAATATTTAAATTTCATACTGTTGCTGTTACCAGATTGAGATAGCTTATTTGGGAAATTAGTTCTGGTTTTGACAGAAGCAATTTTAGAAATGATGCATAAGATTAAGAATCTTATTAAGATACAAATATGATTTTTTGTTTTAAATCTTTGGTAGGGAAGAACACTGAGCAGTATAATGTATCATTATCAATGCAATGTTCACTGTAGAGGTTCACAGATACAACTAAACACATGCATACAAATACAAAACATTTTACGTATGATATAGCCCTGTATTACTATTAGTCACTCTGAAGAGAAAACGACAAAAACTGGCATCTATATTTCATCAAAAGGATTTTGAATCTTGCATGTTCAGCTTAAAGTAATACAGTGGAACCTCCCTATGAAGACCTTCCATATGAAGACCTTCCCTATGAAGACCTTCTATATGAAGACCTTCCCTATTAACTTATGAAGACTCCCTGTAAGAATTGTGACCCAAAAATGTTTCACCAATGTTTTTCACCTTCATATCCGGACTACTGAGTGTCCACCTCCTTATTAGGACCCCCTCCCTATTAAGACTTTTTGCAGCTGATTTTTCAAGGTCTTGATAGGGAGGTTCCACTGTATAACTGTTAACTCTGGTTGTGGCTATGTTTGGTATATATTTGTCCGTGAGTGCAATTTTGCAATAACCATAAGAGAGACAGACAGAGGAAGAGGTGGGAGGCTATTATCCGGGAGAGGACAGGGCTGTTTTTGGGGGGTGGTTTTTTTCTGCGAATTCACAAAGAGCAGCACATGACTGATGGCGGAAGATTTGTCAGGAAGTCATCTGTGGTGCCTCAACAACCCACCCCTGAGTTAAGAGATCAGTGACGATGATGGTGAAACACCATTTAGCCGAAAGTAGAACAGTTTGTATTTCTGGTAAAGTATATAAAAGATACAAGTGTACACTTTCTAAACACATAAATCAATGTGAAAATATCCATACTATAAAAAAAATTCCTTTCTCCCCCGTCTTGCTCGGTTAATTTCAACTTTGCCCGGTTAATTTCAATTTTGTGTTAGATTAGGCAAAAACTTGAAATTAACCGAGCACTCAGATAATTTCAAGTTTGGATAATTTCAAGTCATTTGGTGGTCCCAAGGCACTTGAAATAAAGCGGGTTTCACTGTATAAGCCTATTTATCAATTGGACAGATCCAAGATCGTTATTCCCGTGCCATATCATAGACATTTGGATTGAATGCATGGCATTTAATTTGAACATGTTTTTGAGGAATCAAGTCACCATACAAATAAAGCAAACATATATATATGTGACCCATCAGCACAGAAGGGACATGAAGTGTCAAGCTGACCATTCTGAGAAAATCATACAGCTGGGAACTTCAGACAATATTCTCTTTCTAATAATGCAAGAACCATTCTTGTATCTTTTTTTCCATTCTAGCATTTGCTGATCATTTCTCCACTTTGCCAAGACATCAAAGGGTGCAACTAACACAACATTAGGATGCTTGAGTCATTTACTCGTGTTCATCATATTTATTACTCTGACGGGATTCTGTAATTTTTCACCATTGTTTTGACAAGATGAAGAACACGAGTAAATGACTCAAGCAGTCTAATTTAGTGTTAGTTGCACCCTTTGATGTCTTGGCAAAGTGGAGAAATGATCAGCATCACCATGCAGCACTTCAATCCAGCGCTCAGGTAAGGGGCCAAGATTTCATGTGAAATGTTTGTGGCTGGTTACCATATTTTCATAACCCCTTCACATAGACTGATAGAGACTTCAAAATTAGTGGAAATAGGCAGGACTATGTACTGAATAAGTGTGCACAATTGCATTAAGATATCTTTATTAGTTCCTGAGAAACAAAAATTAACAACAAATGTCCTAAAACTATGCAGTGTGCCACCTTAAGTAGCGTGAGTGTTGGCCATTTGCATTTTCAGAAAACAGTCTCAATTCTATTTTTTTTCATCCTTTATAGATATATAAAAGATAAGATGTTAGAGAAACACCCATAGCTCAAAATTGACCAAAAATGAGATTTTTGACTTTTCAAGGCTGTTGTGAGAAACTAGCTCAGCGACTTACTGTCCCTTTCGTGGTGACGGGTCACATAGTGCATTGTATATATATATGTTCTGGTTTTACATGAACTTTGCAATTTTGTATAAAATCATGATCAAATGTGAGGATTCTTCGACCATTGTAAAGATCTCTATTTAGAAGCCTTTCGTGTAGTTCTGTAATAGTACTACTACTTCGGTACATACTTGTAAAATATTGACTTGCTTGTTTTGTGATGTTAGCTCGTTTTGTGATGTCATTTGTGATCTGCATGCTTGTAATTGTATATAAGAATATACTTGATTGGCTATAAGAATGTGTTTGATTTTTCTTGTTTATTTGAATTTGTTTAATTTTTTTTTAGTCTTTACAAAATGTTCATTTTGTTTCAATGATCACCTTAACTGTATCTGGTAAGATTTTACCAGTTCTTGGATGGAAGTTCAGTTTAACGTCGCGTATCGGCTTTCGCCATGTACGACGGGCTGAACAAACCAACCAGGGTATAAACAAAAATTTATATTCCTGAATCACTGTCTTAGCCAAAAGGCAGAGAAGCGATCAGAATACAATTGAAGTTGTTCTCCTTCATTTTCTTTTTATATGAGGTGACCCCATGAGTGGAAAACCCCCCACCTGGTATCTACATGGATGCTCCTGCTTTCAGGATGTCCTGAAGTTCAAGATTTGTTTTGTCCAGCAGTGTTCCCGATTACGCAGATCTGTACGTAAATTGCGTACAAAGTTTCAAGTTTGACGTATACATTTTTCAGTCAATACGTCATTGTGACGTACAGTTTTTCTCTCAGCCGATTGCTTCCTCAAACGTGTTCGCCGCGATCAGAATGTCGAAGCCATTTCGGCTTGCGGGAAACGATCAACAAAATATACTGGGCCTATTCTTTCACTACTATACCATGCTTGAAGCAGACGACAAAAACTATCATGAATCACAGAGTAATTTCCCTTAGTTTCTCGCCACCCATGCTGCTCGCACGTGCACTGCTGCCAAGCCCGCACGTTTCTTGGAAGCAAAAAAATGGAGCTGCTTCGCTGGATTGCGAAAACTTCGACGCGAAGTTCTTCCAAAGACTCTGAAGTTTTAAGTGAGGTATTTTAGAGCATATTGTCCATTTATTATGGCTTTTATTTTGACCCTCAAAAATGTTCAAATGACCTTTAAAATTTGGGGGCAAAGGGTCATGATGACCCTTACAAATTTGGAAGCATGGGCAACACTGGTCCAGGATGTCCTGAAGTTCAGGCGGTTTTTTTATTGCCTGGAGCCGGCGTCACCAGATTATGAGAATTTGAGAAGATGCATTTTGCTGGTTATAGAGGTCATGAAGTTTAACCAGTGAAAGTGCAACGAGAGCCTGTTAATTACATTGGAAACTGTTGTTTCCCTTCAGATTCCAGGGGGCATTGCCCCCCGGAACCCCCAGGAGGGGCGCTGTCCCTGCACTCCGCCGGGGTCTGGGTATCCCCTGGATGCCTGCCTTGTAGGATTTTTGAAATTTCCCATTAGCACCCATGTATTTTCTGAATGAATTAGGGTATATAAAATTAAAATTTGAAAAACAGTACAGTGTATTTCCCTTCTCTCCCCTCATGAGTTCCAACATGGAATTTTATCTCTAGCCAAAATGATTAACAATTATTATCAGTTCTCTACATGTATAGATGGAAGCAAAATATATTTTGCTAAAAAAGATGTTCAATTCATCGTGATGCTCATCATAAATCATGCGCTTGCTAAGTATTCATACATGTTTCAATATCTTGGTTTCTTGCATGTGAACAATAAAGAACGATTTAATAATGAACATAATCGTTGTAAAAACCTGTGATAATTTATTGATGCTTAGCAACGAAATCATACAGTCCTTAACATACTGTTACAGCGGAACCTCATTAAGACATTCCCTCCCTACAAGACGTGACCCAAAAAACATTTCCCAATTTTTTTCCCTTTTCATATCCGGACTACCGAGTGTCCACCTCCGTATTAAAGCCTTTATTTGGCTGATTTTTCAGTCTTAAAGACCCCCCCCCCGTCACGTGTCACATTCCCTCTTATGCTGGGAAGATTTCTTAAGATTTCTTACCAGCTATAAGAGGGAAAACACATGAAAACCGTCATTTTGCAAATGTGGCGTGGTGGGTCTTTAACACGCAGGTTCCACTGCAATTTATTTTGATGTAGAATCAATGTAATCATGTTCTTTTAAGGTATGTTCACATAGTGTATTCAGGCATCAGAACAGCCCACGGATCTGCGATTTTGGTAGCCACTGGCTGCGGTTTTGGCACTGCCGGCCGCGGTTTGTACTTCATGAGGCAGCGCGATCTTATTCTCAAATGGTATTCGTAAATGGTTTGTTTTCATACTGCGCCTTCGGAAACGAAAAATCGCGGCCATGTTTGTTTTTTCTTCCGAGTTTAGAGCTCTCTAGACTTTCACTGTTTCAGAGTTTGTTTTGATGACAGCGATTGTGATTTGGGTTTTAAATGAGTCGATTTAGAGGATATGATCGCGGGAGACTACGATGATGTGAGAACTTTGAACTTTTCCGCGAGAAATCAGGTAGCGAATGATCGCAATGATGCTGACTACGGACTAGAGTTTTGTGGGGTCCGACTCGATGTCGACTCCGAGTCATGGCGAGTGTTGTTCATCCGCGGATTGGACTGGAGTATTCTGATGCCTGTGTATTCATGCATACGAATGATAGTAATTGTTTGGGGCACTTTTGTAGATTACACCAAGAGTTGCTAACACTGTGCAGTGCTGTGCCCATGGTCATGGCCTGCATGAAGAGTACCATATTTTACGGACTATAAGGCGATACTTTTTTCCTAGACTGAGACCCCTGCGCCTTATAATGTGACTGGTATTGTGATAATATAGTAAGAAACTATAATAACATCTGCATTTTGTGTAAAATTTGGGGGGTACGTGCGCCTTTTAATCAGGTGCGCCTTGTAGTCTAAAAATGTGGTTGTGGGCGTGTGCACATTGCACACAGAAACCCACATCCCCAAACAAGTAAAAGAAAGTAAGATTCAAGCAGATGGGATAAGCGTGTTTTACTTATGATTTGTGGATGTGTGTAATGAACACATTAGCCCTCAGGGGCCGGTATTTTCAGAAAAGATTAGCAGCACCATGTATTGACCCCTTCACTGCCCCGAGACGGATTCTTTCTTGTAGGAATGTCCCACTGAAAGCCTCCATACAGGGATGTACCATTGAACTCAGATCTTTAATCATTTTGAATGGCCAGTTATATTTAAAAGCAGCACAGTTTAGGCATACTTAAATTATTTTATGTTAGATTTTGTATTTATTTTATTAAGTGTACCCCCTCTATGAATTCAAAATGGATGTGGCAGTGAAGGGGTTAATTAAACGGTCGTACAATAGCAGATTGCATACCTTCATCATTCGTTTTCCATTGACGGAAACAGTTTACACATAAAAATGAAGTGCCCAAACTTTCATGATTTCAACCTCTATTGTTTGACAGAGAGTAACAATGAAATCAGTAATGATTGGTTACTTTCACGAGGGGACAGATCAGTGCATATCAAAGTTAACATTACAATGTCATTCTGGAAAGTTGGTTACACACCAGAAATCAAAATATCTCAAAAACACTTGTGCCAAAATCATGGCCTTGATCGGATTCAGTCGTCCTAAAAAGATGTGCACGCCATGAGACTGATCAGGTCCATTTGTCCTGAGTGAGTTCAAATTTAAAACGTCTGATTTTTTTTCTATGAAGTGTTTACAACAGGCTTGGAAAGGAAAGTCAAACATCTGATTTTCGTCCGTTTTGAGTTATGGGTATTTTCGTGTTCTCTAACATCTTATCTTTCATACAAGGACAATCTTTACTATGGTCTCTAAATGGTCGTATAAGTGCTTTAAAACGAGTAGGTCAATGCATTTTCTTCAGCTGGGCTAGACTTTAGACTGTGCTTTCTCAAAATGGCCGACGCTCACCCTGCTAACTTTAAATGCTCATAACTCTGGAACAGAAAAAGACACAAGAATGTACCATTAGAAAGAGATTTGTCTGAAGTTTTCAAATGTATAATGTTCTCGGAATGGTCCGTTTGACACTTAATGTCCGTTTCGTGGTTTCGTGGTGCTGGGTCACATTTTATTTATTTGACTTGCCCAGCCCATGATAGTTAGTTGGTTGCGGTCCCTGGCTAGAAGACTCCAGGGATCATCCCAACAGCAGAAGCACTTAAACACTATGGCACAGGTGCATCAGCCAGGGATGAGAACATTGCATATATGTGACCGCTTTTGATTACCCTGCCACATGGGCAGCCACACTCCGTCTTCGGGGGACACCCAGCCCATGATAAAAAAAGCCTTTACATGTACTTTCCATTGTAATGCCTTTTTTCTGGCAATTAAACCTTGTTGCTGGCAATTAAACCTTGTTGCTGGCAATTAATTAAGTTATATTATAAGTCAAAAGTCATGTTTCTTTGTTGTCCGATGAAAGCATGGCAGTCTGTCATTGAACTTCATGCATTTTCTTAAATTTATTGTGGATTTATCCTTGTAGTTTTCTCTTTTCACATTTCTGTTATGGGATGGGTCTCAGGTGAAGCATCAGAATAGTATCAAGTCTTATAATCATGTGTGTCTATTAGGCGCCGTTTGCACATTACCCTAGATAAGAGATATCAACAGTTTTAAAACCCTAGATAAGAGATATCAACAGTTTCAAAACCATAGATAAGAGATATCAACAGTTTTAAAACCCTAGATAAGAGATATCAACAGTTTCAAAACTCTAGATAAGAGATATCAACAGTTTACAAAACCCTAGATAAGAGATATCAACAGTTTCTTAACCCTAGATAAGAGATATCAACAGTTTCAAAACAGGCGATAAGAGATATCAACAGTTTCAAAACCTAGATAAGAGATATCAACTGTTTCAAAACACTAACTAAGAGATATCGACAGTTTTAAAACTGTAGCTAAGAGATATCAAGGGTTATACAGAGTTTCCAGAGGGCAAATCAGAGTTTCTTAGCAATCGGTTGCCAGATTCTAGGTTAGCTCTATGCAGGCGATTCAGTCGATTCGCCATTTTGTAATTGCGCCTAGGCTTAATCTCTATAAAAAATGACCGCTAAAAATAGCAATCCAATCAAACTTTGCGTTTCAAATGTGTACAGCTTCACGGTAAAAACTGTTGATATCTCTTAGTGAGGGTTTGAAACTTTATATCTCTTATCAAGTGTTTTGAAAATGTTATATCTCTTATCTAGTGTTTTGAAACACTTGATATCTCTTATCTAGGGTTTTGAAACTGTTGATATCTCTTATCTAGGGTTTTGTGCAAACGGCTCCCCATATGCACTAGTCTAGTCTTTATTTCACATTATGGGGAAACCTCTGAAGCATGGTATTGTATTGTTCAATTGGACTTTGATTATGTAAATTAAGTACAATTTTATTATCAAGAAATCAGCATGGTCAGTTCCTAGTGTTGTCTTAAAACAAATCTTTCCTTCTGCATAAAGATGGTTCCACTGTGTTACAAGTCATCACTGATGATCTGCACTTTTTTTTTTTTAGTAGTTTGTGTTTTGTTTTTGTATGTCGTCCGTGAAAATTCAAAATCCTCGTAACTCAATTTTGGTAGTTTTGAGAAAAATGAAAAACTTTTAAAAAGTAACCGCATTGACCACGATTGATTAACTTTGGTGAATATGTTGTTCAAGACATTGCAAGTTTAGTCCTGTTAAAATTACTTGAATTTTTTATTTTTTTTACTTGAAAAGAACGAAAATACGAGGTTTTTGTCCGTAACTAGATCTGAATTTGGGACTTACGAGTTTTTCGTCTCTTTTCACAACCTCATTTACCCCAGATAGAAAGTCGTTAGAGATATGAGCTTTTGATGGAAGGTGGCGGGAAAAATTAGCTGGTTTAAACAAATCTTTAATATTAGCTATGTATCTAACTCAAACCCCCCAAAAATCGAGATATGAGGTTTTTGAATTTCACCGACGATATCGTGCTTCAGGTTAAAGTGTAAACATAAAAAAACAGTATTGTAGTTAGTTGTGTTTTTTCCAAATCTTGGTTGAATGGAGCATTTTCATTTTGAACAAAGCAAGCGATCACTGAAATTCAAACCTGCTGGCTTTTGTGACGATCAATCATTAAATTTGAAATGCTAAGAAAGAAACTGATCTTGATGACCAAACATCTGTTCTAGCAATCTTGAACAAGAATGATCTGTTAATAAGATCATTCCACTCGTTAGATCTGCAGAGGTTACGGTTTTGTCTGTATCTTTTGGTCTGTGTAAATAAAATCGCTTGAAAAGAAGGTTGCAGGGTATATTAAAAGGAAGCTGGTATAATACTCAAGACGTTCGCCTGCCAATTTCAATGGCTGAATGACCGGGTTCGAATCCCGGCCTCACCTTTTCTGTTTCAACGGGGAAATCGAACTGAACGTCGAGTCCTTCGGATGGGGACTTAAAAGCTTGTCTGACCCCTGCGCTTTATGCATGTGAAACTTCTCATGGTAGTTATAAAAGTCAATAAGCGCAGGGAGGAATCCCATTGCCTGGTATGACAACATTGATAGCTAGGTTTCCCAAGTCCGCCCACCCCAAGGTCTGCACTGTGTTCAGTGCTTTCTAGTTTGGAATTATTTTCTTTACTGTTACTAGAAATGTAAGCTTATGAGAAAGTAGCACTGTGTTTGACGTTCTGTTACCCCCCATACATTCACATTCTGTCAGCAATGTTTATGTGAATGCCAGTGTAATGCTAGTTCACAGTCGAACACTTTTTCCTGTAACTTTCTGCACAAATAAAAGGAAGGTAATCTGACTTGTGAGTTGAAAGTCTAAAACTGCAAAAAAACCCAGACAGACAGACTTCATACACACAAAAACACACTCTCATGTGTGCGCGCACACACACAAAAATTCATCTGCACACACACATTCATGCAAGCGCACTCGCCACCACCACCACAACCTTCATGCTTCTTTGCATACATGTAAAGTATTTTTTTGGCGTAAATGATTTGGTGATTTTATTTGTATAATTTCAATGTAAATCATTATGAATATACTAGTAACTATTACCGGTAATTTCATTTGTTGCGTTTTTGTGTGTGTGTGTTTTTTCACAAATGATACTTTTGTCTCGTATTCATGCATGTGCGGAGGACTGAACAACTGGTCATTTGAAAAGCTCTGTGTGTGTGTAAATTCACTTAGCCCTAGCAATGGAAACTGATAACAAAAATGTATTATTGCTTGTCAAAGTTGATATAAAGTTGCTAAATATGTTCATGTTGTATAGCTTGTTGTCAACATTTGTTTTTGTACAAGCTTTTTTCATCACCAAGATGGGAAGAGCATATCGTCAGTGAAATTCAAAAACCTCGTATCTCGATTTTTGAGTTAGATACATAGTCAGCTCTCTAATTTTTCCCGCCACCTTCCATCAAAAGCTTGTATCTCTAACGACTTTCCATCTGGGGTAAATGAGGTTGTGAAAATAGGAGAAAAACTTGTAAGTCCTAAATTCAGATCTAGTTAAGGACAAAAACCTCGTATCTTCGTTCTTTTCAAGTCTAAAAACTTTTTTTTTTAAAATAATTTTAACTAAATGCAGGACTAAACTCGCAATGTCTTGAACAACATATTCATCATAGTTGTGGTCAACGTGGTTATATATTTTTTTTTTAAATAATTTTTCTCAAAACTACCAAAATTGAGATACAAGTTTTTTTAATTTCACCGACGATATCCTGTGAACAGGGAAGGTAAACTTGATCATGATAGCGATTCAGTACTGTAATTGGGGAAATTATTTTTGTATACAATCTCTCAAGTGATGAGTGAAACTTACTCTTGCAGTTTCTGAACTTAATGTGATGACTTGAAAATATTTTTGTTGGTGTGGAAACGTAAGTGTTGAATTATGATGTTTTAGGCACATTTACTGGACCTAGTTATCATTATATATTTTATAAAAGTAAAAGTGTAATTTTCACTGTGTGGGTTGTGTCATTTCAACTTTGTTAATGGTCTTGAAATATGTGTGTAAGTTTTCCTCTCTCTCTCTCTCTCTGTCTCTCTCTCTCTCTGTCTCTCTCTCTCTCTCTCTCATCACACACACACACACAAAGAGATAACATGTTAGTGTTCCAAAGACTAACACAGTAGAATAAAATCCTTATCTTTATACAATATCAACTGACTAATTTATACATGTTTTTACACATGGAATGGATGCATGCATACATAAAATTAAGGTCACAAAATGTCACCTCAACTTGAATCCACGCAAAGGCATAAAATAAGTTTTTTGTACATATCTTGCCACAATCTTGATTTCGGTGATGATAGTGCAGTTCACACACAATCATCAATAGACGATTTTCTGAATAAATAGAATGTGTCTAAAATTGGATTGTTTGTCCTACCAATTAATGAAAGGTCACTCGCGCAAACTGCAAAATTATGTCCCTTGGCGAATTTACAAACATTTCCTATTAGCAACCAGCCGCCGTGGTGTAGTGGTTAGCGTCGCGGACTACTGGCTGGGAGGTCTTGGGTTCGAATCCCATCAGAGGCGAGGGTTTTCGGTCCTGGACCGACTCCTACCCAGAGTGAGTGGCTATGGGCTCAATGGGAAGACTGAAACCACACAGTCGAGTTTCATCCGCTTAACAGATGCGTTTCTGAGAGTGTTGCTCTAATTGCAAGACCAACACTGCAGGTGTCTGTAGTTCTCGGGCCTGGTTAACGCCGGGATATCATTATGAAAGGAAGCGTAGAATACAGCCCTGCCATGCAGTCTCAGACCGATACGGAACTCCATAGCATCATCATCATCGTTATCATCGGCCTCATTTTCCATCAATCATAAAATTAAAAAATGTCTCAAATTCGGTGGCTTTGCATGCCCTGCTCTCATGGTGACCTCAGTTTCGGTTTCCAATCCAGTCTTTGCCTTGGTGCGTTCGGGTCAAAGTCATGGGGATCAGTGTGTTCTGGGGAGCTGTCGGTGGACGGTCGTGGTGGCGCCCTTGGAGGAGGACCTCACTCACGCTGGCTCCGCGACTAAGAGAATAGTGTCGTCAGTAGGGGGCTTAGTAGGTGGTGTCCTGAACAGGCTCCACTGAACTCCACCGAAGTGACTCAGCAGAAGTGCAGTGTCTCCTCGGTTGGTTGCCTCCTGACGGCCTAACATAGATTCGCTCCCCTTGGACTGCTGGTCTCGGTTTCTGCGACTTGAACAAACCCGGGTGTAGCTGCGAATTGGGATTCGGAACGAGCGGCGTGGGAGCAACAGCCCAGAAGATAGGACAGCAAAAAAAAAAAAAAATTCCTATTAGCACCTAGCTAATCATTGAAATCATGTATGCAATTCAAAACATAATTCTGCAAGTAAAAGAATTAATTTCCTATCTAGAGACTATCAACATGTTATTTACTACCACAATATATAGCTGCCAAATTGTAAGCAAGATAAGTATTAGTAATTATCTTAATTTTTTAAGTTATACAGTCCCCTGCCAATTGCTTTTGAAGACATCTTGCAGAATCATAACTGTGGTCTTTTTCATAACACTCCAAAAAGGTAAATTTTATACAGTACAAGATGACCCAGAGCAAACACCTTCCCTTCTTCTGCGTTCCCAGGCCATATGGCCATAATGGGTAGGGTACGTATGTGTCCGGTTTTCAGTTTTCACTGGTCTCCCCGCTGTGTACAGCCGACAATCCGATTTCGGAGGAGCTCAAAGGAGAAAAAGTATTTGGAAGATTTTTTTGAAAAAAGGCAGGAGAATGGGCCAATAAGTCGGAAAGATAGTAGATGATAGAAAGCAAAGGGAAAAGGCAGAGTCAAAGAGTGGCAGATTAGAGGAAGTTACAAGCACAGCACTTCCAGAAGGTGGGGGAACTATTTTTACGAAAGACCCCCTCTGAATAATCGATGCTGATGATTTTTTTTACAAGTTTGAGAAGACTTACTTGCCCCGACGTTCACTGAGAGCTTTGGGTGACAACTGCAATGATGATTTTCCATTGACTTTGAGGCTCCAAACTTATTGAAAACAGAAGAGCATGAACAATCAGGTTTGGGGGTTTTCCTTAACCCTTTCACCGCCAAAGTCGCATTTTAGCACCACAGTGATTTAACACCTATGTCACTAAAAGGCATCAAATTGGGGTCTATTATCCAAAGACCCTGTTGTCTTAGTCTTGGGAAGTAAGGATAGACCTTATTTTAGATATGTCACAGAAGAATCCCCAATACTGCAGATGGATTTTGCTCTCTACCCAGGTAAATTTAATGGAGATTTTTGGCTGAAAAATGGCTGGCGGTGAAAGGGTTAAAGTTCTGTTGCTGTTTTTTTCTTTACAAGTCTCTTTTTTTCTCATAAATTGGTACAAGTTAACACAGAAAGGGAGTAGAGTGACAATAATTGTCCTTGTAATGCTTGGCATTATAAATCTGTTCATTCAGCTTTCTGTAGCAAACTAAAAATGTTATTTCACTGGGCTTAGTTGATTAATAAAGCTACAAGTGTGACTTCAGCAAACTTTCCATAATTAAAAAACACTTCATGCATTGATCCCAAAGATCCATTCAAACCACAGGAGTCGTACAGCAGCTCAAACATACCTAATACAGTAATAGTAATACCCAATCAACTATAGTATATCTCACAGCTCGAGTGCTTAACCCTTTCACCGCCAATGTCGCATTTAATTTATGCACCACAATGGCTTAACCACCCATGTCACTAAAAGGCATCAAATCGGGGCCTGTTATCTGAAGACCATACTTTCTTCATTTTGAGAGGTAAGGATAGCCCTAATGTTATACAAGGAATAGAGGAATTCCCAATATTGCAGATACCTTTGTTTCTCTACTCAGTTAAGTTTAATAGTATTTTTTAGCTGAAAACTGGCTGGCGGTGAAAGGGTTAAAACAAACACACACTAAATACCCAAAGTCCCACAACACAGCACATCTATTCGTGTCATTTTTGCACATATTGGTTGATGTGTTGCTCAATGTCCTGCATGCTGCTCAACACACTGGCCAGTTTGTCTTCGGTCATCTCAAAGCGAACCACGTCGGCAGCCTGCACACACACACACACACACACACGCACACACAGTTTGACTGAAACTTCTCTGTGCACAACAAAGAAAAGAAATATTCAATTGAAAAAATACAAGATGAAATGTTCCTACAAAATATGTTGGCTGAATGCAGCAAGGAGACAGTGAAACAGTGAAAGAGCTCTGCAAACCGGACACATGTATAAATAATTTCATTTAATTCAGTATGGCCTTAGACTAGAGCCTGTGAACACAGAAGAAGAACATTACATAGTGTGATGTTTTCTGCGTAACTTTACACTCAAGCGCATGGATAGATTAATAAATTTAAAAAGTGACGCATAGATCTATAGACTCTATATTCAACAAAATTAAAGTTCCAGTTTCTATTGTATTGAAAGAAGCATATGCACACACAAGTTATGTATAAACTTATTTTCCCCATGTCTCTTATTCATGTAAATTATGATTCCACGGCAAGACATAGCACAAAATGTCATCAAAAGAGTTCTTTTGCACGACTCAAAACTGAAATAGTGAATGGAACTTGATCATCAGAGTAGAAAAGCCGAGTACACTGTACACTATTTTCTAGTACTCTATTATTAGTATTAATTAATGGATTTCTATAGAAGTTCTTAGAACACATTAATTTGACAACATTTTCTATAATATTGCAATAATTCAAGGGTAAGCAGTAGTCAAACAAACAAACCTTTCAACTTTCAGAGGTAGCAATACCTTTGCATTACTGCTTCTTCTTCTGCGTTCCCATAATGGGTAAGGTACATATGTGTCCGGTTTTCACTTTTCACTGGTCTCCCCGCTGCGTACAGCCGACACATTCCGATTTTGGAGGAGCTCAAAGAAAATTATTTTGCAATTTTTTTGAAAAAAAAGCAGGAGATTGCGCCAATATGTCAGAAAGATAGCAGATGACAGAGAGCAAAGGGAAAAGGCAGTCAAAGAGAGTGGCAGATTAGAGGAAGTTAGAAGCACAGAACCTCCAGAAGGTGGGGGAACTATTTTTACGAAAGACCTCCGGTATCCCCACGGGGAATGCATTACTGCTTACTTTTGAATGTTATTTACACATAAATCGGCAACCATTTTACTTTTTTTTTAGACAAACTACAGTACATGTGTTATGCATACTACAGCATAGTGTCACAAACATGAAAGATTTCTAATAATATACAGATAACTCACTTTCTCTTTCTGCAAGTTATCACCTATCTGCAGTTCCATTATGGCGGACGGAGCGTTGATTTCGTTCACGTGCCGTGACTGCGATTTCAAGTCTATTCTCCACGACACTTTCTGCAAGGTGTTTCCCCACATTGTCTGCGAAATGATGCTGTCGTGGATTTTGGTCTTGTTGGATTTCCAGAACTTTCTGATGGCAGCGACCTGGTCTTCGGTAAGAGGGGCCTCGCGTTTCTTGCTCTGGGCAGTCAGGAAAGCCTCCAACTGCGTCATGTCCATGTCTGCTGAAACCATGCTCTGCAAGTGCAACCAGATCACATGAAACACTTTGTGAGTTTGTCAACTTGTGGTTGATTTAACCCCTTCGCTGCCGACAACTACTTGCACACGCGCCGCCGGTTTGCCGCGCGATTTTTGAAATATCGCTACTTAGCAGAATATATATATATATACGTCGGTGGCAAGTACTGAAGTGCTATAGAGGATGTATATATATATATAGCGTCGTCAGCACTGAAGGGGTTAATAAATAAGTAAGCAAGATATAATTTTACATTATATAATTTTACTAATTAATTATTTGAAAGACATGCGCGCGAACACACAGTGACACACGCACATGCATGAGCACATAGGTACATGATACATGTACAGAGACATATATAACCACAACTACAACCACGCACACACGTATACACACACACATGTGTATGCATACAGTAGATACACACATGTATATACAGTGAAAGAGAAAGCACACACATACACATGGGTGTGTCTAAACACCGGAAAATGCCAGAAAATTCAGTTATCCATATTGCAAAATATAATGAGACCCTTGCATGTAGAAAGAAAGGCAAAACTGAAAGAATTTTTTTTGGAGAAAATGGAGGTGTTGATCAATCTTAAAAACAGGTAATCTTTTAAAAAGGTTAGCTTTTAAAAATAACACACGGCCCAGGCCTAGGTCGCTACGTGCCCGGTGACGATCTCAGCCTGTGTGAACGGTGTGTGATGCCACAATACCTCGTCTACTTAAAAATAATTGACATCTACTCATTGAGTTCTTTCATTTATGTTGCGCGCCGATGTGTTTGTATGCATGCGCGCGCTGTTTTGTTTGTAAACACGTCGATCGACTCGATGTTATGCGGTATGACGTGAATTCTATTCTAGTGTGTGGGACAGCCGAACTACGGAAATGTGTCATCCGGACCGTGTTAATCACTTTGCTATTCAACAATTTCATTTTCCATTGTAATAAATGTTGGGGGTTTCTGTAGAATGCTTTCATAATTCAGCCCTACCATTCAATGTTTTGACCATTCCACCTTCACCATTCGGCATTTTTTTGTATGTTTTGACCATTCTGCATTTACCATTTTCCGGTGTATAGACACACAGCATACACACACACACCACATGACAAACCACACATTCGACTAACAACAAAAAAGTATAAACACAATCATAGAGCATTCTTTTTTCTTAATGAAGTGCTTAATGTATTACAGTATTACACTAAATATTTGTCAGCATCATGGGACAGGCACGCAAACTGGCAGTATCCACACGGTCCGTCGAAACACCCCAAAAACCGTTTTTTGGGGTCCGGGTTTTTGGGTCTGTTTACCCAAAAAACCTATTGGTACCCAAAAATTGAAAAAAACCCGATTGGTACCCAAAAAACCTCTGTTGGTACCCCCCAAAAACGAGTCGCATAAAACTCAGAAAGTTAGGGATAGGGTTCGGCATAGGGATAGGGTTAGCGATAGGTTAGGGATAGGGTTAGGGATAGTAAGATGGGAGCAGGAAAAGATAGACAACATAAAAATGTCCTGATTATATTGGTTTTGTCAAGTTTCCTTGGTTTTTTGGGTACCAACAGAGGTTTTTTGGGTAAAAAAAAGTGTTTCAACGGACCCGTATCCACATAACTCTGTAAGAGAAGGCAATCTATTGACGAAAGAAAATTGGCTGCACCTCTTTCCGTCTACTATCTTTTCTTCTGGTTCTGGTTTGGGTACGTCATAGGTGCCTATGAAGGCTATGGCGGGGATAAGAGTGGATATTGCCTGCAAACTGACCAGTACGCACCCCCCAAAAAAAAAGAAAAAGAGAGAGCGCTCTAGAGATCAGAATCAGAGAATGGTTAACGCCCACCCTAAGCCAGAGTAGAACATACCTTCAGCAGGCCTCGGCATCGATTTAGAACATGCTCAAATTCCTCTGGACTTAAGTTTGGATAAATCTGCTCCTTTAGAAACTCGTTTGTAATTTCAGATTGGCCATAATAGCTTTTGCGAGCTAGTCCATTCATCAAGGCCAGAAAACTTTTGGCGTCGTCTGCCATTTTGACTGGAAAAGTGATCATGTGACAGGGTTTCGTGCAAAAACTTTCCTTTCTTCCGTTTAGCCATCAAAGATTCTGTAAGGGGAAAAAAGAAGTCTATCAGGCTTACGAAAATATAAAGAATCAATGATTGATTTTCGATGGCAATAGTTATTATGGAATTTCCATTGGGATGATACAAATATTGATTTTTTTTCCCCTGACTAAAAACTTGGAATCAGCAAAATCAAACATGGCAGCCTCCATGTCTCAGCGCCCGGCGGGGTTCGCAGATGGTATTTCTGCTGAACAAGAGCATGATGCAAATGCAATGCTCACAGAACTTGACAAAGGTAAAACAGCTACAATGACTACCTGACGGACCCCTACCTGACGCATTCGTGTTCCCCCCAGACAACTTGTAAAGTGAAGGATGGCCGTGGGCCCTGTCGGAGTGTCGCATGAAAAAAAGAAGAGGGGGGGGGGGGGGGGGGGGGGGGGGGGGGGGGGGGGGGGGGGGGGGGGGGGGGGGGGGGGGGGGGGGGGTGTCACTGTGTGTTTGTTTTAACCCTCTTGGCACTGCATATTTATAAATAAAATGTGTATTTTGAAATAATGGAAGACTGCAGAGACGTCAATGAGTACTTCTTGTTTTGACTTTTCACCTCTCAAACATTTGACTGGGAAACCTTACACTAAAACTAATTAAGGTTCTGGGAAGCCTTTTACTAAAAGTTTTAGAAAGAAAGTTTGAACTTTGCATTGAAAGCAAAGAAAACAACTTTTCTGGACTATGTGACATCAGTAATCCAGGGTAAGGCATCCAGGACACTTTCACAATGCAGGGCTTCTGATCTTTGCCCCTCTTAAAGGGTACACTCACCACCTGTTTAGGATTTAAACTGGTATTTTCACGCCCAGTTGCAAATTTTAAGGGGTAAAGGCAAAAACATGGGACACACACACGTGTACACACACTTACAGACACACATAGTAATTTACTTCCCTTGTACTGTTGTAGCCACACGTGTACACACACTTACAGACACACATAGTAATTTACTTCCCTTGTACTGTTGTAGCCACACGTGTACACACACTTACAGACACACATAGTAATTTACTTCCCTTGTACTGTTGTAGCCACACGTGTACACACACTTACAGACACACATAGTAATTTACTTCCCTTGTACTGTTGTAGCCACACGTGTACACACACTTACAGACACACATAGTAATTTACTTCCCTTGTACTGTTGTAGCCACACGTGTACACACACTTACAGACACACAGATAAATTTACTTCAGTTGTACTGTTTAGCTTCAGATTCATGCTAACAGTAACAGATTCATATTTCTTCCTGCTAGTGCTACAATTAATGATTCGTCCTCAACTGGTGTCAGTCTATCGCATTTATTTATGCGTTGAAATTGAATGCGATTGAGTGAACAATTTGGTTTATTATTTTATCTCATTTGCAGGCCTTCGATCTAACAGGATTGGGTTGCAGTGTGAAGCCATTGTGAAGTTTCCCCGTCTGTTTGAGAAATATCCCTTTCCCATCTTGATCAACTCGGCACTGCTGAAGATAGCGGATGTGTACCGATCAGGGTAAAAGTTGCATTCTTTTTTATTTTGGTAGCTAAAACAATTTTAAAAAGGGCATACCCAGGGCTCCCCATTCTGTGTATTTTAAAAACATTACGGACAAGGTTAATTTCAAATTTATTTTTTAATGTTGGAAGAGCATTATCGGACATTAATCTAAACATAAAAATTGCTTTGTTGTACACAAGCTTCCATTTTAGAGGTAGAATTTCTAAACGCTGATAATCAGTAAGTGTAAGGGAAGATGATTTCAGAAGGATCAATTTCAATGCACGTCTATACAAACTGCATAATGGTTTTAAATTTTTCTCGCTTGCCAGATCCCAAATTGTAGAGGCATAGTTGATGTGTGACTGGATATAACTATAAGCATTGAAAAAAAGTTTACGACTCTCTAAATCAAGAAAATGCTTTATCCTGGAAAGTTGATAGACTTTTTTTTATACTTGCTTACAAATCATGGATATTTGATGGGACCATGAAAGGTTGTGATCAACAATAAGTCCTAAATTGTTATGATAGTCAACCTCTTCCATGATTTCACCATTGATATACAGGGATTGAGAACCAAGGGTAAGATTTTGACGCTTTTGTCTGGTGGTGATAAGTAAGTATTTACATTTCTTGGGGTGTAGCTGCATGTGATTAAATTCGGACCATTTTATTTTTTTAAGACAGTTGAAGTTGGGGCAGGGTATCAGGGCTCCCCATTTTGTTTTACCATAGAGGGTATTTTCACCCCCAGGAAGCAGCTATAGAGGGTCTCTTCACCCCCAGGGTGAACTTATAGAGGGTGAAAAATCTAAACAAAATAAGCATAAAGACATGTGGGTACTGTCAATCTTTTTTAAAGTATTGTATGCACAGGCAGTATGAAGCATTACATGCCTGGCATTTCCGACACACAAATGTTACCAACACAGTCACACACAGCCACACTCACACACATTATTCAAGAATCAAGAACTTTAATCCTTTGCCCTCTTTTGAGGCATTGAGGATGAAACAACAAAATTATAAAATTTCAAGCAAGGCATGACAATTTATGTTGAACATTCAATAGCACACACAGTGTGACACACACACACACACACACACACACACACACACACACACACACACACACACACACACACATATATTATCTCTCTCTCTCTCTCTCTCTCTCTCTCTCTCTCTCTCTCTCTCTCTCTCTCTCTCTCTCTCTCTCTCTCTAATAAAAAAGAGCCAGAGGTATATGTAATTATTGTAAATGAGGAAAAACCGGAAAGCATGATGCTACGTATAGCATAACAACTGAATTCTTTGTGTTTAATGACTACTATTGTTTTTCACTTAATTTCAGTAACAATTTCATCCGCATGTGCATCCTACGTGTGGTCCAGCAGAGCAAGAAACACCTGGACAAGATATTGAATGTGGACGAGTTTGTTCGCCGGATCTATGGCGTCTACCATTGCAACGACCCTGTGGCCAGAGCCATAACCATCAGGTGAACGCACTTTGCACATAGCAAACAGTTGAAACACGTGAATGCAATTGCATACACAGTGACTCGCTCACACACGCATGTACGCACACACACATACACACACACACACATTGCAAGCACACACATACATACACACACACACACACACACACACACACACATTGTAAGCACACGCATACACACACACATTGTAAACACACGCATACACACACATTGTACACACACATACACTGTAAACACACACACAGATTGTAAGCACACACATTGTACACACACACACACACGCACACACTGTAAACACACACATTGTACACATACACACACACATTGTAAGCACATGCATAAACACACATTGTACACACACACACTGTAAGCACACACATTGTGCGCACACACACACATTGTAAGCACACACATGCACATACACACACAGTGTAAACACACACATTGTGCACACACACACACATTGTGCACACACACACACACACATTGTGTACATGCACACACACACACACACACACACAACACACACACCAACAACATTGTTGTTTAGGTATTTGTTATCGCAAGCACTCTTCTCCATAACAAATAATATTTCACAGGATGAATGGTTGAAGCACTTTCAAAACCTATTAAATGCTGGATTTTTTCAGAGTGAAGGACGTTTACCATCAGATGTTGCAGGCGCAGTATTTGATCCAGTTTTAGATGGTGAAATTACTTCTGAAGAAGTTTATGTAGTTGTTCAGGTAGTATTGAAATAAAAAGGCAGCACAAGCAAATGTAGTTACTGTAAAACCTCTTGTGTGATTCGACACATGATGTACTTATCAAGTACAAAAAGCGAAGTCCTGAATGCAAATGTTTTTACTTAAAAACATCCGTATGCAAAGGATGGAGTGAAAGGCTCTACACTACAGGTATACTTTTTTGTTCCCAGAACCCTTGGGAGCATTGCCAGTGTGATACCGGAGAAGAAGAATATCCACCATAGCGTCATCTTGGCTCTGGATTCCCATGATGCCGTGGAGGTGGAGGCGGCCATCTTTGCGGCCGACAAGTTCTCCGAGAGCTCCAAGTCAGTGGGTGTGACATTGAAATGTGCCTTTGGATGTGGACACTGAATGTCTGTGGTGTGTATGTTTGATTGCCTTCAACATTGCTGCAAAAAAATAACTGTTGTGTGTTGTGTCTGTCAGGAAGTGCGTGCCTGTGCCAGTGTGCATGTATGTTGACCTAGAAGACCAACTGAATGAGTTAAAAGAGAATGAGAGAGAAAGAACTGAGGAGTGAGGGAAAGCATGTAATATATAACAAAAAACCCGAAAATGATGTATGCAAAAAATGTAATATATAACAAAACCAAAAATGTTGTATTAAAAACCTTGATAGTACCTTGGTGATTATTGTCTAATAATCTGGGGCATAGTATTCTACAGTACTTTGGTGATTAGTGTCAATTGTTGTGTGATCTGTTTTACATTATTTAATTTCACTTGGATGGTCTTGTAACCTCTCCTGCTTCCAGAAGAATAAGTTGATGTCTCTCTTGAAGGAAGATGAACTTGAAGTTGAAATAACTTTTGTTGTGCTAAATCATGTGTTACTCCATGATCCACACAATTTACAAAGTTGAATATTATGCATTGTTGAGTTCTAATTTAGTCTGCAACTATACACCCTGTGTGTGTGTGTGTGTGTGTGTGTGTGTGTTTGTGTGTGTGTTTCCCCCTTTTGTATAATGTTATATTTATTCTTTTGATTACACATTGTTTTGGTCAGTATTGTTGTTATCTGTTGTTGTTGTGTAATGTTGATGTGGTTGTTGCTATTGTCACTGTTGTTTTTGCAATGTTGATGTGGTTGTTGTTATTGTCACTGTTACTGTTTTGTAATGTTGATGTGGTTGTTGCTATTGTCACTGTTGTTTTTGCAATGTTGATGTGGTTGTTGCTATTGTCACTGTTGTTTTTGTAATGTTGATGTGGTTGTTGCTATTGTCACTGTTGTTTTTGTAATGTTGATGTGGTTGTTGCTATTGTCACTGTTGTTTTTGTAATGTTGATGTGGTTGCTACTATTGTCACTGTTACTGTTTTGTAATGTTCATGTGGTTGTTGCTATTGTCACTGTTGTTTTTGTAATGTTGATGTGGTTGTTGCTATTGTCACTGTTGTTTTTGTAATGTTGATGTGGTTGTTGTTATTGTCACTGTTGTTTTTGTAATGTTGATGTGGTTGTTGCTATTGTCACTGTTGTTTTTGTAATGTTGATGTGGTTGCTGTTATTGTCACTGTTACTGTTTTGTAATGTTGATGTGGTTGTTGCTATTGTCACTGTTGTTTTTGTAATGTTGATGTGGTTGTTGCTATTGTCACTGTTACTGTTTTGTAATGTTGATGTGGTTGTTGCTATTGTCACTGTTGTTTTTGCAATGTTGATGTGGTTGTTGCTATTGTCACTGTTACTGTTTTGTAATGTTGATGTGGTTGTTGCTATTGTCACTGTTGTTTTTGTAATGTTGATGTGGTTGCTGTTATTGTCACTGTTACTGTTTTGTAATGGGGAAAAAAAGAGGGAAAAAACGGGGAAAAAACCTTCTCTTTCTAAAGATAATACTTGTACTAATAAGTAATATTAATAATACTGCTATCAGTGATATATTATTAAGTTTGAGAAACTGATGAATTTTTCATTTTTTTTAATTATATTACCTATTATTAGCTACATTTTTGTATTTGTTCCATTTTGATTTTGCGCTGATTTCATTTATACATACACTGAAATATGGGATGAAAGAGTGAGTGAAAGCAGGAATTGTGGAATAAATGAAGAAAAGGAATAAAAAAAAATTGTTGAATACAACAACAAAAAATGTATGCAAATAATGTAATATATAACGGAAAACCAAAAATACTGTATGTACCAATTAATCTGGACGAGCTTGTAAAATAGTAATATTAGTAAAATGATAAACACAGCTGAAATAATACACTTACCGTATTTTTCGCACTATAAGGTACACCTCATTATACGGTGCACCCCCCAAATTTTACACAAAATTCAGATTTTGTTATATTTTCTTACCATATACTATAGCCAGTCATATTACAACTTACAAGGCATAGGGGTCAGTGGGGAAAAAAGCATCGCCTGATACTATTGGCCTCTGCAACTAGGGTTATTAACGCCCTTGACAGTGAGAGTGAATCCCTTGCTGGTCAGTGCTGAGAAGGGCACTCTTGCGAAAGGCAGCTATTTAGTGGCCTCAAATAGGGTTATTGGCGAGAGTTATTCCCTTGTTTGGTCAGTGCTGAACCATCTTCCCCCACCCACCAAAGGCATTCACTCTTGCAAAAGGTGTTCTTTGCAGTAGCCAATAGTCCGAAAATAACGGTAAGTGTATTATTTCAGCTGTTTTTATCACATGCAATGCAGCATGTGCGTGGTTTGCTGCTTCTGAAGTAAATGACCCTGGTTGTTTCCTTTGTGCCCGTGTGGTGGTGGCAGGACGTTCTCGGTGACCATCTGCAGCAAGATGATCGCCATGCTGTCGGGGCTGGCCACGCCCGTGGAGATGAAGATGAAGCTGGTGCCCAGCCTGCGCCACATGCACCACGACGCGGACACCGCCGCTAAGGTCAGGGCTTTCATTGCACGGCTCTGTGTGTGTGTGTGTGTGTGTTTCTGTCTTTGTGTGTGCACTCCACATGCACCACGACGCAGACACAGCCGCTAAGGTGACAGGGCTTCCATCGCAGGGCTCTGTGTGTGTGTGTGTGTGTTTCTGTCTTTGTGTGTGCACTCCACATGCACCACGACGCAGACACCGCCGCTAAGGTCAGGGCTTTCATCGCACGGATCTCTGTGTGTGTGTGTGTGTGTGTGTGTGTGCCTCTGCTTGTGTGTGCACTCCACATGCACCACGACGCAGACACCGCCGCTAAGGTCGGGGCTTTCATCGCACGGATCTCTGTGTGTGTGTGTGTGTGTGTGTTTCTGTCTTTGTGTGTGCACTCCACATGCACCACGACGCAGACACCGCCGCTAAGGTCAGGGCTTTCATTGCACGGCTCTGTGTGTGTGTGTTTCTGTCTTTGTGTGTGCACTCCACATGCACCACAACGCAGACACCGCCGCTAAGGTCAGAGCTTTCATTGCACGGCTCTCTGTGTGTGTGTGTGTGTGTTTCTGTCTTTGTGTGTGCACTCCACATGCACCACAACGCAGACACCGCCGCTAAGGTCAGAGCTTTCATTTCACGGCTCTCTTGTGTGTGTGTGTGTGTGTGTGTGTGTGTGTTTTGTGTCTTTGTGTGTGCACTCCACATGCACCACAACGCAGACACCGCCGCTAAGGTCAGAGCTTTCATTTCACGGCTCTCTGTGTGTGTGTGTGTGTGTGTGTTTCTGTCTTTGTGTGTGCACTCCACATGCACCACAACGCAGACACCGCCGCTAAGGTCAGAGCTTTCATTGCACGGCTCTCTGTGTGTGTGTGTGTGTGTGTGTGTTTCTGTCTTTGTGTGTGCACTCCACATGCACCACGACGCAGACACCGCCGCTAAGGTCGGGGATTTCATCGCACGGCTCTCTGTGTGTGTGTGTGTGTGTGTGTTTCTGTCTTTGTGTGTGCACTCCACATGCACCACAACGCAGACACCGCCGCTAAGGTCAGAGCTTTCATTTCACGGCTCTCTGTGTGTGTGTGTGTGTGTGTGTGTTTCTGTCTTTGTGTGTGCACTCCACATGCACCACAACGCAGACACCGCCGCTAAGGTCAGAGCTTTCATTGCACGGCTCTGTGTGTGTGTGTGTGTGTGTGTGTGTTTCTGTCTTTGTGTGTGCACTCCACATGCACCACGACGCAGACACCGCCGCTAAGGTCGGGGATTTCATCGCACGGCTCTCTGTGTGTGTGTGTGTTTCTGTCTGTGTGTGTGTGTGTGTGTGTGTGTGTGTGTGTTTCTGTCTTTGTGTGTGCACTCCACATGCACCACAACGCAGACACCGCCGCTAAGGTCGGGGATTTCATCGCACGGCTCTCTGTGTGTTTCTGTCTTTTGTGTGTATGTGTATGTCTGGGAGGAGGGAAAATTTCAGAGACCAATAAATAAATAAAAATGTAAGCACACATTTGAATGAGTGCATGTGCAGACAATTTTTCAGGATCAGGGTCAATAGTCGAAAAGGCCACTGTGTGGCATAACATTGACGAAAAAAGAAACAGATAATAAATACAATCCTAAAAACTAAGTGACCTGGCCAGCCAGTGCCCGTTCAGCGGGTCACCAGTGTGACGCCACGTCCAGCAGCCATCTAATGCCCTGATCACAGTTCTTCTTTCTTCAAGTTCTTGTTCTTGTAGGTTTTCATTCATTGGTGGGAGGAAAAGGGTGGGGTGGGGGGGGAAGATGAGGGTGCGGGGGTGTAAGGGGAAGGGGAGGGGAGGAGTGGAAGTAAATGGACCTGATTGTTTACATTTGGTTGGGGGTCTGGTGGAGGAGGGTATTGAAGACCTCCACTGACCCAGCAGAAACCACCTTGTTGTTGAGGTTGTTCCATTCCCTTGTTCTAACAATACTGATATATATATTTATTGATTGGAAAGTGTATTAATGTGAGACCAAAGTATTTTATGAGAACTTGTATATTTCAACTGTTTTATTTCAAGGAAACAGATGCAAAGCAATAATTTTTGTCCCCATTTAATCCAAGAACTCTAACGTTTCTACCTTTCCCTTCACAGCGAGTCCCTGCTGGAGGGGTACCCTGCGCAGAGCTTCATGGTGCTGACGCTCAGCACGCTGAGCCGATTGAAGAACACTAACTTTCCTTCCTTTCCCTTCACAGGCGCTCAGCACGCTGAGCCGATTGAAGAACACTAACTTTCCTTCCTTTCCCTTCTCAGGCGCTCAGCACGCTGAGCCGATTGAAGCACACTAACTTTCCTTCCTTTCCCTTCACAGGCGCTCAGCACGCTGAGCCGATTGAAGAACGCTAACTTTCCTTCCTTTCCCTTCATAGGCGTTTGCTGTGTGCGAGTCCCTGCTGGAGGGGTACCCTGCGCAGAGCTTCGTGGTGCTGACGCTCAGCACGCTGAGCCGATTGAAGAACACTAACTTTCCTTCCTTTCCCTTCATAGGCGTTTGCTGTGTGCGAGTCCCTGCTGGAGGGGTACCCTGCACAGAGCTTCGTGGTGCTGACGCTCAACACGCTGAGCCGCCTGGCCCTGCGCTCCCTGGTGCACCTGGCGCCCCACGTGGCGCGCCTCCTGCGCATCCTCCACTCCGACGCTGCATGCTGAGCCGATTGAAGAACACTAACTTTCCTTCCTTTCCTCATAGGCGTTTGCTGCGAGCTGCTGGCGCGGTAACGGGCGCAGACGTCTGGCTGACGCTCAGCAATGAGCCGATTGAAGAACACTAACTTTCCTTCCTTTCTGGTCATAGGCGTTTGCTGTGTGCGAGTCCCTGCTGGAGGGGTACTCTGCCAGAGCTTCGTGGTGCTGACGCTCATCACGCTGAGCCGCCTGGCCCTGCGCTCCCTGGTGCACCTGGCGCCCCACGTGGCGCGCCTCCTGCGCATCCTCCACTCCGACCTGCGCTGCGGGGTCCACCTCACCTGCCTCAGGAACCTGCAGCTGCTGGCGCGCTCCGGGCCCCACGTCTGGCACGCCGACAATGTCCAGGTCAGCGCCTTTCTTTCTGGTCCAGCTCCTCCCCTTTCCCTGCCTGCTACGAGATAGCCTCGTAGTGTATGATATTGATGATGTCATAGCTTTTAATGTCATAGTCCTAGACTGATGGGTTTTATCCTGTTTAGATAAGCCAGGAAAGATACATATCTCTGGACCATTTTCTCAGATTGAGTCTAACATAATTTCCTTTTAAACTTTATAATAACTCCTCCTAATTTCTCAGTTTTCCTGTGGCAGTGAAGGGGTGATGTAACGTGTGCGCAAACGTCTTGTGCATGCAATCGCACACGGGACCTCGGTTTTTGAAAAATCTCATCCGGAGGACTTTTTCCCCAACTGACGTCAGGTACCCATTTACACCTGGGTGGAGCCTTTCTTTAGGAGTAAAGTGCCTTTCCCAAGGACACACCACTGTGAACCGAGCTGGGTTCGAACCCGCGCACTCGCAAACCTGACGGATTACGAGCTAGCGACTCGGACTTACCAACTGAGCTACAGCTTGGCTGTGGGACTCATTTTGTGGTGTATTTTACAGAAAACTCCTCTTCTTATCTTCCAACTTTGTCTCTGATGTTCATGTATTCCCCCTATGCAGTGGAAAGAAACTCTATGGAGAGCCGGACAACAGAGGGTCTTCAGCTGTCTGGCTCTCCATAGAGTGTCTTCCCACTGTATAGGGGGATATATTATTAACCCCTTCCCTGCCTGGCACCGTGTCTACTACTGGGTGTATATTTTTTCATGACTGAGATCCCTGCACTTATATTGCAAGTTATACTATGACTCATGTTTTACAGATAAAAGTACGGTGGAATCCTAATAACTCAAAAATGCTGGATAACTCGCACTACTTTTTTGGGTCCCAGTTTAATCATCTGAAAGTCTTTTTAACTCAAAATATAGTCCCTTTGAGTCCCTTCAAATTTGACTTGAGCTATTTTCACTGTATATGGCGCATCAGATTATAAGCGCCCCCCTTTACCCCCAAAGATGTTACCCCTAACACTGATTTTACCTTAAGCGGTAACTTAGTGGCATGGGTGTTGAATCAGTGTGGTGTTGTGCAGAAATGCGACATTGGCGGAAAAAAGGGTTAAAGATCCACGAGATCACGTGTCAAAATCACGTTTTTCACGTGTTTTCCCTCTTATAACTGGAAAGAAATCTTGTTTTGACCAAGTCTGACTCCCATATAAATGGCCCCAAATTCAAACTGTCATCAGTTTAAAGAGCAGCCTCAGTTTGAATATGGGGAAATTTGTATGTGGGTCACAGCAACCCAGAAAAAAACAAGGGATTTAATCGTGTTGCATCACTGGATCTTAAGATGACACACCCTGGTCACAAATAAGAATTTTATTATGTCTGTTCTGGATGTGTGTGTGTTTTCAGGAGGTAGGGGAGTTTCTGATGAAGACATCCTACCCCCAGCTGAAAGTGCAGGCTGTGTGTGTGTTGAACATCATCTGTGGCTCTGTGGCTGTGCGCCTCCTGCCCTTGACCACAGGTCAGTGTGTGTGTTTAGGTGTGTGTTGAACATCATCTGTGGCTCTGTGGCTGTGCGCCTCCTGCCCTTGACCACAGGTCAGTGTGTGTGTTTAGGTGTGTGTTTCTCCATCATCTGTGGCTCTGTGGCTGTGCACCTCCTGCCCTTGACCACAGGTCAGTGTGTGTGTTTAGGTGTGTGTTGAACATTGTCTGTGGCTCTGTGACTGCACCTCCTGCCCTTGACCACAGGTCAGTGTGTGTGTTTAGATGTGGGTGTGTGTTGAACATCATCTGTGGCTCTGTGGCTGTGCGCCTCCTGCCCTTGACCACAGGTCAGTGTGTGTGTTTAGGTGTGTGGATGACTTGAACATTTTCATGGCATCTGTGGCTCTGCGCCTCCTGCCCTTCACCACAGGTCAGTGTGTGTGTTTGAGTGTGTTCACTGTGACGTTGAATCAGATTGTGGCTCTGTGACTGTGCGCCTCCTGCCCTTGACCACAGGTCAGTGTGTGTGTTTAGGTGTGTGTGTGTTGAACATCATCTGTGGCTGTGCGCCTCCTGCCCTTCACCACAGGTCAGTGTGTGTGTTTAGGTGTGTGTTGAACATTGTCTGTGGCTCTGTGACTGTGCGCCTCCTGCCCTTGACCACAGGTCAGTGTGTGTGTTTAGGTGTGGGTGTGTGTTGAACATCATCTGTGGCTCTGTGACTGTGCGCCTCCTGCCCTTGACCACAGGTCAGTGTGTGTGTTTAGGTGTGTGTGTGTTGAACATCATCTGTGGCTCTGTGGCTGTGCGCCTCCTGCCCTTGACCACAGGTCAGTGTGTGTGTTTAGGTGTGTGTTGAACATCATCTGTGGCTCTGTGGCTGTGCGCCTCCTGCCCTTGACCACAGGTCAGTGTGTGTGTTTAGGTGTGTGTGTGTTGAACATCATCTGTGGCTCTGTGGCTGTGCGCCTCCTGCCCTTGACCACAGGTCAGTGTGTGTGTTTAGGTGTGTGTTGAACATCATCTGTGGCTCTGTGGCTGCGCCTCCTGCCCTTGACCACAGGTCAGTGTGTGTGTTTAGGTGTGTGTTGAAACATCATCTGTGGCTCTGTGACTGCCCTCCTGCCCTTGACCACAGGTCAGTGTGTGTGTTTAGGTGTGTGTTGAACATCATCTGTGGCTCTGTGGCTGTGCGCCTCCTGCCCTTGACCACAGGTCAGTGTGTGTGTTTAGGTGTGTGTGTGAACATCATCTGTGGCTCTGTGACTGTGCGCCTCCTGCCCTTGACCACAGGTCAGTGTGTGTGTTTAGGTGTGTGTTGAACATCATCTGTGGCTCTGTGACTGTGCGCCTCCTGCCCTTGACCACAGGTCAGTGTGTGTGTTTAGGTGTGTGTTTGAACATCATCTGTGGCTCTGTGACTGTGTGCCTCCTGCCCTTGACCACAGGTCAGTGTGTGTGTTTAGGTGTGTGTGTGTTGAACATCATCTGTGGCTCTGTGACTGTGCCCTCCTGCCCTTGACCACAGGTCAGTGTGTGTGTTTAGGTGTGTGTGTGTTGAACATCATCTGTGGCTCTGCGCCTCCTGCCCTTGACCACAGGTCAGTGTGTGTGTTTAGGTGTGTGTTGAACAACATCATCTGTGGCTGTGCGCCTCCTGCCCTTGACCACAGGTCAGTGTGTGTGTTTAGGTGTGTGTTGAACATCATCTGTGGCTCTGCGCCTCCTGCCCTTGACCACAGGTCAGTGTGTGTGTTTAGGTGTGTGTATGAGTTGAACATTATCTGTGGCTCTGTGGCTGTGTGCCTCATGCCCTTGACCACAGGTCAGTGTGTGTGTTTAGGTGTGTGTTGAACATTGTGGCTCTGTGGCTGTGCACCTCCTGCCCTTGACCACAGGTCAGTGTGTGTGTTTAGGTGTGTGTTGAACATTATCTGTGGCTCTGTGGCTGTGCGCCTCCTGCCCTTGACCACAGGTCAGTGTGTGTGGGTGTTTAGGTGGGTGTGGGGGTGAGGGTGTACAGTGTTTGTTTAGTGTGTGTGTGTGGTGTGTGATTCCAATTGTTTTTGACCTTGCAGATACAGGTAGGTTGGTGGACATTGTAATTCCAAACATTTTTTAATCTTGAGTCTTTGACATTCTCTCATTTCCCCGCCCTCCCCCCCTTCACGCCTCTTCTCTCTCTCTCTCTCTCTCTCTCTCTCTCTCTCTCTCTCTCTCTCTCTCTCTCTCTGTCAATTCCACATCTTCCCTCCCTGTTTGTCTTAATATTGTGAATCCATAGCTGCTTCTTTTTCCTTTCTAACCTCTTTTCTCTCTCTCTTTGCCATAATCATTCTCTTTTTTTCGATGTTTTTGGGCTCAGTGTGGACTAATTCCCTGATGCGGTTTCAGTGAACAGAATGCTGACCATTGGCCAGCAGTTCTGCTATGACAACAATGTCGTCCTCGCTGCTAAAGCCATCCAACTCATCACAGAGATAGCCAAGTCCAAAAGTGAGTACTTCAAGTCCGTTTCAGATTTGACTTCTTTTCTTGTTTTTAACTAAAGCCGTGATAGTGTGTGACTGAAGTTTGTAATATTTTTTTGTGTTTTTTTGTTTAGTGTTGTTGCAAACAGTTGTCTGTGATTGTAGTGATTCTGTTGAATATTTCTTCTTCTTTCTTCCTCTTCTTCTTCGATCGCTCAGACAGTTTCCTGTCAATTGTGAGCGCAGATGCGTCATGCCGCCGTTATGCGCCTAAGAAATAGTTAGGCCCAGCAAGTCCGACTTCGGCTGGAGGAAATGTTTTTGAAAGTGCTTCGTGAAAAAGGGGCAGGAGAATGGACCAGTAAGGCAGAAAGATAGTAGATGACAGTAAGCAAAGGGAAAAGGCAGAGTCAAAGAGTGACAGATTAGAGGAAGTTAGAAGCACAGAACTTCCAGAAGGTGGGGGAACTATTTATGCAAAAGAACATTCACGGGGGGTGAATATTTCAATTGGAGGCCATTTGTTTTCAGGATTGTTGTTCGGCAAGCTTTGATAATCAGACATGATGCACAAAGCGGATATCTTACTCTTAGCCACACACTCTGTTGTTGCATATGTTTGTTTTCCCCAAAAGGCGGAGTGTGGCTGTCCACGTGTTGTTCAGGCTTTGTAATCAAAAACGGGATATCTTACTCTTAGCGTAACTCTGTTGTCAGCCTTTGATAGCTGATGCACAAAGCGGATATCTTACTCTTAGCACACACTCTGTTGTTGTTCAGCAAGCTTTGTAATCATGAGTGTTATCTTACTCTTAGCAACACTCTGTTGTTGCATATGTTTGTTTTCCCCAAAAGGCGGAGTGTGGCTGTTGGGATGAATCAAAAACGGCCATACACGTAATGTTCCTGGATGCAGTAGTGTTAGCCAGGCTTTGGCTGTTGGGATGATTCCTGGAGTGTTTAGCCAGGGTGCGTCAACAACAATAACAAACAACATGTGTTGTTCTTTTTAAGAATATGTACAGCACTTAGCATTTGGCAGGGAATGTACCTACTGCATGGAATATTTGTTGTGTTGGTGTCTGTAGCAGTAAATGTACAACATACATGGATGCTCCTGCTTTCAGGATGTCCTGAAATGCAGGATTTTTTAATTGCCTGGAGCCGGCATCGCCGGATTATGAGAATTTGAGAAGCAACGAATTTCCTATTTATAAACGTTTTGTCGGTTTCTTGCATGTGTAGAATATAAAAGAAATGAATACAGATAAATATTTTCCTGCCTTTACCAGGAACTTTATATTTTTAGGATTGTTTAAGTCAAGTTGTTAACTGGGCGGTCCCTGGACCCCTGCCTTGCAGGATTTTTTTAATTTCCCAGGAGCACCCATGTACATATTAAGTAAATGGTTTTGACCACCGTTTAAAATGTAGGTCATGTTGGTATCTGTAATAATAATAATAGTAATAACGATTGGACATTCTTTTATCTATCATTGAGTTGTGTCATAAAAGGTTTGCTCATATGAAAAGAAATGTTAATGTCTAAAATACAAGATGCTGAATGCTGTGTTGGCAGGGTGCATGGAAGACGTTAGCAGTGTCAGCCATTCCTCATTCTGTCCTAAAATCAGGCATGGTAGACCTCCGCGAATCGCGGAAAATCTGCGAAACAGTTTGAAACAAAATTATTAAAAAATGCATTGAAATGGCATGAAAAAGTGAAAATTTCACTCTCATATATTGAATTTTCTTCGGCCCCCTGGACCCCCGGCCATTTTCCTTGAAAACCACTTTGCCCCCACTACCATGGCTGTAAAATACAAGATGCTGAATGGTGTGTTGGCAGGGTGCACGGAAGACGTCGGCAGTGAAGCAGTGTCAGCCATTCAGACATTCCTCATTCTGTCCAGTGATGGAAGTAACGGAAATAACCAACAGCTGAAGGTAAGACTAAGAGAGTTGGTCCAGCAACAGCTCCTCTCTCTTTCTTTGTCTCTCTTTGTATCGGTAAGTCACCTGCCGTTATTGCAAAGAGTGGAGGATTCATAAAGGCTTTGGTACACGCCGCAACTTTTTCTTGATCAGTTGATTGATGGATCGATTGAGGGTTGATTGAGGATGGATCTGATTGAGGGTTGATTGAGGATGGATCTGATTGAGGATGATTTGAGGATGGATATGATTGATTGGGGATTGACCTGATCAATTGAGGATTGATCTGATTGATTGAGGATTGGTTAATTGATGGATTGATTGTTGAATGGTGTGCAGAGCGTGCTGAAGGCGGCTGTGGAGCTGAGCACGGCAGACAGTGGTGTAGGGGCCGCCTTTGTCAGCACCCTCACCCACCTGTTGTCCTCTGCCTCAGGTGAGTCACTGTTGGTGCCTGCCTTTGTCAGCACCCTCACCCACCTGTTGTCCTCTGCCTCAGGTGAGTCACTGTTGGTGCCTGCACTGTGAAGAGCAGACAGTGGTGTAGGGGCCGCCTTTGTCAGCACCCTCACCCACCTGTTGTCCTCTGCCTCAGGTGAGTCACTGTTGGTGCCTGCCTTTGTCAGCACCCTCACCCCCCTGTTGTCCTCTGCCTCAGGTGAGTCACTGTTGGTGCCTGCCTTTGTCAGCACCCTCACCCACCTGTTGTCCTCTGCCTCAGGTGAGTCACTGTTGGTGCCTGCCTTTGTCAGCACCCTCACCCCCCTGTTGTCCTCTGCCTCAGGTGAGTCACTGTTGGTGCCTGCCTTTGTCAGCACCCTCACCCACCTGTTGTCCTCTGCCTCAGGTGAGTCACTGTTGGTGCCTGCCTTTGTCAGCACCCTCACCCACCTGTTGTCCTCTGCCTCAGGTGAGTCACTGTTGGTGCCTGCCTTTGTCAGCACCCTCACCCACCTGTTGTCCTCTGCCTCAGGTGAGTCACTGTTGGTGCCTGCCTTTGTCAGCACCCTCACCCACCTGTTGTCCTCTGCCTCAGGTGAGTCACTGTTGGTGCCTGCCTTTGTCAGCACCCTCACCCACCTGTTGTCCTCTGCCTCAGGTGAGTCACTGTTGGTGCCTGCCTTTGTCAGCACCCTCACCCCCCTGTTGTCCTCTGCCTCAGGTGAGTCACTGTTGGTGCCTGCCTTTGTCAGCACCCTCACCCCCCTGTTGTCCTCTGCCTCAGGTGAGTCACTGTTGGTGCCTGCCTTTGTCAGCACCCTCACCCACCTGTTGTCCTCTGCCTCAGGTGAGTCACTGTTGGTGCCTGCCTTTGTCAGCACCCTCACCCCCCTGTTGTCCTCTGCCTCAGGTGAGTCACTGTTGGTGCCTGCACTGTGAAGAGCAGACAGTGGTGTAGGGGCCGCCTTTGTCAGCACCCTCACCCACCTGTTGTCCTCTGCCTCAGGTGAGTCACTGTTGGTGCCTGCCTTTGTCAGCACCCTCACCCACCTGTTGTCCTCTGCCTCAGGTGAGTCACTGTTGGTGCCTGCCTTTGTCAGCACCCTCACCCACCTGTTGTCCTCTGCCTCAGGTGAGTCACTGTCGGTGCCTGCACTGTGAAGAGCAGACAGTGGTGTAGGGGCCGCCTTTGTCAGCACCCTCACCCACCTGTTGTCCTCTGCCTCAGGTGAGTCACTGTTGGTGCCTGCCTTTGTCAGCACCCTCACCCACCTGTTGTCCTCTGCCTCAGGTGAGTCACTGTTGGTGCCTGCCTTTGTCAGCACCCTCACCCAGGTGAGTCACTGTTGGTGCCTCCTTTGTCAGCACCCTCACCCACCTGTTGTCCTCTGCCTCAGGTGAGTCACTGTTGGTGCCTGCCTTTGTCAGCACCCTCACCCCCCTGTTGTCCTCTGCCTCAGGTGAGTCACTGTTGGTGCCTGCCTTTGTCAGCACCCTCACCCACCTGTTGTCCTCTGCCTCAGGTGAGTCACTGTTGGTGCCTGCCTTTGTCAGCACCCTCACCCACCTGTTGTCCTCTGCCTCAGGTGAGTCACTGTTGGTGCCTTCCTTTGTCAGCACCCTCACCCACCTGTTGTCCTCTGCCTCAGGTGAGTCACTGTTGGTGCCTGCCTTTGTCAGCACCCTCACCCCCCTGTTGTCCTCTGCCTCAGGTGAGTCACTGTCGGTGCCTGCAGACGTTCAGAGCTGTGAAGAGGACTGAAATAATATCCTCACTTATCTGGATAATTTGACATGGTAATGAATGCACATCATTCTGATAATGATGTCCTTACCAGGAAGAACCAGGAAGAACACCCCAACTGGTGTGCCAAGTATTGACAGTCGTTGGGGACAGGAGCTCAGGGCTGTTGGAGGAGGGAATACATGGATGCTCCTTCTTGCAGGATGTCCTGAATTGCCAGGTATTGACAGTCGTTGGGGACAGGAGCTCAGGGCTGTTTCCTTCTTGCAGGATGTCCTGAATTGCCTATTGACAGTCGTTGGGGACAGGAGCTCAGGGCTGTTGGAGGAGGGAATACATGGATGAGGATTCCTGAATTGAATTGACAGTCGTTGGGGACAAGCTCAGGGCTGTTGGAGGAGGGAATACATGGATGCTCCTTCTTGCAGGATGTCCTGAATTGCACGATTTTTAAATTGCCTGGAACCGGCGTCGCCGGATTATGATAATTTGAGAAGCAATGATTTTCTTACAAACATACACTTGTACAATGAAAAGGGCCTTTTTAAGCATTCACTATGTTCAAAGGAATGTAGCACTTGTACTAGTCTAGAGGGGTAAAAAAAAAAGAGCAGAAAATGTGTGTGTGTGTGCGCTGCTCCTGCACTCCGCCGGGGCTGCACCCTTGCAGGATTTGTTTTAATTTCCCAGGAGCACCTATGGGAATATCCTTACTGCTACAGACCTGTTTACTCTACTCTTTTTCGAGTAGCATTCTACTCACTTTGGACCTCTGCAACTCTTCAAAATTGAAAATAATGCTCTTGACTACTCATTTTCAGTGAACCTTGTTTGATGGTTTAATGAATAAAACTACACATTTTGCACCCAAACTACTCATTTCAGCTATGCAGACTACTCCAGACTTGTGTAGGGGGTAAACAGGTCCTGCTGCTCGCCTGTCTGGACATTTTGTCGTACTAATATATGTCTATAATTAGCGTATGTACGTGATATGACTGTCAGGAGCGACGGCAGAACTGGTGTGTGAGGCGCTGACGGCCATCGGGGACAGGTGTCCGGAGCTGTTGGAGGATGGGCTGTCCACTCTCCTGGCCGCGCTGGACGCCTGGAGCAGCGCTGGACTGCACAGCCACAACCTGCAGGTACTGGGCCCCCACTCCGGCCATGTGGGGGGCATTGATGTGGGGGGCACTGTATTGATTGTTGATGACGAGATGTATTCCAAATTTTGTTATTTCATTGACTGCTTTAAGTTAATAATGGTTATTGATCCTCTGTCTCTCTCTCTCTCTCTCTCTCTCTCTCTCTCTCTCTCTCTCTCTCTCTCTCTCTCTCTCTCTCTCTCTGTTTTAAATGTGCACATTTCTAAGTTGATGTAATGAATTTTAATGATAATTATTTGGTTAGTATAATTTTGTTTCACACGTTTGATTAATGTTCTTTCAGTTATGTTGTATCTCTGTCATGTTGTTGCACCTAACCTGAATTTCTCTTTTGGAGATATTAAAGTATACTTGAACTTGATCTAATGTGCACAGACCCATAGGCTTGCTGTCGGCTATGCTTTAGATTTTTTTAAGTGTCCGTCAAGAAGTCTCTCTGGCATTGTGTCAGTGCTTTCTGATGACAGGTTCAGCTGTGCACACTGGTGTTCCAAGGGACCAGGTGTTTCCCATGGAGGTGTTGGCTTCGCTGGCATTGTGTCGGTGCTTTCTGATAACAGGTTCAGCTGTGCACACTGGTGTTCCAAGGGAGCGGGTGTTTCCCATGGAGGTGTTGGCTTCGCTGGCATTGTGTCAGTGCTTTCTGATGACAGGTTCAGCTGTGCACACTGGTGTTCCAAGGGACCAGGTGTTGCCCATGGAGGTGTTGGCTTCGCTGGCATTGTGTCGGTGCTTTCTGATGACAGGTTCAGCTGTGCACACTGGTGTTCCAAGGGACCAGGTGTTGCCCATGGAGGTGTTGGCTTCGCTGGCATTGTGTCAGTGCTTTCTGATGACAGGTTCAGCTGTGCACACTGGTGTTCCAAGGGACCAGGTGTTGCCCATGGAGGTGTTGGCTTCGCTGGCATTGTGTCAGTGCTTTCTGATGACAGGTTCAGCTGTGCACACTGGTGTTCCAAGGGAGCGGGTGTTTCCCATGGAGGTGCTAGCATTGTGTCAGTGCTTTCTGATGACAGGTTCAGCTGTGCACACTGGTGTTCCAAGGGACCAGGGAGCAGGTGTTTCCCATGGAGGTGCTAGCATTGTGTCGGTGCTTTCTGATGACAGGTTCAGCTGTGCACACTGGTGTTCCAAGGGAGCGGGTGTTTCCCATGGAGGTGTTGGCTTTGCTGGCATTGTGTCGGTGCTTTCTGATGACAGGTTCAGCTGTGTACACTGGTGTTCCAAGGGAGCGGGTGTTTCCCATGGAGGTGCTAGCATTGTGTCGGTACTTTCTGATGACAGGTTCAGCTGTGCACACTGGTGTTCCAAGCGGCCAGAGAGCGGGTGTTTCCCGTGGAGGTGCTGGCCTCCCTGAGGCTGGCCGTGAACAAATCTGGGCCCTGGCCCATGTACAAGATGGCGCGGCAGGCCATGCGCTACGGACAGTACTCCTTCGCCCAGTCCATCTTGTCCCAGCTGGCCCACAAGGTCGGTACTGGTTCACCCCGCCAACTCCCAAGGAGTGATTAACCCTTTCAACGCCAATGTTGCATTTTTGCACCACTATGGTTTGACATCCATGTAAAAAAAAACACCATCAAATCACGTGGAACAAATGCACCACAATGGTTTTAACACCCATGTCACTAAAAAGCTTCAAACCAGAGCCAGTTATCTGAAGACCCTATTTTTGTAATTTTGGGAGGTAAGGATAGGCCTAATGTTATACATGTCACAGAGGAATTTGCAATATTGCAGATTTTTTTCTTCTCTACCCAGTTATGTTTAATGGTATTGTTTGGCTGAAAAATGGCTGGCGGCAAAAGGGTTAAAGGTGGACCCTGACAGATGAGTTTTTGCAAGAAACACGTCGAGATCACCAGAAAGACAGCCTTTTCAAGGATCGGAACACTCACTTTGCTTTGGTTTCCTAGAAATTAAACCGTCAAAAACGGCGATTCCTCCTTGGCGGAGATGCCGGAGAGAGTAGCCATTTTGGATGGGGTGGGTGGAGGTCACTCATTGTGGTTGAAGCGTTTTCTTTTTTTGTAGTGCAGTACCAAAAAAATTGGAGCTATTTCCTTTGTTGTGAGTGAAACTCCTTTAGATAAAGTGCATAAAATAAAATAATAAAAAATAGAAAGGCTTGTGTTGCGAAAATTCTGTGCAAACGATTTGGTCTAAACGCAGGCGGCCATTAGAAAAGAGACGGCACTCGCCTTCTCTTTGGGTGAAAGAATTTGACTTCCAACACCTCTGCCAAGGAGGAATCGCCAATTTGACGGTTTGATTTCTAGGAAACCAGAGCAAAGTGAGTGTTGCAATCTCTGTAAAGGGTGTTTTCCTGGTGATCTCGACATGTTTCTTACAAAAACTCATCCGTCAGGGTGCCCCTTTAAAGGCACACAGCTTCCCTTTTATCCGCACAGTGCTAGGCAGTGGAGCTACAGGTGGCTTTGATGGGAGTTGTGTGCCTTGGATAAAGCTATCCAACTTTGCAGAAGAGTGGCTTTCCTTTGCGGTTCCTATTTGCCAGGGCTTAAGCTAAAGTTTGAGTCTGATGACTGCACCTACTGCAATGAAGACGCTTCATGCCCAGATAACAACTTTTGTCATTTTGTATGTATTAAGATCATTACTCTTGTATGCATGAAGTGCGTACCAGAACAATCTAGAGATATCTAAAATATACAAAATGCAATAAGTTATAAGAAAATCTGAAATACTACACTCTGCGCTCTTCGCGGTGCCACAGCCGATGAAGTTTAACCGAGGCGTGGTTACTGCTACAGCTATCTGTATTAATAATAAAAAAATTGGGACTTTACTGGTTTCGTACTGCCTCCGGGCATTGCCTCCAGTATTGTTCCCACCATATTTGTATTTACAAATTCAGACCAAGAGGACGTAAAACTCCATTTTCTCTCTCAACAAAATCTGAATTTTGTGTAAAGTTTGGGGGTGCGCCTTATAGTCCGAAAAATACAGTAGTTTTTAAGGTAGACGATGCGCTCTTTGATAATTATTTGATAAACGGTACCGTAATCTGTGAATGTGATTTGCAGGTTGCCTCCGACCAGTTCTACCACTGGCTGCACGGGCTGAAACATGTGTGCGACGCCCAGCTGAAGTTGTCTGCCCTCAAACCGGACAGCTCCAACATCCAGGCCTGCGTGGCCGAATCCATCAGCAGCTACCAGAGGGCTGTCGTCTCTATGAAGGTATCTGTGTGTGTGTGTGTGTGTGTGCATGGATGCTCCTGCTTTCAGGATGTCCTGAAATGCAGGATTTCTTTATTGCCTGGAGCCGGCGGCGTCAGATTTTGAGAATTTAAGAAGCAACGAATTTCCTATTTATAAACGTTTTGTCGGTTTCTCGAATGTGTAGAATATAAAAGAAATGACTACAGATAAATATGTACATGCCTTTACCAGGAACTTTATATTTTTTAGGATTGTTTAGGTCAAGTTGTTAACTGGGCGGCCCCTGGACGCCTGCCTTGCAGGATTGTTTTACTTTCCCAGGAGCACCCGTGTGTGTGTGTTGCCTCTCCGTTGTGTCCTGAAGACCAAGGAGTTTACCTGCTACATTCGCCCCACTCTGGCCAGGGGCACCGCTGCTCTTGACTGTCTTTCATCCCCTGAATAACTCCTTGAATGGAATCTGACGACATGCAGTCACACGCTTGTTATTGCATCCCTTTGCGTCTCCCTAAGAAAAAGAAGAAAAGCAATTAAACAGGATTTCAAAGAACAGTACCTCTCAAGAAGATCCAAATCCAGGGCGACGTCAACACAGGCATGAGAATTGTCAGAGGATTTGCGCATTTCAGAGGATTAAGATTTTCTGACAGCAGATTTGCTCCTGGTGGCAGGGGGTTTGCTCTTTCACTGAGTGTAATCGTTTCTGTCAAATGGAACTGAAGACCTTGAAGTGTTTCTTACTGCATTGTGGCATTTTGGTCATGGTGGGAACTGATGTCAGTGTTGTCCCTCCACCGTCAGGGACTATGATGGCTCTTTTTCTGCGGTTCCCAGAGGACTGGACGTCAGACTATTCTGATGCCTGAAAGTGAAACAACAATAACTCGCATTTCATCCCGTATTGGCAAAACATGATCCATGGGTGCATGTGGCTGTGCCTGAAGCCTGAATTCAGGCAGTTTGATGCAGTTTGAGGCATCTGACTGCCTGAAGAAAGGGCTCTTCAATATGAAACCATGCTCTTGTATATTGGATCTCGGCATGAGCATTCAGGCAAAGTTTGGGTCACCGCATGCACCCATGGACATCCGTAACACAGGTTTCCCCCAGCCGAACGAAGACGGACGTGCTGGGCCTAATTACTTCTTCGGCGCATAACGGCAACAAGATGCATCTGCGCTAATATGACATGAGACAGAGTGTTTAAGGAAGTAGGAGATTGTAATTGTTGTTTTTGTCTGTGTGTGATTCCCCCCCCAGGCGTGCAGCAGCCCTTCATTCCCCCTGGAGTTCCAGTGTGAGTACCTGCGCATGCGCATTTCGTGGCTTGCGACCCTGCGCCACCTGCTGCTGACCTGCAACATCTTCCGCTCCTCCCCGCCCCCCGCCATCGCCTCCGCCCAGGCCAGCTCTAACGGCCAGGAGAGCACCCGCTGGACCCAGGTGGTGCAGCAGGTCAGAGTGCGTTTTCGGGGAGTCTAGAAAACAGCAGATTGTTTTCAGTTCCCCCATGGGGATATCGGGGGGTCTTTTGTATAAATTGTTCCCCCACCTTCTGGAAGTTCTGTGCTTGTAACTTTTATCTGCCACTCTCTTTGACTCTGCCTTTTCCCTTTGCTTACTGTCATCTACTATCTTTCTGCCGTCCCGGTCTGTTCTCCTGCCCTTTTTTTCACGAAGCACTTTCAAAAAGATTTCCTCCAGCCGAAGTCGGACTTGCTGGGCCTAACTATTTCTTAGTTAGGCGCATAACGGCAGCATGACGCATCTGCGCTCATAATTGACAGGAAGCTGTCTGAACGATCGAAGAAGAAGAAGAAGAAGTTTTCAATTGCTACCTTGTTTTGAAATGCGATGCACACTACTCATTTTACAAGGCTTATCAGACACATCGCCCCCCCCTGTACTCTGCCCCTATTTCCCACCAGGGCCTGGTGCCCCTGGACCCCAGCTTTTCAGGGTTTTTTCCATTTGGGGGACTTGCACCCAGTTGTAATAATAATAATAATAATGAATAATTATATTTATATGGCGCAATATCCTGATAAACACAGCTCCAATCGCCTTGCAATAACAAATTACAATCAATAGTGCAATACATAAACATTGCGATATACAGTGGAACCTCTCTTATAAGACCTTCAAAAATCATCAAAGATGAGGTCTTATAAGAGAGAGGTCTTATAAGGGAGGTAATTTTAATACTTACAAAGAAGGACAGTGTCTCAGAGAAGTAGGTCTTTTATGGGAGGGAGTCTTATAATGGGAGGTCTTATAAGGGAGCTTCCACTGTATATACATGGCATGTGATCAATAATCAAGAATACATCAGAAATCAAAAATACTTGTACCACAGGGGGGTGGGGGGGGGGGGGGGGGGTTAATTGCACACACACGTACTCTTCCCCTCCTCCCTCCCTCCCCTCTACCTCTCCAGTGATGTCCCGAGGCCCTGATGTGATGTCCTATTATGTTCTCTCCTTTCAGGACAAATGTCTGTTTTAAATTTTAATACTAGTGCACTTAATGTCTTATTGATTTCTGCAAGAGCCAGGACATTGTCCTATAGATTTATCTCATCTCAGGACAGTTTGTTTTATCACTTTTCGATCCTCGGTCCATCACTGCCTCTCTCCCAACATGGTGTGAACCCAATGGTGTTGCAGCTGGAGAAGTGCGTGCAGAAGTGCCAGGAGACGGGTCAGCAGATGTCGGCCCTGTACTGGGCCTCCTTTGACGCTGACCCCGCCTCCCTCACCAACATCACCCTGTATCCTTTGTTCACTCTGTGGGACGGACAGCGCACAGTCAGTCACACCGACAGAGCCACGGCCAAAGCCTCTTCGGACAACCTTTAGGCCGGGCTCACATTAGACGCCTAAGTTCCGTACGGAAAACCCTAAATAAGTGGAAGAAAGAAGGATAAAAGTTTACGCATATAGGGGAAATTCGGACACGTATGCAAAACTTTTCCCTTCTTTGTTTCACTTATTTATGGATTGCGCACGGGTTTCCGCATGGAATATCCGCTTATGTGTGTACACGGCCTTACTGTGGCAGCTTCGTAAACTCTCTGTGTTGATTTTGTCATTTGTGGAACAAAGTTTAAAATTTTCACTTTGGAATTCATAAAGTTATTATTATTATTCCGATTTCTGAATGTTTTATCCTGCCCCACACCCGGAGTCTTCATTTAGACCGCTATTGGCGCACAGGATGCATGCTATGTGAGTTGGTGTCATCCATTCCACCGGCGCAACTCCTACCGGATAGTGGCATGGGCTTTAACATACATGTGCGCAAGATCTTGCGCATGCATTTGCACACGGAACCTCGGTTTTAAGTCTCATCCAAAGAACTAGAAAATAGGAGTAAAGTGTCTTTCCCAAGGACACAACACCGCGGACGGAGCCGGGTTATCATAGCGCGTCACTTTTTTTTAATTCTCTTAAATGCTTTTGATTCAATGTAATATTAATACATTCCTTTTGTTGCCTGTCCAGGTGTCGGTGAAGCAAAATGAGCGAACATTCTCAGTGTTGAACAGACGTTTTGAATAGATTGTCACATTCTAGCCTGCGGCTACCACACTAGCCTGCATACTAGTGGCTGTAGCTCAGTCTCTGTTATAATAATATGTATATTATTGGAATAACTGTCAACTGTTGTAAGATTGAGGTTGTGATTATCGTTTTCCTTGATGGAAGTGAGTCTGCAGCAGGGTTGTGACTGCATCAAGTCTGCCATCTCCACCATCATTTCTGCAGTGAACACAGGGTAGGTACAGTTTACTATCATCATTTCTGCAGTGAACACAGGGTAGGTAGAGTTCACCATCATTTCTGCAGTGAACTCAGGGTAGGTACAGTTTACCATCATTTCTGCAGTGAACACAGGGTAGGTACAGTTTACCATCATTTCTGCAGTGAACTCAGGGTAGGTACAGTTTACCACCATCATTTCTGCAGTGAACTCAGGGTAGGTACAGTTTACTATCATCATTTCTGCAGTGAACACAGGGTAGGCACAGTTTACCACCATCATTTCTGCAGTGAACTCAGGGTAGGTACAGTTTACTATCATCATTTCTGCAGTGAACACAGGGTAGGTACAGTTTACCACCATCATTTCTGCAGTGAACTCAGGGTAGGTACAGTTTACCATCATCATTTCTGCAGTGAACACAGGGTAGGTACAGTTTACCATCATCAGTTTACCACCATTTCTGCAGTGAACACAGGGTAGGTACAGTTTACCATCATTTCTGCAGTGAACTCAGGGTAGGTACAGTTTACCATCATTTCTGCAGTGAACTCAGGGTAGGTACAGTTTACCATCATTTCTGCAGTGAACTCAGGGTAGGTACAGTTTACCATCATTTCTGCAGTGAACTCAGGGTAGGTACAGTTTACCATCATTTCTGCAGTGAACTCAGGGTAGGTACAGTTTACCATCATTTCTGCAGTGAACTCAGGGTAGGTACAGTTTACCATCATTTCTGCAGTGAACTCAGGGTAGGTACAGTTTACCATCATTTCTGCAGTGAACTCAGGGTAGGTACAGTTTACCATCATTTCTGCAGTGAACTCAGGGTAGGTACAGTTTACCATCATTTCTGCAGTGAACACAGGGTAGGTACAGTTTACCATCATTTCTGCAGTGAACACAGGGTAGGTACAGTTTACCATCATTTCTGCAGTGAACTCAGGGTAGGTACAGTTTACCATCATTTCTGCAGTGAACTCAGGGTAGGTACAGTTTACCATCATTTCTGCAGTGAACACAGGGTAGGTACAGTTTACCATCATTTCTGCAGTGAACACAGGGTAGGTACAGTTTACCATCATTTCTGCAGTGAACACAGGGTAGGTACAGTTTACCATCATTTCTGCAGTGAACACAGGGTAGGTACAGTTTACCATCATTTCTGCAGTGAACACAGGGTAGGTACAGTTTACCATCATTTCTGCAGTGAACACAGGGTAGGTACAGTTTACCATCATTTCTGCAGTGAACACAGGGTAGGTACAGTTTACCATCATTTCTGCAGTGAACTCAGGGTAGGTACAGTTTACCATCATTTCTGCAGTGAACACAGGGTAGGTACAGTTTACCATCATTTCTGCAGTGAACACAGGGTAGGTACAGTTTACCATCATTTCTGCAGTGAACACAGGGTAGGTACAGTTTACCATCATTTCTGCAGTGAACTCAGGGTAGGTACAGTTTACCATCATTTCTGCAGTGAACACAGGGTAGGTACAGTTTACCATCATTTCTGCAGTGAACTCAGGGTAGGTACAGTTTACCATCATTTCTGCAGTGAACACAGGGTAGGTACAGTTTACCATCATTTCTGCAGTGAACACAGGGTAGGTACAGTTTACCATCATTTCTGCAGTGAACTCAGGGTAGGTACAGTTTACCATCATTTCTGCAGTGAACTCAGGGTAGGTACAGTTTACCATCATTTCTGCAGTGAACTCAGGGTAGGTACAGTTTACCATCATTTCTGCAGTGAACACAGGGTAGGTACAGTTTACCATCATTTCTGCAGTGAACTCAGGGTAGGTACAGTTTACCATCATTTCTGCAGTGAACACAGGGTAGGTACAGTTTACCATCATTTTCTGCAGTGAACACAGGGTAGGTACAGTTTACCATCATTTCTGCAGTGAACACAGGGTAGGTACAGTTTACCATCATTTCTGCAGTGAACACAGGGTAGGTACAGTTTACCATCATTTCTGCAGTGAACACAGGGTAGGTACAGTTTACCATCATTTCTGCAGTGAACACAGGGTAGGTACAGTTTACCATCATTTCTGCAGTGAACTCAGGGTAGGTACAGTTTACCATCATTTCTGCAGTGAACACAGGGTAGGTACAGTTTACCATCATTTCTGCAGTGAACTCAGGGTAGGTACAGTTTACCATCATTTCTGCAGTGAACACAGGGTAGGTACAGTTTACCATCATTTCTGCAGTGAACTCAGGGTAGGTACAGTTTACCATCATTTCTGCAGTGAACACAGGGTAGGTACAGTTTACCATCATTTCTGCAGTGAACTCAGGGTAGGTACAGTTTACCATCATTTCTGCAGTGAACTCAGGGTAGGTACAGTTTACCATCATTTCTGCAGTGAACTCAGGGTAGGTACAGTTTACCATCATTTCTGCAGTGAACTCAGGGTAGGTACAGTTTACCATCATTTCTGCAGTGAACACAGGGTAGGTACAGTTTACCATCATTTCTGCAGTGAACTCAGGGTAGGTACAGTTTACCATCATTTTCTGCAGTGAACTCAGGGTAGGTACAGTTTACCATCATTTCTGCAGTGAACTCAGGGTAGGTACAGTTTACCATCATTTTCTGCAGTGAACACAGGGTAGGTACAGTTTACCATCATTTCTGCAGTGAACTCAGGGTAGGTACAGTTTACCATCATTTCTGCAGTGAACTCAGGGTAGGTACAGTTTACCATCATTTCTGCAGTGAACACAGGGTAGGTACAGTTTACCATCATTTCTGCAGTGAACTCAGGGTAGGTACAGTTTACCATCATTTCTGCAGTGAACACAGGGTAGGTACAGTTTACCATCATTTCTGCAGTGAACACAGGGTAGGTACAGTTTACCATCATTTCTGCAGTGAACACAGGGTAGGTACAGTTTACCATCATTTCTGCAGTGAACACAGGGTAGGTACAGTTTACCATCATTTCTGCAGTGAACTCAGGGTAGGTACAGTTTACCATCATTTCTGCAGTGAACACAGGGTAGGTACAGTTTACCATCATTTCTGCAGTGAACACAGGGTAGGTACAGTTTACCATCATTTCTGCAGTGAACACAGGGTAGGTACAGTTTACCATCATTTCTGCAGTGAACACAGGGTAGGTACAGTTTACCATCATTTCTGCAGTGAACACAGGGTAGGTACAGTTTACCATCATTTCTGCAGTGAACTCAGGGTAGGTACAGTTTACCATCATTTCTGCAGTGAACTCAGGGTAGGTACAGTTTACCATCATTTCTGCAGTGAACTCAGGGTAGGTACAGTTTACCATCATTTCTGCAGTGAACTCAGGGTAGGTACAGTTTACCATCATTTCTGCAGTGAACACAGGGTAGGTACAGTTTACCATCATTTCTGCAGTGAACACAGGGTAGGTACAGTTTACCATCATTTCTGCAGTGAACACAGGGTAGGTACAGTTTACCATCATTTCTGCAGTGAACACAGGGTAGGTACAGTTTACCATCATTTTCTGCAGTGAACACAGGGTAGGTACAGTTTACCATCATTTCATCATTTCTGCAGTGAACACAGGGTAGGTACAGTTTACCATCATTTCTGCAGTGAACACAGGGTAGGTACAGTTTACCATCATTTCTGCAGTGAACACAGGGTAGGTACAGTTTACCATCATTTCTGCAGTGAACACAGGGTAGGTACAGTTTACCATCATTTCTGCAGTGAACTCAGGGTAGGTACAGTTTACCATCATTTCTGCAGTGAACACAGGGTAGGTACAGTTTACCATCATTTCTGCAGTGAACTCAGGGTAGGTACAGTTTACCATCATTTCATCATTTCTGCAGTGAACTCAGGGTAGGTACAGTTTACCATCATTTCTGCAGTGAACTCAGGGTAGGTACAGTTTACCATCATCATTTCTGCAGTGAACTCAGGGTAGGTACAGTTTACCATCATTTCTGCAGTGAACACAGGGTAGGTACAGTTTACCATCATTTCTGCAGTGAACACAGGGTAGGTACAGTTTACCATCATTTCTGCAGTGAACTCAGGGTAGGTACAGTTTACCATCATTTCTGCAGTGAACACAGGGTAGGTACAGTTTACCATCATTTCTGCAGTGAACTCAGGGTAGGTACAGTTTACCATCATTTCTGCAGTGAACACAGGGTAGGTACAGTTTACCATCATTTCTGCAGTGAACTCAGGGTAGGTACAGTTTACCATCATTTCTGCAGTGAACACAGGGTAGGTACAGTTTACCATCATTTCTGCAGTGAACACAGGGTAGGTACAGTTTACCATCATTTCTGCAGTGAACACAGGGTAGGTACAGTTTACCATCATTTCTGCAGTGAACACAGGGTAGGTACAGTTTACCATCATTTCTGCAGTGAACACAGGGTAGGTACAGTTTACCATCATTTCTGCAGTGAACTCAGGGTAGGTACAGTTTACCATCATTTCTGCAGTGAACACAGGGTAGGTACAGTTTACCATCATTTCTGCAGTGAACACAGGGTAGGTACAGTTTACCATCATTTCTGCAGTGAACACAGGGTAGGTACAGTTTACCATCATTTCTGCAGTGAACACAGGGTAGGTACAGTTTACCATCATTTCTGCAGTGAACTCAGGGTAGGTACAGTTTACCATCATTTCTGCAGTGAACTCAGGGTAGGTACAGTTTACCATCATTTCTGCAGTGAACTCAGGGTAGGTACAGTTTACCATCATTTCTGCAGTGAACTCAGGGTAGGTACAGTTTACCATCATTTCTGCAGTGAACTCAGGGTAGGTACAGTTTACCATCATTTCTGCAGTGAACTCAGGGTAGGTACAGTTTACCATCATTTCTGCAGTGAACTCAGGGTAGGTACAGTTTACCATCATTTCTGCAGTGAACTCAGGGTAGGTACAGTTTACCATCATTTCTGCAGTGAACTCAGGGTAGGTACAGTTTACCATCATTTCTGCAGTGAACTCAGGGTAGGTACAGTTTACCATCATTTCTGCAGTGAACTCAGGGTAGGTACAGTTTACCATCATTTCTGCAGTGAACACAGGGTAGGTACAGTTTACCATCATTTCTGCAGTGAACACAGGGTAGGTACAGTTTACCATCATTTCTGCAGTGAACTCAGGGTAGGTAGAGTTTACCATCATTTCTGCAGTGAACTCAGGGTAGGTAGAGTTTACCATCATTTCTGCAGTGAACACAGGGTAGGTACAGTTTACCATCATTTCTGCAGTGAACACAGGGTAGGTACAGTTTACCATCATTTTCTGCAGTGAACACAGGGTAGGTACAGTTTACCATCATTTCTGCAGTGAACACAGGGTAGGTACAGTTTACCATCATTTCTGCAGTGAACACAGGGTAGGTACAGTTTACCATGATCATTTCTGCAGTGAACTCAGGGTAGGTACAGTTTACCATCATTTCTGCAGTGAACACAGGGTAGGTACAGTTTACCATCATTTCTGCAGTGAACTCAGGGTAGGTACAGTTTACCATCATTTCTGCAGTGAACTCAGGGTAGGTACAATTTACCATCATTTATGCAGTGAACTCAGGGTAGGTACAGTTTACCATCATTTCTGCAGTGAACTCAGGGTAGGTACAGTTTACCATCATTTCTGCAGTGAACACAGGGTAGGTACAGTTTACCATCATTTCTGCAGTGAACTCAGGGTAGGTACAGTTTACCATCATTTATGCTTTGCAGGGTGTGGTAGAAGAACCATCATTTCTGCAGTGAACACAGGGTAGGTACAGTTTACCATGTTCTGCAGTGAACCCAGGGTAGGTACAGTTTACCATTTTCTGCAGTGAACACAGGGTAGGTAAAGTTAACCATCATTTCTGCAGTGAACACAGGGTAGGTATAATTCTCCAAAGACCCTGCAGAGAAAAGGCAGAGGAGAAGCTAAGAATCTAATCAAGTGTCCAATCCTGCATCATATATCACAGACCTTCCGAAGCAGCATAATATTTTTATTCTAAACTTCTTTTTTAATGAAACGTGTGTCTTGTCCGTGTTCTAAACTCAACCTGCAATGACTGTTTCATTTTCTGTGACAGACAGTCATACCTTTTTTACTGTATTAATTACCCGGTATTATAATTTTAAAACGCTTTGCATGTGTGCAAGAAGAATCTTGTGTTTTTTTCTTAACCCTTTCACCGCCAAAGTCGCATTTTAGCACCACAGTAATTTAACACCCATGTCACTAAAAGGCATCAAATTGGGGTCTATTATCCAAAGACCCTATTGTCTTAATTTTGGGAAGTAAGAATATAACCTATTTATATCATATGTCACAGAAGAATCCCCAATACTGCAAATGGATTTTGTTCTCTACCCAGGTAAATTTAATAGAAATGTTTGGCTGAAATATGGCTGGCGGTGAAAGGGTTAATGTAAAGCATAGATACTGATTTTCTTTCCTTTTTCTCTAGAAATCTAAAACATATGTCAGGGTGCCTACTTTTTAAGAATAATTGCCGAAACGGTGAGTTCTTTGTTCAACTGAAAAACTTATGGATGATTGTAATCTATTGCCAATAAAATATTGTGTGCACGCACACAGATACATTTGCATGTGCACATAAATGTGTGTGTGCAATTGCGTGCAAGAGTAGTGTTAGTCGTGTTTGTGTGTCATATCTGTGTGGAAGCTTGTGTGGGGGGGGGGGGGGGGGGACACATGCATGTAATTGTGTGTGCAATTGCGTGCATGAGTAGTGTTTGTCACATTTGTGTGTCATATCTGTGTGGAAGAAGCTTGTGGGGGGGGGGGGGGGGGGGGGGGGGACACATGTATGTAATTGTGTGTGCAATTGCGTGCATGGGTAGTGTTTGTCACATTTGTGTGTCATATCTGTGTGGAAGCTTGTGGGGGGGGGGGAGGGGGGGGGACACATGCATGTAATTGTGTGTGTGTATGCCAGTATCGCATGTGTGCCACAGTCAGAGTGGGTGGGGGTCAGTACCTGGACCAGATGTGTTGGTGTTTCTGTATGAATTTGTTTGCATGCATGTGTCCCCAGGCGGAGCACGATGGGTGAGCGTCAGTACCTGGACCACCTGCGGGGGGCCGGCAGGGAGCAGCCCATGCAGCGCGTGCTGCACACCATCTCCAGGGACCTGGACGTCCTCCTCCCAGAAAACTCCCCCTCCGCCGAAAAGAACTACAAGGTAGCGAGTCACCGGTGCGCTCGCATTAACAGAACATTTGGGGCTGAAAACTCTGCAATTTCTTTCTTCTTTTCTCTTTTTTTATTTTATAGCAACTTTTGTGACGGGTGCACTCCTGCCTGGTGTTACTTGCCTTCATCTTTGGCCTAGAGCATAATTTGTGTTGAGACAGTCTGCATTTGAAGTTTTTCAGCAGTTGATGTAAAAAAGAAAAGAAAAAAGCAGTTTGTGTTTTAAAGACCCACCAAATGTCAAAATCACGAATGTCACGTGTTTTCCCTCTTATAGCTGGTATGAAATCTTGTTTTGACCAGGTTTGACTCCCATACAAATGCCCCCAATTTGGAAACGAAACATAATTTTAAAGAGCAGCCTCAATTTGAAGTTGGGGACATTTCTATGTGGGTCACAGCTACCCAGAAAAAAACAAGGGACTTAATCGTGGTGCGTCAGTGTGTCTTTAAATGCACTGTACTTTTTGTTTTATAAAAGAAGCTTCTGGCATAACCAGAAGTGTGGGTATAAATGGTAAAGTTGTGTACTTGTATGCTGATATTTCACGTTTCATTTTTTTATTTTTAATTGGAGTTTACCCACTTTGGAATGTTTTTATTTATAATTGGAGTTTACCCACTTTGGAATGTTTTTATTTTTATTTGGAGTTTACCCACTTTGGAATGTTTTTATTTTCTTTGTAATGCACTTAAGGCAGCATGATTTTAGGAAACTTTGAATAACAATTGATGATAATATTGATTAGAGGTTGATTATTGATTTGAACTTTGTGAACAAATTTATTGCAATTTACATGAACTCATTCCGCCCTGTGCCCGACAATTTGTCGGGCGTGTGAGAACAGTTGCCAGCGCCTGTGCCCGACAAACTGTCGGGCTTGACCCCTTACCTTCTTTCACCTTCAACCTCATGAATATTAACGACTAAAGGGAGCTCACTATGTGCCCCTTTCTTTTCGAAAATCTTGCCACACAAAGTGCGCCGGTTTTCAAGCATGTCTGAGCGATTTTTGTATTTTTTCTGATTATTTTATCATCACCATGAGTAAGCGACCAAGGTGTAGTACCAACCCGTTGATGTTGTAGTTTGATTGTACACAGCTGGTGGACTTCCTGATCAGCTCTGCGCAGTCCCTGGTGCGGGCCAGCCTGCCCTTCCCCAGATACTTCTTCCAGACTCTGCAGTCCACCACAGTCAAGGTCAGTGATGCATGGATGCTCCTTCTTTCAGGATGTCCTGAATTGCAGGATTTTTAAATTGCCTAGAGCCGGTGTCGCCAGATTATGAGAATTTGAGAAACAGCGATTTTCTTATACACACACACACACACAAACTTGTTCAATGAAAAGGGCCTATATAAGCATTTGCTATATTTAAAGGTATGTAGCACTTGTACTAGTCTAGAGGGGTGAAAAAAGAGCAGTAAATGTGTGTGTGTGTGTGTGCGCTGCTCCTGCACTCGGCTGAGGCCTCCGCCTTACAGGATTTTTGAAATTTCCCTGGAGCAGCCATGGTGATGTCCCCAGGCCCCAGTCATAGGACATTGACCTATTAAAATTTGAAAATGTCATGCTGTGTTCTAGTTCTACCCTGTCAGGACAAATGTCTGATTTTTTTTTGTTGACACTGGCGAACTTTGTCATTCATTTCTGCAAGAGCCAGGACATTGTCCTATTGATTTAGGCTAGTGTTACTATGAGCCATACGAATCTTGTGAGGGTTTCTAGTCGTATCACAGGTGGTTAATGGGAAAATATTCATGTTAAGCTTGTTACAGCCATTAACTATTTTGTAAGTTTCAATGTGCCCTTAATTTTGTGAAGTTCTACTAAAGCTTAACATTTTCCAGACGTAACCACATGCGGTGGTTCTTGTTTCTATCTCTTCCCGACGTGACAACCACATATGGTGTCTGGGAAAGTCCTCATGCGGGGATGTAGCAACCGCCTGTGGTGGTTTCAATTTTTTAAAATATCCCTGTCTTTTCCATGATCGCTCTAGGAGAAACTAACACCATAGTAACACTTAGGGACATGTTAACTTTGTAATGGATCTCAGTTTGAATGCTGGTGGTTGGCATACGTGCTGGAATGCACGCTGTAATAGGAGAACCGTTACCATTTTCCTAGGATGCTGAGTGCGAGAGACATTCCAGACTGGGAAAGAATGCAGCCTACACAGGACGTACATGACCAAACAGTATCAGCCAATGATTTATTTCTACCATAACCGTTTAGTTCAGTGTTTGCGCTTTCTGTTGATACCAAACACTTTATTGTTAGTATTTGTTTAGCTATCGGGGAACAAAATCAGAAAAGTGCTGAAATCTGCCATCTACAGGGAATAGGCGGCAGCTATGGGTGCCCGTCGCACGTGAAGTGATTCTCTGGCACAGCTACGTCGGGATTGTATTAAGTGGGAAGCTAAAAGTTGTTACTTTCTAAATTAAGTAAACCGATTTACTTACCGTATTTTACGGACTATAAGGCGCACCTGATTATAATATAAGGCGCACCCCCCAGATTGTACACCAAATTCACATGATGTTCTTGTAGTTTCTTTTCTTTTTTTATTGAACTTTTTTTTTACAATCATTTTTTACAAATTTAGTGGAGCACACACAATCACAGAATAATAGCTGTGTTTTAACCCTTTCACCGCCAGCCATTTTTCAGCAAAAAAATTCCATTAAACTTACCTGGGTAGAGACAAAAATCTGTCTGTTAAATTTGGGATTCCTCTGTGACATATTTAAAGTAAGGCCTATCCCCACCTCCCAACATGAAGAGAACAGGGTCTTTTGGATAACAGGCATAATTTGATGCCTTTTAGTGACATGGGTGTTAAATCATTCTGGTGCAAAAATGCGACGTTGGCGGTGAAAGGGCCAAGAAGCAACAATCTTAATAAGGACAATAATTATGCATCTACAGCACTCACATGTCACCTGAAAAGTAACAATGAGTTCTTGTAGTTTCTTACTATGTTATTCGTCACATTATAAGGCGCAGGGGTCTAAGTCTAGAAAAAAGTATCGCCTAATACGGTAATTTAGAAAGTAACAATGTTTAGTTTCCCACTTAAGCTTTAGTAGAACTTCATACAACCAAAGATATTCTAAAAGGGTAAGATGGACTACTTAAGAGCTCGGCGAACCGGGTTGATAGAGTTATCGTTAGTGGCGACAGTACATGTTTCACAGTGGAGGCTATCCAAAAACTCAGACTGGAACTTGAACGGAGAATTCAACTGGCCTATCGATGTGTAAAATGTGTCCTGTTTAAAAGGGACATAACCAGTGTTTCTGTCCTCACTACTCATATAGGGAAAAGAGACCGGATGCTTATCTTCCCCTATACAGTCTTTGATACAACTAAGCACAGGTCACTAATTTTGGGGGATGATCTCTGCCCGCAGCTGGCCCTGTCCCCTCAAGCCAGCCTGTCCGGGGACCCTGTGACCGTGCGCAGCGACACCAACCTGGCCCTGAAGGTGGAGGGGGTGATCATGAAGGGGGAGCGCCCCGCCCTGTTCCGCAGCGTGCAGGCCGTCAGGGTGACCGTCACCACCAGCCTGGTCAGCAGGGCTCCCCCCGCCGCCTCCCAGCAGGCCTTGACCAGCAAGGTCAGTGGGGTAGGGGGAGGGGGGGCACTGGTTTATCATATCATTTCGCTCTCTTTCTAATCTTTATCCTTGTAAAAATAAAGTTGTTCAGTGTTCTCTCAAGACACACACTCTCTCTCTCTCTCTCTCTCTCTCTCTCTCTCTCTCTCTCTCTCTCTCTCTCTCTCTCTCTCTCTCCGTACCTCCCCTCTCCTTGTGTTTCTGTCTGGCTGCCACTCTCTGTTTCTCTCTCTCTCTCTCTCTCTCTCTCTCTCTCTCCTCTCTCTCTCTCTCTCTCTCTCCGTACCTCCCCTCTCCTTGTGTTTCTGTCTGGCTGCCACTCTCTGTTTCTCTCTCCCACACTCTTTCTCTTAATACTCTCTCTCTCCTCTCTCTCTCTCTCTCTCCTCTCTCTCTCTCTCTCTCCGTACCTCCCCTCTCCTTGTGTTTCTGTCTGGCTGCCACTCTCTGTTTCTCTCTCTCACACTCTTTCTCTTAGTACTCTCTCTCTCTCTCTCTCTCTCTCTCTCTCTCTCTCTCTCTCTCTCTCTCTCTCTCTCTCTCTCTCTCTCTCTCTCTCTCTCTCTCCTTGTGTTTCTGTCTGGCTGCCACTCTCTGTTTCTCTCTCTCACACTCTTTCTCTTAGTACTCTCTCTCTCTCTCTCTCTCTCTCTCTCTCTCTCTCTCTCTCTCTCTCTCTCTCTCTCTCTCTCTCTCTCTCTCTCTCTCTCTCCGTACCTCCCCTCTCCTTGTGTTTCTGTCTGGCTGCCACTCTCTGTTTCTCTCTCTCACACTCTTTCTCTTAGTACTCTCTCTCTCTCCCCTCTCTCTCTCTCTCCGTACCTCCCCTCTCCTTGTGTTTCTGTCTGGCTGCCACTCTATGTTTCTCTCTCTCACACTCTTTCTCTTAGTACTCTCTCTCTCTCTCTCTCTCTCTCTCTCTCTCTCTCTCTCTCTCTCTCTCTCTCAAATTCTTTTCAAAGAACTCTGAAGAATGAACACAAACTGTTCTCATTGGTTTAACAATTTTCTTTCCCCTTGGACAGACTGTGGAGAAGACGGGCATCCAGCTGTCCCAGACGGTGGAGCCCCACCACGAGTACTTCAGCACCCACTTTGTGCTGCCCTTCCCCGCGCTGGGCCTGCACGCCGTCCTGGTGGAGGCAGCTATCGTGGACCAGGCGGGGGCCTGCTGGAGGACCGGGCCCCGCTCCACCCTCCCCGTCAAGTCCCTGGGCCACGACGGCCTGCACTCCTCCGCCCGCGCACCCCGACCCCCCCTCGTGCCCAGCCACGGAGTGTCCGCCCCGCACTGACCAGGGGCGTGGTTCGGGAAAAGGTTTTGGATGGTCAAGATCTCCTGGTGTGCAGGACACATTGACCAGGGCGGTGCAGACCTGTTTACTCTACTCTTTTCGAGTATTATTCTCCTCAATTAGGACCTCTACTACTCTTCAAAATTGAACAAAAAAGCTCTAATTACTCATTTTCAGTGAACATTTGATGGTTTAATGAAGAGGACTACTCATTTCACACCAAAACTACTCATAGACGGTCAAGATCTCCTGGTGTACAGGACGCATTGACCAGGGTCTGGATTCATGGGACAGTTTGTCATGCAACAGCTCCGTGTTTCCAACCCACAGGCCTCCACCCCGCATTGACGAGGGTCTGGATTCATGGGATAGTGAACAATCACGACGCTCTCATGGAAGCTCCTTCTTGCAGGATGTCCTGAATTGCAGGATTTTTAATTTGCCTAGAGCCGGCGTCGCCGGATTATGAGAATTTAAGAGAAACGATTTTCTCACACACACACAGACTTGTGCAATGAAAAGGGCATTTGCTATATTCAAAGGAATGTAGCACTTGTACTTGTCTAGAGGGTGAAAAAAGTGCAGTAAATATGTGTATGTGTGTGCTGCTGCTGCACTCCGCCAGGGCCGCCCCCTTGCAGGATTTTTGAAATTTCTCAGGAGCACCCATGCCGGCTCTAAAACTTCATTGACAAGGATCTAGATTCATCAGTGAATCTCTTGATGGTGTTCCGTAACAGGAGTCAAATGTCACAGAAGCTCCAGTCCATGCCTCATTGATAAGGACGGGACTTTTGACGTTCAACAGTCATTTGTGGTTGTTCCAACGCCTCATTGACAAGGACAGGACTTTTGACGTTCAACAGTCATTTGTGGTTGTTCCAACGCCTCATTGACAAGGACGGGACTTTTGACGTTCAACAGTCTTTATTGGGTGTTCCAACGCCTCATTGACAAGGACGGGACTTTTGACGTTCAACAGTCATTTGTGGTTGTTCCAACGCCTCATTGATAAGGACGAGACTTTTGACGTTCAACAGTCTTTAGTGGGTGTTCCAACGCCTCATTGATAAGGACGGGACTTTTGACGTTCAACAGTCATTTGTGGTTGTTCCAACGCCTCATTGATAAGGACGAGACTTTTGACGTTCAACAGTCTTTAGTGGGTGTTCCAACGCCTCATTGATAAGGACGGGACTTTTGACGTTCAACAGTCATTTGTGGTTGTTCTAACGCCTCATTGACAAGGACGGGACTTTTGACGTTCAACAGTCATTTGTGGTTGTTCCAACGCCTCATTGATAAGGACGGGACTTTTGACGTTCAACAGTCTTTAGTGGGTGTTCCAACGCCTCATTGATAAGGACGGGACTTTTGACGTTCAACAGTCATTTGTGGGTGTTCCAACGCCTCATTGATAAGGACGCGACTTTTGACGTTCAACAGTCATTTGTGGGTGTTCCAACGCCTCATTGATAAGGACGCGACTTTTGACGTTCAACAGTCTTTAACGTTCAACAAGGATTTAGATCATTGGACAGTCACGGGGGCCTCGACACCCCATGGACAAGGATGAGACTTGTTGGACACTAATCAACGATCCTTCTCTCATACTAATAATAAACCCATTCTATCCAATCCAGAATCTAACAACCCATAGAACACTTTTTTTTTCAGGGACTGTTTTTACCCATCAGTTTTTCCGCCTGCAATCTTGTGGTGTTCCAACACCTTGTTAGGAAGAGGTCTGGACGCCGCCTCAGAAAGGGATCTGGATGTCTGAGTGCATTAGTGAACATCTAGATCCTTGTTTCTGATGTTCACAAGTGCCTCATGCAAAAGATTTTGATTTGTGAGACAATTACGTAATTTTCTGACCATAAGACGATACCTTTTTTCCCCATCCCTGCGCCTTATTCACACAGGCTATAAGCCTTTTGCCCTCGATAGTGTAAGTTCTTTGTTCAGAGCTTGATTGACTTGATGGTCCGTGGAGTTAGTTATGATGTTAGTGTATAACGGACGCTCAATTTTACAATTCAAGTATGTCCAAATTGGTAGAAAGCATTAGTGTTTGCTAATTCCTTATGATATGATTGATACTATTGTTAGAAAAATTAATAGCAAAATCTGAATTTTGTGTATCATTTTGAGAGTGTGCTTAACTCTCTTGTGTGGTGAACGGTCGTGAACGTTAAAAAAAAAATCGGATCGGAAACGTTTAGAACGTTCGGGAACGTACGGATTCCACGTGGCCGGTTTGGGCGCTTCCATTTTGTTTCTATCACATGGCAGTCACGTGAGCGCTTCAGCCTCGCTTTCGCTACAGATTACACTTCCGTCCTGTTGCTTGCAATGGCTTCTAGGCCGATTGGTTTGAAAGATATGAATTTTTGAAAATTAGTGACCGACTTCGGCATTTTCGCGATTTTTCCAATATGGATGACGAACAGTTATGGCGTCCATTGACTGAGGAAAGCGATGAATAGTCCTATTTTTGTGAAAGATGGGACTTATGAGATCGCGAAGTGATGAGTAAGGAGTGTATTCTGACCTATTTCGGCAGCGAGCTTGTGTTTGTTCGATCGATGCGAATTTTTGAAGTCGTGTTACTGACATCGGCATTTTCCCGACTTTTACATCATGGATGATGAGTCGTTATTGCATCCACTGAGTGATGACAGCGATGAAAATTCCCTTTTTTGTAAAAGATAGGAATTATAAGATCGTGAAGTGAAAGGGTAAGTCACACTAAGTGAATGGTTTTGATCTACATTTCCATTTCAGTCGTCTTAGGCTTCAACAGTCTGCAAAAGTAGGCAGTGAATGACTAGTGAATGCAGTTTGCTAATACACTTTGGCATTTTGATTTTTTTTGTGGAGCCATGCATCCCCATAACATCTTGAAATTCCTTTTGCAACTCAGACAGACATCTCGGCAACGCATTCAAAACAAAAAACACACAAAAATCTGGTAGGGTATATTTTATTTTATTATTTTTCTGACGCTACCCCGCCTTTTGTACGGAGTGACGTCCCTTGGGTTAGGATTTCAGAGGTGATTGAGAGCACAGAGCGTCAGGCACAAGAGGGTTAATATAGTCAGAAAAATGCGGTGACAGTCGGAAATCTTCAGGGTGAATTCAGGTTTACAACAGACCCGAATCAAGAGAAATGGTTGGACTTAGACGTGTTTGTGTGTGCGGGGTGCGAGCAAGTCGGAAACTAAACTTTCTTGTCAGTTTTAATTGTAAATTTACTTGAACGACGAAAATGGAGTTTTACGTCCTCTTGGTCTGAATCAGACACATATGCGACATTTGTAAATACAAATATGGTGGGAACAATACTGGAGGCAATGCCCGGAGGCAGTACGAAACCAGTAAAGTCCCAATTTAAAAAAATTAATACAGATAGCTGTGGCAGTGACCACGCCTCTGTTAAACCTCATCGGCTATGGCACCGTAGTAACTAAATTTACTTGAAGAAGATGATTGTTTCAACTTGTTTCATGTAATGCCTTTGTTTATCCATGGTATGTATATATTTTCTTGTCTATTGTTTTAATGTCTGTGACATGACCCAATAAAGATTACTATTTCAAATTTCATTCATGAAATACCATGGAACCTCCCTTATAAGACACCCCCCCCCCCCATTATAAGACTCCCTCCCACATAAGACCTACATCTCTGAGACATTGCCCTTCTTTGTAAGTATTAAAATTACCTCCCTTTTACAACTCCCTCCCATTTAAGACCTCATTTTGGATTATTTTTTAAGGTGTTGTAAGGGAGGTTCCACTGTATCTTTGTTCAATAGTTTGGTTGTCTATCACCCATATCATAAAAAGTATAAAAATATAAATTCTTGATTTGAGTACATATGTGTCACTGTGTAAGAGAGAGAGAGGGAGTGTGTGTGGTGTCTGTGTGTGTGTGTCTTTACCTGCCTTTGTCTATGCATGAGAGATTATGATAGGGTATTTTACAAAAGAACCTTTGTTTGAATAAGGACATAGATTTTCATCCTCATGGGTAGGTTATTATTGGGGCATTTGTGACTGAACGGATGACGGTGTCAGTTTACAATAAGAGGGTTCTATTTTCCCCATGTAATGAATATTGCATAGTTAATTATGAAATGTGTATATTTTTCTGACCATGGTGCTTTTTTTCAATAAATCACGTGGAAAACCTGTGATTTGTGAAAGCCTGTCATTTTCTCTGTGTGTGTGTATGTCATTTCTATGTAATTCACCTCCCCGAGAACCATCTATGAAGACTATAGACAGTGGAGTGAGACTACAGAACCAACATTTATGAAGACCATAGACAGTGGAGTGAAACTACAGAACCAACATTTATGAAGACCATAGACAGTGGAGGAAGACTACAGAACCAACATTTATGAAGACCATAGACAGTGGAGTGAAACTACAGAACCAACATCTATGAAGACTATAGACAGTGGAGTGAGACTACAGAACCAACATTTATGAAGACCATAGACAGTGGAGTGAAACTACAGAACCAACATTTATGAAGACTATAGACAGTGGAGGAAGACTACAGAACCAACATCTATGAAGACTATAGACAGTGGAGTGAGACTACAGAACCAACATCTATGAAGACTATAGACAGTGGAGGAAGACTACAGAACCAACATCTATGAAGGCTATAGACAGTGGAGGAAGACTACAGAACCAACATTTATGAAGACTATAGACAGTGGAGTGAAACTACAGAACCAACATTTATGAAGACTATAGACAGTGGAGGAAGACTACAGAACCAACATCTATGAAGGCTATAGACAGTGGAGGAAGACTACAGAACCAACATCTATGAAGACTATAGACAGTGGAGGAAGACTACAGAACCAACATTTATGAAGACTATAGACAGTGGAGTGAGACTACAGAACCAACATTTATGAAGACTATAGACAGTGGGGTGAGACTACAGAACCAACATCTATGAAGACTATAGACAGTGGGGTGAGACTACAGAACCAACATTTATGAAGACTATAGACAGTGGGGTGAGACTACAGAACCAACATCTATGAAGACTATAGACAGTGGAGGAAGACTACAGAACCAACATCTATGAAGACTATAGACAGTGGAGGAAGACTACAGAACCAACATTTATGAAGACCATAGACAGTGGAGGAAGACTACAGAACCAACATCTATGAAGGCTATAGACAGTGGAGTGAGACTACAGAACCAACATCTATGAAGACTATAGACAGTGGAGTGAGACTACAGAACCAACATTTATGAAGGCTATAGACAGGGGTGAGACTACAGAACCAACATTTATGAAGGCTATAGACAGTGGAGGAAGACTACAGAACCAACATCTATGAAGGCTATAGACAGTGGAGTGAGACTACAGAACCAACATCTATGAAGGCTATAGACAGTGGAGTGAGACTACAGAACCAACATCTATGAAGGCTATAGACAGTGGAGGAAGACTACAGAACCAACATCTATGAAGACTATAGACAGTGGAGTGAGACTACAGAACCAACATCTATGAAGACTATAGACAGTGGAGTGAAACTACAGAACCAACATTTATGAAGGCTATAGACAGTGGAGGAAGACTACAGAACCAACATCTATGAAGACTATAGACAGTGGGGTGAGACTACAGAACCAACATTTATGAAGACTATAGACAGTGGGGTGAGACTACAGAACCAACATTTATGAAGACTATAGACAGTGGAGGAAGACTACAGAACCAACATCTATGAAGGCTATAGACAGTGGAGGAAGACTACAGAACCAACATTTATGAAGACTATAGACAGTGGGGTGAGACTACAGAACCAACATTTATGAAGACTATAGACAGTGGAGGAAGACTACAGAACCAACATTTATGAAGGCTATAGACAGGGGTGAGACTACAGAACCAACATTTATGAAGACTATAGACAGTGGGGTGAGACTACAGAACCAACATTTATGAAGGCTATAGACAGGGGTGAGACTACAGAACCAACATTTATGAAGACTATAGACAGGGGTGAGACTACAGAACCAACATCTATGAAGGCTATAGACAGTGGAGGAAGACTACAGAACCAACATCTATGAAGACTATAGACAGTGGAGGAAGACTACAGAACCAACATCTATGAAGACTATAGACAGTGGGGTGAGACTACAGAACCAACATCTATGAAGACTATAGACAGTGGAGTGAAACTACAGAACCAACATTTATGAAGACCATAGACAGTGGAGGAAGACTACAGAACCAACATTTATGAAGACTATAGACAGTGGAGTGAGACTACAGAACCAACATCTATGAAGGCTATAGACAGTGGAGTGAGACTACAGAACCAACATCTATGAAGACTATAGACAGTGGAGTGAGACTACAGAACCAACATCTATGAAGGCTATAGACAGTGGAGGAAGACTACAGAACCAACATTTATGAAGACTATAGACAGTGGAGGAAGACTACAGAACCAACATTTATGAAGACTATAGACAGTGGAGTGAGACTACAGAACCAACATCTATGAAGGCTATAGACAGTGGAGTGAGACTACAGAACCAACATCTATGAAGGCTATAGACAGTGGAGTGAGACTACAGAACCAACATCTATGAAGGCTATAGACAGTGGAGGAAGACTACAGAACCAACATTTATGAAGACTATAGACAGTGGAGTGAGACTACAGAACCAACATTTATGAAGGCTATAGACAGTGGAGTGAGACTACAGAACCAACATTTATGAAGACTATAGACAGTGGAGTGAGACTACAGAACCAACATCTATGAAGACTAGACAGTGGAGGAAGACTACAGAACCAACATCTATGAAGGCTATAGACAGTGGAGGAAGACTACAGAACCAACATTTATGAAGACCATAGACAGTGGAGGAAGACTACAGAACCAACATTTATGAAGTCACAAATGTATTCAGTCGATCTTGACCATTGATACTGATCATACACATGGCCACCTGGGTGCAGGGGATTTTTCCTCTCACTCCGCACTAGGCCTTATGGTCTGAACGTGGAGTCTTTCGGGTGAGACGATAAACCGAGGTACCGTGTGCCCACGCACTTAGCACACGTTAATCCCAGTGGAGGGGTCTTATATAACGGAGGTCAGTTTTATACGTAAGTTATAGTAAGATGCATTACATCCGTACAGTGTTAAACGAGAGGAGGTCTATAATAGAGGGTTGGCTGTATACAGTAACTTGGCAACGTGATCCTAAATCTTGAACAGTTTTCAATCAATCAAATCAAATCAATTTATTGCCTCCAAACAAACAGAAGAAATTTGTTACCCAGCTTGCGCATAAAATACAGAATAAATAATAAAAACATTTCATGAACTGGTCAGTTACACAACATACATTGAAGTAGACAATTCTACACAAACAATAGGCACAAGTAGGTAACATGGAAACAATGAAAGTTAACAGGAACACACACACACACACACACACAAAGAGGTAAAACTAATAAAGATAGCCCTTTAGTAAAATGCACTATTCATAAATTAAAAGCAAACTGTAAGATTAACTTGCATACATATTACATAAAGGATAATAGGCCTACTTTAGATGTTTTCATAACCTTCATGAAATGTGCAGTGAATGACCACACCCAAACAAACAACGCTTTGTTTAACAAGACTGCACTATCATTATTGAGCCGATTTAGTCTTCTATTAAATTAAACAAGCAGATCCAATTTGTTATCTGTCGAATCAGTTTAGCAATGTGCGCAAACGATGGCTTGCAGCCTATCGATCAGGCAAATAAGGCGGCAGCTGTAGACAGGGTGATTAAGCCAGCTTTGTCATCTACTACTTCTGCACTGATCTACCGTATCGACCAGCTGGACGGGTTTTAATTAATGAGAACTTGCTAATTGATCCATGATGCTCACAATTCATCACCCACAGCCTGCTATGACATATGTTGACTCTACAGAATGTGTCCCACACGTCCATGTTTCGTGTGAAGTTTGGATGGTACACGTTTCGAACGTAATACTTTGACCATAATCATGTTGCGATTTAACCCTTTCACCACCAATGTCGCATTTTTGCACCACAATGATTTAACACCCATGTCATTCAAACCCTTGAAATCAGGGTCTATTATTCAATGATATTGTGTTCCTAAGTTTGAGCAGTAAGGATTGACCCTATAAAATCTAAATGTGTCACAAAGAAATCCCACAATATTGCCGAAAAAAATATTGTCTGTAGCCAAATAAGTTAAATGGACATTTTTTGGCTCAAGGATGGCTGGCGGTGAAAGGGTTAAAACGGAGTTAAAGCCCTCATCAGTAATGCCCCAGGCATTTACCTTGATAATACAAATACATATATTAAGTGCTAAACAATCACAACAAATGCACGCTATGTAATTATAGAGCCTACAAATATTGATTAAAAATATATCACGTACACACACACGCATACAGTATACATGCACGCAAGCACACTTTTAGTTTTATGAATGAGATCGAGCTCATTAGAACAGTGCGTCTTTGGACAGTAAGGGAAAAAAAAGACATTTATTACAGCAACCCTGGTAGCAGTGCTAAGAAGAAGAAAAAAGAGGATGTCACGATTTAAATTTCATTGTCATAATATGGACAAATTTCCCATTAATAAGGGTTCAGACATTCGTGGAACGCTTGACAGCCAAAAATCTAAATGTTTAACCCTTTCACCGCCAAAGTCGCATTTTAGCACCACAGTGATTTAACACCTATGTCACTAAAAGGCATCGAATTGGGGTCTGTTATCCAAAGGCCCTATTGTCTTAGTTTTGGGAATTAAGGGTAGACCGTATTTTATATATGTCACAGAAGAATCCCCAATACTGGAGATGGATTGTGTTCTCTACCCAGGTACATTTAATGGACATTTTTGGTTGAAATATGGCTGGCGGTGAAAGGGTTAAGGCAGGAAAGGCATGTCTGGGAACCACACAATTTCATGACAATTGATCCCCACGTGGGGATACCATGGGGGGGGGGGGGGGGTGTCTTTTGTATAAATAGTTCCCCCACCTTCTGGAAGATCTGTGCTTAATTGTAGCTTCCTCTAATCTGTCACTCTCTTTGACTCTGCCTTTTCCCTTTGCTTGGCTGTCATCTACTATTTTCCTGCTTGTCTGGACCATTCTCCTGCCTTTTTTCAAGAAACACTTTTCAAAACGATTCCTCCAGCCGAAGTCGGACTTACATGCTGGGCCTAATTATTTCTTGCTTAGGCGCATATAACGGCAGCATGACGCATCTGCGCTCACAATTGACAGGAAATTGTCTGAGCGATCAAAGAAGAAGATGAAGAAGAAATGTTCTGTGAAATCGGCTGTTACACTGGAACATTTTTCTCAGGTGAATAGCTATCAAACTTATTTTGTAGAAAGTTCCAAGGCGTCTTGAAAAAAACAAACAGTTGTACTCGTCATCTATATGCTCTGATACTCATTTTAGGGTCTGTACTGGTATTACAGTACCTCCAGGATCAACCCACTATATCTGTATAATCTCCCACATGTATCTGTTCCAGGTCGGAGGACGTTAAACACATTTTTGTCTTCTACTCTTTCATGCGTTGATTTAAATTTTCTCCAAACAAAATATAAAATTTAAAATATCGGCAAATATTAGGAAAAGCTCCCTCATCTGCCCCTTCCATTCATTTCAGACGGTTTCAGGTTAGGGTTATGGGTAGGCTTAGGGTCAGTTAAGTGTCAACCTCATAACATACCATTTTGTTGTGGATTAGACGGTTTCAGGTTAGGATTTGGGTTAGGGATAGGTTTAGGGTCAGTTTAGTGTCATACACACACAAAAATAAACGTTGATAACTAAGCCGACCCTAAACCTATTCCTAACCCTAACTTAAACCCTTTCGCCGCCAGCCATTTTTCAGCAAAACATATTCACTAAACTTACCTGGGTAGACAAAAATAATTGTTTGCAATAGTGGGGATTCCACTATGACATTTAAAGTAAGGCCTATCCTTACCTCCCCAAATTATGAAAATAGGCTCTTTGGATAACAGACCCTGGTTTGAGGCCTTTTCGTGACATGGGTGTTAAATCATTGTGGTGCTAAAATGCGACATTGGCGGCGAAAGGGTTAAAACCGTCTGAAATGAATGGAAGGAGCAGGGGAAGGAGCGTTTCTTAACATTTGCCCAAAAAATCAAATTGATTACAGTACTCCCCGTTTATAGTAAACTCGGTTATAAGAAATTTCGGTTACAGTAAAGGAAAGCACTGGTTCCCGGCCAAAGGTCTACTGTTTTATTACTAAATAGACCTCGGATAGTAGCAACTCGGTTATAATAAAAAAAAACTGCTATAGTAAAGTTACTTTTGGTTCCCCACAGGACTGGCTCCTCGGTTACAATTTTTTAAAAAGTCCTCTTCGTGACCTTTGTAAATACGTCACCAATGTATGCGTCACAGTCTCACCACTCCCCCCACCCACCCATAATAACAACTGGGTTATAATTAAAATTAAAAAAACTCCTATAGTAAAGTCATTTGTGGTTCCTCTTCGTTACAGTAAAACAAATTGTCCTCTTCCTGACCTTTGTAAATACGTCATCAATGTATACGTCACAGTCTCACTACTCCCTCTACCCACCTTCATCAACGAAATTGAAAGGCACTCAAAAACATGTTTCTTTCCCCTCATTACTTAGTGGAAAAAAATGAATCCAATTTTTTTTATAATATACAGCCGAATCCGCTTATAAGAAACTCGCTTATAAGAAAACTCGCTTACAATGAAGCAAAAAAAAATTCCCTGCCGAGCTTCTTCTTTCTTATCTATGATCAAAACTGGGATATAAGAAACTCGCTTATAAGAAAACTCGGTTATAAGCAAGCAAATTCCTTCTCCCATCTGCAATGGAAACTTGGATATAAGAAAATTATGTCATACAAGAGAGTTGGTTTGCAGTTCATTTTCTTATAAGCAAGTTCTATTTACTTTTAAGCGAATTACCATTGACAACATTTTCTTAAAGACCCCCCAGATCATGAGTCAAAATCACAGGTTCCACCTGTTTTCCTTCTTATAGCTGGTACAAAATCTTGTTTTGACCAGGTTTGACTCCCATACAAATGCCCCCAAATTGAAAACGAAACATTTTAAAGAGCACCCTCAATTTGAAGTTGGGGGAATTTGTATGTGGGTCACAGCTACCCAGAAAAAAACAAGGGATTTAATCGTGTTGGGTCAGTGTGTCTTTAAAAGTGAGTTGGACCTGAACTGAAAGGATGTTCCGAGAAAATTGAAGTCGTTCCAAAAAGGGAAAGTTTACATCAAACCAGTTGTGTCACAGACATTCTAAACAGTACAGGCACTAGATTACAAGACTAATTGAGTTGTTTTTGTTCCTTTATTCCATGCTTTCCTTCAGTATTCTGTGCCAAATAAATGTTGAGCCGAAGAAAAATATATGAGTACTTTTGTGTTGGTGGTAGAGAGACAAGGGGAAAAACTTCAAAATGTTTTCTTATATCTGAGTTTCGGAAATAAGAAAACTTGGATAAACAAAACATCACCTCCCTTCGATTTTCTTATAACCGAGTTTTGCTGTATTTTGATTTGATGAAGGATTTATATTTAGTATTTTACGTTAGCTTTGACTTTGAAAAACGTCATCGGATAAGATAAAAAATACCATCAAAACTTTACTATATCCGAACATCGTTTATAAGAAAAACCTGTTATAGTAAAGGAAAAGCCTTGCTCCCCTGCACTTTACTATAAGCGGGGTGTACTGTACATAATTATTGCGAGTATTGTTATGTTGATTAAGTTGTGGGCGGCCTTTTTTTCTTTTCTTTTTTTAGGGGGGGGGGGGGGGGGGTTGCAACCTGTACCAATTTGCTAGCCATTGCCCCCTCCCAACTTCACACAATCTGTCGCCAATATCATCTTCTCTCTATCCCCCTCCCTTCCCCCATCTCCCACCCCACTCCCCCAAAATCCATTAGGATAAAATAGGCTCTCCTGACTCATGCATTGAACTTGATCAGTACAGCTGCGTTTATGAAGCTTTTGTTTTATTAGTGTTTCCCGATCTCCTGTCATATCAAGGAAGCACACAGAGAATACCATAGTAGATGCAGAAGATTAGTCGCTTCATTTTGCGACGATTGTCGTTTCGTATTTTCGATACAACTTGAAAGCAATTCATTCTTTTAGGACGAAAGTGTGACCCTCTCTAGTATTATTATTATTATCATGTCTGCCTCAGGACTCTTCTCCATCTTCTTCGGCAGCGTCGTTGTCGTGTTTGTTCTGCTGGTGGGAAGCAGATGTGTAGATGGTAGACCGCAGGTAAGTTTGGTCAAAGTTTGATTCAGTTTACTTCTAACTTTATTTAACCCTTTCACCGCCAAAGTCGCATTTTAGCACCACAGTGGTTTAACACCTATGTCACTAAAAGGCGTCAAATTGGGGTCTGTTATCCAAAGACCCTATTGTCTTAGTTTTGGGAAGTAAGGATAGACATTTTATATCTGTCACAGAAGAATCCCCAATACTGCAGATGGATTTTGTTCTCTATCCAGGTAAATTGAATGGACATTTTTGGCTGAAATATGTCTGGCGGTGAAAGGGTTAAAGAAAAACTTAAAAATAGAAAAATAAAAAACTATTCAATTTTTTTGGCCCCCCCCCACTATCCAACATCTAAATTTTTTTTAGTAATGTCCAATATGGCTTCGGCCGGGAGGACGTAAAACAAAACTTGTCATTCAGTTTAGATTGCTGCTAGTTAAATGTGCCAACACTCTGTGTGTGTGTGGTGGTTTGTTTTTATTTTGTTTTATTTTTGGGGTGAAAGGAAGCCTCGTATCAAGTTTTGTGCTTTTGTCCAGCGTGTTCAGTTCAGGTGGATTTTTTACCTCTAGCTCCTCCACTATTTGTTGTTTTTTCTTTTGCCCAAGTATACTGAGCAAAGGGGTATATGTAATAAGTTTGTTGTGGTCTGTTGGATTCTTTGTTGTTGTTTTTGCCTTTTCTTTGTTTCTTTCTTCTTTCTCTTTCTCTCTCTTACTTAGCCAACTGATGTTTATACTGAATACGATTTTTTTCTTTGCTTTAAATTTTTTTTTAAATTATTATTAATCAGTCACATGTTTGCTTCCAATTTTGTTTAATGCCATTCAATATGCTGACCCCCGCTTTCCTCCCCAGCTCCTGTTTGAACCCAGCCTGGAGAGCGCCGCCAGCCCCGCCTACCTACAGCAGCCACCGCCCCGCCCAACACCCCCCTCCATCCACCAGGCACCCGGACCCCTCCTCAACACCCACACCAAGCAAGACACGTTTCCAGACTTTGACAACGATGATTTCTTATACCTCCCCGAAGACCTGGACGGGCCTCAAGACAGTAAATGGGAGCAGGTCCCAGACGCGGAGGAATTTGACGTTCCTCCCACACTGAGGTGGCCAGAGAGGACTCTCAGCTCTCCTCGGGGTAAAGGGGGGGTGCTGACTGATGTGGGCAATACCAAGGATGTCCACGGGACTAGGACTAGGTCCGACTTCCACACGGATGAAAGAAAGGAAAATGCGGATGCGCTTAACCTGGCGTTCATAGACAGAGACAGCGGTATTGAAACATCCGACAGCTTTGACAGGCTACACAGGATCGTGGATAAGGGAGTTCAGTCACCAGAACTGACACACGAACAGTCATTGTCCCAGTACTCTCGCCTTCCTTTGCCAGACGATGTCCCAGCTGACCACAACCAGATCCTTCCCTGGCAGAAGATGCTGGAGAATGACGTGGACGTTGACAAGGTCATCCGTCAGGACTCTTCTCCCCTCCAGAGAAAGACCCAGCCCGCGTCTTTGATCAAGGCAGACACGCAGTGGAAGAAACTGGCCCAGGAGGAGGGTCGAACTGAGGGCACAGAATTGGCTCACAACCCTTTTGAGGACGACCAGGAGGACTACGATGAGGTGCCTCAAGAACTGGTTCGACAGGTCGTGGAGGCGATGGACAGGCCTGTTTCTGCTTTCTGGGGACACGGATCTCCAGGTGGTCCGAAGGATGAAGAAGACGTGTGGACGGAGGGCAGTGGGAACGGGAAGAATGAAGAGGAAGATGACGGCTATGTGGACTGGCTCATACAGAAACGAGCCAAGCCTCACAACAGTCGTCTGATAGCTCTCATCTTCCAGACCGTTGATGGTGAGTTGTAGTAGTAATACGTGTGTGTGCGCGCACGCACGTGCGTGTGTGCGTGCGCACGCGTGTGTGCTTGTGTACGAGTGGTGGGGGTGTGCACGCGTGTATGCTTTCATGTTTGTGTGTTGTGTGTGTGTGTGTGTGTGTGTTGCTTTCAGTTACATTCCCATCCATCTGCCTGCCCAAATCACACACATGCACAGAGAGAGAGAAAGAGAACCGCCCACAAACTTCACTCGTTCTTTTCTTCTTCCCTCAGATGACCAAGAAGAAGATGAAGACGACAGCGCGACAGCTTTCGACAGAGAGCTGAGCATCTGGCAGGTCCTCACTAACTTCCCCTTTCCCATGCTCCTGCCCCAAGGCGACAGCGCAGCTCTACACGTCGACTACATTTATGACGATGACGACTACGATGATGACGACTATGATGATGATGACTACTATGACGAATTCTATAGCGACGAATATGACGATTACGATGAGGAGGAGGAGGAATACAGCGATTATGACGATGATGACGATGATAATGGGAGAGATGATGCTCCAAACGAAAGCGATGAGGATCTTGATGATTATTTCTATTCTGAACTATACGATGACTGTGACGATTGCGACGAAGAGGAAGAAGAGAAAGAAGGCGAAACAGCAAAACAGAAAGCACCAGTCCTCTCGCTCCCCCCGATGTTTACCAGATAAATGACTCGCATAATGTGTCCTATGTGACTCATCATACCATTTGTGTTTGTAGGAGTGTGCGCGTATGCAGGCAACCATTCACGCCACATGCCCTCAAACACATGCTCAGTGTGGCACTTGATTATTCTAATGTGGCCTCAGAAAGAACAAATCTGTAAAAAAAAAAAAAAATCATAGTTGGTGAGTTAATTTTGGCCCAAAATTGCTTTTCCGGGGAAATGCAAGTGAAAAACAATAACATCAACAACACAATTAACATAAAAAATTCTCTTTTATTATTAATATTTTAGGAGTCAACAAGTATTACAAATGGAATTCAATGGTTTTGGGATGATATGAAATTTTTAAAAAGTGTGCTTGATTTTGACGTTCCACGCAAATGAAATTCAATGGATTTTGACATCTTGTATTATTAATTGATTATATACAATAGAAATTACCATATCCCGGTTACCCTCAAATTATTCATAGATACCACAATATTAACATGACTGTTAAGTCATAAGAAAATTAAAATGATGATACCCTAACATTTTCTAAATAAATGACTGTCCGTTATCAGACAGAACTAGAATAAAATGGCTGAAGAAGTAATGTTATCAATGGCTTGAAAAAAAAGGGGTTTCATTGGGGGTTGTTTCTTCCCTAACCACACGCACACGCACACACACACACACAATCAATCAACTTCATGCCATTTCATTTGTGCCTTTGTCCTGAAAGCCTACTTGTTTAAATAAACAAATGGCCTGTTTTTGTGATGCTTTTCAACAGACCAGTTAAATTTCAGAATTAATGGAATAAAACTTATGATTAAATTATAAAAGTTTTGTCTGTCATGTTGTCAAAGATGCAGTGGTGATGTGAATTCAAAGTACGGACTGGAAAAGATCAATTGTTATTTAGCTTTACAGTGTGTTCTCTCTATCACACACACACACACACACACAATTCAATTTTCAATTTAATAATAATCCTTTGGATGGAGGATAAGCAGAATATAAAGCAAGTGGCAACAAGCAAAACATACAAACATTCATCAAACAACTAAGCTGCAGTCGATTATCAAACAACTTTTCCTGATCTTATACATTTTGCAATTTTCAATTGGAATTTTGGCTTGGACGTAAACTGACAAAAGTAAAAAACTGATTTCTTATTTATATAATACCTCAGCAAAATATCTCGATGTTCTTCAAAATATGGACATTCAATTACAAAATGATATCCATCACCAATAACACCCATGTCACATTTGTCACACAAACGGTCAAGTCCAAGTCGTCGTCCTGTTTCAATTGGTAATTTATAACAACTACATCTAAATTTCATTAAACTTATAATATATTTATCAGGCAATGTTATAATATATTTTTCTCTCTGAAATGTTGTTTTATAATGTTTATAATAGACAGTACAGCCACACACACAGTACTGCCACATAATTACACACTGACGCCCCAGCAAAAACTTGATCAGATATTTAGCCCTTTCACTTCATTTAGTAAATTATGGAGAATAAAGAATAAACAAAATAAGGTTTTCTGACAGTGATATAAGCAGTTCCTTTGGCTTAGCCACCCGAACTAGCTACACACATTCGCACATACTGCGATCGATCACGCACAAAGATTCCATTTCTTTTTCTTTTTTTTTAATCAAACAATAAACATAATTTACACAACTCTAAGGCCGTGTACACACATAAGCGGATATTCCATGCAGAAACCTGTGCGCAATCCATAAATAAGTGAAACAAAGAAGGGAAAAGATTTGTGCAAGTGTCCGAATGTCCCCTATAATATGCGTAAACTTTGATCCTTCTTTCTTCCACTTATTTAGGGTTTTCCGTACGGAACTTACGCGTCTAATGTGAACCCGGCCTAATAGGGTCTTTGGCTGAAAAACACAACAAAACTTGTTCCCTTCTAAAATCAATTTACACACATAAGCCGTGGTCACTCATGAGAAAGGAATTCCCTGATGTACTGGTTGACCAGATCGGGCCGGTCCATCTGCACCCAATGACTGCACTGCTCGATGTACTTGATCGTGACCTTGCCCTTGCACCGCTGGCTGGCCATGGCCGCCAGAGGCTTGTCCAGCGCCCCGTCATCCTCCCCCCACACGATCAGTGTCGGCATGGCGACGCCCTTTGAACCCTCGCCCTCTAACCTTGGCCTTCGCTGCAAGGTGTCAAAGGAAAAGGCGGCCCGGATGTAGTTGATCGGCCCAGTGAAACTGTTCCCTGCACACAGAAAACAAGATGGTAACTATGTCATATGAACGGCTTCTTCTTGTTCGCCAATTGCTCAGACAGTTTTCTGTCACATACCTGTCTACTCTACTCTTTTCGAGTAGTATTCTACTCAATTTGGACCTCTACTACTCTTCAAAATTTAAAATAATGCTCTAATTACTCATTTTCAGTGTGTTTAAAGAATAAAACTACACATTTTGCCCCAAAACTACTCATTTCAGCAATCCAGACTACTCAAGACTTGTGTAGGGGGTAAACAGGTCTGCATATGAGTGCAGATGCAGTCATGCTGCCGTTATGCGCCTAACTAAAGAAACAATTGGGCCCAGACTGTTCCGTCTTTGGCTGGAGCAAACCTTATGTAAAGAGTTTATAAATAAAGGCAAGGGAAGCGGACCAAGCAAGGCAGAAAGATAGTAGATGACAGTAAGCAAAGGGAAAAGCCACAATCGTTTTAGCCACAGGGTTCAAAGTTGAAGAAAAAAGCAGCGGCTTATAGCCTGGAAAATACAGTATTAGTTGTAGGCCTCTAGATCATCGTCAGTGATGTACTGGAAATGTTTCATCCCCATGAAGGGCCCCTGAACTATCAAAGACAACACAAGAGAGATGAGTACTGACGGGAATAGTTGTACTTGTAGGCCTCTAGATCATCGTCAGTGATGTACTGGAAATGTTTCACCCCCATGAAGGGCCCCTGAACTATCAAAGACAACACAAGAGAGATGAGTACTGACGGGAACAGTTGTACTTGTAGGCCTCTAGATCATCGCTAGTGATGGACTGGAAAGGTTTCACCCCCTGAACTATCAAAGACAACACAAGAGAGATGAGCACTAACGGGAACAGTTGTACTTGTAGGCCTCTAGGTCATCGTTAGTGATGTGCTGGAAAGGTTTCACCCCCTGAACTATCAAAGACAACACAAGAGAGATGAGTACTGACGGGAATAGTTGTACTTGTAGGCCTCTAGGTCGCTGTCGGTGACATACTGGGGGTGCTTCACCCCCATGCGGGGCCCCTTAAACATGGCGCCCAGGGTGCGGAAGTCCTCCATCCCCAGCATCACCTCCGGCAGCCAGGGAAGCTGGAACAGGAACATGTACCTGAAAACACACAGACACAGAAACAGAATAATGACACACTTTATAGAGTACCGTCATTTACGGCCCATAAGGCCACACAGCGCATAAGGCGCACCCCCTGCTTTTTAAAAAAAATCGTAATTTGAACAAAGATAGGGCACATACACCCCTAAGATGCAAAGAAACAAAAAAATCAAAAAAAAGGAAGAACGAAATGATCAGCGAATACGAGAGATACGATCGTGAAGCGAAAGTGCAATGTGAGTGAACTGTTGTCGGTTTGTTGTGGAAGCTACCAGAGCATGGTGAGTTGTTCATTTCAACTCTCGACACCCTTACTTTTTTTCTGTTTAGAGCATAGAAAGGGCGCATGCGCCGGGTTGGGCGCAGGGGTCAAAGTTCAGTGTAAAAAGTTGCGGTACCGTATTTAGGTATTTTAGGTGTTAGGTACTTTATATTCACAGAAGCGTCTCTGTGAAATTCGGGTTGCTCCCACCTGGAGAGCGCGTCGCAGCCAGAGGCGCGCCACACAATTAAAAATAATAAAATTTGCATGCGATTTTTGCGTGACTGATGAGGGGGGGTAAATTTTGACCAAATGACAACTTTTTCGTTGCCACTGGGTTTAACGTATGCTAACATTTTATGGACTATAAGGCGATACTTTTTTCCTAGACTGAGACCCCTGCACCTTATAATGTGACTGATAATATAGTAGGGAAATATAATAACAACATCTAATTTTGTGTCAAATTGGGGGGGGGGGGGGGTGCGCCTTGTAGTCTGTAAAATAGGGTATGTAGGTGTGAGTGCCAACACAAGGACATGCATTATGCACACACAAACACAAGCGTAAATGCGTGCGAGTACACACACTCACACACACACATACATTATGCATGCACGCACACATGCACGGGCAAATACGCATGCACATCCACACGTGTGTGAGCATGGAGGTGCACAAACACAAAGATTCATAGACACACATACACAAACTTGTGGGCACATACACATATCAATGTGTTCATACCATCAATGTTCATACCACCTCCCACTTCAGCAGCATAAAAAGTATACATGCACACACACACACACACACAACTACACACACACACCACACATACACAAAAGTTTCCTTCACTAATTCAGTCAACAATTAGTCAAAGGCACAATGACTTTACATTCATAATCACAGTATCAACTCGCTGATCCATGCAACTACACAAAATGAAAAAAAATGAAAGGCCGGGGTCTAGGGTTAATGTCCCCCTGCAGCTGAATTTTAAAAAAAGATTTATGAAGGTATTTTAGTTTCCTTTTTCCACAATTTATACAAATGCTTATTTTAAAGTGTTTGAAAAATACAGTAGACACACAGAGATCTTGTTTGACAAATTTAAAAAAAAGGAAATTCCTTTTCTGGTAAAATTCAAAAACAGGAAATCCTTGCATACCAGGAAAAGTTGCACCCATGCTGATCAGAACACAATGCATTTACTAAAGTGCCTAATCCACCACGATTGCTCCTGTCTTCACTCCCTGCCTTACCAGGATAGTTTGAACTGCGCCAGGCTGGTGGTCAGATGCTGGCGGAAGGACCTGAAGTCTGGACAGTTGAGGATGATGAGGTGGGAGATGAGGTGGGGGTAGCGGGCAGCCAGTGACCAGGAGATGGCCCCTCCCCAGTCATGGCCCACCAGCACACACTGCTTGTAGCCTGAAACACAAGGCAACGCAGTGTCAAGCAAAGAACGAAATAGTGAGGCCAAGAGAGGAGGTAACGCAATTGAACAAACGGGGGTTTTGTTTGTATGTTGTCCTCTCCACCATTGTAGCCTGAAACACGAGGCGATGCAACGCCAAGCAAAGAACGAAATAGTGAGGCCAAGAGAGGAGGTAACGAAATTGAACAAAGGGGGATTTGTTTGCATGTTGTCCTCTCCACCATTGTTGATGTGTACTGTGTGGGTGAAGGGGCATAAAGGCGAACTTGTCGCATTCTTTATAATTGAGAATGATGCTTTGTTTGTCTCACTTTGGTTCTGACCAACGCATTGCTAGATGATTGGCATCGTAATCAACTTTGGTGGAGGGGAGTTAATTAGAAAGAGAGTATCCCCCTTTGTTCAATTTCAATGTCATGCAGTTTGTTTGTTGCCTGTCTGTCGTTTTCCGACTATGACTGCCAGATAGCGGAGGAGGTTAGCTGCTATTCCGGCGGGATGGGCTAAAATTTGTTTATAGTACTTGGAGAAGCCTTGCCCGGGGTACATCCCCACTCTCTCAGCCAAAGAGATTTGAGGACGAGAGTTGGCATTAGGGAAGGTCCCCAAAGGCCAATCAATCCCATTGGCTGCTGCACAAGAGCCAGTGTAAATGCCCCCCTAGTTAGAGTCATAGTCTTCCACGAAAGACTAAGCTGAACCATGACATTCCAATACTGTAGAAAATCATATAGTACAGCTCTCATTTACTACTGGCCCTTTCTACAGGCTAATGTCAACCAGTAGATAAAAGCCATTTGAGTAAAAGTCCAGTACAATACTAGTAACATCAGAATACCCAGCATCTAGGGGCTACGAAAATGGACACAGCCATCACTCATGGCCCACCAACACACACTGCCTGTAGCCTGAAGGACAAGATACAGTCAAATACTGCTACAGTGGAACCTCCCTTATAAGACCTCCCATTATAAGACTCCCTCCCATATAAGACCTACTTCTCTGAGACATTGCCCTTCTTTGTAAGTATTGAAATTACCTCCCTTATAAGACCTCATTTTGGATGATTTTTGAAGGGAGGTTCCACATGTAGTAATACCAGAGTACCTGGCAACTGGGGGCCATACAAACGGACACACAGTCATGGCCCACTATTAGGTATTAGGTTCTTTATAGTCACAGAGGCGTCTCTGTGAAATTCGGGTTGCTCCCACCTGGAGAGCGCGTCGCAGCCAGAGGCTGCTGCATTCAAACATTTTTTTTTTATAATTTGCATGCGATTTTTGTGTGACTGATGAGGAAGGGAGGGAGGGGATGGGGTTGAGTGGGTGCTAAATTTGGACCAAAATGACAACTTTTTCGTTGCCACTGGGTTTAACGTGTGCTAAGTGCATGGACAACACGGGACCTCGGTTTATCGTCTCATCCGAAAGACTCCACGTTCAGACACACTGCTTGTACTACTACTAGCCTGACATTTAGTATGATACAGTGCAGCCTATACTACTAAATAAAATTCATCCTCTGTTTGTGTGTGTATCTGTCTGTCCGTCCGGGCTGCAGGTGAACGGGTGGAAGAGACTGCGGGTGATGTGACAATACAGTTCTGAACAGTACAGAACAGTAAAGTACTGTGCAATACAGTTCAGTCAAGTACAGCCCATTATAATATATGCCAGTCAGTCTTTTCCAACAACGACTGCCAGATAGCAGAGGGGGCAGATGCTATTCTGGCAGGCTGGGCGAGAATTTGTGTATAGTGAAGATGCCTTGCCCAGGGTACATCCCCACTCTCTCGACCAAAGGGATTTGAGGGCTGCTAGCACTGGGGAAGGTCCCCAAAGGCCAACCCGTCTTTTGGCTGCAGCACCAGAGCCAGTGCAACTGCCTCCTTGTTCGAGAGTCAGTCTTCCACAAAAGACTGAACTATACCATGATTTTCCGTTACTGTAGAAAATCATCTATTGTACAGCTCTCATGTTACTGCTGTCCCCTACTTTGTACTACAGGCTGAATGTCAACATTACAATAGAGGTACAATAAAAGACAACACAATATAAATACAGCATGCATCATTTCATATCAAGCATACAGCGCACAATACAGTAACTGTTAGCAATACAGTGTATTAATAGAATACAAGAAGCAAAGCCTTCAAGGCTCACTCGAACAGGCACATGTGGCGCAACAACAAAGATTAGGGGGGTGTCTAAAGTACAAGATTGCCAATAAAATTATAAAGTACAAACAAAACTATTCTTAATGGATACAACTAAAAAATAAAAATAATAAAAATGTTCCCGTGCCGAGAATCGAACCCGGAACCATTGGCATGACAGACAGACGCTCTACCAATGAGTTATCGACGCTTTCAGTGTTGATGAGTTTCTTAACTCATGTTGCCTGTTGAATACTCTCTAACACACTAATCTAAAATGTTATCTGTTTAAAGTGTTGCTTTAAGTATTTAATTATTCAAACCATTATTGTTTGAAAGCTTGCATAAACATCCATGTGTATGCAAAGTTTGAACAATATACGCCTTCTATTTCCCAAGAAAATGCCAACGTTAAAGTTTGGAGAATAGACCATAGACGCAACACACACACACATGCATACAACAACAACAACAACAACATACAGTATTTATACGGCGCTGAATCTTGATATAAATCAAATCAAAGCGCACACACACGTTAGCATTCATAGCGCATTCAAACAAAAACGCAATACAAAGCGAACACACACGGATGACATAAATGGAACATAGCAGAAACAGACCTAATGGCAAGAGAGAGAAGAGAAAGAGAGCGGAGCTTTAATGACGGGGGAACAGGTGGGTTTTGAGGTTAGCTTTGAAAGCACAGAGGGTCGGTCGCTGACGGAGGGAGAGAGGAAGTTTGTTCCAGGAGGTCGGTCCTGAGACAGCAAAAGAGCGCCGACCAACAGTTGAAAGCTTATACCTAGGGATCTGGAGAGAAAGAGGGTCAGAAATTGAACGTAAAGTGCGAGCTGGCGTGTAGATGGAAATATTGTCGCAGAGGTAAGATGGAGCAGCTTTATTTATACAGACACACAACCGAACAACTATCATACTATAGACTTACTTCAAAATTGAAATTTAGTAGGCCTACAACATGATCGATGCAGAACAATACAAATCAATGCAATACATACATTGATATAGGCCTGCAACATAATAGCCAGCGTGAAAGAAAGGGGAGGAAGAAATGGATGCTTTGACAGAGAGGTCTCAATGAGAGAGAGGGAGAGAGAGAAGGAGAAAAAGAAAATGATGATGATGGTGATAGTGATGATGATGATGATAAACATTACCGAGCGCGTTGATGAACTGTTTAACATCTTCCACCAGGAACTTCATGGAGTAGCTGGAAATGCCTGACGGCTTGTCCGTTTCCCCGTAACCCCGAAGATCCACAGCTACCACTCTACACATTATGCACATAGCGACAAACACACACACATTGACACAAACACACATGCACACACACACAGACACACACGTGCACACACACACACACACACACACACGCATGCACACACACATACACACACACGCACGCATGCACATAGTGCGTGCACACACATGCACGCAAATACATACAAACAAACATAAATAAACACATCAAAGCAAGTGAAACAATAAATGTAGAACTAATCAGATGCAAAACTATCATACCAAATGTGCACTAAAAGTAAAACACACATGCAGGCTCACACTCGCAATACAGATACAGGTGCAACCTTACTTACACACACACATACATACAGACACTTGCATGCATGCACACACTCCACACAGACATGCACATTGACATGCATACACATACTGAGACAGACAAACAGACAGACCCAAAAGAGACAGACCAACAAGTGAGACAGACTGACAGAGGCAGAGACAGATTTCAATCACTGCACATTCCACATACATCCACATGTATCAAAGAAGAACAGGGTGTCACCTGTAGTCGGAGAACTCTTTGAGCTGGTGTCTCCACGAGTACCAGAACTCAGGAAACCCATGCAGCAGCAGCATCAGAGGCTTGCCTTCCGCGCCATTGCTCACATAGTGCATCCGAATGTCCTGCGCACAGAGTTGGACGGTTTTCAAGTAACAAAAGTAACAGAGGAAGATATCCTAGTTCAAACATTCAAAGTCAAACCCTACCAAGCATTGATTATATATACTTGTTGTGACGTAAGTGTCCCGCGCGACCCCTCTTTCTTATCTACACCCCCACCCCCCCTCTCCTTTTCATTTCTCGGTCTGGCCGCCACTTTAATTGCCATCCTCCATCAAAAGAACGCCGATTAAGGCAGTTATCTCTTTGAAGCCCGATCTACCTACCCATCACGAGAAAGTGACAACCACGGTCGGGCCCCTTTGAACCCTTCCTTTCCGAGCACGAGAAAGATAGGAATGTCAGCACGTGATAGGAATGTAACCGGAGCGTGATTGTTCGGTACTAGTATGCATAAAATTATAGCATCATCTTGTGACGTGTCGACTGCTATAAACCAATGACAGGCTTTCATTGTTTGAAAGTGAAGGCTATAATTGGAGTAGTGAGAAAAAGTTTTCACACAAGACGCTGAAACGTAGCTAGAGCAACACTCACAACCAGTCATAATAAGCCCACTACAGGGCATCGTGGGCTGGACGATTATCCCGGACTCACAAGCACCAAGACGGGACCGCCGCCAAGACGCCCCGCACCCAGAATCCGCGAGGAGACCACGCCTGAACCGTGCCATCCCGCGAAGCCGTAACCGGAACGACTGGGAGCTACTCTCACCTGACGAGCAAAGCCCAGCCACCCCAGCACTGGCTGATCACTACGGAGGAACTTGACAACAGCTAAGTCCCCCGGACCGTGCCAATCACTTGAACTTTCCTCCGGACAATGAAGATTAGTGACCCTTCTCGCTTGGGGCTAACCTTCTAGAAAGACAAAAGTCTTGTAAATCCTTTCGGATTTCATTGTTTTTATCCATATTTTGTTTTGGCGCCATTGAGCTGCTTTATTATTATTGTTGCATAATCTTATGCAGATTTTGTGAGTAAATAAAATACAAGTGTCAAATAATCCTGAACCCTTTGGTCAGACTGATGAGAGTGGGAGTCTTGTAATTTCATGTAAAACCCTACTTCTCTCTGTCTGCCATTTAGAGCAATTCAACCACTTGTATTTCTTACAACCAAACGAGCCAGAACCCGGGCACAAATATAAATTTATTAGATGAAAAGGGGCCGGGAAAGTTGCTCATCTCCCATACCCTAGAGAAGTGGGCTAAAGGCAAATTTTCTACTTGAAAATTTAACACACTAAAAGTCTTCCCTAGGGACTTAGCCTTTTAACCCATAACATCTAATTGGGGGCTCGTGTCCGGGATATTTTTTTTCATAAAGTCTAACAAATTTCAATTCAAACTGTAGTTCCTTTTCAAAAACTTATCTTGTGTCCACTGGGAAAGTTATTGTGATTTGGTTCACTGTGTTTTGATTTGATTTGTTTGAATGCTATTTATGACTTTATTTTGATGTGCATGCTATTTCTGTTTATGTTGAAATAGTTAAGTGTTGTTTGATACATTCAACTCAGCAACTTTGTTTTGATTTTGAATAGTTGTATTTACAACCATGGCTGAGATTGTTAAACTTAGGAGGGAACTTAAAGAATGGGGAGAATCTCTAGGATTGTCAGGCCAAGAGTTAGCCAATTTTGTCATATCTGAATATGACAAAGAGAAAACTCGGGAGGCTCAGGAGGCCGAGAAAGACAAACAGAGAGCTCATGAGGCTCAAGAGGCTGATAAAGCTCGCGAGGCTCAACAAGCAGATAAAGATCGCGACGCTCAGGAGCAAGAGCAAATCCGTACTCATGAGTTAAGGCAGAGGCAACTAGTGCAGGATGCCAAAAATAAAGAACTCGAACTTGAGGCCGCTGAGCGGGAAAAAGCGCGAGACCATGAACTAGCTATGAAGCAGCTAGAAAACTCAGCAGACTCTGAGACTGCTGCCCCTCAAAATTTTCCCCCTCCCATTCATACCTCAGCCATGACCTTCACATTGGAGGCATTCAATGAGGCAACCGAGTCTATCGATGCATTCCTCGATAGATTTGAAAGACTGGCCCAGGAATTTGAGCTTGCTCCGGAAAAGTACAACCTCAAGCTTGCCCAAAGTCTCAGGGGTGTGGCTTATGAGGTGTACAGCAAACTTCCATCAAGCCAAATTACCGACTACCCAGCTTTGAAAGAAGCCCTGCTCAACAGATACCAGTTGACAGCTGACGCCTACCGGAAAAAGTTCCGGTCAACCAGAAAAGGTAGGGGAGAGTCCTATGCCCAATTTTCAGATAGACTGGGAAACTATCTGACAAAATGGGTGTCCCTTTCTGCCAAAACTGAGTCCTATGAGGATCTCCGGGAACTGATGGTTGGCGAGCAGCTGCGCGAAACCATGTCCCCAGAGTTACGCACCTTTACTGCCGAACAAGGTGCCACAACTCTGGCTGACCTCATCCAGCTAAGTGACCGGTACACTCTAGCCCATGATGAACCTAGCGCCCCTAAAAGGCCAAAACTACAGCAAGTAGTTGGGTCCACTGGTTCACAGCAGAGCAGGGGTAACCCCAACTCCAACAGTGGGTCAAACAGTTCTACCCATGAACGACAACCACTGGGACAACCCTTATTCTGCTCATACTGCAAGTCGAACACCCACAATCGGGATGACTGCAGGAAACTTGCTTACAAGCGGCAAAATGTTGCAACTATGCAAGTCGTCTCGACTTCGCAGAATTGCACAAACCCCTCCCCAATACAGTGTCCAGGCACACCGTCAGTCGTCGGACAGGCGACTGTCAACAACATCCCTGTTCAGTGTCTCTATGACACTGGACTGTCATGCGACGCCATTGTCTGCGGATCCTTAGTCCCCGCGTCAGCATACACGGGAGACTTCATCTCTCTGCAAGGCCCTGATGCTTCAATCCCCCCATCCACTTTGCCAGTCGCCATAATCAATGTCGACACCAGATATGTTAAGGGACCCATCAAGGCAGTGCTCATGGACAGTCCTGTCTATGACCTCATACTGGGATCACAGTATGTGTTTTTAGGGCACCCCTCTCAACCTGCCATAGTTTTAGCAGCATTCCCTTCTCCCCAATCCACAAACCAACTCCCTCCCTCCTTCCCAAAGAGCAAATCTCCCTCAGCGGGGAAGAAACCTCTCAACGCGGCAAACCAAATTGCCGCGCGAGCAAATCCAGATTGTCCCAAGTCCCCAAGTCCACAACTTGGAAAATCCTTCCCAAGGAATGTCCGCCTAACGACCCAAGACCACTCGCCACCGGTACCTCAGGTGAAAGGCAGCACTGGACCCGCAGACACCCACCGAAGGTACTATCGGGACAGGCCGCCGCACATACAGCCGTCACCTACCCCTCCCTTTCAGCGAGTGGCAGTCGACTTGGTCGGGCCTCTACCTCAACGGAAGAAGAAATTCCGGTACATAGTCACCGTGGTCGACATATGTACCATGCAGTGCGATGCCGCCCCAATCTCCTCACTTGATGCTAGCCAGGTAGCCGCGGCACTCAAAGCCATTTTCGCCCGAATCGGCCTACCAAACCACATCATCAGCAATGATGAGTCCAGGCTAAAGGGGAAACTCAGGCAAGAGGTGTTTGCTATCCTGCAATCAACCTTGGGACAACTCAACACAGGATTGCCGCAACAACCTCAGTCGGAATCCATTCCACTGATCTCCAACCCACCTGCTCCGTTGAACTCTGTGTTGCGACCAGAGGTTCCACCATTCCAGCCGACCCAGTCTCCCCACTAATTTGTCCCTGTCGCCCAAGTCGAAAGTGGAGTCGGCGTTCCACAGGAAGATTCCGGTACCAGAATCTTTTCTTCGGGGGGCCTCTGTGACGTAAGTGTCCCGCGCGACCCCTCTTTCTTATCTACACCCCCCCCCCCCCCCCCCCTCTCCTTTTCATTTCTCGGTCTGGCCGCCACTTTAATTGCCATCCTCCATCAAAAGAACGCCGATTAAGGCAGTTATCTCTTTGAAGCCCGATCTACCTACCCATCACGAGAGAGTGACAACCACGGTCGGGTACTTTTTTTAACCCTTCCTTTCCGAGCACGAGAAAGATAGGAATGTCAGCACGTGATAGGAATGTAACCGGAGCGTGATTGTTCGGTACTAGTATGCATAAAATTATAGCATCATCTTGTGACGTGTCGACTGCTATAAACCAATGACAGGCTTTCATTGTTTGAAAGTGAAGGCTATAATTGGAGTAGTGAGAAAAAGTTTTCACACAAGACGCTGAAACGTAGCTAGAGCAACACTCACAACCAGTCATAATAAGCCCACTACAGGGCATCGTGGGCCGGACGATTATCCCGGACTCACAAGCACCAAGACGGGACCGCCGCCAAGACGCCCCGCACCCAGAATCCGCGAGGAGACCACGCCTGAACCGTGCCATCCCGCGAAGCCGTAACCGGAACGACTGGGAGCTACTCTCACCTGACGAGCAAGCCCAGCCACCCCAGCACTGGCCGATCACTACGGAGGAACTTGACAACAGCTAAGTCCCCCGGACCGCGCCAATCACTTGAACTTTCCTCCGGACAATGAAGATTAGTGACCCTTCTCACTTGGGGCTAACCTTCTAGAAAGACAAAAGTCTTGTAAATCCTTTCGGATTTCATTGTTTTTTTTATCCATATTTTGTTTTGGCGCCATTGAGCTGCTTTATTATTATTGTTGCATAATCTTATGCAGATTTTGTGAGTAAATAAAATACAAGTGTCAAATAATCCTGAACCCTTTGGTCAGACTGATGAGAGTGGGAGTCTTGTAATTTCATGTAAAACCCTACTTCTCTCTGTTTGCCATTTAGAGCAATTCAACCACTTGTATTTCTTACAACCAAACGAGCCAGAACCCGGGCACAAATATAAATTTATTAGATGAAAAGGGGCCGGGAAAGTTGCTCATCTCCCATACCCTAGAGAAGTGGGCTAAAGGCAAATTTTCTACTTGAAAATTTAACACACTAAAAGTCTTCCCTAGGGACTTAGCCTTTTAACCCATTACCTCGTCACACTTGTTGTTTGGTTGTTGTTATTGTGTTGTTGTTGTTGGGTTTTTGTGTGTGTGAAAGACATCTAAATTGTAAGTTGTTTCCTCTGGTGATGGCCTGAGTGTTGCAACGTGTGTGTGTGTGTGTGTGTGTGTGTGTGTGTGTGTGTGTGTGTGTGTGTGTGTGTGTGTGTGTGTGTGTGTGTGTGTGTGTGTGGGTGTGTGTGTGTGTGTGTGTGTGTGTGTGTGTGTGTGTGTGTGTGTGTGTGTGTGTGTGTGTGTGTGTGTGTGTGTGTGTCTGTGTGTGTGTGTGTGTGTGTGTGTGTGTGTGTGTGTGTGTGTGTGTGTGTGTGTGTGTGTGTGTGTGTGTGTGTGTGTGTGTGTGTGTGTGTGTGTGTTTGTTCTTTAATTTAACGTCTATCCATCTTACAGTGATCTTAGACAACAACAAAAATGTATGTGTATGATTCTGTGCAAATGTCCGTTTAAGGGGGTTTGTGGGTGTGCATGTACATAGGAATGTACGGAAGGATTGTTAATCATGCATGCATATAATTTACATGAATAAATGGGGTGAGGGTATACATGTGTATCTGAGTACCTGTGTGTGTGTGTGTGTGTGTCACTGTGTGTGTGCGTGTGTCACTGTGTGTGTCTATGTGTGAGTGTGAGTTTGTACATGTGCATGTCCATGTTCATGCATACACGCATGCGTGTGCATGTGTTCCAATAAATGTAAGACTCACCTCAAGATGAACGTACCCATGCTGGCCCAAAGTCTCATCCATCAGGCAGGGAGGAGGGGTGGTCCTCTTGGGCGGCCTCAGCAGACCCACGATGCGGGGCCCCAGCCTCACTGCCCTCACCACCATGCGAATCACCGCCCCCACCCCCAACACACAGCCCAGGGCCAACACCAGGCCCCGCACCACCAATGCTTGAAGCAGCGACATCATTGTCCCCCTGTCTGTAGGCTACTAGGACTGTGGATTTTATCCCAAAAGAGTTTGTGCAGAATAGCTACAGTGGAACCTCCCTTATAAGACCTTCAAAAATCATCTAAGATGAGGTCTTGTAAGGGAGGGGTCTTAAATGGAGGTTTTTAATACTTACAAAGAAGAGCAATGTCTCAGAGGATTAGGTCTTATGTGGGAGGGAGTCTTATCATGGGAGGTCTTATAAGGGAGGTTCCACTGTACTAATTCAGTTAGTAGTTGAACAGGCCTAGGACTAACTGTATGCTATCTTATTGCCTATAAGTATTAAACCACAGACTACTTCCGTCAAAAACTCTTTTTGTAACGTCTTCAGGTTGAAATAGAAAATCTGATTTCAGCTGATAAGCTAGGTCAAAGTTTATCTCACTCTAAACAGTTGGCTTAGTCTAGACTGCACATGGATGGAAAAAAACCCACTGTACACAAGTGTTGGCCCTTTCAATATCATCTTGGCCCATAAGTCATCTCAGCCCATTAGGCAACAGTCATCTACATTGTACAAGGTGCAGTAGTACTCATGACACACTGATAAGCTGTCAAACAATGAAAATGTGGTCAGTGGCGGTGATCACTGGTCATCTGCATTATACAATAAGAGCATAAATTATCTGGTGACAGGAAATCAGCTGATAAGAATAAAAATTGGAATTTTTAAGTCAAAGTGACCACTGGTCATCTACACTGTACAAGGTTAAAACAGTTGTAGAGAACATGTTACATCAACACTTGGACACATAGACACGTGGACATATAGACATGTAGGTCGTATCTATACATATGTCCAGGCGCCTATATTGTCCATGTGCCTGGACGTAGAGATACGCGGACATGTATAAAATTGCTTGCCTCTGTTTCAATGCTGTCCATTCATCTGATCCTGCCTACCTCTCTGATCTCGTTCACCTGTACTCACCCTCCAGGTCTCTCCATTCCTCTTCCGACAAACTTATCCTTTCTATTCCTTGGACAAACACTAAGACATATGGTGAATGTTCATTTTCTTTCAGCGCCCTTCTGTCTGGAACACCCTACCATATGAACTTCGTTATGCTAAATCTGTCCAATCTTTCAAAACTGCTCTTAAAACTCACCTCTTCCGGCAATACCTCTGATTTCTTCCTTGTCCTGTTTCCTGCCATAAAACTATGTTCCACACATTGTGTGTGGGTGTGTGCACGCGCGTAGTTGTGTGGATGTGTGCGTGCGTGCGTGTTGTGGCTATGTGCATGTTTTTGATAGTTAATATTGTAGTAGCTTATGATCTATGTATTTATTTAAATAATTGTGACGCGCTGTGAGCTCATGAGAGAAAGGGCGCTCTATAAATGTTAATTATTATTATTATTATTATTTTAGACACATGGACATATATACTGATACAGAAGACATGTAACCCGAGATGACTATTGCCTTAGGCTAAGATGACTAAACTGATGATCGTTGAACTAAGAGTAAGAATGCTTTCAGATCGTTTAAATCCTTTTATGATTATTTTTATTTTTTATTTCTCTGTGATTTTATTTTTTCATTTCTCTGTGATAAATAATTCCCTGAACCGATTCAGTGTGATTGTAGCATTTGAATTACAACACAATTTTTCGTCAACACATGCATTTTTATTTCGTATATTTAACACATCTTGGTAAGGAATAGGGTTAGGGATTGGGTTAGGAACATGTCAGAGTTAATGTTAGTTGTTTTTAAGACATTTGCGCACAATTTATGCGTCCGATGATTGAGCGCCGCACCTGTAGCCTGGAGAATGTGAGATACGGGCCCGTACTCTGAGCCTCTGCCTAATTTAGTAATTAATAATATATCCCTTACCCTACCCAAATTACAACAACAGAACCATAAACAAGATGGTGGTTGTTCAAAGAAAGAAGATTCTTCTTCTTCTTCGATCTTCTCCTTAGGCAGCCAACTTCATCACGTTGAAGATTCTGCTCCACTTTAGGGGGTAGTATGAAAAAGAGAGAAATGGCAAAAGATAGAGTACAATGCGAAATGATATAACATTATGTTGAAAAATAAATGATTGCAAGATAGTCAGGAAATAACTGAAGCAACCTTACTAATGGTAACCAATCTAGGATTTTACCATATAACTAAAAATTATAAGCTGTGAAATGTTATCAGAGACAAGTGAGCGTGACTGACACTTTCAAGATGCAGATATCATGTTGTAATAACAGCAGTTTTTTGCTGCACTTGCACAGATTCCGCGCTAGTTTCGTTTTCACTTCGGTGGTTTTTTGTGTTCAATTCTAACACCCTTTTTGGTGAACAGATACCCACAAAGTCTTTTCTTTTTCGCCTTGTACCTCTCATGTTATTGTAAAATAGTATGCAGATCATTATATAATCATAATGTATTCCTTGTCAACAAGCAATATAACATTGTATAAAAACCTACCTTAAAGTACGCACAAGGAGGCAGCCATTTTCAATCAAGTCAGAGTTATCGTTCTTAGCCAGAATTCTAAGGGAGAAGCTATTGTTTTACTGTAGCAGACTTTGGTTGCCAGAAAAACTGAAAATCAGGAGAGAGAAAAAAATGCAACTGGTCAAAATCTAGATTGCATAAGCATAGATGCCTAATAGCACCTTTAGGCTACAACGTATCGGTGCAGGGCGTCAGCCACGGCGCGATTCACAGAAAAACAGCCCAATCCGGGAGATGGGTCGGAGATTGGGTTAGGCTAGCGTTAGAGTTGTAGGTACAAATTAAACCTAAGCTAAACAAAAACAAACAAAGAAGGCACTCCAACTGAAAGAACTAAAGCGAAGTTGCAAACAATCAAGATGGCGGCTTACAGTTTTGGTGCACTGAGTTGAGTTAGCTAAAGACGATGCTTCCCAAAATGCACACAACAAACTGTGCGAGTTATTTTAGGCTTTTTTTGTTCTTGTTCTAACTCTACCCCAACCCTGCTTCAAAGTGTGTGCATTTGAATGCCAGTCAACTCGGCCTTTTACCAGGTCGGCCGCAAGTCAACTCGGCCTCAAGCCCTGGTCATTTCGTCCCCGGGTTCACTTGTCTACTAGGAAAAACGTGCACATGGCTCTATCCGAGTCAATGATAATTATTAGCGATAATATTTGGTTAATGTGATGTTGAAATGGCATTTTATACCGTTTTGAATGGAGTCATTTGCACCCTCAAACAATAACACACAAATAGACAAACACACACACACATGAACAAAACACCCAGACACAAACACACATTCACACATTATGCTCTCTCTCTCTCTCTCTCTCTCTCTCTCTCTCTCTCTCTCTCTCTCTCTCTCTCTCTCTCTCTCTCTCTCTCTCTCTCTCTCTCTCTCTCTCTCTCTCTCTCTCTCTCTCTCTCTCTCTCTCTCTCTCTCTCTCTCTCTCTCTCTCTCTCACACTAAATCGTCAAAATGATCAAAGTGTTGATGGGGGATGCTATATGCAAGTAGAAACGTCAAATAAGTGACGGTAGAGAGAGAGAAAGAAAGGTAAACAAGATGACAACGCCATATAAACGTGGTTCCTCTTACCAGCAACACCCATACAAAAACGTTTTTAAAAAAACCAGATAATTATGTCGAGGACTAGTTCGTCGGAAACGAGGATGATTTGGGCGGAAACGATCGAAGCCGATTTGACTCATAGGCGAGGCCAAAACGACCCAAAAAAGCGGAGCCGAAATGACACGAGGCCGATCTGACCGGTCACCGTGCATTTACTTCTATAAAATTAAAGAAGCTGGCCACCACCACAGAAGAAGAAGAAGAAGAAGAAGAAGAACCCCATCCCTATTCTGGCCGTTTACTAATTTTATATTCCCTGTCAATTTATGAACCGCACAGTGGCTGACGCCCTGCACCGATCCATACATTAGGCTACATTTCTAGGGTCTACTCAGTCACACTCACTCAGTCACAGGTCTGCATGGACACTGATATGCAAGCCTAACTCGTATCCACATTCATCCTTGAACTTTTCCCAACGGCAGCGATTAGACTAGTAACACTTAGCAACTCTATCAACAGAGTGATACGGCCAATGCCCTGTTTAGCCTATTTGTAGACTACTGCAAGTGTGTGTTATTTCTTATCAGGTCAAAACGAGACACAGATTCAGCCAGTGATAGCTGCATGGTAGAGGACAGGTTTAAATACAGCCATAGCTCAATCAGAATCTACCGGCCGGTTATGATAAAATAACCGAGATGATCCAGAGGCCCTACCATTAGGCCTATTCCCACTGGTCCCACGTTGTAATTTTCTGTCCACGAAGTTACCCCCATACCGTTATTATGACGTCTCTTTCTGTTTGTGTCTGATGAACCCAAACGTGTGAAATAGTAGGGGAAGACGGGGTAAAAAGCGCATGGGCGGGTAAGAAGCCCACCCCAATTATTAGAGGTTGGGGGAAAAACCGGTTTGAACCGAAAAACCGGTGCTAAACTTTCGCGGTTCGAAAAACCGGTTCGAGTTGCTGTTAACCGGTTTTTTAACTGCAAACTGAAAGTACGTTTTTCTTGGAATAACGCATTCTTTTTGAAGAACAGCACTGATTCTCAGCGCAGATTGGGTGTTTGTAAACCAAGAGTAGCTGTTTCTCGTTTGTGGTGGTGTGTGGCTTTGACTTTGACTGAGTGCTGAGTTGAGTGTGTGTGTGTGTGTGTGTCATAAGTCATAAGTTTCTTTACTCTGTGTGTGTGTGTGTGTGTGTGTGTGCGTGTGTGTGTGTGTGTGTGTGTGTGTGTGTGTGCGTGCGCGCGTGCGTGCGTGTGTGTGGATATTATGACAAATAAATATGTGTTTGCATAGGTGAAACTAGTGATGCGAGTACTGGTTAAAAAAACCGGTTCGGTGAAACCGGTTCGAAGAGAGAAAACCGGTTTAAAACCGGTTCGGATTTTTGAACCGGTTCTCAACTCTACCAATTATCTCATGAAATAAAGAAAATGTCAGTCAAATTTGCCCATGAGACGAATGCTAGACATTAACGCTCGTCTCATGGGCAAAATGAGACTGAAATTTGCTTCATTTCATGAGATAATTGACCCCAATTATCTCATGAAATGAAGCATGCGCTTTTTACCCCGTATTCCCCTACGTCCCACATACCGTTATTCTCCACAAAAGTCGTCTCTTTCTGTTTGTGTCTGTCAAACCCAGACAAACGTGCGCTCACACACACACACACACACACACACACACACACACACACACACACACACACACACACACACACAGGGTGTGTGTGCAAGGAGCTGTTGAGAGTTGCCTCTGCGTTGCCGCTCTGGTGGAGGTGCACCCTTTCTCATGTCAACACTCTCCATGTCATCATCTTGTAAGTTATGACATAATCATCGTGAAGTGATTGTAAGCTAATGCATGTAGAACAAAATATAGGCTAAGGCTGCAGCCTGGGCCGGTACAGGGGATTTTCCCTCTCACTTTGCACTAGGCCTTGCGGTCTGAACGTGGAATCTTTCGGATGAGACGACAAACCGACGTCCCGTGTGCCCATGCACTAAGCACAGGTTAAACCCAGTGGCAACGAAAAAGTTGTCATTTGGTCAAAATTTACCCCCCTCCCTTCCTTCCTCATCAGTCACACAAAAATCGAATGCAAAAAAATATTCAAAAAATGGGTGGGGCGCCTCTGGCTGCGACGCGCTCTCCAGGTGGGAGCAACCCGAATTTCATAGAGATGCCTCTGTGACTATAATGTACCTAACCTAACCAAACAAATACGCGGAATTAAGTTCCGCGCGGAAACCCATGCGCAATGCGTAAAAATATCTGGAAGTAAGAAATATGAAAGAGCTAGTGTGCACATTACACGCAGAAACTCAATCCCGGCCACTTATTTCGTAGGACATAAGTGTATGGGGTTTCTGCACGGAACTTACGGATTTCGGATCTAATGTGTATGTGCCCTTTTATAGCTAGGCCTACAACAACTTCACATGAAAAGTAGGCCTATCAATTTACCAGTTTTTTGTTGTCGTTTATTTGTTTGTACGCATGCTTCTCTGTAAAAAGCACTCACGTGGTTTACATTGATCACCAGGGCTCCCAGTCATCCCGCAAAACAAGGGGTCCCAGCGACTCCTTCACATACAGTATAGAGGGTCCTAGAGGCGGGATAGAGGGTCCCAGTGGCATAGCGAATGCTAAAAAGAAATGTTCTAGTGCATCCCTGGGACCCCCTGTACATTCTTTTAGAGGGTCCTTTTGAATTTTAGTGCTCCATAGATCCCCAAATGGGGGTCCCTGGGAGCCCTGACGACCCAGTTTACATCAGTTTGAATAAGACTAAACTCCTATATTTGCACTACGGCACCAGAATCAGCTCTTCATGATCCATAACTTAGTTTCTATTCGTGACGTAATTTCCAGTGTGCTATTCCGTGGGCCAAGTGGAAATGGTCAGTAGAGGTGGGGGACAAAACCGGTTTGAACCGAAAAACCGGTGCTAAACTTTCGCGGTTCGAAAAACCGGTTCGAGTTGATGCATACTGAAAGTAAGTTTTTCTTAGAATTACGCATTCTTTTTGAAAAACAACACTGATTCTCAGCGCAGATTGGGTGTTTGTAAACGAAGAGTAGCTGTTTCTAGTTTGTGGTGGTGTATGGCTTTGACTTTCACTGAGTGTTAAGTTGAGTGTGTGTGTGTGTGTCATAAGTTTCTTTATTGTGTGTGTGTGTGTGTGTGTGTGTATGTGCGCGCGTTCGTGCGTGTGTGTGAATATTCTGACAATAAATATGTGCTTGCATAGGTGAAACTAGTAATGCGAGTACTGGTTACAAAAAATGGTTCAACAAAACCGGTTCGAAGAAGAAAAACCGGTTCGGATTTTTGAACTGGTTCTCAGCTCTAATGGTCAGGCTCTTCAGGTTGGGATTTCAAATAATGTTTATACCAGAACTTATTCAATGTAAAGCTGTGAATTATCAAAACATTCTGTCAAACTGTGTTTGAGACACACAGAGAGACAGAGAGAGGGAGAGAGACAGAGAGAGAGAGAGAGACAGAGGGAGACAGAGACAGAGAGCGAGAGACAGAGAGAAAGAGACAGAGACACAGAGAGAGACAGAGACAGAGAGAGAGAGAGAGAGAGAGAGAGAGAGAGAGAGAGAGAGAGAGAGAGAGAGAGAGAGAGAGAGAGAGAGAGAGAGAGAGACAGACAGACAGACAGAGAGAGAGAGAGAGAGAGAGAGAGAGAGAGAGTGAGAGAGAGAGACAGAGAGAGAGAGAGAGAGAGAGAGAGAGAGAGAGAGAGAGAGAGAGAGAGAGAGAGAGAGAGAGAGAGAGAGAGAGAGAGAGAGAGAGAGATAGAGAGACAGAGAGAGAGAGAGAGACAGAGAGAGAGAGAGAGAGAGAGAGAGAGAGAGAGAGAGAGAGAGAGAGAGAGAGAGAGAGAGAGAGAGAGAGAGAGAGAGAGAGACTCGAACTCGAACTCGAACTTTTTAATGAGGATAAACTGAGTAAGCAGAGAGAGAGAGAGAGAGAGAGAGAGAGAGAGAGAGAGAGAGAGCGAGAGAGAGAGAGAGAGAGAGAGAGAGAGAGAGAGAGAGAGAGAGAGAGAGAGAGAGAGAGAGAGAGAGAGAGAGAGAGAGAGAGAGAGAGAGAGAGAGAGAGAGAGAGAGAGAGAGAGAGAGAGAGAGAGAGAGAGAGAGAGAGAGAGAGAGAGAGAGAGAGAGAGAGAGAGAGAGAGAGAGAGAGAGAGAGAGAGAGGGGGGGGGGGGTCTCACATATGGCGGTGCTGCCGTTCCTACTATACAGGACACTGCCTGTATAACCTTTCCCCTTTCTATTTCCGTGGTCTAAAACCTCAGAATGATGACCAACTATTACGCACTCCTTTATTGTATTTTTTAGTGAGAAAGCATAAATGCTCAGATAAGCTTATTTGCATCAAAATCCATTCACAACTTTTAGCAATCCAGCTAATTCAAAATCAGGAATAAAATAGAAAATTAAACGTTTATGTGATGATTATCCAGATATGTTTTTTTTTTAAGCCACAAAACACCAATGCTTTCAAGCTTTCGATATTTTTGTATTATCTCTTATCAGGAAAATGAGTTTAAAACTGACATGAGGTAAAAAGGTACAGCTAAAAAGTTTATAAAACTTTTCTGTGTCCAATGTCTGTATTTGTGAACCTCAGAAACAAAACCAGTTAACGTTAACTTTATGTATTTTTGTGCTGATTTACTTTTTCTCCCAATGGGGGAGGGACAGTGCCTTATGCAAAGACAGCTGTTTCGATCTGTGGAAGATCTCATCAGTTTGCATGATCGGCCTGCAATTTGACTGGATGGAAGTTCAGTTTAACGTCGCGTATCGGCTTTCGCCATGTACGACGGGTTTTGAACAAACCAACCAGGGTATAAACAAAAATTTATGTTCCTGAATCACTGTCTTAGCCAAAAGGCCGAGAAGCGATCAGGAAGTTTTCAAAGTAATTTGACTGTCCAGTGGATGTCAACTTGAGCAAGAAGACATTCTACAAGAGAATGGTGTCTTCTTTGCACCAAATCGAAAATCCACAATAAAAGCAAACCAGCACAAAGTTAAACCAGAAATAGTAAAAATCTTATGAAAATCTTAAGTAAAATGAAGAAAATAATAATGTTCTGAAAGATTAATTTCAAAACCTAATAGACATGACTAGAGAGGGCCAACTACTGAGATGATATTCAAATTAAGGATAAAAATAGATATCAGCACTTGAATAGCTACTCTGAAGGACTGAAAAGTTTGAGTTAGATTATCCAGAATAACTGTGGTATTTAATTGAATATACTTTAGATAAGCTCTAATCCTTCCAAAACAATTCATAATTTAAAAAAATATGTTCATAATTTCTTTAGTGAACCTGCCCAAAGATAGTAAAGCCAACGAAGATTTGAAACATGACCACTTTGGCGGAGGTATGTAAATGGCAATGAGGATGAAATGACACATGCAAAAAACAGGAGGAAAATTAATGACATTATGATGCAAAGGATGAGGCGACAAAGATATGTCAGACTAACACTATTGAATCTGCAAACATTTTATTGAACCTTAAAAAAATGTACAGAACAAGAAAACATCGGAGCCGCATACACCACATGCACTCTTAAATAAATAAAAACCACATATGCTAAACGTAACAATCAATAATTCATTGCCCACTCCATCATTTTCCTAGTCTGTGACATAACTTGTACTCTGAAGACTATCTACATCATCACATATCACAATAGGAAAGCTTGCTGCCTTAATAAGTACAAGCCGCTTTTTTTTAGCATTAGTCAGTTTCCATCATCTGAACTTCAGAACCGAACATTTTTCAACCCAATTAAAACTTTTGCTATGAATCCACCTGTGTGTACTTCTACTACTTCACAAAACGTTCAGTTCGTCACATCATAATTATTTGACAGACATGCAACTGCCACTGCTGCTTTCTTCCAACCACTACTGCCGCTTCCTTTCACGCGTCAATGACCCTGTGGTCTCATTCATACAACTCCAGATACGACATGACTCGACCAACCAACTGGTTGTATCACTGACTGCGACTCTTGCACCGCATGTGCATTATTTTTATCACTTCCAAATTTGAAAGACTTCATTTTTGTAACAGCTGCCGCTCTAGCTGTCATCACATCAACTCCACCAACTACGTGCTACATCAGGGCTGTGGCACATCATCATTGCCGAGGTTAAGCAGTGAGCTCAAATCCGACGTAGACGCCGTGTTCGCTGGGCCAGCAAGAAATAGGCTGGTCCTAGAAGAGAGCTGTGGTGTTCTCGCTGGTACTGGTGGAACTGGCGGTGCCGGTACAGGTCCTCGCACGTGCTGAACCACTGCTGACACCGGTGGCAGCGCGTGCCCTCTCTCCTCCGGTTGACGTCCAGGTGGCTGTGCAGATCGGACAGCTCCATGAAGCAGGCGCCGCACCCTCCGCACCGCAGAGCGGGGTGCCTGATGCTGACCGGGTGCGCATTCAGGTGCACTTGATAGTACACCTCCTCGGGGAAGAACTCGCCGCAAATCTCACACACGTAGCTCTCTTCTGAGGTGAAAGGAAGGGCCCTGCGTTCGCAGATCTGCATTGCCGTCTGTCTTTGCAGGATTTCAGGCTTGATGGAAACATGGCGGGTTTCCTGCTCTTCACTTTCAAACGTTTCTGGCGCGATCCGGCACTGTGGGTCATGGACTGTGGTGATGTCATTATCCTCTTCTTCGCCATCTAGAGCAATGATCGTTTCACTCGACTCTTCCCACGCTGACTGGTCCGTTTCGTATGACTGGTTGTTGTTTTTGTCTTCCAGGGAGTCCCTCTTATGGTCAGCTATTGGGCGTTTATCAGTTATTGCTTCTGTTGAATTTTCAGAATCAATGCTATGCTCGTCAATGGCTCTGCCCAACATCCGATCACCTGTAACGGTAGTGGGCTTATTACCTGACTGTCCATCGATAGCATCGTAGTCTTCGATTGTTATTTTGGGTAGAGGCATTGGTCCTCTGCCACCATAACCCGATTGGTAAGCATTCTTTCCAATGAAGGCATCTGGACTGTTGTGCCCCAAGCTATTCCAGGAAAGGCGATGGACCTCAGACTGTTCAACACTGGAAAGCTTGTTCACAAAAAAGCATCGCTTCTGTCGTGATGACAGGTCTTCGTGTAGAAATCTGCCATGACAAACGTTCTCCAAGTAATGCCGATCCGACATCTCTGCCAGCAAGTCTGTCTTTGGTACACGCAGGAAATCATCACCTTTCAAAGTATTGGTTGGAATCACGTTCCTCATAATGACTGCCCTATGCATGCCTCTAGATATTTTGAAACTGTTTTGAAAGGATTTGGGAAGGTCTTCAACGTGGTCAATGTCATCCATTTCAGATTCTGCAACGTGACCATTGTCCGAATCGTCGGTGGACACGTGGTCTGAAGAGCCCTCGCTGTCAAAGTGGCGGTCATCCTCCGAGGACTGGACACTGCATAACGCTGACTCCACTGAAGACGAGTACTGCGCTAGATCTTTGAGGAGCGGAACGGCCAGACAGTTGATGTGTTTACCAACGACCACTCCTGGCATATTCATCCTTTGTGACCCACTCCTGGTAGTCTTCACAACGTTGGGTCTGTGGAAAGCTTCCAGGTCCAGGGTGCCACCATCGTCATCACCATCTGCCCTGTGGTCATCTTCCAGGTCCGCGGCGTAGCAGTCGTCTCCGGGCTCTTCGGATTCGACGGAAAAGCAGGAATCCATGTCCACGTGGCTCTCTGTGTCATCCGTGGGTTTTCTGTAACCTCTGGGAAAGCAGTACTCCACGTGGTCGTCGCTTCCAGTGTTGTCCATGGCTGGGTCGTCCAGGGAGTGGTTTGGGAATACTTGAACAAGGAGGCCTTCTGTTGCTGTGGGGGGATCTTCGTCAACCGGGAACAAACGCTTCGAGCTGATTTTGAACCTCTCCTCGTGGTCAATATACTGGGTGTGCTGTAAGTAGAGAACAAAAAAATCGATTGAACTAACACACACACACACACACACTCTCTCTCTCTCTCTCTCTCTCTCTCTCTCTCTCTCTCTCTCTCTCTCTCTCTCTCTCTCTCTCTCTCTCTCTCTCTCTCTCTCTCTCTCTCTCTCCCTCCCCCCCCTTTAAAACGGCATCGATTAGGATATTCAAACGTGAGTCTTGGTTGCAAAGGGCAAACAAATAAACCAGGCAGACAATTGCCAAACATAGCAGAAACTTATGATAGTGCCGGAATTGGAATGGCCGAAAAAGAAAGGAATTTTATGGGTGCTGCTGATGAACAGGAAAATATGGAAGAAGAAAGCGTGCAAGGAGGATGTCTTTTGACAAACTGACGACCCATCACCAGCCCTTGCACCATGAGGGTTCTGAAGCCAATTAATTGGAGAGACAAAGAGACGGTGCCATTTCTAGTGACACGGATGCAGGAAAGCATCAGTTACCCGCACAGGAATGATCTGCCCTGGATGCCACCACGGCCAGGCAGCATAGACTCCTGCTATGAGCGACCTTAGCACATCCCCTCTGTCATCGCTTTGTGCTCAGAATTCTTCTGGCCTGGCATTGATCTGTCAGAGAGTTTGCTGTATCCGGATTTCTCTTGTGTGGCTTTGTGAAAATTGGTGATTGGTTTTGCTTTCCTGGTGTCGGACGTGAAGCCCAAAGAAGCCTACACCTCCTTCATCTCCACACGCCGCGGCCCTGAGTCCGGCATCGCCACCTTCATGATCTGCCACCTACGTCAGACTTGTATGGACAAAGACGTCACCCTTCACGTCTCTGCCACCAAGCCCTGCCATGGTACTGTACCAGAAGGTTGGTTTCAAGGATGACGAGCTGTGCCTGGATTTCTACAAGTATTCCCCCGTGGACTCCAAGGAGTGCAAGCATGCAAGCTTCGTGAGGCTTCGAAATAGAGAAACTGGGTCAGAGACTTTGCCCTCCAAGTCGCAGCCTTAAAATCCCACCATGATTCTGTATCTGAAATATTGCTTCAAGGCCGAAGACCTGAAGGTGGATTTCTACGACAAGTACTCTCTGGACTGCAAAGAGTGCAAGCATGCCTTCTTCGTGAGGCTTCGAAATAGAGCTATGTTCAGCTGTTGTACAATTGTACACTGGTGCGTACTTTACAACACAAAGTAAAATCAAAACACAGGGAAAATACAATGTGTTTCACACCGAATGCACGCAATAAACAAAAATCTGGCATCAGAATAGTCTGAAGTCAATCCTAAAAGCGTGATAAAAAGGCCATCACAGGGACAACACTGAAATGAGTTCTCAGCATCACCAAAATGGCATGAATCAATATATAGTGAGAAATCACAATAAAACGCTATTTAACAGAAAAGACTACACTGAATCAAAAGGCAAAAGCTCTGACAAGAGAAGCCAATCCTCTGTCAAATATTCTTAAACCTCTGAAATTAGCAGATCCTCTGTCAATTCTGATGCCTGATAATGCATTTTGTCAACAAAAATGATTAACAAAAATGCAAACAAGTTTCGTGGTATTAGATCGCTCTCAACCTCAAACTCCTTAAAGGGGCACCCTGACGGATGAGTTTTTGTAAGAAACATGTCCAGATCACCAGGAAAACACGCTTTACAGAGATTGCAGCACTCACTTTGCTCTGGTTTCCAAGAAATCAAACCGTCAAATCGGCGATTCCTCCTTGGCGGAGGTGCTGGGGCAATATTAACATTTCTTCCCCTCACAACACTATCTGAACCATCTTAGACGGAAAAAGTGCTGTCTCTATAGGGGATTTGAAGAATGAAAATATCACTTTTTCCGTAAAAACAAATCACCAATATTTTCTGTCCCGGATAGTACACTTGACACTTGGAGCGCAAGTGAAGTTATAGTGCGCGTGCACTACAACTGCACTTGTACCGTTTTGGGGTTGAGGGGAAGAAATGTTAACATTGCCGAGGAGTTTTGCTCACAAGAAAGGAAATAGCTCTTTCTTTTTTTTACTGCACTACAAAAAAAAAGAAAAAAATTCAACCACAATGAGTGACCTCCACCCACCCCCCCCCCCCCCCCCCCCCATCCAAAATGGCTACTCTCTCCGGCATCTCCGCCAAGGTGGAATCGTCGTTTTGACGGTTTAATTTCTAGGAAACCAGAGCAAAATGAGTGTTCCCATCCTTGAAAAGGCTGTCTTTATGGTGATCTTGACGTGTTTCTTGCAAAAACTCATCCGCCAGGGTGCACATTCACAACATTGCGCCCGCCAAGAACGCAACAGGAAAGAACATACCCCGGTGCTTTATTAGTCAACAAATGATGGGCAGAAGTGTGAACGTTGCCTGACAATGCTCACCGTGTCAATGTGTACACGTCCTCCTCTGGTGTGGAGGTCTTCCTTGGCTGATGGTGCCCCGCGCTGTCGTGACTGCGTCTTCCCCATGGTCCAACTGTCAAAGGCATACAACAAACACTGGGGTCAGACCCTGGGCTCTTCAACCAGAAACTTCTGCCCCTGGAGAACCTTTTCCTCGTGTGCACGTGGAGAGAGCTTTTGGGGGTGACTTTCTTTTCATTGTTGTGTGTGTTGCGTTAAACGAATCTATAGTAACTCTACCACTAGAGGACACTCCTTAAAACTAACAAAATCATTAGTTCATACTAATATTTATGCACATTTTTTCACAAACAGGGTTATTAACAATTGGAATTCTCTACTAAATGATACTGCAACCGCAGGAACACTCAATAGTTTTAAAAACAAATTAGATAATTTTTGGGAAGATTATTGCTTCCATACTAACATAAGTATTCAGTAATTAATTAGTATGCAGATCAGTTTGCTTGTTTTCACTGTATGTTGTACTCTTTAAAACAAAATATATATATATATATATAAAAATAACAAAATAAAAAAAATAAAAGTTTTAAATTGCGTTTCCTTATAAACTAAAAGGAAATAGCAGGCTAAAGGCTATTTAAAAGCCTATATGCCGTATATGATATGATGATATGATATGATATGATATGATATATACATTTGAAAGTTGGGACTTTCCTGGTATTGCAATGCCTCCAGGATCGTCTCACTATCCATACATTTAAAAATGTCCCGCATGTGCCTCTCCCCAGGTCGGAGGACGTTAAACGGATTTTCAGTGTGACTTTCTGAGGAGCGTTGTCTAAAAGCATATCAATGGCTAAAATTAGTGTTGATGTATTGATCTTTTTTAAAAGAAAAAAAAGGCAAAATCCACAATGTCGTCCGTGTGTAATCAAAAATACGTATCCTACAAGCTCTCTCATACAAACAGTTCCCCCACCTTCTGGAAGTGCTGTGCTTGTGACATCCTCTAATCTCTCACTCTCTTTGGCTCTTTACTCAAACGGTTTTTATCACTGGTTAACATTAGCCTGTAGAAAGGGACAACAGTAAATGAGAGCTGTGGTACTGCTATATATGATTGTCCACAGTATTGGAATAATTATCATGGTTCAGCTTAGTCTTTCGTGGAAGACCATGACTCTCTAACTAGGGGGGGGCATTTGCACTGGCTCTAGTGCTGCAGCCAAAGGGATTGGTTGACCTTTTGGGGGACTTTCCCCAACGCCAACTCTCGTCCTCAAATCCCTTTGGCCGAGAGTGTATGCACCCTGGGCAAGGCATCTCCACTATACACAAATTCTAGCCCAGCCCGCCGGAATAGCACCTGCCCTCTCTGCTATCTGGCAGTCATGGTCGGAAACGACAGACAGGCAGCAACAACTGTCATCTACTATCTGATCTCTCTGCCTTACTGGTCCATTGTTTTGCCTCTGCTGTAGTAGAAACTCTCACAAAGATTGGGTTTTTTCAGCCAAAGACGAACATGCTGGACTCTTAACTATCTCTTAAGTTAGGCTCACAACAGCAGCACGACGCATCTGCGCTCATATGACAGGAAACTGAGTGATCGAAGAAGAAGAAGAAGAAGAAGAAGAAGAAGAAGAAGAAGAAGAGGGGGAGGAGGAGGAGGAGGAGGAGGAGGAGGAAGAAGAATAACGAGAAAGGCATTAAAGACCCAGTGACGCACCACCCTTGGTTTTTTCTGGGTAGCTATGACCCACATACAAATTTCCCCAACTTGAAATTGAGGCTTCTCTTTAAACTGATGTTTCGGTTTGAATTTGGGGCCATTTATATGGGAGTCAGACTTGGTCAAAACAAGATTTCTTTCCAGTTCTTTCCAGTTATAAGAGGGAAAACACGTGCAGCCCGTGATTTTGACACGTGATCTGGTGGGTCTTTAAAACAACAGTTTTAACGTGCCCTTTAGCGAGATTGTCAAGAGTCAAGAGGATACGAATGGAAATCAACACTGAAATGGGTCAGCTTCAGAAAACAAAACTATCACACGAAATAATGTCCACAGAAACCCCCCCAATCATATCGCTGTGGTTTGCTCACGAGTTGCAAACTACAGAATCTAAATAAATATATAATGGATTTTAAGAACAACAACAACAACAACAACAAATGGCCTACAAAACCTACGCAATAGTCTTACCGTGATTTGGCCTTGATAAAACAAAAAGATACATATACAAAACTCTTGTTACTGTTTATTTTGCCTTACCGTAAAATCTAAATTAGAGCATTTATGTTTAACCCTTTCCTGGAGCTCACTATGAGCGTTCACTCTCGTTCATGATTAAAAAAGGAAATCCTCACCCAGAGAGTAAACTTCGTGAAGCACGAATTTAAGGCAAGGGTGTCAAAACCAGTTCATTGCGAAAAGGGGCACCCTGACGGATTAGTTTTGTAAGGAACACGAAGAGATCACCAGGAAAACACCCTTTACAGAGATGGTTTCCTAGAAGTCAAATCGGCGATTCCTCCTTGGCGGAGGTGCTGGAAGTCAAAAATATTTTCAATGGCCGCCAAATAGTTTGCACAAAATGTTCGCAATACAAGCCTTTTTTTTCTTTTTTCTTTTTTAATTTTATACAGTTAAAGGAGTTTCGCCCACAACAAAGGAAATAGATCCTTTTTTTTTTTTACTGCACTACAAAAAAAGAAAACGCTTCAACCACAATGAGTGACCACCTTCACCCACCCCATCCAAAATGGCGACTCTCTCCGGCATCTCCGCCAAGGAAGAATCGCCGTTTTGACAGCTTAATTTCTAGGAAACCAGAGCAAAGTGAGTGTTCCGATCCTTGAAAAGGCCGTCTTTCTGGTGATCTCGACGTGTTTCTTGCAAAAACTCATCCGTCAGGGTGCCCCTTTAAACAGAGACCCTGATACACAAACTAGCAATAAATAAATGAAAGCAGAAATTCTCGAACATGAATAAACCACAATCCAGATTTGTTTCAACATTTCATGGAATATTCTCCATAAAATGTTAATAAAGCAACTGAATTCAATATAAAATGTACTATTTTAGGTGTTTAATGTTATTTTTCTCGCCACGTTCAGACACATTGACAATCAAATTAACGAAATTTGACACCTGTCTCTTCGACTGTCTGTCTACCTGTTTGAAAAAGACAAAAACCGAACCTCGATAACTTCACGTTTTCGACCAAAGGGAGAGAAATCACCCGAGTCATGGATTTTCTGATTGCGTTTATTTCCCTTAGATCAGCATCTTGATTTGCTTCACGGTTTCAGTTAATTAAGCGTCTGTCTGTTTATTATACTTCTTCTTTTTTAACTATCCTTGGTTTTTGTCTCTTTATCAAGTCAAATATGCCACCTCGCCAGATTTGGAAACGCTTTGATAAATGTAAACTAAACTGCGATTCGTGTACCGGAGACCCAGGCTAAATTTATCATCTTCAGGGTTGAGTTTCTCTAGACGACAGTCGCCGCGCGTAACTGTTACGCCAAAAGGGGTCTAAGAAACACTTTAGAAAACATTTGCGGAAGACTATTACAAGCTCTTGTCTGATTGGTAAAAAAAAAGAAGTATTATTTTATCCAAACTTTAATGGACCAATGAATAACAAGAAATGTATTCACCGCATGCAAGTCACGTGATACTTCACCAAGAGATACTTTGGGAGTAGCCACAAAACGTTTTCGGCAAACGTCGGCGAAAGAGGTGTTTCTTAGTACCGTTTTTGCCGATTTGCGCTCACGCTACGTAACGTTAGCCCTTGTGAAACGGACCCTAGGTGTACAAGAAGGTAAGATATAAACATCACGATGCTTTAGACTAAAAATGAACTATCTTCAGATGGGTTAGACTCAAAATGAGCTATCTTCAGATGGGTTAGACTCAAAATGAGCTATCTTCAGATGGGTTAGACTCAAAATGAGCTATCTTCAGATGGGTTAGACTCAAAATGAACTATCTTCAGATGGGTTAGACTCAAAATGAACTATCTTCAGATGGTCCATTGACTTTTGGAACTGATTGCGAAAAATACTAACTTGCATTAAAAAAGCAAAACAAAAAAAATATGGAGAGGATCATTCCAATGTTACATTTTTTCAAAAAGTATTAATATATTCGGGCATTTCAGCTAAACAGGGTCAACATCTTTTTTCTTCTTTTTTTATAATAAAGCCAAATTCAATGGCACAGATACTTTCCCACTCTGAGAGAAAGTGTGCCTGCCATTAACTTTTAAGAGGCCAGTTAGCGTTTGGAACAGTCCACAAAGCTCGATTAAACCCCAAGGCTGCAACACAGAGAGCAATGCCTGCTGGTGTGATAATCATACTGCATAGCCCTCTGCAAAGCACCAAGTTTCAGTGTGACTTCATCTGGAATGGAGAGTTTGTTGTAAGGTGGGTGATCACTATCGATCATCTTTTTTTTTAATAGAACAGGCTCAGACTTCAAGTTCAAGTATACTTTAATATCTCCAAAAGAGAAATTCAGGTTAGGTGCAACAACATGACAGAGATACATGAGACTTAGTAAGTAGTGTACATTCCTTTCAGCTTATATTGTCCAGAGAGTAAACATGAACACACACATGCGCGTGCGCACGCACATACACGTGCACGCACGCACGCACACACATACACACACACACACACACACACACACACACACACACACACACACACACACACACACACACACACACACACACAGAGAAACTCTCTCTCTCTCTCTCTCTCTCTCTCTCTCTCTCTCTCTCTCTCTCTCTCTCTCTCTCTCTCTCTCTCTCTCTCTCTCTCGGTCATGTTGTCCATCATGATGTTATGCAACTCTTATGGTTCCCAAAGTCAGAACAATACGAACTCCTTTCCATTGACACAGAGCAAACATAAGATAGCATGGCTAATCCGCTAATCTTTATAAGACCCTTTGTTCAAATGGGCTTCTCCAGTCACTAAGGCTCACACACACACACACACACACACACACACACACACACACACACACACACACACACACACACACACACACACACACACACACACACACACACACACACACACACACACACACACACACACACACACACACACACACACACACACACACACACACACACACACACACACACACACATGTACACACACACCAAACTATTGTACTATCTAGAGTACAACCCCCATCCTATCGCACACTGTGTTATTCCTATAATATTATTCCTAAGTCTCAAAGCTGTTACAAAGACAATCAAAGAATGGGTTCGCTTATATAAACAGGTAAGGTTGTTTAGATACCAGTTTTGATGAGCATAGACACTATTAATTCCTTGGCTAAAACTGAAACTTTTTCAACCTGTTGCTTGAGAAGAAAAATCTGTTTAACGTCCTCCGGTCTGAAACAGACACATTATGGGACATTAGTACATATAAAGATGGTGGGAACGATCCTGGAGGCAATGCCCGGAGGCAGGGCAACACCAGAAAAGTCCCGATTTGTTAACAATACAGATAAGGTGTTGCTTGATCATTGCTAGGATTTTATTGCTTGGATTGGATTATCTTTGTTTTTCCTTTGGTTTATTTTCAATAGTTACATTTATCTTTGTCCTTGACAAAATAATGTCGTCGGATGTGATAAAAACATTTATCTATTTATGTATTATTTGTTCTTTCATTTATTCCTTCTTTCCTTCATTCCTTCATTCATTTATTTATTTATTTATTTATTTATTTATTTATTATTTATTTATTTATTTATTATTTATTATGTACAAGTATAGTATACTGAAGAGGCTTCGTAATCTCCAGCTTGTTGTAAGCTGCTCAAACAAACAAACAACAACAAACAACAACAACAACAGTCCAGTTGTGCAGTTCTACAAAAGGTACTTTTCAAAAATGTACAAAGCAAAATTCAATTACTTTTTGCAAACAAAATCAAATTCGCCACGCTTATCTTAACAGTTTCCCCGAAACAGTCAGTTAGTTGACTATTGAGTTAAGTCTACCGTTACGTCATGTCACTACTGGGGTGGGCAACCAGCGAGTCTGTGAAGGAAACTTAACAGTTGGCCAAGGCCCCATTGGATGAGGAGAGCCTGGTGTTATATCATTTCACTGGTGGTAACTGTTCAGCTCACTACTACCCTGGGAACCCTGCAGCCAATCAGGGGCGACGACTGTGTGAAGGCCTTTGTTAGCACGTTCTGACCAGTAGGCCCGGGCGTCGCGTGAAATATATCTCTCGTGAAATTCGTCCCCTTTTCATCTTTCGAATTGTTTGCGGTTTGGGGAAAGATTACCCCCCCCCCCCCCCCCCCCCCCCCCCATACATTCAGAAGAGAAGTCTTGTGGCATTTGCAGGAAGAGCGGAGATGATTCGTCACTAAAGTCATGTTGTGAAGTCAGTGATACTTTTTTCTGAAATTATTAATTATTTTTGTCTGCATGGGTGTTTGTTGACATCGTCCGCCATTTTGGAAAAAGGTGAAAGCTAGTGCCATGGGATGTGTGCATCGATTTCTCGCCAAAGAGGTAGATCTACAACCCTCCCACTCAATTTCTCTGTTCTTTCCGTGTAGATTGGGCACTTAAATCTCAATAATTTAAAAAAAAAAAAAGTTATCGTTATGGTCGTGGCGCTGTATGCATATTAGGGCCTATAGTGGCGGGGACTACTTATTTCACGGGAGGACTTAGTTCTCGTGACACCTGGAGTGGGGGAGGGGTAAATAGTAGTGGACCGAGCGGCGAGCACGAGACAACTGCAGCAACTACCTGACCACGTACAGTCGCCATTTTTTGCGTGGATACTGACTAAACCTGCTACGTGTTGGAAACAAAGAAATAAGATTATCAAATGAAATGGTAAGATATCCACGGTAAGCTTAGACTATGTCAGGATAAAGGATATTTCTATAGCGAAAAACAACATTGATAGAATTTTCAAAAACAAAATAAAATCAGCTGCTTGTGACCTTTTTGTTTTCTTTTTTTATTTATTTTTGATGGTTTTTTTGGGGGGAGCATTTGAGGGTTGCTTCTTGTGGCATGTTAATTCACTGTTGTTGTTTTTATTTATTGTACTGGTCTACTTATTTGTATTAATTGTTTCTGAATGTCAGTGACATGACACACACACATGTATTTATGCTCGCTCTCTCTCTCTCTCTCTCTCTCTCTCTCTCTCTCTCTCTCTCTCTCTCTCTCTCTCTCTCTCTCTCTCTCTCTCTCTCTCTCTCTCTCTCTCTCTCTCTCTCTGTGTGGAGGGTGTCGGTTCTGTTTGGAAGAAGGAAAGGAAAAGAGACAGAAGATTGTACAATGTTTTATTATCATCACCATCATCAGCATCATCATCATGATACACAAAATATAGCTTACTTCAAGATACTTGCATGTGAGTTTTGTATTATCATCATCTTCATCTTCTTCATGATGAAGTTCCAACAAACCGTTCCTTATGACGTATGTAGCCTACTTCAAGATACTTGCATGTGATTTGTGACACATACATACGTATTGTTTGTTTGTCCTTTTTTTTTTTTTCTCCTCTTTTACATGCGTTTTGTCTACATGGTTTTTTTTTGGGGGGGTTTCAAATCAGTTTGTTTCGACCCTATTCACCATCTGTACTGTTTATGGATTTAAAATATTCACTTTAACTAGGCCTATGTATGCCCTCCACCCCCCACCCTCCACCTCCGCAAGCACCTGCGTTCTAAGTTTTTCAGTATCTATTTAATTCTTTAGTGTATCACACACACACACACACACACACACACACACACACACACACACACACACACACACACACACACACACACACACACACCTCATCCAGTATCACTCACACATGCGCACGCGTGCGTACACACATACAGTAGGCCTACTTATATACACACAAGCAAGCGCGTCCACACACGCATAGACATCGAGTCCAAACAAATGGATAGCCTGTATTCAGGAAATATATGATACACATTAAATTTATTTGTTAAATCGTGGCAAGAACTTCAGCTTGTTTTAATTCAATAAGCCTACTCAGCATTCGTCTTAATATAACCCGCTTTTGTTGTTGTATGCATGTGCTGATGCCTAATATTACAGTGAACTGTTACTCGCATGCCGTGAATACTATTTTTGTGTCTATGTATGTAGGCCTATATAATTATGTGTCAGTCACGGTGTGCGCGCGCGCGTGAATTGTGTGTGTGTGTGTGCGCGCGCGCATGCACACCTGCGCCGCTATGGGCGTGCGTATATGTGCGTGTGTGTTCGCGCGCTATATGGTAATGCTTTCTTATTATAAGTTGGCCTCACAGCGTCTGCCAGATACAGTAGTCTGTTTGACCTTACTTGGCCTCTGCTGTCAAATCAATTTGGCTACTATATCTACGAGTAACTATTCTCTTTAACTGTCTGTCTGTCTGTCTCTCTCTCTCTCTCCCCCTCTCTCTCTCTTTCTCTCTCTCTCTGTATATGTGTACCCCCTCTCTCTCTCTCTCTCTCTGCCACCCCCCTCCCCCCTCCCCCCCCAACCTTTGTTTTCGGAAAGAGACTGATCGGGTTAGCATCAGCCTATATTTTCGGAAAGAGACTGATAGGGTTAGGATCAGCCTATATTTTCGGAAAGAGACTGAGAGGGTTAGGATCAGCCTATATTTTCGGAAAGAGGCTGATAGGGTTGGGATCAGCCTTTATTTTCGGAACATATGGTGATAATTCTTATTATAAGTTGGCCTCACCCTGTGGTGGCCTAGCTGTCAAATGAATGTTACTACTGAATTACACAGTTTTAGTAGGGAGACGTGCATCATGATAATGGGTCTGTTATGTTACCTCTCTCAGCCTATATTTTCGGAACTGTGGAAAAAGGGAGGGGGGGCGGGGGGGGGGGGGGAGGGGGGGGGCAGAGAGAGAGAGAGAGAGAGGGTACCTTCTCTCCACCACTTTTTTTTATTTTTTTATTTAAAAAAAAAGTTTTACTAGATCTAGATCTAAAACAACCTAATTATCTCTCTCTCTCTGTGCCCCCTCCCCCCTCCTCACCCCCACTCTCTCTCTCTCTCTCTCTCTCTCTCTGTCTCTGCCTAATAGAGAAAGAGAGAGAGAGAGAGAGAGAGAGAGAGAGAGAGAGAGAGAGAGAGAGAGAGAGAGAGAGAGAGAGAGAGAGAGAGAGAGAGAGAGGGTACCTTCTCTCACCTTTTTTTTAATATATTTTTTTAAGTCATAGGGTTAGGGTTAGGGTTTTCATCTCTACTATTTGATCTTAGCCCATCTTGCCGGAATAGGAGCTGCCCTTTATGCTACCTAGCAGTCATACTTGGAAACTATATGGTAATACTTTCTTATTATCAGTTGGCCTCACCCTGTGGTGGCCTAGCTGTCAAATGAAGTTGACTACTGACTTCCACAGTTTTAGGGAGACCTGCATCATGATATGCAAAATATGAACATGCATGACTATAACCTAGATAATGAACACTCATTTTACTCAAGGTTTTAAGTTCAGAATAGTTTTTGCCTAAGACCTTTTGAAGCCATTCCCGTCAAGAACACCCGTACAACAATAAACAACTGAAACAATAGACCAGTAAATATAGCATTCTAAATGTTTGCAAATTACGCCCCTATTTAGTACCACGTAATCTACTACAACTCAATAAAACATCCACTGCTCTGATTTACATCATCATTCTAGAGGTGACCACACACAACCCTAACCCTAACCCTAACCCTAGCCCTAAACCTAACCCTACCCCCCACTGCAGTACACCGCGATTTGTCACAGTTGTGGTTCGTTGCGTGTTTCCGTCTTATAGGGTGGGGGGTAGGGTTAGGGTTAGGGCTAGGGTTAGGGCTAGTCCTAACCCTAGTCCTCTCCACTCTGTTTTATGACCAGATAAGCTTTATTAAGTCCAGAACTTAGTCAAGTTGAGGGTGGGTTTGAATTTACAAAACTGTAACGACAAAGTTTGATGTCTGGCTTTCCTCAATCTTGTTCCTTGTCAGAATGTTAACTGTTGCTTGTTGCATACGGAGATGCAAAAAAACAATGTTACCACGTTTCACACGCCATAAGATCTACATCTCCATCACGCACAGTATTGCCAAATATTTTCTAGAGAAAGAAATAGGCCTAAGGACTATGTTTCAACAATGAACCTGAGCAAAACTAATTTTCCCCTACTTTTCATGTCTTCAGCAAAAAATCAGGCTGTTGTAGCTTAATCAAGAAAACAAAAACAAACAAAAAGCAGTGTCTTCTGAATTATCAGACACATGCATATAACTCATTGGACTTGGTTTTGCATTAAAACCGCTGCAAGAATCACTAAATAAGTTTGTTTTTTAAAAGAACAAAATATACTGTTGTAAAATCACGGTAAAGGTAAAGACCCCCCCTGCATTTCTCGGTTAATTGTATTTTCCGTTTTTGCCTTTCTTACCATACATAAAGTTGTATTTTAGGAACATTTTCAGCTAATTCTCTTTTTGGAATACTAACCCTGACCCTAGCCCTAAACCTAACCCTACCCCCCACTGCAGTACACCGCGATTTGTCACAGTTGTGGTTCGTTGCGTTTTCCCGTCTTATAGGGTGGGGGGTAGGGTTAGGGTTAGGGATAGGGTTAGTATTCCAAAAAGGTTATTAGCTAAAAAGGTTCCTAAAATACAGCTTTATAGATGGTAAGAAAGGCAAAAACGGAAAAATACAGTTAACCGAGAAATGTAGGGGGGTGGCACATCTTTTGGGGTAGCAATTGAATAAATTTGAATGCAAAAAAAGTATTATGATGGCTCTCTACACATCTGTCTTTGTTTTGAAGTGACGTTTTCTAAGCTGAACATTGATCTTTTTTAGCGATAGATATTCCAACTGAACTGAAAACAAAACACTTCAAACCCTGTCCCTCCACGCTCCCATCCCCAACTTATCGGCTTTAGTTGGGTACTGTTTTCGTAAACATTAATACATGTCTCAAAATGGTCTCTTTCATTTGGTAGTTTCTTTGATTCATTCTTTTAAGACTATTATAAATTCAGTAGCTGGTCTTCGATCAGTACAATTTTACGCACGTTTTTGCGCAAGTCTATGACCAACACTTTCATCGAACAGCAAAACTGCAAACCTATTGTGACTGTCACAAAACAGTGGACTATGCTATTACTACAAAAAAAGCAATCAAACTAAATCTTTTCTTTCATTATAATTTCATTTTCAAGTTCAGGAGTCCCACAGTCCGACACACAAAGTCATTACAATGCATATCTGTAACTTGCTTTAAAAAAATTGGGACTTTACTGGTGTTGCACTGCCTCCGGGCATTGCCTCCAGGATCGTTCCCACCATCTTTATATCTACTAATGTCCCATATTAGTAGTAGGAGGTTTACAAAAAAGATTGTTGGTACAAATGATATGACCTATGAGGAAAGGCTTATTTATCTGCGGATACCTAGCCTAGAGTTTAGAAGGCTCAGGGGTGATATGATTGAAGTTTATAAGATATGTCACCATTTATACGATTATTCTACTACTAACAGCCTACTAACTCTTTGTGAGGGTGATAGAACCCGTGGCCATAATTTCAAACTATACAAAAAAGATACTAACACCAGACTAGCACAAAACCTTTTTACTAACAGAGTAACAAATGTATGGGATAACCTTCCTGATGAAGCAGTTAATGCAAAGTCATTAAATTCGTTCACAAATATCATAGACAAGTTTTTCCAAAACAAAATGTATTCAGTTAATACACAGCAGATTTAAATGAATAAAACACGGATGCCTTAGTAGTCATCAGTGAATGAAGCCTAACCTAACAAAAATCAAAAACATATTCAGAGGGTAAAAAGCCTAAAAGAAAATAGCCTATAGTGCCATTTATGCTATGCTATGCTATGCTATGCTATGCTATATGTGTCTGTTCCAGACCGGAGGACGTTAACCAGACTTTCACATTCCGACACGCATTACTTTATCCGCTTTTAAACATAGATATAGAAAGAACTCTTTCTATATCCCTGGTTTAAAGAAGTTCGATCACTCATGGTAAGCACTCAGATGACGGGTTTCGTTGTCAGTCCGCCATCTCTTACATGCTCTTCAAGCGGTTTCAATCAATGCAGGAATGGTTTTCTTTAGATTATGGATTAACCAATAACTCAAAAACTAAATTATCACTGAAACTAGTTTGCAGTGACACAGTACCGGACATTTAAGACACCTCGACGATAATCACAAGCATTTTGTTAAAAATAATACAATAATTTGTTCAAAATATTTATTTTCAACAAAAATCATGTTTTTCCATCCCCTCTCTCACAGCCCACACAGACATAAGCATCGTAATAGATAGATCTGCGTAGGCACTTCCTCTCAGGAGTGACTTCTACATCGCGGACTTCTACTGCTTAGTCAACGACCACACAGGGGTGCTGGGCTTTCCATGTTGTCCGCCATTTTGGCAATGGACTTACCTTGCTGACCAAAATGGTGGTACTTGTCTCGTTCTTCTTGCTGAAACGTGTTGGTTTACCCCACCCACAAAGGAGTTGATGGGCTCTTTTGTTTTTATTTCTTTTTCAAAATCAAAAGAATGATTAGATCGTTGTGGCGAATGATTGGAGATGTGGAGGGAATTCACAGAGATGGGCTTGAAACGTTCTCAAAAGAGAGAGAGCTTGAGGTTTTTTTCCCCACGTCCGCTCCCTTCTAGCGACACGAAAGCAAGAAACTAGACAGGGTGGCTCGTCGACTCGTAAGGGGGCGCTAAAGCAGACACGTGACGTGAAACCACGTGATTGAGCTATCTCCTTAGGCAACTCCTTGTGACTTTCCTGAGACCTGTGGACATTTCGCTTCTTCCGTTATCTTTCTACATTTGAGGATGGGGTGGTGGTGGTAGGGAGAGGGGGGGGGGGGGGCAAATACATTTCTTTCCTTTGTCTTTGTTTTTTCTTTCTTTTTATAACAGTATAATAGTACAGCACGCAGCATCACAACGATGTACGCATTCTTCTTCTTCTTCTTCTTCTTTTTCTTCTTCTTCTTCTTCTTCTGCGTTCATAGGCCATATGAGTGAAATACGTACGTATCCGGTTTTCAGTTTTTGCTGGCCTCCCCGCTGCATTCAGCAGATATATTCCGATTTCGGAGGGAGCTCAAAGGAGAAAATTGTTTGGAATATGTTTTTAAAAGGCTGGAGAATTGGCCAACAAACAAACAAACAAAAAACAACGAACCTTAGAAAAAGAGTAGATGATAGTAAGAAAGGGGAAAGGCAGAGTCAAACAGAGTGATGGATTAGAGGAAGTTGCTAGCACAGAACTTCCAGAAGGTGGTGTACGCGTTCGATTGTCTTTGTGTGTCGAACTGCATGTGTGCACGTGCCCACGCGCGCGTATGCGTGCTTTTAGCGAGCCTTAGTGAACTGGTTGAAACGTGAAAACCCACTTATCCTGCCAACATCCCCCCGTGGGATGCAAAAATAGTTCCCCCACCTTCTGGAAGTTCTGTGCTTGTAACTTCCTCTAATCTGCCACGCTCTTTGACTCTACCTTTTCACTTTGCTTTCTGTCATCTACTATCTTTTTGACTTATTGGCCCATTCTCCTGCCTTAAAAAAAAAATCTTCCAAATAAATGTTCATCTTTGACTGAGCTCCTCAGCTCCGAAATCGTAATGCGTCGGCTGTGCGCAGCGGGGAGACCAGTGACAACTGGAAACCGGACACATACATACCTTACCCATTATGGCCATATGGCCTGGAAACGCAGGAGAAGACGAATCCTGCCAACAGTACATGGATCCGCCTGTTTATCAATCAACACACTATAGTGATTATCAGTAACATTGTCCTCGGGTGCGGTTGCACTAACGGAGGCTACAAGATGTTTGCCCGGAGACGTGATAACAGCAGGCCTATCTTCCACAGCCATCCATCAAGTGAAGAAGGACTATGTTATTGTCATACACTCAGGCAAGACGGTCGTTAGATTTGGGAAAAGATGGATGAATGAATGAAACTTCGCTTAACGTCCTCCGACCGAGAGGGGCTTTCTGGACAACACACTTAGTAGGGTGGTCAAAGTCAGCAGGCGAAATGATAACTGGTCAGCTGAACACTGTTACGTCCACATGGTGGGTCAGTTTAGTACATCAAAGGGGACATCAAGTGAAAATGCGGCCTGATCTCTATTGGAAGATTATACAGTCGAACCTCGCTTAGCCGGCTTATCACGGACACCTCGGTAACGAGGACAGTTTGTAGTCAGCTTCTTCTCTTCCTATGTGTTACTGAAAGGCTCTCCAGCATAACGACCACCTCGCAATTATGGACAATTTTGGCTAGTCTGTAGAGTGGTCGCCATACTGAGGTTGACAGTAAAAACATTTTAAAAGGCCAGAATCTACAAATTAAAAAAATCGATTTTAGTTAAGAACAGCGTAAAAACAATGTTAAAAAATGCCACATCGAAGGTTTGAGAAGGCCACCATGTTGCGCCACGTTGTGATGTGACAGTACGTCAACCCTACAGAGACTTGCCATGTGTAAAGCTCAGTCTACTGGGATAAAATCAGATACGAAGGCTCACTTCACTCAACAGCAACACACTGACCAGCTAACGAAAATGAGGAAGGATGAGATGCTCTTTTTAATTCTTTTTTTTATTTTTTTTAATTGTACTTGAGGGTTCATGACTGGTGCTGGGAATCAACAAAGAACACACTCTCTCTCTCTCTCTCTCTCTCTCTCTCTCTTTCACTCTTTCCCCCCTCTCTTTAAAGGGAACATTAAAATGCGACCTGATCTCTATTTAATGATTATTAATAAATAAGCCTGTCTGTATCCACAAATAAAAATTCGATTTTATATGAGTTAAGATTAGCGTACAAACAATGTTAAAAAAAGTGCCAACTTGAAGATTGGAGAAGACCGCCATGCTACGCCATGTTGTGATGTCATGCCATGTTGTGATGTCACGCCATGTTGTGATGTCACGCCATGTTACGCCATGTTGTGATGTCACGCCATGTTGTGATGTCACGCCATGTTGTGATGTCACGCCATGTTGTGATGTCACGCCATGTTGTGATGTCACGCCATGTTGTGATGTCACGCCATGTTACGCCATGTTGTGATGCTACACCATGTTGTGATGTCACGTCATGTTGTGATGTCACGCCATGTTCGCCATTTTGTGATGACACGCCATGTTGTGATGTTACGCCATGTCGTGATGTCACGCCATGTTGTGATGTCACGCCATGTTAGGCATGTTGTGATGTCACACCATGTTGCTATGTCACGCCATGTCGGTATGTCACGCCATGTTGTGATGTCATGCCATGTTGTTATTTAGGCCTAAAGCTCAATCTACTGGGATAAAATCAGGAACAAAGGCTCACTTCAATCAACAGCTGCACACTGACCAGCTACACACTGACCAGCTAAAGAAAAGAAGGACGAGAGGCTCTTGAGGGTTCAGGTCTGGTGTTGGGAATTAACAAAACTCTCTCTCTCTCTCTCTCTCTCTCTCTCTCTCTCTCTCTCTCTCTCTCTCTCTCTCTCTCTCTCTCTCTCTCTCTCTCTCTCTCTCTCTCTCTCTCTCTCTCTCTCTCTCATCATCATCATGTCACTAAAACCTGCAAATCCGTGTCTTCAAAGATTTATCAGTTGTCTAAAATAAAGCATTTCCTAGACCTCCATTCACGTAAGATATTTTTCCACTCATTTATTGAATCGCATATCAACTATGCGTCAACTCTGTGGGATGGCGCTAGTGAAAATATTTTGAAACCTCTTTCAAGTCTTCATAGACGAGCATTAAAACTAGTTCTGCTTAAGTCCTCAAAACTAACCACTTATGACCACAAAGCTTTAGACATTCTACCCTTCCATTTAAAGCTAAATTATAACAAGGCTATTTTTATGTTTAAGATTTTATCAGGCAATGCCCCACAATCTCTTACCAGTAGGTTTGTTGTCAATGACCGGCGCCACGAACATAAAATCATGCTCCCTCTTCCAAGAATTGACCTCTTCAAGACAAGCTTGGCTTATTCTGGTGGGGCCCTGTGGAATGCCATGCTGGCTAATACCCAAATTGGAAACACTTCCAAGTCATTCAAAAAAAGATATAAAGATTTTCTGATGACAACTCTTTAATACGTTACCTGATAACCCATTCACCACTTGTTTCCTTCCTAATATGAGTGTCACCACTGTTAACCATGCATGTTTAGTGTTCATAATAATTATGTTATAGTGGTGATTGTGTGTATGCATGTGTGAGTTTGAATGTGAGTGTGTGTATGTGCGCGTTCCTACATGTGAATGTGTATGTGTCTGCCTGCGAATTTTGTGGGTATGTGTGTGTGTATTGTGTATGCTTGTGTGTGGGATGTGCGTGTGTGCGTACTTGTGTATGTGTGTGTGTCGGTGAGTTTATGCGTATGCACGTAATTATTTGCTTACTTTTGTTTTGTGTATGTTGTAATGTGTATAACGCAATTGGTATGTATGTTTAATGTGTATGATTTAATGCTAGTGTGCGGGATGACCATGGCGAATGTTGTGGTGAATGTGTTTTTGTTTCCATTTATCCTTACAATTTGATTTATCTTTTTATGATGGCAGTGTATCTTATGTGCATGATGATTATTAGTTGTTTATGACATTTTCTTCCTCTTTGTTTTTTCTTTCTCATTTAATGAGGGCTAGATGTAAACAAGCCTGTATTGTGCTTATCTTTTCCCTCAATAAAAAAGGTTCGTTCGTTCGTTCGTTCGTTCGTTCATCATTAACACACAGACAGACAGACAGACAGACAGACAGACACACACACACACACACACACACACACACACACACACACACATACACATACACACACACACACACATACAAAGATTCAAAGATTGTTTAATCCTTTGACCCCTTTTGGGGCATGGAGGACTTGAAGCAAATCAAGCAAATACAAAATTAATGCAACAATTGAAAACGGTTACAAAAGATAACTAGTATAATCAGCACACAAAAATGCAATGTCACACAACTTTACTAAACCTTACAAATGTAGCTAAATTTATTAACACCTTTTTACCACCACAGAGCAAACGATAATAGTTAAATACGGACTTTACACATGCACATTTTCTGGAAATAAACTGACATCTAATATTATTGTTTCTCAAAGTAAACACACGAACACCATTTTTTCGAGCTTTCAAAACCCAACGGTTTCTTTCTTCAGGAATGAGTGAAAGGGACTAATATATCTAATATATCTAATATATCTAATAATATCTGATAATATCTAATAATATCTGATAATATTGTATTTGGGACATTTCATTACAAAATGAAACTCGTCACCAAGGTCATTCTGATCGCAGTCTCTACATAATCGTTCTTCATGGGGTATTCCAAATCTTGTGCCAATTTATATCATGATAACCACACCGAAACCGTATTAGAGGATTTATATATATATATATATATATAAGCATCCAGCAACGTTTCAATATATCTTTCACGGCATAAATCGTTTTCATAATTTCTATAAAATAAACATTTATTACTAGACTCTAAGGCATCATTCCAAGTACGTTTGTAATTTTCCTCTAATGAAGTACGAACATTTCTACAAAGTCTGTTAACAGACAAACAAGTTTGTGTGTCCCAAACACAGTCAAATCCAGTTTCTATTAAAATATCCAGTATACATATCAACCACCCAGAAGTAAAAACTTGATTTCTATATAAATCATACAAAACTTTATACAATCTAGAGGTATATTTGTTAATTCGTGACGAAAGTAGCGATGCCCTAAAAATGATCATACGTGCTTTTATTTGAACAGACACAGGATAAATTCCAGTTCTCTGTATATCAGCTCTGTTTTGGTAGAACGATTTAAATGAAAAAGATGTTTAAAAAATTTAAGCTGAAAACGTTCCATTTGTTTTAAATCACTATAACCCCACATTTCACAGCCATAAAGACGAACAGGTAGTACCATCGATTGATATAAATCCAGTACAATATTTACAGGCGATGTTTGAATTCGTGCCATCTTCAATAAAGAAAACATCGCACATTGAGCTTGATCATACAAATACTTCTTACATTTATAAAAAAAATCCCATTCTGTTGAAAATGATACCCAAATACTTAAAAGTGTGTACTATTTCAATGGACTGCTTTCTAATCTTTAAAACTTTTCTAGGATTATTACGTCAATTAAAAACTACAACTTTTGTTTTTGCGACATTAACATTTATTTATTTATTTATTATTTTTTCCCCATTATAGTCCCGTCAACAGCTATGGTCATCTCAGGACTGTCACCGCGTAAAGTTCGACCACTTATTACAAAACACTCATCAATATATGTGACCAACGTTCAACAACCTGTAAACAACAAAACATACAGTACAATTCGTAACATGACACCTCCATCATTGCACCCTATAGCACATAAGTCCACACAGTGCTGGAAACGTTGACATTAAGCTTCCATTCGTCACAATACTCAGATAATACATCAAGAGCATGCTGTAAACCATGAAGAGAATTAGCAATAATAACAATATCGTTGGTATATAACAGTAAAATTAAACTAATGCAACCTAATAATTCTGAACCAGGAACATTTAAAGTCAATATTCAATAAATCACAATTACGATCTGTTAAGTATCGTTCAAGGTCATTCAACAACAAAGAAAATAACAAAAGCGAAAGATTTTCACCTTGACGAACACCCCTGAAACTGCTAAACTATTCAGATTGACTTCCATTGACATTCAGATTGACACACACTCACACACAAACACACACATGCACACACACACACACACACACACACACACACACACACACACACACACACACACACACACACACACACACACACACACACACACACACACACACACACACACACACACACACACACACACACACACACACACACACACACACACACACACACACACACACACACACACACACACACACACACACACACACACACACACACACACACACTGACATAACACACACTGGCACAACACACACATATAGGCTTACTGCATAGGCACTAGTTAGGTGTGACTGTGACGTCATAGTCAAGGGGGCACCTAACTCTTATCAATCAGTGGCAACATGGCGACGCCCACAAGGCTTATATTCTTTGCGCTTTAAAGTTGATTTATTTATATTGGAAAGGGGTTTGAATAGAAAGGAATATGCAGAGAGGTTTTATTACGCGTAAACATTATTATAAGCCCAAATATGTCTTTCCTCTTGATGTCCCCTTTAAAGACTCAACAGAACTTTCACCCAAACTCAAACTCAACCCAACCCACACCAGTTGTGAAGGATTGACACAGTCACATCATCACAGCCTGGGAAACAAGGGTTCAAGTATTTTAGGGCCTATGTCAATGTTTTGATGTTGTTTGCACAAGAAGAAGAAAACCACCAACAAAGTCGCTACTTTCAGCCGGCTCCATTGGAAATACACACACGCGCGCGACGTGTGCGTACATGCACGCACGCACGTACACACTCACACACATACACACTCTCTCTCTTTCTCTCGTACACATATGTAACGCTTTAATCTATCTCTCTCCCTCCCTCCCTCTCTCTCCCTCTCTCAATCTCTCTCTCTCTCCCTCTCTCTCCCTCCATCCCCCTCTCTCTCTCTCAATTTATATCCCCCTCCCTCTCTCTCTCCCTCTCTCTCTCTCTCTCTCCCCTCCCCCTCTCTCTCTCTCTCTCTCTCTCTCTCTCTCTCCTCCTCTCCCTCTCTCCCTCCCTCCCTCTCTCCCTCTCTCCCTCCGTCCCTCTCTCCCTCCATCCCCCCCTCTCTCTATCTCTCCCTCTTTCTCTCCCCCCTCTCTCTCTCTCTCTCTCAATCGTTTTCTCTCATGTCTTCTACAAAGTGTAACAACGGAGAACAGTTTCCTTATTTAAATTTACAATCGTGTCACGATTACTGGGGAAATACTACGCAAATAATTATGCAACACAAGCATCAGGATGCTATAATTTTGAAGAGCTAAGAAAGGCCACTAGAGGTAGGTTAGCTGAGGCATACTAGTCCACCAAGACCGTGCCCTCAATCACCAGCCTGGTGTTGCCAAGGTTACAGTTTATCGATGCGACTTTGAAATTGTCGACAACCCTCTCTATCTTGTAGAGTCGACTCCCTCTGATATCCAAAATGTCAAGAAATAATATTTGGTTGTTTGACGTTTTATTCCCATTAGCAATTATTACATTATGAATGCTGTGGAGGGTTGATGACGAGGACAAAAGAACATACAAAATCCAATGATGTCATAACTATGATGACGTCATCTTCCAAAACTTGCATGTCATCATCCACAGTGCAGTTGCGGAACACGTGTGCCGAATTTTGTTGATGTAGCTCAACCCCTTCATAGTTAGGCCCGAGAACGTTTTGAGTACACGGTATGGTTTGACACAAAAACAGCTCAGCATCCAAGGTACGTGGCACCATCAAAGACACTTTGTAGGTTGCTATGTATTGAGCAGCTGAGCAATGAAGCTCATGCTAGGAATATCCACTGGCAAGCTTTCTGCTGTTTACCAGCCACACTTGGTACTTGGTACTCAGCAGTTTTGCCTAAATGTATGTGGCCATCAACTGAGCAGTTTTGCATAAATTTCTGTGGCCATCAACGAGAGTCTATATTTTAAAGCCTCTTTAATCATAACCAGCCTGCTTTCTGACTGGCTTAATGTCTAGTTAGGCGTATAGTAGCCTCAGTGTTCCTCAACCAGCCTGCCGATTAACATAGCCTACGTCTTCTTTATTGTCAATTCAATCTCAGCCGATGTGGTATTCTCAAAATGGATTTGTTCTCAACATTGTCTGCTGCGCATGTGCGACATCGATCATGACGTATACCATCAATTTTTATCTTTTGTGTATTTGACACTAACATTATCCCTAAAACTATCCCTAACCCTATTCCTAACCCATACCTATTCCCAACCTAACCTAACCCTAAACCTATCCATAACTCTTCGCACATGCGCAGACATGTTGAGAACAAATGCATCTTGAGAACGCCACACCGGTGTTGCATAAAATACCTAACCCATGAAACAAATACCCTTTCCTCATTCGAATTGTTTGCTGTTTGGGAACGATTCGCCGCTAAATACATTCAGAGGCGTCTTGTGGCATGCAGGAAGAACAGAAGATTCATCATTAAATATTGAGAAGTCAGGGATGTTTTTATAATACTTATTATTATTTAATTTTGTTTGCACGGGTGGTTGTTTATATTGTCCGCCATTTTGAAAAAATACGAAACTAAGTGGCATGGCTTTGTACATCGAGTTCTCGGCACAAAGATGTAGATTTACACCCTCCAGCTGTATTCATTGGTTCTTTCCGCGTAGATTGAGCAATTAAATCTCAATATTTAAAATAATAGTTGACTTATTTCTCACATGAAAGAAAAATGGCTCTAGCGCGCTTTTGAAGGGTATTTATTTCACGGTAGGTACTTATTTCTCATGACACCGGTATGGAGAGGCTCAAACAACACAGTTTGTTTGTCTAATGATAACGATGGTTCGCACACAACGATTCAGCACACGAGTTTGTGGAGTACATCAAATTATAGAAACTGACAATCAGCAAAATGTAATCAACAATAGAGTTTCTTTGGTTGGTCGTGTGTCTTCGATAATTCATTATGGCCTACATTTAGTGTGTGTGTGACTGTGAGGGTGGGTGGGGTGGGGGGGGGGGGGGGGCGTAAGTGTGTGCGTGTGTGTGTGTGTGTATGTGTGTGTGTGTGTGTGTGTTTATGTGTGTAAGTGTGTGAGTGTATGTGTGTGTGTGTGTGTGTGTAAGTGTGTGTGTGTGTGTGTGTGTGTGTGTGTGTGTGTGTGTGTGTTTGTGTGTGTGTGTGTGTGTGTGTGAGAGAGAGAGAGAGAGAGAGAGAGAGAGAGAGAGAGAGAGAGAGAGAGAGAGAGAGAGAGAGAGAGAGAGAGAGAGAGAGTGTGTGTGTGTGTGTGTGCGTCAAGTCAAGTCAAGTCAAAAATTATCTTTATTGAGGAAAAACACAAATTTATTAATCTTTATTGTGTATAAGCATGTGTGTGTGTGTGTGTGTGAGAGAGAGAGAGAGAGAGAGAGAGAGAGAGAGAGAGAGAGAGAGAGAGAGAGAGAGAGAGAGAGAGAGAGAGTGTGTGTGTATATGTGTGTGTGTATGTGTGTGTGTGTGTGTGTGTGCGTGTGCGTGTGCGTGTGTGCGTGTGTGCGCGTGCGTGCGCGCGCGCGCGCGTGCGTCTAAGATTTGTGGGTGTGCTTGCCATCCGCCTGTTCAACATTGGAGTTTGTGTGCTGTGTCTCCTCAGGGGCTCGGCTGACGCTAAAAGCAAGGTTAGTTCCCACGATGAAGTAAAGGCCATCCCACACTGCACTGGGCCTGTTGGAGCTTGTGCTCTGTGTTCTCAATGTTGTATGCTGTTCTCATTGTTGTATACTGTTATGCTCTGTGTTCTCAATGTTGCATACTGCTCCGTGTTCTCAATGTTGCATACTGCTCTGTGTGCTCAATGTTGCATACTGGTTGACAACGGCTTACGCACGAACCCACAGTCCAACAGTCAAGATATCAGATTATGGTTCATAGTAAACAATTATTTAAAAACAAAACACAGCAGTTAGAACTGTTCTGGTCGAATGAAAACGATATCAAAAACACACTGACGCAGCGAGATTAAGTCCCTTGGTTTTTTTTCCCGGGTAGCTGTGACCCACATACAAATGCCCCCAACTTGAAATTGAGGCTGCTCTTTAAAGTCTCTGTCTCGTTTTCAATTTTGGGTGGGCATTTGTATGGGGAGTCAAACCTGGTCAAAAGAAGATTTCTTACCAGCGAGAGAGGGAAACAGGTGAGACCCGTGATTTGGACTCATGGATCTGGTGGGTGTTTAAGTTACAATGGTGGTTGATGCGGTACTCCCGGAATTCACGGATGCCCTCAATATCCAACACTGGTCACATGAAAGAACGAACAATGTTTTGTTCTTTGTTCACAATGAGCAGCCTCGCACAATCCGCGTGGCACGTCCATTGACCCCACCCCAGCTTAGAGTCAAGGCACACTGAGCGGGTCACCCCCCCCCCCCCCCCCCCCCACCCCCCACAGACCTTGCACTGTGGGAAGATTTACGAAAGCGCGTATTAGCATATCAGAAGCGCGGAAATTTGTTTTTTACGAAAGCGCGTCAAATCGGCATACGTAAGCGCGGATTTTTTGGTATACAAGTTTTGAGCACAGATTTCCAACTCCCACCCACCAATTCACCCCACCGTCGCCGTCGTGGTTGTACTCCAGTGTCACTGGGATCAGATATGTCATGTCACTGTCAGTTCGAAGTCGTCCTTTGCACACAGAGAGAGAGAGAGAGAGAGAGAGAGAGAGAGAGAGAGAGAGAGAGAGAGAGAGAGAGAGAGA